>CM077078.1:128890890-129490890 GCA_039513925.1 Platanthera zijinensis
GAGTGTGTGTTTACTTTTCTATAGAGTGTGTGTGTGTATGAGATAAATTTACTCCCGCCCACTCATTTGAGCCGGGACTTGCAATTTTATCGCTTTCTCAATTATGTAGTGTGCGTGCGTGTAGGAGATAATTTTACCGCTTTATTTATCACTTTCTTTAATTAAGAAGAGTGTGTGCGTGTGTGCATTTATTTCCCCCTACTCATTTGAGTAGGGCTTGCTTTATTTAATTTTCTTTATGGTTTTGAAGTGTGCGTGAGTGCCTGCATCAATTAGCCTTCAATTTATCTAATTGTTCTATTTTTCGTGTTTTCTCTTATAATTGTTCAGTGCTTAATTTAACACTCACGTTTCACCTAAAAACATAAAGCCGTCCCCATACCGATGAGTTGATAATCTCGTTTAGCCTTCGGCATCGAAGAGCATTGGGACATAAAAAATGATTTGAAATAATTAAAAAACTTTATTTTTATTTTAATTTAAGGACTTAAGGTTTACCCCGGGTTAACGACGCATAGGACCACATAATCGATGTGTGGGCTCTATTTCCGTTATCCATATGCGACGCCGAGAGGCTGCACGTATGGACCGAACCCCCTTGGGTAAAGAGAACTGCGTACGCCCCCTCGAAAGAGGAGAAACATAGTACTTCCGGATTGGGTCCCCCACCCAATAGCGGGGTTCTTAGCGTAATGCGGGCGTTAAGGGGAATCCTTCGTCGGACTAACGTTCGGTCGAATAGCCTTAGCGCCCAAGTGAGCGATATCCCTAGACCAAGGTGAGCTCATGTTCTTGGAACCTCCACGGCCAAGTACCTTTTATTAAATTAAAAAAAAAGTTTAATAATTGTTAAGAATTATTTTAGTCTTAATCCGATTCGATGCCGAGCGTTAACCCGTCATCGAACTAATTTAGCGTAATTCCGCTTTCTTTCTTTCCGTTTTAATTAAACTAAAAATCCCGCCTTACTGTTAGTAAGATAATAGTGTTCCTGGAAGAGTAGATATAATCAACGCGTCCCCGAGAATAATACGACCTTGGTATTTTCCCAAATACCGAGTACTACTTGCGATAGGTGCACTTGCCTCCTTTCGTTAGAAAACTCGATCTTCTAACCGGCCCGCGGAATCTGACCATTTCGAACCAACCACAATAGGTCTCTGTTCCGCGGCCATCAAGTTTTTGGCGTCGTTGCCGGGGAGTCACGGTTGTTATATTGAATCCGGAACTCTATTAATTTTACTTTATTTTCAAATAAAAAATTTTTATACAAAAAAAAATCCTTCCCCCTTTCGTTTTTTTTAAGGGTGCATGACCCGTGGACAACCTTCGAGTTCTGAAAATCTTGAATTCGACCCCGAGATCGACCGCTCTCTTGCGCGTATCCAATCTCTCCATCGAATTCCCTTTTTAGACCCCACAGAATCTATCGGAGAACCCTCTTCTTCTTCTATGGCCGACCCGAATAATGCCCAATCGGCCGAGCGTACTATGTCTTATTACGCTCGGCCTAACTTGGATGATATGGGGTCGAGTATTATTCGGCCCGCTGTGGCCAACAATAATTTTGAAATTAAGTCAAGTGTGATTCAGATGATCCAAAATGCCGTACAGTTTGACGGACTGCCGGATGAGGACCCCAATAATCACTTGTCTAATTTTCTTGAAATTTGCGATACTTTTAAAATTAATGGCGTCACTGATGACGACATTTGTTTGCGCCTTTTTCCCTTCTCTCTTATGTCCAAGGCTAAGGCGTGGTTACTCTCCCTCCCGCGGGGATCCATCACGTCCTGGGCGGAATTGGCAGAAAAATTCCTTACGAAGTATTTTCCGCCCGCGAAAACTGCAAGACTGCGGGCGGACATATCTTCGTTCGTCCAAAACAACTCCGAGTCTCTTTTACGAGACTTGGGAACGCTTTAAGGAGTTTCTCCGCCGGTGCCCGCACCACGCTCTGCCAACGTGGTTGCAGGTACAAATTTTTTACAATGGACTGAATAGTTAGACGCGGCAAATGATTGACGCGGCTGCCGGGGGCACTCTGAACAATAAGACCCCCGAGGCCGCCCAGGCCCTTTTCGAGGAAATGGAGGTTAACGCCTACCAGTGGAACGTCCTGCGGGCGCGCCCTAAGCAGGCGGGCATTTTTGAAGTGGATGCCACTATTCAGCTAGCCCTCCAAGTGGAAAGGCTAACTAAGCAGGTGGTGGAGATGTCTGTTGCCTCCTCCACTACGCCTTGTTTTCACCCCCCTCCAACGTCTGCGAAGTCGACGAATTCGTGGACTACATGGGAAATCCGGTGCGTCCCTCATTTCAAAACAACCCTTATAGTAGCCACTATAATCCGGGTTGGAGGAACCATCCGAATTTCTCCTAGAGCAACCCGAACAACGCGCAGCGTCCCCCTCCCCCTCCTTTTGCGCCAACGTTTCCTCCTCCCCCTCCTATGAAGCCATCCTCGGTGGAGGAAAATTTTAATCGTTATGTCGCGTCCAACGAGTCCAATATCTGTAACATCCCCGGATTGCTAAAAAATTTAGAACTCCAGGTTGGACAGCTAGCGCGACTTATGTCAGAACGCGCCATGGGGGCACTGCCAGGGAACACGGAGCCCAATCCAATGGAAACCGCCAACGCTATAACCCTCCGTAGCGGTAAGGAGGTGGTCGATCCAAAACGGATCGATCCTCAGGTACATATTTCACCTCCGACCCCTCTTCCCTCTTCTTCGATTACGCAACCCTTACCGATTTTTAACGATAAAACTATTTTAAACAAGGCGTTGCCCTACCCGAATAAGTTAGATAATGAGCGAGTAAACGCGCAATATGAAAAATTTATTTTATTACTTAAACAAATTCATATTAATGTTCCTTTTTGCGAGGCTATCTCGCAAATGCCTAAATATGCGAAATTTTTAAAAGAACTACTTTCTAATAAACGCAAACTCGAGGATATTTCGCATATATCTCTCAACGCTGTCTGCTCGGCGGCTCTTGCTAGTAAATTGCCCTTAAAACAAAACGACCCGGGAAGGTTCTCCATCCCGTGCCTTTTTGGCGATGTATTAGTAAAATACGCCTTGGCAGACTTAGGCACGAGCATTAATTTGATGCCGTTCTCGCTCTTCCTGCGTTTAGGTTTGGGTACTCCTGCTCCTACCAATATGTGCATCCAACTAGCGGATTGCTCGGTTAGGTTCCCCATCGGGGTTGTTGAGGAAGTCCTTGTCCGAGTAGACAAGTTCACCTTCCCGGTGGACTTCGTCATCTTGGACATCGAGGAAGACGCCAACGTACCAATAATACTTGGTCGCCCTTTCCTCGCCACCTCACGTGCGTTAATTGATGTAAGTAATGGTCAGCTTCTCCTTCGGGTAGGAGACGACCAAGTTACTTTTTCTATTAACTCCTCTATGGAAGACTCGTCGCCGAGCGACGATTTCTGCTATTCTTTAGATTCTTTTTATGGAGATTGTTCTTCTCCGGTTTTCGAGTCCGAGTTTTTAAATGAAAATGTTTTTTCGCTCGAAAATTTTTATTGCGATGAGGACGCGTCTACGAACATGCCTTTTGAACCAATTGGTTCGAAAGACATTAGCACTAAAACCTCACTAGAAGAACCGCCCATCCTAGAACTCAAACCATTACCCGAATCCCTAAAATACACCTTTTTGGGGAAAAATGATACACTCCCGGTAATCATTTCTTCGTATTTAAGCGATTCGGAGACCTCTGATTTATTGGAGGTTTTGCTTAAACATCGCCACGCAATTGCGTGGCAAATTTCTGACCTAAAAGGGATTAACCCTTCTTTCTGCACTCACAAAATTTTCTTAAACGATAATTGCCGCAAAACCATTCAGCCGCAGCGGCGTCTTAACCCAAACATGAAAGACGTCGTGAAAGCTGAGATAATTAAATTATTAGATGCGGGGATTATTTATCCCATTTCTGATAGTGCGTGGGTTAGTCCCATTCATGTCGTGCCCAAGAAGGGCGGTCTAACCGTAGTGGCGAATGAGCACAACGAGCTCGTCCCAACTCGTACTGTTACGGGTTGGCGGGTGGTCATCGATTATCGCAAACTTAATGATGCCACCCGCAAGGACCATTTTCCACTACCGTTCCTTGACCAAATTCTCGAGCGTCTTTCCGGTCATCCTTTTTTTGTTTTCTCGACGGTCTATCGGGGTTTTTCCAAATCCCCATTTCCCCCGAGGACCAAGAGAAAACAACTTTTACTTGCCCCTTTGGCACCTTCGCCTATCGAAGGATGCCATTTGGCCTCTGCAATGCGCCAGCTACATTCCAAAGATGTATGCTGGCAATTTTTTGTGAGCTAGTAGAAGATATTATGGAAATATTTATGGATGACTTTTCTGTATTCGGATGCTCTTTCACGAATTGTCTTCGTAATCTTGATCGTGTCCTCCAGCGATGCGAGGACACGAATCTTTTTTTAAATTGGGAAAAGTGTAACTTTATGGTTCGAGGAGGTTTGGTCCTCGGCCATAAGATTTCGATTAAGGGGATAGAGGTCGATAAGGCCAAAGTTGAAATCATAGAAAAGCTTCCTCAGCCGACAAACATAAAATCCATTAGGAGTTTCTTAGGCCACGCGGGCTTTTATAGGCGCTTCATTCAAGATTTTTCAAAAATAACAAAGCCGCTTACTCACCTCTTGGAAAAGGAATCACCTTTTGTCTTTAGTAGCGATTGCGAGTCTGCTTTTAATTTTATAAAACAAAAACTTATTAATTCTCCGATTCTAGTGGCCCCTAATTGGTCCCTTCCGTTCGAAATCATGTGCGACGCTAGTGATATTGCCTTAGGCGCCGTTCTTGGCCAACGCGTAGAAAAACATTTTCATCCTATTTATTACGCTAGCAAGACGCTCACTTCCGCACAAGTGAATTACACGACGACGGAAAAGGAACTCTTAGCCGTCGTTTTCGCTTTCGATAAGTTTCGCTCGTATCTTACGCTATCTAAAGTTATCGTTTTTACCGATCACTCAGCCCTTAAGTATTTAATGGCCAAAACCGACGCGAAGCCCCGCTTTCTTCGATGGATTCTCCTCCTACAAGAGTTTGACTTGGAGATCCGAGATAAGAAGGGCACGGAGATCTAGCGGCAGACCACCTCTCCCGTTTAGAAAATCCGGGTGCGGAAGCGCTCGTCGAATCTGAAATAAATGACAGATTCCCCGAGGAACGCCTTCTCGCCATTCGTTCGTCTTCGTCATCTTCGCCTTGGTTCGCAGATTTTGCGAACTACTTAGTCGCGCGGGTACTTCCAAAAGACTTTTCAAGTCATCAAAAGAAGAAATTCTTTTCTGACTTGAAAAATTTTTTTTGGGATGACCCATTTCTTTTCCGTATCTGCGCGGACCAAGCGGTTCGAAGATGCGTCGCGGGAGTGGAGTGCACACAAATATTGAGGCACTGCCACGAGGGTCCAGCCGGGGGGCACTATCAAGCCAACCAGACCGCTAGGAAGGCGCTAAAGGCGGGCTACTTTTGGCCCACTCTCTTCAAAGACGCACACAATTTTTTTGCGCGCATGCGATAGCTGTCAGCGGTCGGGTAACATCTCACGTCGCGACGAGATGCCCCAAAAAATGTTTTTAGAATGCGAAGTTTTCGATTTATGGGGCATAGATTTTGTTGTCCCCCTACCTCCTTCTTATAAAAATATGTATATTTTAGTAGCGGTCGACTACGTATCACGGTGGGCGGAAGCGCATGCTCTCCCCACCAACGATGCGCGAGTCGTCATTATATTTCTAAAAAAATTATTTTCTCGCTTCGGCACGCCTCGCGCTATTGTTAGTGATAGGGGAACGCATTTCTGTAACGCTCTAATGGCTAAGACGTTAGTTAAATACGGAGTCACGCACAAACTTGCCACCCCCTACCACCCGCAAACAAGTGGCCAAGTTGAGGTAGTAAATCGAGAGATAAAACGCATATTAGAAAAAACCGTTTCACTTAATAGGAAAGATTGGTCCGCTAAGCTTGACAACGCGTTATGGGCGTATCGTACGGCGTACAAAACCGCTACCGGTTTTACCCCGTTTCGATTAGTCTATGGCAAAGCGTGCCATTTACCCGTAGAACTGGAGCACCGCGCACTTTGGGCATTAAAACTCTTAAACCTCGACTCTAACTTAGCCGCTCAGAATAGAAAACTGCAACTAAACGAGCTCGATGAATGGAGTGCGAACGCTTACGAGAGCAATAAGTTCTATAAAGAGCGTTCTAAGTTTTATCACGATCGAAAAATTAAAACCCCAAAAATCTTTTCTCCGGGCGATCTAGTCCTTCTTTACAATTCACGTCTTAGGCTTTTCCCGGGTAAGCTAAAATCGCGATGGTTCGGCCCCTTCAAGGTCGAAGAGGTTTGGCCATATGGGACCGTACTCATCTCCCACCCCGAAAAAGGCACTTTTAAGGTGAACGGTAATCGGTTAAAGTCTTATATAGCGGGCGACCCTGTGATCAGTAGGAGCGAAACCATAACCCTTCTCCATATATAAACCCGCCACTATAGTCAAGCTACGCGACTATAAACAAAGCGCTCCTGGGAGGCACCCCACGTCTATCTTTTTTCCATCTTTATTTATTATTTTTTCTATTTTTCTAATAAATGCAGGGTTTCTAATGGGCTTCCCCGCGCGCGGATCAGGGACGTTTTCTGCCCCCTCTCTTTTCTTTTTTTGTACATACACCTGCTGTCTTGTTCCTCATGCTTAGCATACAACATTGGGGACAATGTTGGATCTAAGTATGGGGGTGTTTTCATATTTTCGTACTTTCTTTTTCACTTACAAAACAAAACAAAAAAAACAAAAAAAAAACAAAACAAAACAAAAAAAAAGAACAAAAAAAAAACAAAAAAAAAAACAAAACTTCAAAAAAAAAAATATTTAACACAAAAAAATCAAAAAATTTTTGTTTGAAGTTTCATTTTTGAAACTTTGACTTATTTTAACTCGGTCCGCGAGATCCGGCTCATCGAGCCATCCACATAACGAGTAATCTCGCGGCTACCTAGTTTATATTTTTGTAAATATTCTTGTAAATATTCTTGTAAATATTTTTGTAAATAATTTTTGTAAATACTTTTTTGTAAATATTCTTTCTCTTTCCCCTCTCCCTTTTTCCCTCTCATCCTTGTAAATATTTTTTTCTTTTTCCCAAATTTTTGTCAATAGAATAAAAACTTCATTAAAAATACAAAAAAAATTAACCAAAACTTAAAAATCCAAAAAAAAAAAATTTCGCATTTTTTCTTTCTTTTTATTATGTATATATTAAAGATATAAATACAAAACTACAAAAAAAAGAGCATAACTTCAAAAAAAAACAACAAAAAATTTGTTATGTAAGTTTTGAAACAAATAAATCAAACATTTCATTCTTAAGTTTCTTGTTATCCAAAACTTTCGTTTTGAGTTTATTTATATGCGAATTTGATCAATTCTTTGTTCATTATTCGTTTGTTAATTATAGATTGAAAAATCTAAATAGCCGGGGTTAAGTTTTAAAGAATTTATTATACTTTGTTAAAAATAGGGGACTCGCTTTAGGCACTACTTCTAATTTTTCATAGATAGGAGCATGTGTACCATGTTAGAAAATAACGACTATAGAATTCAATTATGCTTGCTTTTAGCTTTCTGAAAAATTGGAACATACAATTTATAAAGGTTGCTCTCAATTATTTTTCAATTAAAAATCTAGTTCTCTTTTCTCCCCTTACTTATCATAACCTACTTGGTATGATAAAATTATTTCCCCAAAAAGAAAAAGATCTTATGTCAATGGGAATAAGATTTCATTCCGTAAACATAGGCACCCAATAAATTAAAAGATTATACGTTACGGAGTAAGAGGATAAAATTCATTACTCCAACACATATACATTGGGTTATTTATGAAGAAGAAAAAAAAAATTATGTTAAGGAAAATAAGATTTCGTTTTCCTTTAACATCCAAATCAAAAAAAATTGGAGGTTCGAGAAAAAATAACCTCGCCTCAAAATCCAAGCATCTTCATAAACCAACATCAACCCCCCTTAGCCAATTTCATGACTCTAGAATTAATTCAAAAATCTTTTTGAGAGCATAATTTGTAAACTGCATTATTTCCGGTAAAACTCCTATAAGCTAAAGTTTGTATAACTCCAAGCTATTTTTGTTAATCTAACCAATAAAATTATTGCTTTCTATTTGATTACATCAAGAAGTCTTTTGGCCAAAACTTTTGCCCTGTTTAAATCATGTACATAATTGTAGGACTTAACTCTTATACTCCGTATATTTATTTAGATCTCTCTTATAATTAATTTAGCGGTAGCAGAACTTAGAGTTTTTATTATTCCTTATAAGTTCACCTCAAACTTTTGCTCTGGAATAGCAAAAGCTTAAGTATGGGGGTATTTGATAAGTTGTAAATTACCTAAATTTTGAGTACCTTTTTAAGTTTGTTTTAAGTTTTTTTGTAACTTTTAATTTTTATTATGTAAAAAAATCTATCTTTTTATAAATATTATTTTATTTTAACTTATTTTATTTTTCTGAATTTTAAAATTAAAAAAAAAAATTTAAAAAAAAATTTAAAATAAAATATAAGGACTGTCTCAACGCTTTTACTATTCACCTCTCAACGCACTCAACGCTTTTACTGTTCACCTCTCAGCGCACTCAACGCTTTTACTGTTCACCTCTCAACTCCTCCAGGCAGACTCAACGCACTCAACGCTTTTACTGTTCACCTCTCAGCACACTCAACGCTTTTACTGTTCACCTCTCAACTCCTCTAGGCAGACTCAACGCACTCAACGCTTTTACTATTCACCTCTCAACGCACTCAACGCTTTTACTGTTCACCTCTCAACTCCTCGAGCCAGCAAAGTCAACTTTTGCTTCCTCTATCCGGTGGCTTCTAGAACATGCCTTGTCATGAGATATTTTGCCTTATCTTGTAAGCAAACTTTTGCCTATAAATAGGAGTTCTTTTGTAAGCCCAAGGGTTCACTTTTTTGAGCCAAATTTTGGTGTCTTTTGTGGGAGCTTGGTGCATTCCAACTTATGTAAGGAGATTTCTCCACTTTTGCTTTAGTGTTTGTTTTAGCTTTTGCTTTAGCTTTGTAATAGTAATTTTTTCATGAAATAAAATTGTTGTTTTAGTCTCTTTTTAATTGAGTTTGGAATCAACTTGTATGCCCACTTTTCTCTTTTTTTTCTCTTGTTTAACTTAGTAATTCTCTTAATGAAAAAAAATCCAAAAAAATTCATGTGTTAGTTTAACTAGTTTTTTTTTTGCTGGATTAATTTTTGTTTCATTTTTGTTTGTTTTTTCTCTTAGCTTTTATATCAAATTATGAAATGTTGTAATGGTAAAATTTCCTCCTTTTTTTTAGTCTTTTAAAAATCATTATAATTTCATTCTTATGAGTTTATGAAAGTGGTTTTAAAAGTGTTTTTGATTTATTTTACTTAGCTTTATTTTAGGATTGTAAAACCTTTTTTGTTCTTTTATTTTTATTTCAACTTTTTCATCACTTTTATAAAACCCTAAGAAAGAATATATAATTATTTTGATTTTCATGCAACTTTGTTTTGACTTTAATTCTAAAAAAATTTTGCTTCTTTAATTTTTATTTCATCTTTTTATGCATTTCTACCGCATTCTAGCGGTAGAAATGCAGTTGTTTTAATTTTTCGAGTACTTTCATTTTGCGTTTATTTGCAAAACAATTTCGCTCGGTTAATTTTTATTTTCACTTTTTATGCATTTCTACCGCATTCTAGCGGTAGAAATGCAGTCGTTTTTATTTTTCAGCAACCTTGTTTTTCTTATTTTTGCAAGAGTGTGTGCGTGTATGAGTTAGGTTTTATTGCTTTATTTCAATTTCTGTAGAGTGCGCGTGTGCGTATGCATTTATTTTCGCCTACTCGTTAAGAGTTAAATGGCGCTCTGCTTTCATTTTCCGCCCACTCATTTGAGTGGGACTTAGTGTGTGTGTGTTTACTTTTCTGTAGAGTGTGTGTGTGTTTACTTTTCTGTAGAGTGTGTGTGTGTATGAGATAAATTTACTCCCGCCCACTCATTTGAGCCGGGACTTGCAATTTTATCGCTTTCTCAATTATGTAGAGTGCGTGCGTGTAGGAGATAATTTTACCGCTTTATTTATCGCTTTCTTTAATTAAGAAGAGTGTGTGCGTGTGTGCATTTATTTCCCCCTACTCATTTGAGTAGGGCTTGCTTTATTTAATTTTCTTTATGGTTTTGAAGTGTGTGTGAGTGCCTGCATCAATTAGCCTTCAATTTATCTAATTGTTCTATTTTTCATGTTTTCTCTTATAATTGTTCAGTGCTTAATTTAACACTCACGCTTCACCTAAAAACATAAAGCCGTCCCCATACCGATGAGTGGCTAATCTCTTTTAGCCTTCGGCATCGAAGAGCATTGGGACATAAAAAATGATTTGAAATAATTAAAAAACTTTATTTTTATTTTAATTTAAGGACTTAAGGTTTACCCCGGGTTAACGACGCATAGGACCACATAATCGATGTGTGGGCTCTATTTCCGTTATCCATACGCGACGCCGAGAGGCTGCACGTATGGACCGAACCCCCTTGGGTAAAGAGAACTGCGTACGCCCCCTCGAAAGAGGAGAAACGTAGTTCTGCCGGATTGGGTCCCCCACCCAATAGCGGGGTTCTTAGCGTATTGCAGGCGTTAAGGGGAATCCTTCGTCGGACTAACGTTCGGTCGAATAGCCTTAGAGCCCAGGTGAGCGATATCCCTAGACCAAGGTGAGCTCATGTTCTTGGAACCTGCACGGCCAAGTACCTTTTATTAAATTAAAAACAAAGTTTAATAATTGTTAAGAATTATTTTAGTCTTAATCCGATTCGATGCCGAGCGTTAACCCGTCATCGAACTAATTTAGCAAAATTCCGCTTTCTTTCTTTCCGTTTTAATTAAACTAAAAATCCCACCTTACTGTTAGTAAGATAATAGTGTTCCTGGAAGAGTAGATATAATCAACGTGTCCCCGAGAATAATACGACCTCGGTATTTTCCCGAATACCGAGTACTACTTGCGATAGGTGCACTTGCCTCCTTTCGTTAGAAAACTCGATCTTCTAACCAGCCCGCGGAATCTGACCATTTCGAACCAACCACAATAGGTCTCTGTTCTGCGACCATCAAGCATGAGATTTAATTACCCAGTGCATGATTTAAAATTGGGGGCAGTGGCCTTTTCCCTAAAGATTTGGAGGCACTATATCTACGGAGTTCACTGCGAGATTTTATCAGATCATAATAACTTGAAATATTTTTATACTCAGAAGGATTTGAATTTGAGGCAGCGACAATGGTTGGAGTTCTTGTGCGACTATGAGTTTATATTGAACTACCACCCCGAGAAAACGAACTCCGTAGTAGATCTATTTTGCAGAAAGGTTACAGCGTCGAGCCCCATGTAACGTCCTAATTCATGCTAGACCCCTCACACACGTTTTGAGTCAGTGAATCAGCCTTGGGGTTCACTGGTAATAGGTGTAGTGATACTTAACAAATAGGTTGAATTTGACTTAGAATACTACGTGATTCAGTAGGCGTTGAGTGAACTCGATGCCATTCAACGAGGCATCGAGTGATATTAGACACATAAGAAGAATGTACTTAGAATGATACTAGATTCAGTAGGCATCGAGTGAACTCGATGACATTCGACGAAGCGTCGAGTGATACTCGATGCTTAAGAAGAATGGACTTAGGATAATACAGGATTTAGTAGGCATTGGGAGATCTCGACGCCATTCAACGAAGCATCGAGTGATCTCGATGCATACAATGCTTGGACATAGAATATTTTGTCCAGAATGATTCGTCGAAAAGCATTGAGTGATCTCGATTCCATTTGACGAAGCGTCGAGTGTTCTTGACCCATACAGCGCTTAGACTTAGAATATTTTTGCCAGAAGGATTCGTCGAAAAGCATTGTGTGATCTCGACGCCATTTGACGAAGCATCGAGTGATCTCAACGCATTAACCCTTGGACTTAAAAATATTTTATCCAAAAGGATTCTTCAGAAAGCGTTGAGTGATATCGACGCAATTCGACAAAGTGTCGAGTGATCCCGATACATATAGCGGAAGGACTTAGGATATTTTTGCCAAAAGGATTCGTCAAAAAAGCATTGAGTGATCTCGACGCCATTTGACGAAGCGTTGAGTGACACTCGACACATGTGACGAATTTGACTTAGCATATTTTTGGCAGGCCATGTTCCTAATTTATACTTATGGGCTGAACCAGGTTTTCGGGATAAGCGTTGATGGCTCATTTGGACAAGATCTTCTCAAACAAGAACTATTTAAAGTAATGATGGGCGGTCCAATGTTAGGGTAACACGTGGCAATATGACTTAATCCTAATGCGTTGCTATAAAAAGAAAGAAATGAGAAAACCTAGCCATCATTTCCATTTCTTACCGAGTCGATCTCTATGCCGAGTCTGACGGAAGCAAAGAGAGAAGAAGTCACCAGAGTTATATTTTCTGGTTGCCAAAATTCCTTTCGAGAAGAACGATACTAACAGGGAAGAACGATGCCACCGAGGAGAGTGATGAGATCATTGGCTAGAAATGAGGTGAGCTTCCTACCCCTCCCTTGGTGCTAGATCTATAGTTATGATATAGGAGAGGTGTCGACTAAAAAGAGTTTGAATGGTGCGTGAGGAATATTTCCTAGGAAAAGACCATGCTTGGACCTCGTCCTAGGGATTTGTTGTCTTTAACCTCTCCTCTCTTCATTATGAAGATGGTGGACTTGGTTTCGTGAAAAAGGATGGTATTTTGAGGGTGAATAATGGAGGAGGAAGTGATGTTTGTGGTTTTGAACAAATATCTAATGGAAGAAGACGAACCGATGTCATTCATTTAGCTTTAAGATGCGTGCAAAAATCTATTTTTTGCCTGCTACAAACTTCGAGGCCATTTTCCGGTGTTATATGGCCGGATATAGGTCTTGGGTTGTACATGAAAGTGGTTGTCCTCGGAAAGACCTTTCCAATAGATAGTTACATGTTTCCATAGGAACTTTGTAGCTCCAAGAATGTCCAGTCGAATTTTCTGCATTGTAACAACTTATGTGCATGATGCTTTCGGGTTAGTGTATAACCGGGTTTGGACTAGGTAGGAGAAACATAACAAGAGGATTTTGAGGTTTGGATGAGCCTAGTTATATGTAGTCGAGATAAACAAATGGTTTGAAGGAATTTAATAAACAAATGGTTTGGGTAAATTAGTGAACAAATGACTTGATAAGATTTGGTTGTACAAATGGTTACTTGTGAAATCCAGTAATGATGCGCGCGATTATAATCCGATGAATGATATAAGTTTTGAAACAGGGTGTGGTCCCTGATAATTGAATGTGTAATCTATACTCATGATATCATTATTGATGGATCTGTGGAGAGTTAATATATTATTATGATAAATATATGGAAGCATAATGTTTGTGAATGCTTGATTATAAGGAAGGAATCCGATGAGGTAAATCTCATGGACATAAAAAATGTTGAATCGCGATCTCAGGTGTTGGATGTGATAATTTGTATAGTCCACTGCTTAGAGTGTGTCTCCCTATGGTTAGTAGTGTGGGATTAATATGTTGTTCAAGGTGGCTTGCCACCTGTGTGGATGTTGAACCCTTGAGTGCTTGGGAGCTCGGAAATGTGAAAGGGTGTAAGTGCATGAGTATTTGACCGCACTATATTGGCAATGATGATAAGGGACTTAGTGTGGAGCCCATGAGTGTTGTTGAGCACTTGATTTGTAATGTTGAAATGGCACTCAGTTGGAGCCCTTGGATGGCTGATGGAAAGGCCATGTGAAATTGCATGCGGTGTGAGTTGACACGCAGTGTCATACTCCTAGGTTAAGGATAGTGTTGCAGGTCTATGTGTTCGCAAGTCATCACACCGATGGGAGTTGACAGATAGAATTTTGACGGTTTGATTTGGTCCTCAGTGATTTTTCCTGGGGCACCTTCCGTGCCAAGTGAAAGGCTGGCGATTGTCCTCAGTGATTTTTCTCGAGGAACCTTCCTTGCCACGATGATAGGCTAGTTGGGCTGGGCTCTTAGTGCACATCTACTCGAGACCCCTTCTGAGCCATAGTTTGCAGGGAGCTCCGCTGTTCTATTCTTAGCATTGAGGTGTATGGAGGCCTTGGCATGGTAGTGTGGATGCCCTCCTAGTAGTGGAAAGCCCGTTTCAGTGTCATCGTCTCGCCACGCTGGATGATGCCTGAGAGGTTAGCTACCTGCTTGAAAAGTGGGAACTAAAAGTCTGCCTCGACATAGCAGTGCGCGTGGGTGTGCATGGGTAAGTCATCGCACTACATTCTTAACATTGCATTGCATTACATACTCAAGATCCTTATCATATATGTTTGTATGGGCACTCTTATATGATCGGTTACTTTATTGTTATGCCGATCCTTAACTTATAAATATTGTGGGCATTTTTTAAGTTAAGTTTCTTTCCTGTTGTTGATTTATATGCTTAATGGATTGCTATGATTTGAGTAGAACTACTAGAATAGAATATGGATAATAATGATATACATTGATGGTATTACTACTCATGGTATATAGATTCTCCACCAACTTGTTATTACTGCTTATATATATTGTACCCTCTTCTATTATCTGCTCGGTGCCTAAGAACTATCGGGGGAGCGGATTTGATAGCAACTTAGTCTTTAAGACTAACAGCTCTTACGTCTTCCATTTTAGGAGGAAACCCCGCAGATAGAGCAGCAGCAGTAACTCATATAGGAGGGCAGCCGGGCCAGGATGACAGGGCCTGATACGACGTTACCTTCACTGCTGTAAGTTACGGATGAGAATTTTTTAGAGACTCATGATTTTAGCCCTTTGGGCAATTTTGGTGTACTCTTATATTAAAATAGTGTTGCAGCTTCTTATTATTGTTGTACTTGTTTGGACTTATATACGTGTGTAGATTTGGACTTATGTTTTATATTCTTTATGTTGGGTTGGCATGGATGATATTGGTTTGGCTAGCAGGATAGGCGTCTTGTGGTACAGGTTAGACCGTGTGCTGACGCTTCCGCAAGGCAGATGTTCTGGGCATAAGAATTCCCTCGGCCATGTCTTATGTTCCGAGAGGAAGGACGTACAAATGGTATCAGCTTGCAATGATCTTGAACTAAAGAAGTCATTGAACAATGGTGCTAACACATCTCGATTGGTCTATTTGTGGACAAACTGACATAGCAGAAGTAGTGGTGTGCCCATGTGTAATTCAAACTAAGTATGTCCGGTCATTAACCTATAATTAGCCAACCTGACCTTAGGTTTATCGTATATGTATAGATCCCGGCACGTATTGAGCCAGTAGCGACCACTCCCGCCCTTTCTGTTCCTACAAAATTCCAGTTGTCAGAGTTGGGACAGATGCTTATGGAAATTCTGGACGTTTTAAGGTCTTAACAGGCCCGGGTGCAGCAATAAGCCCCGAGCTCTAACTGGATGAGTACCTTCTGAGCCCTCTCCCAACTAGTTTACCATGAGATGGAGTCGGCCATTCGTACCAAAGAATGGATTGATACTATGCAAGAGCTAATGGATGGAATCAGATGTCCAACCAGTATGGTTATGACCTTAGCTGTGTCAGTCCTGGAGCCAAACGCCAAAAGGTGGTGGAAGTCCTTCATGGGTTCCAATTTCCAAGGCCGAGTATACACTGAGATTAGTTGGAGTGAATTCTCGGAAGCCTTCTTTCTTGGAGTACTTCATTCCCTCTACTACTTTAGATGAGCTCGAAGAAAGGTTTCTACAATTGAAGCAAGGATCCAAGTCCGTAATTGAATATCTAAGGGAGTTTCAACACCTTGCAAGATATACTGACTCTTATGAGATAGATGACCACAGGTACGCAAAACGGTTTTACAAAGGCTTTCGAGATCCCCAAAGAAAAGCCCTTTGTTTATCGCAAATACGAGCTTGGCGGAGATAATTGATATGGTGAAAAGGTTAAGGCCAGATCACTTGGGAAGTTGTAAGAGACCCACCGAGGGCATGATAGAAGCAGGCCCCAGCTATAGGAAGAGACCAAATAATAGAGGTGGAAGATGATACCAAAGAGGTGGCGGTCGTTTCCACCAAAATTTTAGGATGGAACGCCCAACCCCATTTCCAACACTACCACCACCTCAACAAATATATCAACAGCCTAGAGAGTAGTACGAGCGAGTTTGCTTCCACTGTAATTGGCTGAGCCACTTCCCACATCACTAACAACAACTAGGTGGAGATGCTCCTCCTATTTTTCCACCAGCAGCTCCTCGATGACGTAGACAAGGTCATGGCCGAGGATGAGGACCACGTGGAAGAAATCCTGGACCTACTCGAGAGCAGATGTTTGCGCTATATATAGCGCAGGAGCGAAATCCTCAGGACCTGATTATAGGTATGTCGATATTTAATTAATACATTATAAGAATTCATCATTAATTTGCATAAGATGCGCTAAGAATCTAGCTTGAGTATTTATAATTATTACTTAAGCACCATGACCGTTAGTGGGAAACAAACCCACAACTTTTTTGATTACTACTAGGGCTAAAGGACGTATATGTTAGAGTTTAGACGGTGTCAACTTCATGTTGGTAGCGGCAGTCTTACCATTGGCTGAGGTTTAATGGAGTTATGCGAATTATCTTTCATTAAAATTTTATGAGTGCAAAAAGATGGTCTTATGCCCTTGATATCGGAAATCTGCCAAGCAGTAGCTCGATGATGTCTATGCAGAACTAAAAGAAGTTTTTCATTTTGGACATCCGTGAAGTAGGCCGAAACTATAACTGGCAGCTTGGAGTTCTTTTCTAAGAAGGCATACTTGATATGTTCAGGAAGTTCTTTAAGTTCTAGGGTAGGGAGTTCTTCATAAGAGGTTTGAGAAATTCTTTCTTTTTCAAATACTATATCTTCGTAGATCTTTTTAGATGGAAAATTAAAAGGGGTGGAGCTGGTGGCCACGGCGGCTTCTTATAGTGATTCAGTTGGGAAAGTAGAAGAGGAATAAAAATCAGAAAATTATTTTTCAAAATCAAATAGAAGATAAGAGGATTCTACACTTTCTTGCATCGATTCAGTTTGAAAAGAAGAGGAGGAACAAAAAGCAGAAAATTCTTTTTAAAAATTAGAGAGGCAATAGGAGGATTCATCACTCACGGCATCTACAAAAAAGCAGGAGTAATCATTTGCTAAGGTGTTTTTCATACAAGGTGTGATAGAGAAAGTGACTTCGTCGTCGCCAACTCGAAGGAAGAGCTTATCATTGCAAATGTCAATAATAGCTCGGGAGGTGGCAAGGAATGGTCGGCCAAGGATATGGGGAATCTCGACGTCTTATTCGATGTCCAAAATGACAAAGTCCACCGGGAAAATGAACTTGTCGACTTTTACTAAGACATCCTCCACTATTCCTAACGGGTACTTAATGGATCAGTCGGTGAGCTGGATGCTCATGCTTGTGGGGTTTAGGCTACCAATTCCTAACTTTTTAAACAACGAGAGGGGCATCAGGTTAATACTTGCACCTAAGTCGGCTAATGCGTTCTTGACAAAAAGATTACCAAAGACACACGGAATAGAAAAACTATCCGGGTCACTGATTTTCTTCGGCAAACCGTTTGTCAAAACAGCAGAGCACTCGGCATTTAACGTGACATGTGAAAGTTTCTCTAACGTTTTCTTGTTGGTTAGGAGGTCCTTAAGATAATTGGCGTACATTGGCATCTGTGAAATCCCTTCATGGAAAGGCAGATTTATGTGGATTTGCTTGAACATTTCTAAGAAACGAGAGTACTGATCGTCCTGAAGTTGTTTATTAAGTTCGGAAGGGTAAGGCGAATTTGGATTATTTTTAAAGATGGGTGGTGGAGTGAGATCTTTTTCTAAAATGGGGGTGATAACTTCTTCAGCAGATGGTGGAATTTGTAAAACGGGGGGGCGAAGCTTTGATTTTTAAAAGTGGGAGCGGAGCTTGCCTCAGGCTCTTCACTAACCATATCGGGAACTTGCTTCCCACTACGAAGGGTTATCGCTTTCACTTGCTCTCTCCGTTTGGGCTCGGTATTGGAAGGAAGAGACCCTGTGGGTCGCTCAGAAATAATTTTAGCGAGCTTTCCTACTTGATTTTCAAGACTTTTAACGCTTCCGTTTAAGGTTCTTATCGTAGCGTCATTTTTTGCGATATATTTGGAAAGTAACTCCTCCAAGGTTGGAGGTTTTGGATAATTTTTAAGAGGTGGTGGTGGTGGTGCAAAAAAATCATTTTGTGGTGGCGGGCGCATAGCATTCGATGGATTACTCCACGAAAAATTCGGATGATTTCTTAAGGCAGGATTATAACTATTCGGAAAATTAAAACCAGGATGATGAAATTTCGCAGCAGAAAAATTATTAAAAGCATTTCTAGGCATATTGTTAACAAAATCTAATTGTTCTGGGGCAGGAGTTACAGATTCCCATACATGAGGGGTGGAGGTAGCAGTCATCTCCGTTATCTTTTGGCTTAATATTTCAACTTGTAGAGTGAGCTGGGAGACGTTTTCCACTTCAAAGATTCATGCAGGTTTGTTTAGGCGGGACCTAGGAACATTCCACTAAAAATTGTTCATGGACATGTCCTCAAAAAGCTCAAGAGCTGCTTCAGGGGTATTATGATTTAAAGTATCGCCAGAAGCTGTGTCTAGCATTTGCTTTGTGCTTTGATTTAGCTCATTATAGAATGTCTGCACTTGTAACCATACAGGCAGCGCGTGATGTGGGCATCATCTTAATAATTCTTTAAATCTTTCCCAAGTTTCATATAAGGTTTTGGAGTCTATTTGTCCAAAGGCAGAGATGTCGTTCCTAAGTTTTGCAGTTTTAGCTGGCGAAAAATACTTCGCCAAAAATTTTTCGGTTAATTCATTCTAAGTGGTTATGTTATTCTTAGGTAGAGTGTTCAGACACTGCTTAGCTTTAGTTCTTAAAGAGAAGGGAAAGAGTCTTAGCCTTATTGCATCATTTTGACACCATTTATCTTAAAGGTGTCACAAATTTCAAGAAAGCTTGTTATATGTGCGTTCGGATCATCATCTTGAAGTCCGTCAAATTGCACATACTACTGCATCATTTGAATTATGCTAGGTTTTAATTCGAAGTTATTATTTGCTATAGCAGGGAGAACTATGCTAGCTTCTGTTCCCTCTAGATTCGGTCGTGCATAATAAGACATAGGTCTTTGTACGGCTTCCTCCACTGGGGGCTCTGTAATTCTTAAAGTAGAAGATGACTCAGAATCCTCAACCGGTATTTGGGAAGTAGGACCTTGAAATCGCGATCTTCTCCAAAGAGTACGCTCAATTTCGTGGTCCAAGTCAAAAATAGCCGACGGATTCCCTCGGGTCATGCACTAAAAGAAGAGAAGAGAAAGGAAGGGAAAATAAAAAAAAAGCTAGAAAGAAAACTTGATTAATTTTTTTTTTGAAATAGATTTTTTTAATAGATTAACTCCCGAACTTCCCAAGGACTACCCGGTGAAGGGTTCGCAAGGTACTAAACAAGATAGCGGCACTTAAAGCCCCTTTTCCCTTTCCGAGAGAATTAGGTGGCGTAGAAAAATTGTGAAGTTGGTTACTATTAAGAGCGGTAATAAAAAAAAATTTTGATTTTAAAAATTTAAAGAAAGAGGATGAGAAAGAGAAGAGATAAAATTAATAGGTTCGTGTTTTAAATATATCAACGAAAGT
Source organism: Platanthera zijinensis (assembly GCA_039513925.1). Taxonomy (NCBI): domain Eukaryota; kingdom Viridiplantae; phylum Streptophyta; class Magnoliopsida; order Asparagales; family Orchidaceae; genus Platanthera; species Platanthera zijinensis. Next base: position 128,910,759 of record CM077078.1, read on the forward strand.
TGGTCTCCGGCAAAAGCGCCAAAAACTTGGTGGTTGCTAAGCTTCGAAAAAAATAAAAGTAACCGAACTAGCAATCCAATGAGGCAAGTATAGCTATCGAACTGTAGCTAGGGGACACAAGTGTCGTATTGAAATCCGGGAACTGTTGAGTACACTTACTCACACGAAGACTATTATTTTATCGATGGAAAACTAGGGTTTCGATAAACTGATTGCAAAAAGGTAATAAAACTATGCTAGAAAGAGAACTACTGCAGTTAAGAGCATAAATTAAGCGATTACAACGAAGGGCTGAAACTTTGAAATAGAAATGCACTCGATCAAGAATCACATCCGCTAAAGTCGACTAAGAAATGCGATAAAAACCTAAATTTAATAGGGTAAAGGTCCTTGACCGTGGAGGTTCCTAAAGCTTAAACACGCTTCTCTCGAAGTCATGCCCAACTGAGTTTATGAAGGTCCGACCGACTCTCGTCTAAATCGTAGGCCTAAAGCTCGCTTTACGCGGTGAACCCCACTATTCGATTTTACTCCAATCCTGGAGATTTGGACGCCTGCCTCTCTTGAGGGGTGCGTACAACTCCCTTTACTCTTGAATGCTCACTTCCTTCTATTAGCCTCTTGGCTAGCCCAGAATAAAAGCAAAGGTGGAGAGTATATATCGATAATATACCTCAGGCCCATGAAAAATCAAGTGTAATTCAAGGCCTAAAACCTAAAAATAAAATGTAAATTAAAACATCATAACTTAATCGCTTGAACCTCGGATCATCAAGATCGAGTACAAGGAGGATTAGTTAATCATAATGTAGTGGAGGAGGGGGATGAGCTGTAAAGCATAAAGAACACAATGAAAAAAAGAGCACTTTTATTACTACTAGAAGAGAGCTACACTTGCATGAAAATGAAGGAGCTATACTACTTGAAATGAAAAATTACACTTGCATGAAATTAAAATCCTATTCTAGCCATACAATTATCAAGTAAAACAAGTGCATAAATTAAAATAAAAGCTATTACAAAGGCTAAAACTACACTAGGGTTAAGGGAAAACACAAAACAAAGAAGAGAGAGAGGGAAGAACATGAAAAAGACCAAGAAACAAAGGGGCAGCACCTCCCCTATCAACTCAAGCATGCTGAAATGGAAGGGGGGGTCTGAATTTATAAGAAAAGTTCACCGGTTGTCACGCCCTTCAACACGCCCTAGGGGGCGTGTTAGGGGGAGTGACATGTATGGGTTTGACGTCGGTCTCTAGATTCTGGCAGGAAGGATGATTGCTTCTGTACGTCAGTGGACACACCCTGGGTCATGCCCGTGTAGGGGGGCGTGACACGCACGTCGCGTCGAAATTAATGGTCGGAAATCCGCCAGTCATCGAAAAGGAGGGGTCACGCCCTATGTCACGCCCGTGTAGGGTGCGTGACAGTACTATTGGCATGTTGAGTCGAAACGGCATTTAATGAGGCGGCAGACTTCGGGAAGAGGGCGTACACCCCATATCACGCCCGGGGACATGCTCGGGGATGGCGTGTCAATGGGGCGTGGCAGCCGTTTTTCTGGGTATTTTCCTCTGACTTCTGGTTTCCTCTGGAACAGGTGACACACCCTAGGTCATGCCTGGGGAGGGCGTAATAGGGGGGCGTGTTAGGTCAATTTTGACAAATTTTCAGGAAAGCTGCACAAAGAGAGGAAAATTTTAGGGGCAATAAAATTAACATAAGAAAGATAAAAATAAAGCTTAAAATACAAGATTTGTACATTATAAACTAGAAAAAATACAATAATAGTTAAGACTACAAAACGTATTATCAAGGTGTAGAACACCTTAATCATGGGTGCAGGTTGAAGACTCGAAGGTTTTTAGAATCAGGTATATAGATGACACCGATGCTATGTTAAGAATGATACGAGATCGAATACTTGAGGCTCAGAGTCAGCAGGCAAATTATTATTACAGGAAACATAGGATGATGGAGTTTCAAGTGAGTGACAAGGTGTTCTTAAAGATCTGGCCAATTCATGGAGTGTCACGAGTGCGTTGTAGGAAGAAGCTCAACTCGAGATACGTAGAGAATTATGCTATATTGGAAAGGAATGGCCCTCTTGCCTATCGGCTAGAGCTACCACCAGAGCTATAAAATTTCCACGATGTCTTCCATATGTCATGCCTTTAGAAAGCACTCCTATAACCTGATCAGCTTGTAACCGCTACAAATGGAAAAGTGGCAACTGATAGGTCGGTTCGACTAGAGCCGGTGCGGATAGTGGACAATGAGACAGGGAGCTTGTGTTGGAAGAGTGTTCCTTTGGTGAAGGTCTTGTTCTCTAATCATGTGAAAGAAGAATATACTTGGGAGCCAGTGGACTTGATGCTGAAGCACTACTCAGAGTTGTTTCCCCAAGGTAAACTTAAAAGCATACTTTGTATTTTTCATGATTTACTTTCCCCATAGCCTTAGCCTTATTTCTTGGACGAAATATTTTATTTTATTAATAATATTTGTAGTGTCCCAATTCGTGGTAGAGCCCTCACATCCATTTTAAGAAAGTGACTCAAGCTCGGGGTGCACTAGTAACAGGAGTCGAGTGATACTCGATGAATAGGGTGAATTTGACTTAGAATACTATTGGATTCAGTAGGCATCGAGTGAACTCGACGCCATTTGACGAGTCATCGACTGATACTCGATCTGTAAGAAGAATGGACTTAGAATGATACTTGATTCAGTAGGCATTGTGTGAAATTGATGCCATTCGACAAAGCATCGAGTGATACTTGACGCATAAGAAGAATGGACTTAGGATAATACAGGATTCAGTAGGCATTGAGTGATCTCGATGCCAATCGATGAAGAGTTAAGTGATCTCGACGCATCCAATGCTTTGAATTGGAATATTTTGGCCAGAAGCATTCGTTGAAAAGCCTTGAGTGATCTCGACGCAATTTGACAAAGCGTCGAGTGATCTCGACGCATACAACGCTTGGAATTAAAATATCTTGGCCAGAAGGATTCGTCGAAATGTGTTGAATGATATCGACTCCATTCGATGACGCTTTGTAACACCCAAAGTTTGACAACATAACTTTTTTCACTGTCACCGGGGGACAGTTGTTATCGCCAGGTTGCGATAGCAGTAAAGCGTTGAGTCGACACTCAACACACTCTACACAGTCGATGAATCGTCGAATAATATCGCCGAGTGGCGATAGTGGATATCATTGGGAGATAGTTCCACATGGCGTGAGACATGTGTTCGATTTGCTGTTAAGCAGTCGATAAGTAGTTATTGACTCAAGTCAAAGCGTTGTAAATCGATATCGCCAGGTGACAACGATATCGCCGGGCAATAGCGCTTTATTTGACTTTTCAACTAAAATCCTGGCGTTCTCTTCGTTTTGATGAAAAGATCATGTGGTTGGGGTTAATCCCCAGTCCACTTAACCAGAGAAGAATAGGAATAAGAATTCTCTTTCTATCTCTCTCTCTCTCTTCATTTAATTATTTCCTTGAGTGAAAAGGAAGAAGGGTCTAAGGAAGAGCTGAGTTGAAGGTTGCATAGCTTGCTGAAAGAGATCTTATGGTTGAAAGCAAGATCCAAGGAAGAATCTGCGAAGAGGAAAGGGAGGCACTCATTTCCATCCGTATAGAAAAGCTTCGTCATGGCCTCGAAGAAAACTACAATGGTAATGACCTCCTGCTTGGACAAGTGAAGTCCTACTTTTGCATGTGTTTGGAATCCTCCACCAAAAGGTTGAAATGTTTAGAGAATTCTATAGAGTCGATACTCGTTATCCCCGATTAAGTTTGCATATAGATCTGGAAATGTGTAGTACGAAATATGCATGATGCGTGAAGCCCATTTAGACAGGTTTGTCTAGATTATTGATGCTTTAATTTGCGAACCGGAGAAGACTCCGCGTATAAATGAGTATTGTACAGGATCTGTGGGTTGTGCCTGTGAAAGTGAGTAACAAGAAGTACTCGAGTTGAATTCTAAGAAAATACCTAGGGAAAATCACGTTTTTGGAGAACTGTTGATATCGCCGAGCGATAGTGAGTTTCGCCGATGGCGATAGCTCCCACTGAGCTATGTGTGGTATGAAAGACCAGTATTCTGGCACTGCAGGTGGCTGCAGGGTTTTCTGTATAGCTGGTCCAGTTTTGATTGAGGCTGGGTACTGAAAGTGTGTTCTATCGCTAACGCCAGGCGATAGTGTTTGTCGCTGGCGATAGCTCCCAGATAAAATGTTAATGTGAAGCCAGTCTCTCGGAGATAGTGTGGCTTGTGTGAGTGATGAGATCTTAAAGTCCAGTGAGCCGAATGGACAAGGGGAAGCCGACCCGCATCAGTCTAGACATTGAATATACGATTTGAGCAACGGTCAAGGGCTGAACTGTATCTGCGTTATGGTTGTCTAACATGAGTGCCTAGGTTATTGGCATTCGTTAGGATCACATAATAAGATTCAGTGGATATAAGCCATTAAAACTAAAGTCTCCGGCCGTTGGCCATCGAGCATGAATGCTCAATGTTGCCGTTAGGTCTGGGAGCTCTAAATGGTGGTGGGACCCTGGGTAATCCTGTACACTGATAATATGCCCTGAGTGCACGGAGTGTCTGGCAGTGAGACTGACGTTTGTGTTATATTGAAATGTGTGGAAGTGCACTTTCTTGAGAAATATCTGTTTAGATTACATTGCTTGCAAAGATTAACCGCTGCCCCAGTTATGGGGTAAGGTCATTATAATTGGTTTGCTAAATGCTTACCATTGCCTTATTTCACGCCCTTGTGGTAGGCTGTCCCTGTGCAGGTGCTGGAATGAGCGAGAAATAGTGGGTTGAAGCCCATGCTGCAATGATGGCCCTCGAAGGCCGAGTGGAAAAGTTTTCCTATTTTCATATGTGGTCGGCCTGCGTGCTGAAGTATGAAACCACTTGATTTAAAGAGAACAGTTGTCTTGCCTTAAGGCCAAGACATGTGCTGTATTTATATATATATCATTCCTGTACAAGATTTTGTAGTGGACATTCCTACTATTATAGGTTCTTAACCTAAATGCTTCCACTGGAATCCTCTGAATTAGGACGTCTTCATAGTTGAATTTAGATTTGGAAATAATAAGTAATCTCCTTACCTGTCCGCAGTATATGGCTTTGGGCCCTGACCGAACCTTCTTTCATATGCTATACGACGGATGTGGGTGTTACAAATTGGTATCAGATTCCGTTCCCGGTCTTCCTTCTTCAAATTCGTGGTCGAATACTTTTAAGGGGTGGTGAACACGTGAATGTACGCTACCTTGATAACATAACTGAACCCATGAATGTTCATATAGGAATGAAAATACACTCGTTTAAGGACCCTGCGCATTGCTATTAGTTGTGTTTGCCACTTTGGTTGGTCGATAAATTGTGTCTTGTCCGCTTATAGGTTACTAGAAGGGGTGCAGGACAGTCGGAACCCCAACATTCTATTGAGAGTGTGGCACCTGCTGATATGCTCATACCATCTCCATCTGTAAAGACAGTATGCTTCATTACTTAGACAGTTCTTGCAATTATGAATGCATGGAATACTAGGAAGGCATGGCCTGTAATGGTGCTAGTGTAGGCTGGTGCGAGGCAAGAGACTATTGAGGCTTTGATAGATACGTGAGCAGCTGAATGACAACTGATGCAGTTTATGAGTTTCAGTCATACTACGTTCACGGGTGTAGGATACCTAATGCAGGCAGAGGAATGGCTTGCGCGAGTCAAAAGGATATTGACTGTGTTAGGGACAGAGGTGGGACAGAAAGTAACCTTGGCTACTTTACTGTTAGAAGGAGAAGCTCATCTTTGGTGGGATGAAATGGAGTTGCACCACTTAGCAGGCAGACAACTATCGGAGGTCTCGATAGAGGAGTATTCGAGACTGTTCTTGGCGAAGCATCTGCCGTCGCCGCAGTGCATAGCCATGGAAAATGAGTTTAATCGTCTAACTAAGGGAGATGGTAGTGTGGATACCTACTTAATTGAGTTTACAAGGTTGGGATGCTATGCGGGATCTACCTTCGCTGAAGAAGAGTGTAAGACCAATAGGTTCTACGAGGGACTGCGGGTGAGCTGAGAATTTTTCTCTCGAGTTCGGTGAACCAAGGGTTTCAAGCATTGGTGGATACCGCTCGTGCATTAGAAAAAGATATGAAGAGGGTACATGGCAAGAGTGACTTGGCTGGGACAAAGACGTAGTTCAAAGTTCCACGTCCTGAAAAATCTAGCTACCACAGGAAATGAAAGAACAAAAGGTCCAATTCTTCTGGACAGGCTCCTTCTACAGTTGCATCTGAAGCAAATTTTAGGAAATGCCCTCGTACGTGTAATACTTGTGGCAAGCTGGGACACTTCGCCCGCGACTGCCGATATGGCCCTCCAAAGGAGGAAAAGAGAACAGGAAAGACTTATGCTGAAAAGGGAAAGGCGGTGGAATCCACTACATCCTAGTATGCTCTAGCTCAGCCAAGAGTGTACAATATTGGCCAGTAGAAGGCCATAAAGCAGAGTGACGTCATCATAGATACGAGTTAAGCTACAATTTTACTGCTTTCCATACTTCATACCTTGTGTGTGGCTTGTGTATGCTTTGTTTATATTAGTTTTTGTCCTTATTCGAGACAACTCGGTAAGGGCACTGTTTGATACGGGTTCTTCACATTCGTTTCTATCTGAGGACTTTGTGTCTCGGATAGGAATGTTAGCTTGTGTGATGACAGTTAGCCTATCATTTTTATTTCCTAATGGAAGCGTGATGTGGGCAAATAAGTCTTGCTGTATTGAGGTGAGGATAGGAAGTCGGGATTTCAGATTGGAAGCATCTGTACTGCCAATATCTGAGTTTAATGTGATCTTTAGTATGTACTGGCTCTCGGAGCAGTGTGCCTGTATTGATTTCAACTCAAAGGAAGTCATACAGGGTAAGAATATCGTGCTAGAGACTAAATTTGCTTGTATGCGAGGTTCGAGCAAGATACTGATGTCAGCTCTCCAAGTAGTCAAGGCTATTCGAAAGGGCGCAGAATTGTTCTTCGCGCTTATTGAGGCTGTTGAGCCAAAGACCAGGTTGATTAACGTTCTGATTGTATCGAAGTACATAGATGTGTTTCCAAAGGATCTTCCTGGGCTACCAACCCAGCGGAAGATTGACTTTTCTATTGAGTTGGTACCAGATGCAAGACCTGTGGCCCGCTCGCCGTACTGTGTTGCACCAAAGGAGATGGTGGAACTGAAGGTTCAATTGCAAGAGTTTCTTGAGTAAGGATATACATGCCCAAGTATATCACCATGGAGAGCACCGGTCATCTTTGTGAAAAAGAAGGATGGTAGCCTCCGTCTATACATCGATTATATCACCTTGGAGCGCACCGGTCATCTTTGTGAAAAAGAAGGATGGTAGCCTCCGTCTATACATCGATTATAGTTCGGGAGTTAATCTATTAAAAAAAATCTATTTCAAAAAACAAATCTAGCTTTTCTTTCTAGTTTATTTTATTTCTCTTTCTTCTCTTCTTTTCTTTTAGTGCATGACCCGCGGGAGTCTATCGGTTATTATGGACTTGGACCACGAAATTGAGCGTACTCTTCGGAGAAGATCGCGATTTCAAGGCCCGACTTCCCAAATAACGGTTGAGGACTCCGAGTCATTCTCTACTCTAAGAATGGAAGAACCCAACGTAGTGGAAGCCGTGCAAAGACCTATGTCTTATTATGCACGGCCGAATCTTGAGGGAACAGAATCTAGCATAGTACGCCCTGCTATAGCAAATAATAACTTCGAATTAAAGCCTAGTATAATTCAAATGGTGCAGCAGTATTTGCAATTTGACAGACTTCAAGATGAAGATCCAAATGCACATATAGCAAGCTTTCTTGAAATTTGTGACACCTTCAAGCTAAATGGTGTCACAAATGATGCAATCAGGCTAAGACTCTTCCACTTCTCTTTAAGAACTACAGCTAAGCAGTGGCTGAACACTCTACCTAAGAATAGCATAACCACCTGGAATGAATTAATTGAAAAAATTTTGGCGAAGTATTTTCCGCCAGCTAAAATGGCAAAACTTAGGAACGACATCTCTGCCTTTGGACAAATAGACTCCAAAACCTTATATGAAACTTGGGAAAGATTTAAAGAATTATTAAGACAATGCCCACATCACGCGCTTCCTGTATGGTTACATGTGCAGACGTTCTATAACAGGCTAAATCAAAGCACGAAGCAAATGATAGACGCAGCTTCTGGCGGTACTTTAAATCATAAGACCCCGGAAGCAGCTCTTGAGCTTTTTGAGGACATGGCCAAGAACACTTATCAGTGGAATGTGCCAAGGTCCCTCCCGAACAAGCCTGCAGGTATCTTTGAAGTGGACAACATCTCCCAGCTCGCTCTACAAGTTGAAATACTAAGCAAAAAGATAACGGAGATGACTGTTTCCTCCGCCCCTCAGGTATGGGAATCTGCAACTCTTGCCCAAGAACAATTATATTTTGTTAACAATATGCCTAGAAATGCTTTTAATAATTTTTCTGCTGCGAATTTTCATCCTCCTGCTTTTAATTTTCCGAATAGTTATAATCCTGCCTTAAGAAATCATCCGAATTTTTCATGGAGTATTCCATCGAATGATATGTGCCCGCCACCACAAAATTATTTCTCTGCACCACCACCACCACCACCTCTTCAAAATTATCCAAAACCTCCAAGCATGGAGGAGTTACTTTCCAAATATATCACCACAAATTAAGCTACGATAAGAACCTTAATTGGAAGCGTAAAAAGTCTAGAAAATCAAGTAGGACAGCTTGCTAAAATTATTCCTGAGCGACCCGCAGAGTCACTTCCTTCCAATACTGAGCCAAACCCGAGAAAGCAAGCGAGAGCTATAACTCTTCGGAGTGGGAAGCAAGTTCCCGATATGGTTAGTGAAGAGGCCGAGTAATGCTCCGCTCCCGCTTTAAAAAATCAAAGATCCGCCCCCGTTTTAAAAAATCCACCCTCTGCTGAAGAAGTTATCACCCCTATTTTAGAAAACGATCTCACTCCACCACCCATCTTTAAAATTATCCAAATCTACCTTACCCTTTCGAACTTAATAAACAACGTCAGGACGATCAGTACTCTCGTTTCTTTGAAATGTTCAAGCAAATACACATAAATCTGTCTTTCTATGAAGTGATTTCACAGATGCCGAAGTATGCCAAGTACCTTAAGGACTTCCTGACCAACAAGAAGAAGATAGAGAACCTTTCGCACATTACATTAAACGCCGAGTGCTCTGCAGTTTTGACAAACGGCTTACCAAATAAAATCAATGACACGGGTAGTTTTTCTATTCCGTGTGTCTTTGGTAATCTTTTTTTTAAGAACGCATTAACTGACTTAGGTGCAAGTATTAACCTGATTCCCATCTCGTTTTTTAAAAAGTTTGGAATTCATAGCCTCAACCCCACACGCATGAGCATCCAGCTCGCCGACAGATCCGTTAAGTACCCATTAGGAATAGTGGAGGATGTTCTAGTAAAAGTCGACAAGTTCATCTTCTCGGTGGACTTTGTCATTTTGGACATCAAAGAAGACGTCGAGGTTCCCCTAATTCTAGGCCGACCCTTCCTTTCCACCTCCCGAGCTATCATTGATGTTTGCAATGGTAAGCTCTTCCTTCGAGTAGGCGATGACGAAGTAACTTTCTCTATCACACCTTCGATGAAAAACACCTTAGCAAATGATTACTCTTATTTTTTCGTAGATGCCGTGAGTGATGAATCCTCGTATTGCCTATCTGATTTTGAAAAAGAATTTTCTGCTTTTTGTTCCTCCTCTTCTCTTCCAATTGAATCGTTACACCTAAGTGAAGAAAGTGTAGAATCCTCTTATTTTTTATCTAATATTGAAAAAGAATTTTCTGATTTTTGTTCCTCTTCTACTTTTCCAACTGATTCGCTGCAAGAAGCTGCCTTGGCCACCAACTCCACCCCTTTTAATATTCCACCTAAAAAATTCTATGAGGATATAGTATTTGAAAAAGAATGAAGCTGCTAGTTATAGTTTCAGCCTACCTTACGGATGTCCAAAATGAAAAACTCCTTTTAGCTTTACGTAAACATCGTCGAGCTATTGCTTGGCAGATATCTAATATCAAGGGCATAAGCCCATCCTTCTGCACTCATAAAATTTTAATGGAAGAAAATTCGCGTAACTCCATTCAACATCAGCGTCGTATAAACCCGAACATGAAAGAAGTAGTTAAGGGCGAGTTTATGAAATTATTAGACGCACGAATTATCTACTCTATATTAGATAGTAAGTGTGTTAGCCCTGTTCAGGTAGTACCAAAGAAAGGAGGGATAACGGTAGTTAGTAATGAAAATAACGAATTAATCCCGACACTTATGGTGACGGGTTGGCGTTTGTGTATAGATTATAGGAATCTGAATGACGCCACCCGCAAGGACCACTTTCCTTTGCCGTTTATCGACAAGATTTTAGAACGATTATACGGCCATAGCTTTTATTGTTTTCTCGATGGCCTCTCAGGGTATTTTCAAATCCCCATCTCTCCCGAGGACCAGGAGAAAACTACGTTTACTTGTCCCTTCGGCACCTTCTCCTACCGAAGAATGCCGTTTGTATTGTGCAATGCGCCAGCAACATTCCAGCGATATATGCTAGCTATCTTTTACAAGTATATATAAAGCATTATGGAGGTATTTATGGACGATTTCTCCATGTTCGGCGATTCCTTTGATAGATGTTTAGAAAACCTCGAGAAAGTCTTAGAACGATGCGAAGAGACTAACCTTGATCTAAATTGGGAAAATTGTCATTTTATGGTGAGGGAAGGGTTAGTTTTGGGTCATAAAATTTCTGTAAGAGGTATTGAGGTAGATATTGCGAAGATAGAAGTTATCGAGAAGATCTCGGCGCCTACGAATATAAAAGCTATAAGAAGTTTCTTAGGTCACGCTGGTTTCTACTGCCACTTCATAAAGGACTTCTCCAAGATCACCAAGCCCCTTACCCATTTTCTAGAAAAAATGCCCCATTCATTTTTGATAACTCCTGTTTTTCTGCTTTCGAATTGATTAAAGAAAAGTTAATTAATGCACCGATTATGATAGCTCTAGTATGGGACCTTCCATTTAAGATAATGTGCGATGCGAGTAGTTTCGCGGAGGGAGCCGTATTAGGTCAACGTATATCTAAAAGCCTCCACCCTATCTATTACGCTAGTAAAACGCTCACATCTGCACAGGAAAATTACACCACGACCGAGAAGGAGCTCCTCGCTGTAGTATTTGCATTTGATAAATTCCATCCTTATATTACGCTTTCAAAAATCATCGTTTTTACGGACCACTCGGCCCTCAAATATCTTCTTGCCAAAACGGATGCCAAGCCGCGCTTGATTCGCTTGGTCTTACTCCTCCAGGAGTTTGACTTAGAGATCCGTGATAAGCTAGGAGCCGAGAACATGGCTGCCGACCATCTCTCCATATTAGAAAATTCCTTTATAGAAAAATTAAATGAAAAATCTTTTAATGATTATTTTCCTGATGAGAAGTTGCTTTTAATTAACACATCAACTTCTCATTGGTTCGCAGAAATCGCCAACTATTTAGTGGCCCGGGTGCTCCCAAAAGAGTTCTCCTCTCAGCAAAAGAAGAAATTTTTTTCTGAGCTGAAGAACTATTTTTGGGAAAACCCGCATCTTTTCAGAATCTGTGCGGACCAAGTGATAAGGAGATGTGTTTCTTATAAAGAAGGAGTTGATATTTTAAAACACTTACATGAAGATCCGACAGGTTGGCACTATCAAGTTGCTCGCACCGCTCACAAGGTGATTTGCGCTGGTCTTTATTGGCCTATCCTTTTTAAAGATGCGCAAGACTTTGTGAGTAGGTGTGATAGTTGCCAACGATCGGGCAATATTTCAAATAAAAATGAAATGCTGTAAAATTATTTAATTGAGTGCGAAATTTTTGACCTCTGGGGAATCAATTTTGTTGGCCCTCTTCCTTCTAGCTTCGGAAATAAGTATATTATAGTTGCCGTTGATTATGTTTCACGTTGGGCCGAGGCCCAAGCTCTTCAAACGAACGACTCCCGAGTTGTAGTCACCATTTTAAAAAAATTATTTTCTAGATTCGGTACGCCGCGCGCCATCGCTAGCGATAGGGGTTCCCATTTCTATAACGCATAATTTTCAAAATTCTTACCAAATATGGCGTTATACATAAGATTTCAACTGCCTACCACCCCCAAACTAACGGACAAGTCGAAGTAGTAAATAGAGAAATAAAAAGAATTTTAGAAAAGACTGTTTCAACATCTAGGAAAGACTGGTCGGCCAAATTAGATGATGCTCTATGGGCCTACCGAACTGCGTACAAAACCGCCCTCGGATGTACGCCGTATCGGTTGGTCTATGGAAAATCGTGCCATCTACCCGTAGAATTAGAACATCGCATTTTTTGGGCCTTAAGATTTTTAAACTTTGATCCCCATTCAGTCAGCAACCTTAGAAAATTTCAACTCAACGAACTCTACGAGTGGCGCTCTTACGCTTACGAAAATAACAAACTTTATAAAGAGCGGACGAAGCATTTACACGATAAGCACTTAAGGCATCCAAAAATCTTTAATCTGGGAGACCCGGTTCTTCTTTATAATTCTCGATTACGTTAATTTCCGGGCAAATTAAAATCTCGTTTGTCGGGCCCCTTTTCTGTTATGCATGTTTTTCCTTATGGAACTGTTTTAATTTCGCACCCTGATAAGGGTAATTTCAAAGTGAATGGTCAGCGTCTAAAACTTTATTTCTCTGGTGATGATGATGTCAGTCCAAACATTATTAAGTATCTGCTGCATGAACTCTAGCTTTGAACCATTATTTTTTGTCAAAAACTATTTTATTTCTGGACAACAATATTTTTGGACAATATTATTTTTGATGCGTCGAACTCAACGACGCTTTAAACAAAGGGCGTTCTTGGGAGGCAACCCAAGCTATCTTTTTTTGTTTTCTTTATTTTATAATTTTTGGCCCCGGACAGCTCCGACAAGCTGAAGCTTCTACGATCGCCTGCTCCAACGGTGCTGAATCCATCACAAAGTCCAAAGAAGACATTTGGGGGAGCAATATCACTCAGCTTTCGAGGCAAATAAATCTGGGGAAGTACCCATTTTTAAATTCTGTCTTCCAATTATGTACTTTAATTTTCTCTCCTTCTCCAATCCCCTTCTTTTGTCATTGCGGACAATGTCTGTTTTAAGCTTAGGGGTGGACTTCCTCCCTCTTTTATCTTAGTGTAAATATTTTCTCTTTTGTGTATATTTTTTTAAAAAAACCCAAAAATGAATATCTTAAAATTCCAAAAAAAAAGAAAATATTTCCAAAATCCAAAAAAAGAGTGAATATTTAAAAAATTTTAAAAATATTTGTTTTTTTATTCTTACTTTAATAGTTTAGACACTTTGGTATCTCAATGGTACCCCTAGTTTTTGTTTTGTTTTACTCAAAATTTCCTATAAACAACTTAGTTAATTATAATATTTCTAATCATCCTTTTTAATTATGTTTCACAAGTAAAATGTTGGTCATGCTGTGTTTCTAATTCACGGTAGCATGTTAAGGTGAAATATTTTTCTAAAACTCGCATTTCTATTATGGTTTTTCCTTCTTTATTTTCTTTACTTTCTCAAAAAAAAATGCATCATCCACTATTTTCCTTTTCGTTTTTGGATAATTTTTGTAAGGTCAACTTTTGAATAGCGTAGTAGATGTGAACGATCCAAGTAACTTATTATTTCTATTTTCAAGTTAATTTCATTAATCTTCTATTATTATCAAGGACTTGTTTTTTGAAAATTTTCAAATCTTTGTTTTAAATAAATTTAAAAGCGTGAAAATGATTTACGCTATTTTTGTTTTCATTTGAGCTTTCCTGCAACCTTAAAACTTTTACCACTAGTTATCCGCTTTTGAGCCTTTTTTCTAATTTCATTTGATAGCTCTGCTTTTCATTTCATTTTCACCAAAGCGAAAATTTCCAACCTATCTAATCACACTAGTCTTTTTGAGTTTCAAAAAATATTTTCATGATTTTGATAGGTTATTTTGTGATTTTCTTGGGAGAAGGTTTTGAAAAAAAAGGAAGTTCAAAAGAGATGTTTGTTATTGTTCGGCCAATTCAAAATGAAAATAAAAAAATTTTATGGCCTTTGTTTTGAAAAAAGAAAAAGAAAAAATAATGGAAAAGAAAGAAAAAATATATTTTTATTTTAAATGAATTTTTTTAAAAAACTCTTTGTTTGGGTTTAGTGTGATTTTAAGCCTTCACGTTTATCTTTGAATTCCACTCCTAATCATATTACTAAACCAAACGTTTCTGTCCTATTTAATTCCTTTTGTTTCACGCTTTTTGACTTTTATTTAATAACTAAGAAAAGAAGAAAAGTAAATCAGTTTTAGTTTTGGATTTAAACTTAGATTTTTGTATATTAATTGATATAATTATAATGCGTTGCTTGGATCTAGTAACAACTCAATACATTTTTTTCATTTTTGTTGCTTAGCTTAAATCTATTTAAAAGAATTTCGTTAAAATTTTGGATGATTTATTTTCATTAAGTAAAGTTCATAAAAGTTAAACTGTACCTAAATAATTGTTTTAGATTTACGTTTCACCTTTTTGCTACTTAGAATTTCGCATAGTACTTGTGCGGGCATAATTAGAACTTTTTGATTAGTCCTTTTTATGATTATCTACTTTTATATTTTTGTTTGGGGACAAGGAAAGCTTAAGCTTGGGGGAATTTGATAATATGTTTTGTAGCCTAAACTATTATTATATTTTTCTAGTGTATAATGTACAAATCTTGTATTTTAAGCGTTAATTTTATCTTTCTTATGTTAATTTTATTACCCCTAACTTTTCCTCTCTTTTTGCAGCTTTTCTGAAAATTGGTCAAAATTGACGTCATACGCCCTCCCCGGGCGTGACCTAGGGTGTGTCACCCTTTCCAAGAGGATTCCAGAAGCCAAAGAAAAATACCTGGAAAAATGGCTGTCACTCCCCACTGACACGCACTCCCCGGGCGTGTCCCCGGGCGTGACCCAGGGTATATCGCCCTCTGCCCGAAGCCTGCCGCCGCATTAAATGCCATTTCGTCTCAGCACGCCAATAGTACTGTCACGCCCCTATCACGGGCGTGACACAAGGCGTGACCCCACCTTTTCCGATGATTGACGGATTTCCGACCAATGATTTTGACACGATTTGCGTGTCATGCCCCCCCCCCCCCTACAAGGGCGTGACCCAGGGCGTATCCGCGACGTACAGAAGCAATCATCCTTCCTGCCAGAATCTAGAGCCCGAGGTCAAACCCATACATATCACTCACCCTAACACGCCATCCTAGAGCATTTCGATGGGCGTGACCAACCTGTGAGCTTTTCCTATAAATTCAGACCCACCCCTTCCCATTTAAACAAGCTTTGGTTGTGAGGGGGAGGTGCTGCCCCTTTGTTTCTTGGTTTTTTTCCATGTTCTTTTCTCTCTCCCTCTTTCTCTTTTTGTAATTTTATTAACCCAAGCTTAGGTCTTAGTTTGTTTAAGCTTTTATTGTAATTTATGCACTTGTTTTAGTTTCTTATTGTAGGGCTAGAATAGGTTTTTAATTTCATGCAATTGTAATTTCATTTTCATGCAAATGTAGCTCTCTTTTTCATTATTATAAAAGTGCTCTTATCTTCATTATGTTCTTAATGCTTTACTACTCATCCCCCTCCTCCACTCCATTATTATTAACTAATCCTCCTTGTACTTGATTGATGATCTGAGGTTCGAGCGATTAAGTTATGATGTTTTAAATTACCTTTTCTTTTTAGGTTTTAGGCCTTGAATTACTCTTGATTTTTCATGGGCTGGAGGTATATTATCAATATATACTATCCAACTTTGCTTTCATTCAGGGCTAGCCGAGAGGCCGATTGAATGAAGTGAGCATTCAAGAGTAAAAGGAGTTGTACGCACCCCTCGAGAGAGGCAGACGTCAAAATCTCCCGGATTGGAGTAAAATCCAATAGTGGGGTTCACCGCGTAAAGCAAGCTTTAAGCCTCCGATTTAGATGAAAGTATGTCAGACCTTCCTAAACACAGTTGGGCACTACTTCGAGAGAAGCGTGTTCAAGCTTTAGGAACCTCCACTGTCAAGGACCTTTACCCTATTAAGTTTAGGTTTTTATCGCATTTTCTTAGTCGTCTTTAGCCGAGGTGATTCTTGATCGAGTGCATTTCCATTTCATAGTTTCAGCCCTTCATTATTATCGCGTACTTTATGCTCTTTAATTAACTGCAGCTGTTCTCTTTCTAGCACAGCTTTATTTTTTTAATTGCACTTAGTTTCTCAAACCCTAGCTTTTTCGTCGATAAAATAATAGCCTTCGTGTGATTAAGTTTATTCAACAGTTCCCGGATTTCAGTACTACACTTGTGTCTCCTAGCTACAGTTCGATAGGTATACTTGCCTCATTGGATTGCTAGTTTAGTTGCTTTTATTTTCTTTGAAGCCTAGCGATCATCATCTATCTTGATTTTTATTCCACTCCTGCTCTGAGTACCACTTACCCGTTTCATAGGTCTTGTCCTTAACAGCCTTCCATGCAGTCAGAATGATGTTCCTTGATGTAGGGCTCCATTGTTCAAAGTCTGGCTTTAACTCAGCCTTTTCTCTGAATCTCTTCTTAGATAGCAATTCTTCCCTTTGAGCTTCTTTGGAAGCCTTTGACATTTCAACTTTCTCAAAGACCACATTCTGTGCCTTGTGTGGAGGGCTGTAAATTTTATGCACTTGGTCATGAACCATCTCAAAATTAGCAGGAGGATATATAACCTGAGCAAATTCTAGCTGATCTCCCTCTATATATGCAGGTTGTATTGCAGATTCATCCATATTATCATCATCACATAAAGGAGGGAAGCCAAGAGTAGCTCTGATGGTATTGGAAACCCATTTGGCATGCTCAAAACTAGCTTGGACTAACACTCTCTCCCCCTTTAGGACTTCTCTTTCTACATGATCCATGAGATAATTGTTTTGAAATCTGACTTGACCTTCCAGATGATCAATCCCTTCTCTATAGTAGACCCCAAATTTATGAATTTGAGTGGTAATAGCTGTTTCGGCAACTGCTATCGCCATTTTGACCGCTGCTAGATTAGTCTCAATTAGTTTTGTAACTTCTGTTTTGACAGCAACAAATAGTGCTGCAATATTTGTAAGAATTTCCTTATGAGAATCTGTGAGATTCTTATATGTTCTTAATTGATTTTCTAAGATATAGGCTTGTTTCTCTGCCATATCAGCTACTTGAGTTTTCAGTTCCTGCTGCTGAGTGGCCAGATACACAACTGCATGGCCTCCTTTCTCAAAGCAGTCTGTCAATTCTTTCTTGTGCAGACTCAATTCAAATCTTATTGACTTGATTTCCTGAGCTAGGTGGTTTTGCAGCTCTTTATGTGTTTCATCCACATACTTTTCAAGAGCAGTCCTTTGTACATCTAGTTTTAGTTGCAATTGGACCATTAAGGAATTTAAGTCCATACTTGGAGCTGGAGGTGGTGTGGCTGTTTGTAAGGCCCTCTTATAGCCAGAGCTTCTCTTCATCATTACATCAAGTTTCCTTTTCTTAGTAAGGTTGGCTTCTTCAACATCAGAAGATGGACTTTCTCTGTCAACAATTTCTTCATTTACAGTATTCTTCAGCAATCCCTCCCCCTCAGTCTCTTGAAGTTCTTTGTCCTATAGTTGTTGCTCCCCCTCAGTCCTTACTGCTGGTGAGTCAGGGAACAACTCCTCCAAGGTTACTTCCTGCAACATTTGAACAGGAGAAATAAGATTAGTTGGGAAAATACATGGTTTTCCCTGGAATTCCATGTCCTTGTCCAGTTATCTTTCTAGGAAGGAGATACTTACTTGCCCAATCTGAGCAGTATCCTTCACATGCACCTCAGGTATATCTTCCTCTATATGCAGTAGTGCTTCCTTATTTATATCAAAGACTATATCCATCACAGTATCAACTACTAATTCACTGTGTAGTATAGCAGCATCATTTACTCCCCCTTGATCAGGCAGATCAGTAAGTATAGTGTCTTGTACAGCTGGTGCAGGGTCTTATCCTCCTGGAATAGAGATTCTTTATTACTCTGGGAGTATACTACTGTCCACCTATCCTTGTGCATCTTGATATTATTTCCTATCTTCATCAGAACTTAAGACCACTTCTTCTTCTGAATCACTAGATGATTCGTCCTATGGAACAACTTTCTTCTTCTCTATTATTTTGTTCTATTTTTGAGGAGTAGTAACCTCCTTATTCAACACCATATCCCATCTTGACATAATCCTGGTGTCCATTCTTCTCATATGATTGATTTTTGTACCAATAAGTTGGCTCATTACTTCTGGTATTACAAATGATAGGCATAGACTCAGAGTTCTCCCCAGGTTCGGTTTCTTGATACCTTCACGTAACTTGTCAAATACTATGGTTGTCCAATCAGTCTTGAGCTTGAAAATGATCCTGGTCATCAGGTGGAACATGCTGGCTAAGATTTTGTCATGTACACCTGTTTTACACTGTATGACCTTCCCTACAATCTCAGAAAGGAACTTCCATTGTGAATTCTTCCCTTTTCGGTTGATAGATGATCCTATCTTAGTTTTTGGGTTTAACCCACACCATTGTAAGGCCTCCTTGATCATAGATGGTTGTACGTCATCTTCTTCCTTAACCTTTGGGATTTGGAGTGCGTGTCAGATTGTTTTCAAGGTAATCTTCACTCAAGTATCTTAAACAGTAGCTTTCATCTTCTTCCCGTCTATGTCTGTAGTTACAGAAGAAAAAAATTCTATAACTTCTTTCTTCCATATCTTGGTTAGTTCATAGACCAAGAATTCCAAACCGATGTCTTAGATTAGGGCAATTACTCCCTGAATCTCCGGTGATGTTGTTGTGAACCCACCACAGACCAGCTCATACCCTTCGTTCACCTTTTCTTCTGGATGAGGCGCCATTACCAGAAGAAAGAGATGGAGGTGAAAAGGAAAGATGATTCTCGTCGATAGAGGGTGCAGAGCTAGGAAATCAGAAAGCGTAGTCGACCAGATTTTTTGCTTCTTCTATTTATAGTCTAAGTGTAAAGGGGAGTTCAAAATATGCGCCTTAGCACTAGTACTAGTCAACAAAATCTTATATGTGTCGACAGAATAGGTCTAGGTCTTGACAATACTGAGGTTTGGTCAACAAATGTTTGTGTCGACATACTTATGTCAGTGTCGACATAGATGTCGACATGTCTCGATACAGAGTGTCGACTTTGATTTTTGTGTGTCGACACAAAAAATCAACTAACTGAAAGTCTCGACATAGTTGTGTCAACACCTATTCTTCAGTCGACACAGATATTATTTCTATGTCAACACATACATTTTCTTTGTCGACACATCATACTGAGAGTGTCGACACAAGGTATGCTTGTGTCGACACAAACTTGGTACTTCGCCAAATTTCCTATGAAAACTTGAGCTTACATGTTCTACTAAAGGTAGCTTGTGCTAACCTAATCTAGATTCAACATACCTAATTAAATTTTAAAATAATTGAACTTAGTTTCATCCAGAGGTTTTGTAAAAATATCAGCAATTTTATTATTTGTATTCACAAACTCTAGACTAATATTTTCTTTTTCTACATGTTCTCTGATGAAATGGAATTTAATTTCTATATGTTTTGTTCTACTGTATGATACAGTATTCTTAGCAATAGAAATAGCACTAGTAGAATCATAGAACAGTTGAATTCTACTAATCTTGATGTAATAATCTTCTAGTTGGTGCTTTATCCACAATAGTTGTGCACAGCTGCTGCCTATAACTACATATTCTGACTCAGCTGTTGATATAGCTACACTGGTCTGCTTCTTACTGCACAAAGACACCAGCCTTCCTCCTAGGAATTGACAGGTTCTTGTAGTACTTTTCCTGTCTTCTTTACATCTTGCAAAATCTTCATCTGAGAAACCAATTAGTGTGAAATCTCAATTCTTAGGGTACCAAAGACCTAGGTTAGGTGTGCCATTGAGATATCTCAAAATCCTTTTAACTGCAGTATAATGAAATTCTTTAGGGCATGCTTGGTACCTGTCACAGACACATGTTTCCTAAATGATGTCAGGTCTACTAGTAGTCTAGTAGAGTAGGGAGCCAATTATCCCTCTATACAAAGACTCATCAAAAGGTTTCCCTGCCCCATCTTTGCCTATAGGCATACTTGTTCCCATTGGAGTTTTCATGGTGGAAGCTGAGTCCATTCCATACTTTTTAATCAACTCCTAAATGAACTTAGACTGAGATATGGATAACCCATTATCAGTCTGTCTAACTTGTAGTCTCAAAAAGAACTTTAGTTTACCCATACTGCTCATTTCAAACTTCCCTTGCATAAGTTTGGCAAACTTCCTGCAAAGGTTGTTCTCAATAGATCAAAAGATAATGTCATCAACATATATCTGGACTAAGATTATCTTGTCTTTGGATTCCCTATAGAATATAGTTTGATCTATCTTTCCCCTTGAGAATTTATTCTCAATAAGGAAAGCAGACAAGATTTCATACCAAGCCCTGTGGGCTTGTTTCAAATCACATAGGGCTTTCCTAACCCTATATACATAATTAGGACAGTGAGGATCTACAAAACATGAGGGTTGTTCAACATAGACTTCCTCTTTCAAGTCAACATTTAGAAATGCTGACTTCACATCCATCTGAAATACATTGAACCCTTGATAGGCTACATAGGCCAGGTACATCCTTATACCCTCTAGTCTTGCTATTGGGGCAAAGGTTTGATCAAAGTCTATTCCTTCCTCTTGTTTGTAGCCTTTTGCTACCAGCCTGGCCTTGTTCTTGATGATTATTCCATTTTTATCAAGTTTGTTTCTGTAGATCCACTTGGTTCGTATGATATTGTGATCCTTAGGTTTAGGAACTAGTTTCAAGACTTTTCATCTCCTGAATTAATTCAGCTCTTCTTGCATTGCATCAACCAAGTTAGCATCTAGAATTGCTTCTTCAAACTTTTTGGGTTCTATTTGAGACAAAAAGCTAGAACACAAAACTGTGTTCATGCTCTTGCTCCTTATTAGAACACCTTGACTTGCATTTCCAATTATCTGGTGAGCTGGATGATCCTTTAGGTTTCTTCTTGCTGGAGGAAACCTGTCTACCTCATGACCTTCTTCATTTTCCTCCACCTGATGCTCCTCATTCTCTTCTACTTCCAGTATGTTTTGTTCTCCCCTGGATAGCATGCATCATCTATCCTAGCAGGAGCTTCATCATTGATGGTCATCTTGTCCAGCTTATCTGTTAGACCTGTAGAACTAATTGAAACACTAGATCATTCATTGTTAATCAATCTATACTCATAAAAAATAACATGAACTGACTCTTCTATAACTTGGGTAGTCAAGTTGTAGATCCTATATGCCCTACTATTGTTGATGTACCCAACAAATATCCCTTCTAGGGATTTGGCAGCAAACTTTATTTGGTAGTGCTTACCATTCACTAGAACATACCACTTGCTACCAAAGATTCTAAAATAAGACATGTTTGGTTTTCTACCTTTCAAAATCTGATAGGGAGTCAACTTAAGTTTCTTATTAATGGATGCTCTATTAAGAACATGACAAGCAATATTTACTGCCTCAGCCCAGAAATATTCAGAGAGAGTAGTGTCACTGAGTAGAGTTCTACCATCCTCAATGAGAGTTCTATTCTATCTTTCAGCAATTCCATTTTGCTGAGGTGTTCTTTGTGAGGAAAACTCCTGATGAATCCCAAGTTCTTCACAAAATTTTGTCATACATTCAGACTGAAATTCAGTTCCATGGTCACTTCTTATTTTGACACCCGAATTGTTAAAATCATTCTGAACTTGTCTAACAAAAGTCTGGAAAATACTTGGGGTTTCAGATTTCTACCTAAAGAAGAACACCCATGTGTATCTAGAATAGTCATCCACAATAACTAATGTGTATGCTTTCCTACGAAGATATTGAACTGGCATAGGACCATACAAATCCAAATGCAAGAGATATAAACATCTCAATGAATCTTTGATATCTAGTGCTGGAAAAGAGGACTTGGTCTATTTGCCCTTTTGGTAAGCTGAATACACTCCCTCTTTCATGCACTTGACATTAGGACCATTCCTCACCAACCCCATGCTGAGCAGCAGTCCTATGGACTTATAGTTCAGATGTGCTACCCTCTTGTGTCATTTTACACATAGTTAGGCTGTCTCATCTGCAACTAAGTAAATAGGTGAGTTGTTTAACTCACAATCTAGGTTAAGACAATAAACATTTCCTTTCCTAGTGCCAGTAAAAATGATCTCTTGATCACTTGACCTTTTAATTTGGATCTCCCCTTTGTGAAAGGAGATTTCATAACCTAGATCACTAAGCTGACTTATGCTTATCAGGTTGTGTTTTAGACCCTTCACATAAGCCACTTTAGTTATAGTAATTGAGTCACTAGAGATGTTACCAAATCCTTTGATGACTCCTTTTTCTGATCCACCAAAGATGACTCTGGGACCATTCTCTATGGGTACAAAGTCCCTCGGCATTCTTCTTGCTCCAGTCATATGTCTAGAATAACCACTATCCAAGTACCATATAGGGGTTTGGTCACTTAGATTCACCTGCAACAAATAAAGGATTACTTATCCTTAGAACCCAAGTTACTTTTGGGTCCTAGGTTCTTGTTAGTCTTGGAAACAACAGGTTTACCTACAGATTTTCTGATAGGTAAACTACTCTTAGTTTTAACATTTGTGTTAAACCAACAGTCTAAGGCAAAGTGGTCTACCTTTCCACAACACCAACACTCAAATTTGTTATACCTTTTCTTAGGTACAGACTCCACAGTCTTGTTGCCAATAGTCTTTTTGAGTGTGGGTGCTGGAGCAGCAACCTCCATAAATTCTTTTTGAATCGGATGGGCTTGCCTATAGAGTGTCCTCTTGGCATTTGCACACTTGCCAAGGTTAACTCCATACTCACAGTGACCATGACGAGTTTCATGATCATACCTGTTTGTAGGATTCATCAACATCCTAAAGAAGATTGGGGATTTTGCAGCTATAGGATTAACTGGGGCTTTACCTTTTCTTTGTGAATTATGGCCCTAGTTCTTCCCTTAAAACCTAGACCAGTCTTCCATTTTTTTTGAGATGAAATTGTCAATTAAGGGTAAGACAGATTTTTGTTTGGAGAATTTAACCACTACCTCTCTTTCATGCTGAAGTTTTGCCTCCAGTTTCTTGATATGATTCTCCTTGAAAGAGATTGTGCCCATCTGAATAATAGTAATGTTTTCAGTTTGGCAACCTCATTCAATTTTAGATCAAACAGCTTTGGTGAATCTGCTGCAGCCATCTTAAGACACTCAATCTCCTTGGTTTGCTCTTTGACAAGAAGTTTGCTTCTCTTTAGATCTTGCAACAATCCACCTTACTCAGCAATGAGTTGGTGTACATCCCTTTCAGATTCAGAACCATTCCCATCTCTTGATGCTGATGCTTCTTATTCTGATCCAGTAAAATAATCAGATGTTGTAGGAGAGTTATATACTTTACTAGTACCATCTTGATCCAAGCACTGATCATTTTCTGCCAGGGCCATCAGCCCTCTGCAGCAGTATTCTTACACTCCATTTATGGAGTCCAGCATTTGTAAAAATTATATCTCCTTAGAATCCTCTTAAGTTAAGAATAACCCAACATATGCTTCAGCCTCTTCTTCTTCTCCTGATTAAGATAATGAAGAATTTGTCCAGATTTTTTGCTTTTGGGCAACAAAATATTTTTCTTTCTTGCCCTTCATTTGTTGCTTCTTCTTATCTTTTTATTCAACCCTCTTGTCTGGATAGTCTACTATGATATGCCCTTGTCTGTTGCAACAATAGCACACAATCTTAGAATTAGATTGTTTACTAGGTTTAGAAGCATACCTGTCTTCCTTAAGTGTTTTCTTTTTCTTGATGTACTCATCCTTTGAAAAGGATGAAGAAGGTCTGGTTCTCCACTTCTTCTTTTTCATGAATCTTTGGAACTGCCTTGTGAAGGTTACAAAGTCCTCATTTGAGGTGTGGCTGTCTAATGAAGTGTTGTTAGGAATCCCTTCTTCTTCCTCAGTACTCCTTTTGGGAGGAGAAGGAGATTTTCTCCTGCCCTTTCTAGTGCCTTCAGCTTTGAAGGCAACTGACTTTTCCTTATATTCAGATCTACTACTCTTTTCTTCCTCCTTCCTGGCTATAAGCTGTATTTCATATGAAAGCAGCTTCCCAAATAGTGTAGGAGGAGGTGTGTCTGCCAGCTTGGCCACTTCTCTGATGGCATAAATATTGGTGCCCCAATCCTTTGTCAAAGATCAAAGAAATTTGTCATTCAGTTCATAAGTGTTGAAGACTCTTCCATAAGTCATCAACTAATTTACAATCCTGAAGAATTTCTTGTAGCATTCAGCTATACATTCATTTTTGGCTTGCCTAAAGCTTTCATACTCCTAATTCAGCATAGATTTTCTATCTTCTCTGACTTCTTCTGTTCCCTCCATATAGACAATAAGTGTGTCCCATATTTTTTTGGAGGTTTTGTAATGCACAAGATTCTGAAAGGTGGCATCATCTAGGGCACTTATAATGATATTCTGTGCCCTTTTGTCTAGAGTAACCAGGATTATTTCATCCTTT
This sequence comes from Platanthera zijinensis, assembly GCA_039513925.1. Lineage (NCBI taxonomy): Eukaryota > Viridiplantae > Streptophyta > Magnoliopsida > Asparagales > Orchidaceae > Platanthera > Platanthera zijinensis. The sequence goes on from CM077078.1 coordinate 128,935,627, forward strand.
GTCATTTCTAAAAACTCTTAGGAGTCTTTATATTTGCATCCAGTACTGATACCTTCATTGGAATAAAGGGTCCTTCCTGTACTGTGATGTAAATTCTTGGATCAGAAGCTTCCATAAACAATCTGACTCTCTCCTTCCATATGCCAATACATTCCTTCTTGCAGATAGGTAGTTTCATTGATCCAAACTCTTTTTGGTTCTCACTTGAACCCATTCTTGAATTCTGAAAATTGCCTAGGAGAATTACTCAGACTGTTAAGTCAATCCTTGAGTAACCTCCCTCTGATACCACTTGAAAGACTTAATTCAAGAGCCTAAACACCTAGAGGGGGGGGGGGTGAATAAGTTCTAATTTTTCCTTTAATATTTTAGGCAATTAAATAGATCTTTCTTTGCACAAAAAAAATAAAACACAGCGCAGAACATTCACCGAAAGGAGAACACCAGATTTACAGTGGTTCCCTAAGATATGGGTACGTCCACTTCCCCCCTTCACCTATCCAGTAGAGTACCGGATTCAGCCTAACTTCTTTCCTCTTTCTCAAATCCAAAGATCCTACAACTCAGAACCACAATGGTTACTACACCTCAGACTTTTGCAAGTCCTACCTCAGAAGCTTCCAAGAATCCTACCTCAGGCCTCAGCCCTACCTCAACCCTTATCTCTAGACTTATATCTCATACTTTTGCAAGTCCTAACACTCAGGCTCATATGCCTACCTCAGACTTTATAAATATAGGCTTACAGCTCAGATCTACAACAGATCCTACAAGTAATTGTGTAATAAAAGATATATAAAAGATATCAGCAGATAGATCCCTCTATTGATGTTCTTCTTGATCAGTTCTTGATCTTCAGTCCCAACCAGACTTAGCTGTTTCAAAGCTTCTTTATAGAACAAAATAAGGTTGGACTGTTCTTGATGTAGAAGTTGATCCACTGTCAGCTCCTTCCTTGAATTCAAAATGAGATCTGAATCTTCTCTGCTGACTGTTCTAGATCTGCCTTTTTAAAGGGTTTCCCCTTTTCTTGTTGTGAATCTTCTCTCTCTTAGTTGATGACTTTTTTTGGCCTTCACTGAGTTATTATTGGTTTTTAAGGATCGACCCTTTATATAGAGATTCCTCATGGTTACCGGCCGATCCATTTTGTAACAACCTTCTGTTAGTTCTAACAAATGTGTCAGACCTATTGGTAATGACAGTTGTTGACCCACAAGTCATGACAGCTGATTCCTTAGAGATTCTATAACTCAGCATGATCCACTCAGCAATCTTCTTCTCATGTGTCGACATAAGTAGACAAAGTTTGATGATGTCGACACAATACTCCAAGTGTTGATACAGTCATTCTTCTACTTCTCGACACATCTTCTATTGATATGTGTCGACACAAGTCTAGTGTGTCGACACAACTGCTCTTAGTCTCAACATAACTACTGAGTGTCGGTACAGCCTCTACTTTAGGTGTCGACACAATCCTTGCCTCAGGTGTCGACATAAGTCCTGCTTTAAGTGTCGACATAGTTCCTGCCTTCGGTGTCGACATATCTTTTGGGTGTCGACACAGTTTCTGGGTGTCGACACAATTTCTAGGTGTCGACACAAATCTGGATTCTGGTGTCGACACAGTTCCGTGTTCTGGTGTCGACACAATTCTTAGGTGTCAGCACAATGCTTTGTTGTTGGTGTCGACACAAGTCCCGAGTGTCGACACAATTCTACACAAGTGTCGACCCTTGTACTTAGAATATTTTTCTTCCATTCCTTAACCCTACACAAGGAAACTTAAACATACATCAAATACATATTGATGTATATCATTGACTAGCATGAATCTTCTCTAAATCTGGTACATACTTCTTGTGTACCCAACAGTCTCGTCCTATGAAACTCCATGGATCTCACACTAATATTTATCTCACTTGAGCCAAATGTCTCTCCTAATTTCAGATCTAAATATCCAGCACCAAAGGAGATGGGAGGAAGTCACCTGGTTTACGATCAAGGATCGATTTTGTCTTCTTAGCGGTATAATGGCATTGGCTACTTTCCATTTTCACCACCTAGACTTGATCCCTTAAGAAAAATCATTCAACTTCTGCTTCAGGGCTAAGGGAGATAGTCTAGAACCAAATAAGGAAGAGGAGAGGGATTTATTAAAGAAAACTCAAGTATGTGCTGGCTATTAATGAGAAGTCCTCTCTCATGCCTTCACTAATTAATTTAAGACATGCCTAAACCTTGTTAGGACCTTAAGTCAGTTTCCAGTCTTGAAAAGTTCATACAATAAAACCTGGAAGGTGAGAGGCTATGTAGTTTCATTTCTGGATAACTTTATAGTTTTTAAAAGTACACCTCCTTAGGTCATGCCCGTGATATAGGTTAACAAATTCTAATTTTTGACATCACATGCCGACACCTGCTATTATGACATCATTTTAAAAATTCATGTCCATTTAATTCATGCAGACGATATTTCATTCAGTTGATTAATCAATATTTCATGTAGCTGATATCACAATGTCAAGCCTGTGACCTTGGTAAAGTCACGTCTGTGTACTTTATACAGCCGATATTTCATGTAGCCGATAACACTAAGTCAAGCACATTACCTTAGTGAAGTCATGCCCATGTACTTTACGCAGTCGATATTTCATGCAGTCGATAAGTCAATATTTCATGTAGCAGATATCACTAAGCTATGCCTTTGACCTTTGGTGCAAACACTCCCGTGACCTGACATCATGCACGTGACTTTGGATTTTTCTTTCTTATTCAAAATTTTCCATTTCCTTTATTCAGTCTTGTTGGCCTTGACCCCATCTTTACACTCTCAAAGTCCTAAGGCTACTACGTAGTCTAAGTATACCCATAGTGACACAAAACACTTACGGGGGGTCTAGTTTGAATTGGGATGCTACACGATGTGGGTGAATAGGAAAAACATAGATTAAGAAATCTTTATGCCTCGCTCTAATACCAAATTGATATAGTGATCATTAGATATTACACACAATTACCTCTCATATCTAAATAAGATAATACATTGAACATGTGACGTGCATTTGGCGGGATTCTGCCTCAATTTAGAAAAATAGAAATCCATATATGTATACTCCAATCTAACAATAATGGGCATAACGGAAGTAATCTTTTGAATAGGAGATTAGATCGAGTGAATGTCAATTACTACAAGTAATCTAACCACCGAGTGTCAACCATATTCCAAAGAATTAGTTAGGAGGTGGTATCGTAATCTCCTCACACCGATTTGTGCAATAATTCCACACTCTCCACCAAATTGATCGCACCTGCAAGAACAATGTAAAATAAATTTCAAAAGAATCACACCATGTGAAAGGGGAGATCAGTGTCGCACTAGAGAGAGATCCCTCGGTGTCATGCCAAAGGAAATAGAGCTGGCGTCTATCGGTCTCACTGATTTGAAATCGAGCCTTTTCTTTTGATAAGGATACTAGTGGATTTCCAAACAAAAGTTCAATTTTCATTAGGGCTTCAAGCAAACAAAATGTGAGTATTTATACTCCATATATGGAAGACTCCTAACCACAGAACATCAAGATCGAATCCTAGCCATCCAAATGTTTTGGCCTAAAAATTAAAATGCAAGAAAATAAATTAGTCCATGACCTCCTAGCATTTAGGTCGATCGGACAAAAAATAACAAATAGAAAAATAGTTTTACAAAATAATATACTAAAGAAATAAAAGTTTTCGCAGATCTTGTTGTAATAGGACCTTCTCGTGTTGGGTTGGAGGTTATAGTGGTGCGTCGTGTCATCAAGTATTACCGAGTCTGCACCATCAATCCTCCCCCGCTCAATAACTCATCGTCGAGAGTTCTCTGAGCGGTAATTGTTTTGCATGTCATCGTCAAGACTCTCCATATCCTCAGCGGTCACCCATGTGGCGTCACAAACGAGCCTATCCTTCCAACAAATCAAGTAGCGGTGCACATCACCATCAGTGGAAGTAATGACATGGTCATCAAAAATATGATAGGGAACAAAGAGAACCTTTAGAAACATGGAAAAAAGCATTAGGAACAAGCATAATATCACCTGGAGCCACACTAGTAGGTGAGGGGGTAGCTCCAAGATAGAAAAAAATGGGTATGTGGTATCACTCCCTAACCCATGAGAATAGTTGGGAGTTGAAGATGAAAAGGGGCAACGTAATTATTTGTGTGTCTCATGGAATAGTTTATGATAAGAAACATTAAACACGAGATGTAAGCCCCAATCAGTGGGAAAGTCTATTACATATGCGTTGTCGCCCAACTTCTTTAAAATCATAAAAGGGTCGGAGCATTGGTTGGTTAATTTCTTTATGGAACCCAAGGGTAACTGTTTTGGAATTAACTTCAACAAGATCAAATCTCCAAAATCAATAGAGTGAGCTTGCTTTTGCATATTCTCTTTGTAACATCCCATTTTCAATTAGACCCCTCAACTTAGATTGGGTTTGGATTGGGGTGGGTGATAGGGATATTTAGCTAGGTTTGATCCTAGAAGGTGGGGTGTAACCATGTGGGGCCCACTATAGGGCTCAAGTCAAACTAGGTAAAACTAGCCTAAATAGGGATCCTAGACACACCATGACCCCTCCACATTGCCCTAACCCTATAAACTATCTAAGTGGACATAAAGACATGCCATTGGGTCACCCTATGACCCAAGTTGAACCAAGTCAACCCTAACCCTTATTTTGTCAAACCTTTAACCATAGGCCCACTTTGCCCAAGTAGAGCCTCACATTGACCCAACCCAAGTTGGGTAGTGCCATTAGGATCATTACCTTCATGTGGGGCCAGCCCACTCATCATGGTTGACCAAGTCAACTCTAAAGTCAACAGGTCAACATATTGACCTAAAGAAGAAAATGAGAGCTAAGCCCACTCTCCTTAGGCTAAGCCCACCAACTATGGCCCATGACCAGCCTAAGTGGTCAAAGACTACCCCTGCCCCTCTAAATTTGGAGAGAGAACACATGCAAGGGGCATTTTGGAGAAATCATCTAAAATTAGGAGAGAGAAGAGGAGTGAGAAGATGAAAAGAGGGAGTGATAACCATATGGCCCTCATTCCTTCTTGCCTAAGCTTGCTGGCCGGCGTCCTAAAGTAATTCCAGAAGAGAATTAAGGCATGGTGGCCACTTGGCACCATTGGTGATACAACCAAAGCCCAAACCGAGCTCACCTCGGTTTTAACTCCTCATACACCCACTCCCGGCAAAAACCAACCACACAATCAGCTTCAGAGGGGGAAAACAAGTGGAGATCAACTACTGGAACAGAGATTTTTGTGGAGAAACCAGAAATCGAGCAGGAGATCGCCGGAGCAGCTCGACCATGGCTCACCGCCGCCAAACTCATCGTCAAGATGCCATAACTGTTCGTTTCACCTCACCTCTACTCGTGCTAGATTTCTAGATCATCTAGGAGAGACATCGTGCTCAATTGAGCCCGATACCATGTGAGAAAAATGTTAATTTTCTGAGCTTTTCTCCTTGCTCCGGTTCGTCAGAGGAGCCAACTCCGACGGCTTCACCGCCGGGAAACGCTAGCTACCACCTCAATGGAGGTGGTGGCGACAATCACTGACGATGGTGGTGGCTCAACTGACTGGATGAAGTCAAGCAATACATCCCAGCAGAACTAAATCTGGGCCGTCTATGAATCGGGGACGATGAACGGATGTCGTCCATTAATCCCCCGATTTAATGATTTAATTAATTCATTGTCATTTGAATTTTGTCACATATATACAGTGATGTTGCATGTTAACTTTTAGGCCTCTTAGAGGCATTTTCATATCCTGAACTTAAAATGAAAAATGTAGCACTACCTCTTACCTTTATTTTGAAACCATAAAGTCACCATTTGGTACAGTATTTTGCTATGTAGGTCAATTTTGCTAGGACTGGTCCTAGGCTAGGGCTGAAATCAAAATAATTGCCCAATCAAAAATAGATGTCCACATGACCCAAGACTTTGGGCATCTGCTCAATTATGGCATATATAGCCCCTGCCCAATAATGGAAATTTTGGGGAAACATTTTTCTATAGTATTTGTCATAAAACAAAAAATTTAAAAAATGTAATAATTGGAGTAATATGACTCCAAATGGCCCCAAATTTTGGTGGCTTGACCTTTGGGTCAATATATACCCGTGGTAGAAATTTCAGCCTAATTAAACCACTACATGTTGGGAAATCCCACTTGCATGTGTTGGCTATTCTTAGGCTTGGGGTGCATATAGCAAAAACCACCAAAGCGTGCATTTAACCATTTTTACACTTTGCATGTCAAGGAAAGTTTGGACATGGGTTCATAGGGATGGAATATACACCTCACAAAAATATTTGGATTTTTGGGATCAAAATCCCATTATTTGGAATTTGAGAAATTAGGTTAATTAATGGCATTAATTTGGATTAGGGTTAATGTATGAGATAAAATCCCCAAATTTTTCTTAGAAATCAAGGGCGACATTATAAAACCCTGGAAAACTTTATGGTTTTGTTTCAAGGATGTCATTAGTTGAAAAGTGTAATTTACCATTTTACCCTTTTATTGCAATTATATATAAATGGTGGAAAATTACATTTGAAAATTTTGGAAAATTTATATTGTTGTATTTAAGCATACCTTACCGTGTATAATTATCCTAGAATTTTTGGAGGTGTCAATAATATTTAAAACTCCACAATGGCATTTTGGTAATTTAATAGAAATTGAATTTTGTTGGCCCTTACACTATGAATGATTATGAATATCTACATTTAGTAATATTTCATCTTTATACTTGGCGTGAAATTTTCTGAGAATTTTTAGTAGAGTAATTTCTATATTTCCTTTAGAAATTGTCATTTTCATGGATATTGTATTAAATAAGAATTAAATAGAATCCTTGTTAGGAAAATTGTGACATTTGGCAGACATGATTATTTTACCAAATTACAAATCAGTAAAATTCCTTAGGTCAGTGGGATCATCAATTATAGCACTTCATGTTTTAAATGGCCTAGGGAATTAAATAAAGGATTTAATTTAATGACTTAAATAATTTAGAAAATTGTGAATTTTATCATGGTTACCATATAGCTCCTGTAACACCTCTACCCGTCAAGAAGAATATAATAGAGGGTCCGGCCGGGGCCCCACACCATATTCCACAAACAGGCGGAGACGCTACGAAATAATATCATAACCACGCATCCTAACACAGAGCATTCTAGCGGAAGCTTCACAGTTGAATAAATGAACTCAAGATAATGAACATTGTCCACTAAAACTTAGGAATATATATAAACATCACAAGAGTCTGGCCTTAAGGCCTTACAACAGTTTCTCTTAACAAGAGTGTGGATTACAGACATCGGCACGCAGGCCGGCCACACATGAACAAAAGAAACAAAATAATGCCTTCGAGGGCAGCAGCGCAGCTTTGGGCTTCAGCCCGCTACGTCTCGCTCGGACCAGCACCTCCAGTACCTGTAATAACCAATCCACCAAGAGGTGGCAAACAGGGCAACGGTCAGCATTCAGCTGACCAATTATAACGACCATGCCCCTGGCACGGGACAGCGGAATTCCATCCCTACATAGCAATCTTCCAATATGATATATAGCAATTCAAGTAAGACGTGCACGCCCGCACAGTCACATATCACAAACGCCGACACGACGGCCCGACGCTCCGTGCACTCAGGGCACATTATCGGTGTTCCGTATTTTCACGGCCACACCACCATTTAGAGGTCCCAGACATAACGGTTCCATATGAGAATTCTAGTCTGATCGGCTCACAGGCCGTCGACTCTTGCTATGTGATCCTAACAGGGTCTTAAGCACTCAAGGTTAGACAACCATAACGCGGGTACAGATCCACCTTTCCCGTTGCTCACATCGTCAGACTCATGCCTGGACTGATGCGGGTACAGCTTCACCTTGCCCGTTCCACCACCAAGGCATTGCCCAGTTGCAGCCCCACGGCTCAACGGCTCAACCTCACACAAAGTAGCATCTCACGGCTACAGGAGAGTCCAACTCTCTTAATTTCCTGGACTTCCTCCAGTACTTTATCCATCATGCCTACAAGCAAGAAATCACGGAGTCTTCTCCGATATGCAAACAAGCATCACCAATCCAGATCATGTCCAGATGGGCTTCACACAGCATGCCTAGATCCGTACTCCAATTCCGGACTCTAACAAGGGGGACTTCACATATCTACCCCAAGGGACGCCACAACCCACCGCACACTCGCGGGGAAGGGTTTTCCCTATGCAATGCAGGAATTAAGGACTTCACATGTCCAAGCAGGAAATCGTTACCCTAGGAGTTCGCTTCGGAGCCATGGAGAGAAATTTGAGACGGATGAAAGCCTTCGCAGCAGCGTTGCCTTCGCAGATCCGAACTCGGCTCGCGATTTGGACCACCGTAGCTCCACCGGCAGCTGGACTCCACTTCTTCTTCCTCACCTTGCTCTCACCTCTCTCTTAAAATTTAGAAAGAGAAGATGAAACTCAAAATGAGCCTTTCCTCCTTCTTTCCCGACCTTATCAGCCCAGGAATGATCCCCAGCCACAGGATCCTCTTTAAGGAAAATGAATGGCCACGATCTGCCCAAAATATTGAACTTTTTGGCCGACACGGCCTGTGACACGCCCGTATCATAGGCCGTGTACCCTTAAGCGGCACACGCAGCGCTCGCACCGCCTAAAAATTACTAGAACACGGGCATCGACACGCCCGTGTCGAACCTGACACGCCCGTGTCGGTCACTTGACACGCCCGTGTCGGTCACTTGACACACCCGTGTCACACCTGTTACACGGTATTCATCGAGCGTTAAATCCAGTCAGAACAGTACACGGGTAGGCACACGCCCACTGACACGCCCGTGTCAAAGCTAACACGGCCGTTTTCAAGCCTTGGTTCCGGGCCGTGTACAATTCTGACTCGATACGGCATTATATTGAGTGACACGCCCTGGGACACGCCCGTGTCGAAGGCCGTGTCCCAGGCTCGACTATCGTCGACCTCCGATCGTCGACTATCTTGAACACGCCCTGAGACACGCCCGTGTCCCAGGCCGTGTACCCCGACACGCCCTGGGACACGCCCGTGTCCCAGGCCGTGTTAAGCAACCTGAACCTCAAATCAACTTTTGAGTCTTTTTGGGGTGTTACAGCTCCATACCATCCTAGGATAAATAGATTGGGGCATATGGTCCAAGGAATTTGGAAGAATTATTTGTCAGTGGTATTGAGTCAAGGGTAGGGTCTAGCACAGATACCTATACAAGTAGGGCCACCGGGGGGGGATTGATTAACCATAAAAGTGAGGATTACATTTAAGGAATAAGTCTTGGTTGGTCTCCTATAGGATACTTCCTAACCATGAGTGCTAGAGTGCAAGTCCCATGACGGCAACCATGATAGAGGTCGGCGGAAGACAGCCGCCCTTCTAATAACATCTTAAGCCATTAGGGTTGTACTATAATAACAACGAGAGTTGGGTGTAAATCCTTGGTAGACACCAACAAAAGTAATTATCCTTGCAAAAGGGAACATTTGGCTTCTCCTCCCATCTTGGTTCCTAGCGCCTTTGAGACCCCTTCATTGGGCATACCTTGGGAAGTCCTGGGATTAACCATAAATTGCTAAGTACAATAATCGGTAGACAAGAGTAGTCTAATAGGCTAGGTGAAAATGGTACATTCTCACCCGTGTAGGGTTGGAGGGATTCGTGAAACATTCTCACCCGTATAGGGTTGGAGGGATTTAGGACAGGTTTTGTCCTGCGAGCTGAAGGCTCGAATTGAAATACCATGCATGTGCATACTAAACAAATGGTGGCAGGTCATGCGGTACTAGGCCAATTGTCACAACGATGGCAGTACGGTTACTCTGGTGAGGTATCCCGGTGGAGGGGCCAGTATGTTGTTTGTAATGCGGTCTGTAGGACAATCCCTGAAGACGCACATCCGACCCAACAAGACTGACGGGTAGTCAGCAACTAGTACGCAAGACTCTAGAGTGAACCTAGGATGTGTACAGAGGCATATAGGACGTCTAGGTTTGGTAGTGTGTATACCTGCCTAGGAGTGGAGATGGTTGCTCCATTGTTGTCGTAGACACAACTGTGGTACTAGAGATTGATGCTAGCTCGAAAAAGCGGGAGCTAAAGGTCTGGGATCTCAAAGTCGTGTGCGAGTGTTGCACTTGCATGTTTCATAATTCAAATCATAACATTCATTCGCATTAGGTCATATGCTCCATGGATCCTTATCATATAAATTAGTATGGGCTCTTTTATATGATAAGTTAATTTTGGAAACTCTAACTTATAAGTTTGTATGGGCATTCATATAAGTTAGGGTACTTCTGTGATGGTAGTGTAGTAGTAGTGTAGCTTTTCTTACTGCTCTTTACTTCAGCTTTTACTTACTTTAGTTCTATACTTTACTTACTACACTTGTACTTCTTACAAAGAGATACTATAGAAAAACTACTATTAGTCCTCATATACTTGTTAGTAAAGTGCCACTATCACCTGTTTATACTTGATACCCTTGTTGTCCGCCGCTTCGTCCTCCCGCTCGGTACCTAGGAGTTGCGGGGCGGGGTGCGGAGGAAATGACTTAGTCTTTTTTGTCTAATGGTCGGTGACAACATCATTTTAGGAGCTCGAGGAGATGGAGCACCAGCACGACGAGGTAGAAAGACATGAGGAGGAGATACCGCAACCACCGACTACTACTACTGTGCGTCCTCAGGTGGGATGAGTTGATAATGATGGTTAGCTTCCGCTTTGGATTTGAGAGAGAGAGATTTGTGATATTCATGTACCGGGCATAAGCCCTTATTACTTTCATTTCTATACTCATTGTGGACTGATGTATTTCCTTTTCATATATATATATACATATATTGTATGACTTGTGGACTAGTTAGCTGTTTTTTACACTTTTTTACACTTCTGTTTCTCAAATTGTAAGATTGGTTATATGATCGTACTAGCCGGCAGAATTGGCTTCTTGCGGTGTCGACTAACCCGTGAGTTAGTGTCACCGTAAGGTGGCGGTTCTGGGCTCAAGACCGGGAGCCTCCTTGGTAAGGGGAGCAGTCTTACAAACTGGTATCACTTGAACAAACGATCATAAGAGAAAGAAGTCCACAACACTGGAACACCCCGCTCGAGCATTAGTTTGCAGAAAAACTATGAAGCGGAAGCAATGGTGTGTCTATGTGTAAAAAGTCACATAAAACAGTCCATTAAGCAATGACTTCGACCAATTTTGACGCAAATCTTATCTTTATGCAACCTCCAGAGGTCGCCCCGCCGCAAAATGTGGTTCCTCCCCCTCCGGCTGCCACTCCCTTTCTGCAGACAGAGATGGGTCAAACTTTGACGGCTATCTTGGAAGACTTCAATGCCTGGCAGGTCCCGGCTCAACAGCCAAATCCGAGGTCGAACTGGGTGAGTGCCTTCAACATCTTGTCCCCGCCAATGTACCACGGGACAAAGGATGTTGTGAAAACTGAAGAGTGGCTGGAGAACATATAGGAGTTGCTGGCAGGCATCAGCTGCCCTGTCAGCTAGACAATTCCTCTAGACACCTTTGTACTGGATGCTCATGCAAAGAAATGGTGGAAGTCCATGCGAGATTCCATTTATGCTAATAGGGAGCTGACGGACATCTCATGGGAGGAGTTTTGCGAGACGTTCTTGGAGCGTTATGTGTCCACCATAGATAGGGATGCGATGGAAGAGAGGTTTATGAACCTCAAGCAGTGGACTGGGACTATGATCGAAAATCAAAGGGAGTTCTCCCATTATGCTAGATTTTCGGGGATCCACTACTTGGATAGCAGGAAGTACGAAAAGAGGTTCTACCATGGGCTGAGAGATACCTTGAGGTAGCCCCTACTATTCATCTCTCATTGCACCTTGACATATATCATAGAGATGGCCAAGAAGTTTGAAGCAGACCAGCTGATTGTACAAAATAGAGGAAAGAGGCCACTAGATGGGTAATCACCCGGGGAGAGCAGCAGGGGTTCCTAGAGAGGCAGAGTTATTTGATACAAGAGGGGTGGGGAACGTCTTCGTCCCAACATCAAACAGGATCAGGGGACTCCTACGGTGTTAGCTCCCCCACCTCTACAGGTGCATGACCCGATGAGACAAGTAGGTCATGGACACCGGCCTGTTGTTTGTTTTTGATGCAACCAGCCTGGACATATCAGATCAGAGTGCCCGCATCAGTTTCGTCCACTTCCTCCTCCACCTCCAGTGTCCCCTCCAGCATAGCTGGGCCGAGGCCGAGGCCGAGGATGAGGTTGAGGCTGAGTCCATGGATATCAAGGCTGAGGTCGAGACAAGGAGCAGGTATACGCACTATACCTCACTGAACTAAGGAATCCAGATGAGGTCATCATAGGTACTTAGACTGTAAATTTAAAGATTTCATTTATATAGTACCTGATGTTATAGAATAACAATCTATTTTAACCCAACCAACGTCAGGCATAGTCATGATCAACGGCAAGCCCGCTCGTACCTTGTTCGACACGGGTGCCTCCCACTCGTTCGTTTCCGAGGCCTTTAGAGAGGGACTGGAAGGCGTGGAAAGATTTTTGGGCTTAGAGATGAGGGTGCGCCTACCCGATGGGTCAGAGCTACGGACCACTACCCATTGCAACATGGAGGCCAAGAATGGTGGCAAGGCATTTGAGGTGCCAGCAACGATCCTGAGATTACCCGATTTTGACTTGATCCTTGGCAAGACATGGTTGCACTGGAATCAGGCCCAGATAAATTGCCCGTCGAAAAGGGTCACACAGAGGCATGGCGACTCCTACGTCATCGTCGATGGTATTAGACCTATCTCCCATCTATTATTATCATCTGTACAGGCTGTCAAGGCACACCATCATGGAGAGGAGGTATACATTATATGCTTCGAGATGGCGGGAGCAGAAGCTTCCATTGCTGACATCCTAGTGGTTCGGGATTTCCCCGATGTATTTCCGTAGAAATTTCCCGGATTACCACCAGCTAGAGATGTGGACATTGAGATACATTTTGTACCAAGAGCGAGTCACGTATCTCGGGCACCGTATAGGATGGCTCCTAAGGAGTTGGCGGAGTTCAGGACCCAGCTTTAGGAGTTAGTGGAGTCAGGCTTTGTTCGACCCAGCTCATCACCATGGGGAGTACCAATATTATTCGTCAAGAAGAAGAATGGGTCGTTTTGGCTCTGCATCAACTATCGAGAGGCTAACCAGCTGACAGTCTGGAACACATACCCATTGCCCCGGATCAATGAGCTGTTTGATCAGCTTCAGGGAGCCTTCTTGTTCTCCAAGATGGATTTACGATCTGGGTATTATCAGCTACAGATTCAGGAGGAAGATATCCCAAAGACAGCGTTCAATTCTCGCTATGGGTTGTACGAGTTCACGGTGATGCCTTTCGGACTCACGAATGCACCTTCCGTATTCACGCGTCTGATGAACCATGTTTTCAAACCATACTTGGATAGATTTGTCATATTTTTTATTGATGACATCTTGATCTATTCTCGGACAAAGGAGGAGCATATGCAGCATTTGGCACAGGTGCTGGAGAAGCTTAGGGAGTATCAGTTGTATGCGAAGTTTTCCAAGTGGGAGTTCTGGCTTCTGGAAGTGGCATTCCTGGGACATGTTGTCAGTGGAGCTGGGTTGGTCGTAGATCTAGCCAAGGTACAGGCAATGCGTGATTGGTCGCGACCAAAACCAGCTTCTAACATACGCAGCTTTTTGAGACTCGCTGGATATTATCGCAAGTTCGTGGAGGGGTTTTGGAGGATAGCATTTCCCCTCACGACTTTGACGAAGAAGGAGGCAGCATTTGAGTGGATAGAATGGTGAGAGGCAGCATTTCTGGAGTTAAAGGACCGTCTCACCTCTTCCCATATCCTTGCACTTCCATCTAGGAAGGAAGGATTTCAGATTTACACCGACGCTTCTTATCAGGGGATGGGTGCCGTCCTGATGCAGCACGGCCATGCCATTGCCTATTCCTCAAGACAGTTGAAGAAAAATGAGCAGAATTACCCGGTGCATGACTTGGAGCTCGGGGCAGTAGTATTCGCATTGAAGATATGGAGACATTACTTATATGGGGTTTATTATTATATCATCTTGGATCACAAGAACCTCAAATACATCGACACACAGAAGGATTTGAACCTCCTCCAGAGGAGATGGCTGGAGTTTCTTTGCGATTATGACTACAAAATGTATTATCACCCGGGGAAGGAAAACACTGTAGCTGATGCCTTGAGCAGGAGAGCCGGCACTACTGGACCGGATCCTCGGGTGATGTATATGGTATTGATGCAGATGTTGGATGATATGCATATCACTATAGTTTTAGAGGTCGAGCCAGCAATTTACCTGGAGTATCTGAACTCCCTGATCGGGGAGAATGACCTATGGGAGCACATCATGACGCATCAAAGGTTAGATGTAGCCTTAGAGCCGATATTCAGAGCCCTGGAAGAAGGCAAATTCGAGGATTATTCACTACAGGATGATCTCATTCATTTCCATGGGCGTGTTTATATACCCGCCAGTGGTGGTATTCTGGAGGATATACTTAGAGAGGCGCACCATTCTCAGTACTCTATGCATCCTGGTATCACCAAGATGGCAGCTGATTTGCGGAAGAGTAGGTATTGGCCTGGGATGAAGAAGGAGATCACCCATTTGGTGCCACACTACGTGACATGTCAGCGGGTAAAAATAGAGTGCAGGAGCCTGGGTGGATTGTTAAAGCCATTACCGGTGCAAGAATGGAAGTTCGAGGATATATCTATGGATTTCGTGTACGGATTGCCTCGCTCCCACTCTGGGAATGATTCTTCCGGTACCACGGCGTTCCCAGGACAATTGTATCAGATAATGATGGTCAGTTCACTTCTAGGGAGTGGAGGGCGGTACATGCTTACTTGGGTTCTCAGCTTACTTTTAGCACCGCTTTCCATCCGCAAACTGATGGCCAGACAGAGAGGACCATAAGGGACCATGGAGGATCTACTTCGTCTGTGCATACTTGACACGGGAAAGCCCGGGGAGCGACTGTTGCCACTGATCGAGTTCTCCTACAACAACAGTCACCAGACAAGCGTTGGGATGGCCCCGTAGGAGGCTTTATATGGGAGGAAATTCAAGACACCCCTTTTTTGGGTTCAGGATGTGGACCCCCGAGCTCTTGGTTCTTATTATATATAGGATACAAAATCTCAGATTCAACTTATTAGGGATCGGATGCTGGAGGCTGAGAGTAGGCAGGCAAAGTACTATGATGCCCGTCATCAGAAGGTGGAGTTCCAGGTGGGAGACAGAGTATTCTTGAAGGTACGTCCGGTGCATGGTGTCTCTTGGGTGCGGAGACACAAGAAGCTCAGTCTACGATATATGGTGTCGTAATTGATCCTAGAGCGGATCAATCCCCTGGCCTATAGACTGCAGGTGCCACCAGATTTGGGGACCTTGCACGATGTATTTCATGTCTCTTCACTACGGAGAGCACTCCTCCGGCCGAAGCAGTACATTACTACTACAGCATGCCCGATAGCACCTGATAGATCAGTTTGTTTGGAGCCGATCCGGATCAATGATACAGCCATCCGAGTGTTGTGGAAGAAGAAGGTCCCTCCTGTGAAGGTGTTGTGGTCCAATCATGGACGGGAGTAGCACACCTGGGAGCCGAGGGACCTGATGATGGAGCAACACACGGAGCTTTTCACTTCATGTATGCCTATTTTTTTCATTAAAATTCCTTAATTACTTGCAAGTAGCCCAAACTTAAATTTCGGGGACGAAATTATTATTATTGTTTATTGGGATTTGTAACATCCCATTTTCAATTAGGCCCCTTAACTTAGATTGGGTTAGGCATGGGGTGGGTGATAGGGATATTTAGCTAGGTTTGACCTTAGAAGGTGGGGTGTAACCATGTAGGCCCCACTATAGGGCCCAAGTCAACAAGGTCAAACTAGCCTAAATAGGGATCCTAGCCATACAATGACCCCACCACATTGCCCTAACCTAATAAACAATCTAAGTAGACCCTGGTCAGCCCATGACCCAAGTTGAACCAAGTCAACCCTAACCCTAATTTGGTCAAACCTTTAACCATAGGCCCACTTAGCCTATGTAGAGCCTCACCTTGACCCAACCGAAGTTGGGTAGTGCCATTGGGGTCATTACCTTCAAGTGGGGCCAGCCCACTCATCATGGTTGACCAAGTCAACTCCAAAGTCAACAAGTCAACATATTGACCTAAAGAAGAAAATGAGAGCTAAGCCCACTCTCCTTGGGCTAAGCCCACCAACTGTGGCCCATGACCAGCCTAAGTGGTCAAAGACTACCCCTGCCCCTCTAAATTAGGAGATAGAACACATGCAAGGAGCATTTTGGAGAAATAACATAAAAATAAGAGAGAGAGGAGGAGTGAGAAGAGGAAAAGAGGGAGTGATAGCCACATGGCCCTCATTCCTTTTGCTTAAGCTTATTTGCCGGCCTACTAAAGTAATTCCAGGAGAGAATTAGGGCATGGCGGCCACTTTGCACCAATGGTGATACAACCAAAGCAAAAACGGATCTCACCTCGGGTTTAACTCCTCAAACACCCACTCCCGGCCAAAACTAACCACAACATCAGCTTCACAGGTGGAAAACGAGTGGGGATCGACTACCAAAATAGAGCTTTTTGTGGAGAAACAAGAAATCGAGCTGGAGATTGCCGGAGTAGCTCGGCCATGGCTCACCACCGCCAAACTCGTCATCAAGACGCTATAACTGTTCGTTTCACCTCACCTCTACTCGTGCTAGATTTCTAGATCATCTAGGAGAGACATTGGGCCCAATTGAGCCCGATACCATGTGAAAAAAATGTGAATTTTTCGAGCTTTTCTCCTTGCTCGGGTTCGCCAGAGGAGCCAACTCCTGCGGCTTCACTGCCGGGAAACGCTAATCACTACCTCAGTGGAGGTGGTTGTGACAATTACCGGCGGTGGTGGCTCAACTGGCCGGAAGAGGCGAAGCAATACAGCCCAACAGAAATTAATCTGGGTCGTTGATGAATCGGGGACGATGAACGGATGTCGTTCATTCATCCCCCGATTTAATGATTTAATTAATTCATTTTCGTTTGAATTTTGTCACATATATAGAATGATGTTGCATGTTAAATTTAGGCCTCTTAGGGACATTTTCAGATCCTGAACATAAAATAAAAAATGTAGCCCTATCTCTTACCTTTCTTTTGACATCCTAAAGTCACCATTTGGTACAGTAGTTTGCTGTGTAGGTAAATTTTTCTAGGACTGATCCTAGGCTAGGGCAGAAATCAAAATAATTGCCCAAGCCAAACTAGATTTCCACATAACCCAAGATTTTGGGCATCTTCTCAATTAGCCATTTATAGCCCCTGCCCAAAATGGGAATTTTTGGGAACCATTTTTCTATAGTATTTGTCATAATACACAAAATTAAATAAATGAAATAATTAGAGTAATATGACTCAAAATGGCCACAATTTTTTGTGTCTTGACCTTTGGGTCAATATATACCCCTGGTAGAAATTTCAGCCTCATTGAACCACTGCATGTTGGGAAATCCGACTTGCATGTGTTGGTTATACTTAGGCTTGGGGTGCATATAGCAAAAACCACAAAAGTGTGTATTTAACCATTTTTACACTTTCCATGTCAGGGAAAGTTTTGACATGGGTTCATAGGGATGGAATATACCCCTCACAAAAATATTGGGATTTTAGGGATCAAAATCCCATTATTTGGAATTTGAGAAATTAGGTTAATTAATGGCATTAATTTTGATTAGGGTTTATGTATGAGATAAAATCCTCAAATTTTTTTAGAAATCAAGGGCTACATTATAAAATCCTAGAAAACTTTATGGTTCTATTTCATGGATTTCTTTAGTTGAAAAGTAGAATTTACCATTTTACCCTTTTATTGCAGTTATATATAAATGGTGGAAAATTACATTTGAAAATTTTGGAAAACTTTATATTGGTGTATTTAAGCATACATGACCCTGTATAATTATCCTAGAATTTTTGGAGGTGTCAATAATATTTAAAACTCCACAATGGCATTTTGGTAATTTAATAGAAATGGAATTTTGTAGGCCATTACACTATGAATGATTATGAATCTCTACATTTAGTAATATTATTTCATCCTTATACTTGGCTTGAAATTTTGAGAATTTTTAGTAGAGTAATTTCTATATTTCCTTTAGAAATTGGCATTTTCATGGATTTTGTATTAAATAAGAATTAAATAGAATCCTTGTTAGGAAAATTGTGACATTTGGCAGACATGATTATTTTACCAAATTACAAATCAGTAAAATTCCTTAGGTCAGTGGGATCGTTTTAAATGGCCTAGGGAATTAAATAAAGGATTTAATTTAATGACTTAAATAATTTAGAAAATTGTGAAATTTATCATGGTCAACATATAGGTCCATACCATCCTAGGATAAATAGATTGGGCCATATGGCCCAAGGAATTTGGACGACTTATTTCTGGGTGGTATTGAGTCAAGGGTCATGTCTAGCACAGATACCTATACTAGTAGGGCCACCGGGAAGAATTGATTAACCATCGAAGTGAGGATTACATTTAAGGAATAAGTCCTGGTTGGTCTCCTATAGGATACTTCCTAACCATGAGTGGTAGAGTACAAGTCCCATGACATCAACCATGATAGAGGCCGGCGGAAGACAGCCGTCTTTCTAATAACATCTTAAGTCATTAGGGTCGTAATATTATGATAACGAGAGTTGGGTGTAAATCATGGGAAGACACTAATAAAAGTAATTATCCTTGTGAAAAGGAACTTTGGGGTTGTCATCCCATCTTGGTTCCTAGTGCCTTCGAGACCCCTTCATTAGGCATACCTTGGGCAGTCCTGGGATTAACCCAAAATTGCTAAGTACAATAACCGTTAGACAATACTAGTCTAATAGGCTAGGTGAAAATGGTACATTCTCACCCATGTAGGGTTGGAGGAATTCAAGGAACATTATCACCCGTGTAGGGTTGGAGGGATTTAGGACAGGTTTGGTGCTGCGAGATGAAGGCTCGAATTGAAATACCTTGCATATGCATACTAAATATATGGTGGCGGGTCATGCGGTACTGGGCCAATCATCACACCGATGGTAGTACGGTGACTCTGGTGAGGTGTCTGGGTGGAGGGGCCTGTATGTTGTTTGTACTGCGGTCTGTAGGATAATCCCCGAAG
This sequence comes from Platanthera zijinensis, assembly GCA_039513925.1. Lineage (NCBI taxonomy): Eukaryota > Viridiplantae > Streptophyta > Magnoliopsida > Asparagales > Orchidaceae > Platanthera > Platanthera zijinensis. The sequence continues at coordinate 128,954,992 of CM077078.1, forward strand.
ACGCACATCCGACCCAACAAGACTGACAGGTAGTCAGCAACTAGTATGCAAGACTCTAGAGTGCACCTAGGACGTGTACAAAGGCGTATGGGAGGTCTAGGTTTGGTAGTGTGCATACCTGCCTATGAGTGGAGATGCCCGCTCCACTGCTGCCGTAGCCACAATGGTGGTACCAGAGAGTGATGCTAGCTCCAAAAAGCGAGAACTAAAGGTCTGGGATCTCAGAGTCGTGTGCATGTGTTGCACTTGCATGTTTCATAATTCATAGCATACCATTCATTTGTATTTGGTCATACGCTCCATGGATCCATATCATATAAATTAGTATGGGCTCTTTTATATAATAAGTTAATTTTAGAAACTCTAACTTATAAGTTTGTATGGGCATTCATATAAGTGAGGGGACTTCTGTGATGGTAGTGTAGTAGTTATATAGCTTTTCTTACTGCTCTTTACTTTAGCTTTTACTTACTTCAGTTCTATACTTTATTTACTGCACTTGTACTTCTTACATAGAACTTCTAGAGTAGAACTAATATTACTCCTCATAAACTTGTTAGTATAGTGCCACTGTCACCTGTTTATACTTGATACCCTTGTTTTCCTTTTCTTCGTCCTCCCGCTCGGTACAGGAGTTACGGGGCGAGGTGCGGAGTAAATGACTTAGCCTATTTTGACTAATGGTCGGTGACCACATAATTTTAGGAGCTCGAGGAGATGGAGCACCAGCACGACGAGGTGGCAGGACATGAGGAGCAGATACCGCTATCACCGACTACTACTACTGCGCTTCCTCAGGTGGGATGAGTTGATGATGATGGTTAGCTTCTGCTTTTGATTTGAGAGAGATAGATTAGTGATATTCATGTACCGGGCATAAGCCCTTTATACTTTCATTTCTGTACTCCTTGTGGACTGATGTATTTCCTTTTCATATATATATATATTCTCTGTGACTTGTGGACTAGTTATCTATTTTTTACACTGCTTTACACTTCTGTTTCTCAAATTGGCTGATTTGTTATAAGATCGTACTAGCCGACATAATTGGCATCTTGCGGTGTCGACTTACCCGTGAGTTAGTGTCACCGTAAGGCGGCGGTTCTAAGCATAAGACCGGGAGACTCCTTAGTAAGGGGAGGGGTCTTACACTATTAAGGATGAAAAAAAAAATTATGTAGTGGTTAACCGACAATGGATCTCATGGTGCAATGCATATAATTGATGAATAAAGTCATGTGCAAATTGATGTGATTTATACGTAAGAGGTAATGATATCAAGTTAAGAGGCACACATAAGTTATAACCATACACAATTTTATTCTGTAAAAGACTCATGGAGCGATTTTTAGAATTATAATAAGCAAGTTGGGCTTGGGGAAGAATAAGATCCCAAGTCCCCTTATGGTTGCACACTAAACATCATAGTAATTTTCCCAAAGTCTTATTTACCACCTCGGTGTGACCATCTATTTTTGGGTGGTGAGCCATGGAAAAGTGGAGTTTGGTACAATCCAATATCCATAAATTTTTCCAAAAATAAGAAGTGATTTAACATCTCTATCGAGATGGTAGTTTTGGGGAGCCCTCTATGACTAACAACCTCTTTAAAATAACATTTTGTAATGTGAGATGCATCATTTGTGCGGTTGCAACCAATAAAATCTGCCACTTTTTCTAATCAATTGATTACAAATAAAATGGAACCATGTCTACATTGGGTTGGTGGAAGGCCCAAATTGTAGTCCATACTAACGTCGTCTCATGGAATGGATGGAATGAGAAGTGAGGTATATAAACCATTGTTTTGTTTGTTTCCCTTATCAAGTTGACATGTTTTACAACTACACACAACTTTATGAACCATTTTTTTTAATCCGGGCTAACTGAACATGTCTTCGACCAATGTGATAGTTTTATCATGCCCAAAATGTCCCCCTAATCTGCCCCCATACTTCTCCTATATAATGAAAATGTGTTGGGATGAATTCAGAATAAGCAACTTAGACCCCTTCGATAGAGCTAAAATCAACTTTATTTAAGTTAAAATTTTATTGTTTAAATAATTAATTTATGGTTGTTTTATTTTAATTATGATCTAAAATGTGTACTTTTATATTTTCAGGATAAACTAGGCTTCCTATAGCAGTTTGGAGCAAACTGGCGGGTTCAGATTTAAATTTGGAGCAAATATATAAAAAGCCAAAAATATATGCCCTAGTCACGGGTGTGTACTTGGGGAGTGACATAGTGTCATGCCCCAGACTCGCTCCTAGCTCTAGAAGGCGCATTGCCACGCCATTTATTTTTGCATGTCCTGAGTCACATGTAATGCCCCAAATTTCTAGAAAATAACAGGAAGTTTGACACTAGAGGCTACCGCATGGTGGTGGACCTAGTGCTGGCGGTAGCCAGCTAATTTTAATGGACCAACGTATCTGGTCATTATCGCTTGGTGGTAGTATGATACCGCGCGGAGGTAGCCTGTGAATAAATCGTTGTTTCGCTCTTCATAAAACTGCTCGAAAGTAGTAGGATACCACATGGCAATAGTGGGAGTGGCAGGGCGGTGTTGGATGAGACCACTGCCACTGCCAAAGGTTGTTGTGTAGCGGTAACAAGGTACCGCGTGGCGGTAGATCTCTGATAAAGGCTTGAATTGAGAACTTTTTCTCATTCTCTCATTCTCTCTCTCTCTCTCTCTCTCTCTTAGATCTTGAGGAAGAAGAAGGGAAAAGCCAAGAGTTAAAGGGAAAAGGTGATCCATGTCATTCTTGTGATCGAATTCGTAAATCAGGGCCAGATCCACGGAAAGGAAATAGTGGTGATGAGTTCCATCCTGATCAAGTGCAAGAGCACGGCTCCTAAGCGATCGATAAGGGTAATGACCTTTCTCCTTGGACAAGTGAAGTTCTGAATTTGCATAAGTGCATGGAACCACTCACCAAAGGGTGAAGAAAATGGTGGTTTCCTGCGCGTAGATTATTGTTATCCCCGATAGAAATTGCATATAGAATCCGAAATCGAAGTACAGAATTAGCATGCTATGTGAATCCCATCTAGACATGTTGGTTTGGATTGGTGATTATTGATTTTCATGCCGAAGAAGACTCCGTGGATAAACATGTATTTTCCGAGGTTAGGGGGTGTGCAGGATAATGCTGTGATAGTACTGGAGGTTGCTTTTAGGAAAACACCAAAATTGGGGGAAGAAATGAGGTTTATCCCTATATTTATGATAGTAGTGGTACTGTAGGCAATAGCTCTCAGTAAGCTATTTATGTGAGGCATGTCTCTTGCAGACTTAGGGGACAAATGATTGAGCTGAGATCCAAAAGCCCAACTAAAGTGGATGTGAGAACCAGCCTGATTGTGGTTACAAAGCATGTGTATGCAAGACAAGGTGGATAGCATGAGAAGCTGTTGAGCTTGGAGAGCCCAGCATTGGTGATCGTGAGTCCCAGCCCTGGAACATAACACGGTTATGTATGATGGAATGGGAAAGGAGAGGCTGACCCGAGTCATGACTTATTGCGCCCAGCGAATTGAGCAACATAATATGGCCTAATTGTACTTAGCTCCTATGACGATCGACTTGGAGGTAACTTTTGACTTATCGTAGCCATAAGGGCGATTTTTAGGCTTCAAACTGGAAAAACAAGAATGCTCAAGTATGGACCATCAAGACTGTGACTATGGATAATGGTGGGACCTTAGGAAATCCGGTACACCAATAAAGTGTCATGAGTGTACGAGGCGTGTGGCCGATCGAGCCTACGTCCGTGGTGAATGGTGCTTAAAAGAATATTTTTGTTTCCATAAGAAAAATGTACTCTTGTTTGCAAGGAAGGAGAACCGTCGCCCCGAGTAAGGGGTGGGGTTGTTATAATTTAGTCAAGAAATGCTGATTGTTACTTTGTTTTGCCACGTTTTGGTGGGTCATGCTATGAAGGTGCCAGAGAGACAAGTGGAAATTAGCGAGCTGAAGTCCCTTATGCTGCGATTGATGGGCCCTCGAAGGCCCAAAGGCAAACATTTTCTATTTTCATGTGTTGACATCCTGTGTGCGGATATATGGAAGATACATTTATAAAGAAAAAAGTTATAAGACCTTAAGGCCGGAACATGTTATGTATTAAATGTCATTCCTATGTTATATAGTGGATATTCCTGGTATTAGGGTTTTTAAAACTAAACTAACTGCTTCTACTAGAATGCACTCTGAGTTAGGATGTGTTAATGTGATAGTTTCAATGAGTAACTCCACTGACTGTCCATCGAATATGGAATGGGGCCTGAAAGTCTTTGTTTCAAGAGTAGTTATTATAACATCCTGAATTTTATTAGGCCGCCAGAACCCCAGTGGGCCTAATAAAGCGACCCTAACCTCTTCCCACGGCCCACCCCTAGGCGAAAGGTAACCCAAGGCAGGGTATATAGAGCTAGAAAACTCTGATTTGAGTTCTATCAAATCCTATGGCCTTGTATAGTTAATATGAGCTTGTTGGAACTCATTCCATTAAATTCCAAGGTCATATGGTGGATATGGCTATTCCTCGTAGAAGGTCACGAAAATGAGATTTTTGGATAATGACCTAGAGATCTCTGATTTGAGTTTTGTCAGTTCTTACTGCTTCATATAATCAATACGAATGCATTGCAACTCGTTGCGTCATAATCCGTAGTTTAATGACGAATATCAGCATTTTGACCGTCTTAGCGCACGACGACGCGCAGATTTTGGATATTTAGCAAACCAACTCTGATTCAACCCCTATCAGTGGCATTGGACCCATATGGTCAATACGAAGTAAACCGAGTTCGTCCCGGTTAATTTCAAATATGAGCAGTCAACCCGTGGTCAAATTAAGCAAAATTGTGCACCGAAAAGCTTGCACACAAAAATTATGAAACGATACCCCAACTTTGACACGAATCCCAATAGAATGGAACTATTTTTACTTTAACCAACAAGGGGGACCCACCCTAGGGTTTACTTTGGTCAAACCTATAATGCCCCCGATTTTTAGATGATTTTATTTAAACGGGAAACATCATATTTACGGCGTCGTGGCGTTACTTTTAACGTCGAGTTGACGGCGCAATGCCGTTAAGGAATTTTCGTGTTTGTGCGATCGAGTTAGCCGAATTCTTGTTGTAATTTGGAAAAATTTTGCATTTTGAAATTTTGGACTTGCTTGTCAAGTTTCGTTGCAATCCGAGAGTTTTTGGAGTCTCGGCGCGTGATTTTATATCTCGAGAATGGTACGTCGGATTCTATGGTTGTCTACGCTGCTAATTCGTAGAGTCAGCGATTCATTCCAAAATATTAGTCAAATCAGAACTTCTGCAATTTGTCCTGCTTGTACTCGAGATCCCCCTTTTCGTTCTCGATAACTCCCAGTTGTTCTCGAGAAGTCTGACTTAATGTTCTCGAGAAGTCTGTCCTAGTTCTCGAGAAGTTCTTATGTGGTTCGCGAGAAGTCCTTTACTGTTCTCAAGAAGTCCTTTGTTGTTCTCGAGAAGTACTTTGCTGTTCTCGAGAAGTCCTTTGCTGTTCTCGAGAAGTCCGTTGCTGTTCTCGAGAAGTCCTTTGTTGTTCTCGAGAGGTCTGTTTTTTCCTGCGTTCGAGTGCCATTTTGAGAGTCAAAATGGCGGCGTATCAAAAAATGGTAAACATGAAATTTGTTTGTCTCGATGATATCTAAAACTTTAATGTTGACCACTTTTTGATTTTAAGCAATCTTAGACTCCTATTTTCAATTTTCCCAAAACTGCTCGTAAATAAGCTGCATTATTGATTTCTACCTGAGAACCCTTGTTGTTCTCGAGAACTATTTTTTATTCTCAAGAATTATGGTCTAATTCTCGAGAAATACTCAATTATCTCGATACCTGCTATTTGTTCTCGAGAACTATGATGTTTCTCTCGAGAACTATGAGTTCTCTCAATAAATTTGCTCTCTTTCTCGAGAAGCCCCCTTTCCTCTCGAGTAGTCTTGTATAGTCTGTGTTCGGGCGCATTTTTGAGATTAAAAATGACACTGTATGGAAAAACGGTCAACATTAAATTTGTTAATTTCGACGAGATCTACAACTTTTATGTTGGGTACTATTTGATTTGGAGCCATCATGGACCTCCATTTTTATTCTCTCGAGACTGCTCTCAGGTAGCCTGTTTGATTGATTCTCTCAAGTCCTAAGCCTTTATTATCGAGAACTAATGTTATTCTTGAGATCCTTAGCCTCTCCATCTCGATAAATGATGTCCATCTTGAGAACCATACCTTTTGTTCTCGAGAACCAATGTATTTCTCAAGAGCCAACCTCTCCCTCTCGAGTAGGTCTGTTTCCTCTCGAGTGGTTCTGTACCGTCTGTGTCCGGACACCGTTTTGAGGCTCAAATAAATGTCGTACGAAAATATGGTAAACATAAAATTTGTTCATCTCGACGAGATCTACAACTTTCATGTTGGACAAAGTTCGATTTGAAGCCATCCTAGATCACTATTTTCTATTTCTCCGTAGCAACTCATAAATCACACGTTTTCTTGTTTTTAGACAAAAAAATTTATAAGTACTTTTGCATCTTCTCCGATTCTTTTTCCTCCCGAACCAGAGAGCCATGAGCGTGAGAGAGAAAATATTTCGTGAACCTTCGGGTGACCACCGACGGTGCTCCGGTGCTCAAAATCTTCATCCGAATATTGATCCGGAAAGCTCTCACCGAGAGCTACGCTATCGTGGTAAATTTTTTTTCCCATTCTTTGAGTTTTCTCGTTAGGGTTTTTCGGCCCTAACCCCCTTTTTGGCCATTTTTGTTTAGATTTAAACTCCTCCCATGTTCTTTTGCCTCGATCTACAACGTGGAGTGATTCAGAGGACTTTTTCGGTACAACCAAGCCAAGTGGTGGTTTTCCTTTATTGTTCCTTGTCCGGTTTGATGATTACCATTATGCCTTTGTTCCTTAATTTTCTTGCTTTTTGTATTGTCTCTCCAAACTATGGTTATGTTTAATCTTTCTTGAAGGTCACTCCAAAATTATAAAATGTGGTTATGGTAATTTCGAGCTTTATTAGGCGTGTATAACCGTCCTTAGAATGTTTTATCAGTGAATTAAATTGTTTCGTATATCGTTGTTGGACGTGTTAGTGTCTATATAGGATTGTAAATCGTTTCAAAAGGTTGATCAGTCGTGTCTTTAATCTAGAAATGTCATGTAGAATCCGACGCGCCAAGTCCTGAGGTTTATTTCAGGTGTTTCTTCGTTGCGTGTTAGTGAGCAAATCCACCGACCGCAAGGTTTGTTTCCTTTATTAGTACCTCGTAGAATTCTACTGGGTTTTGGGCATCTGCGGTGATTGGTGGAGTGTGCAAGTCTCCCCCGCGATTAGACGGATTTTAACATCTGTGAGGGGTGTATCTAGAGAAGTGACCACCCTGCCTGTATTAATGGGTAGAATTGACTACAGGTGGCTAATAAAGTTTTGGAGTATTCTTTCTTATGTTTTAATCATGCTCTCCCCTTGCTTTGGGTATCCGGCATGTTTTGTTGTACGTGACGATTCACGTAAGTTCTTTTCTTCTGATTTATTTCTTGAGTTTTATTTATGTACCTTACTTAAGTACTCTGGGTCCTAGGTATATACACCGTTTGACCTTGGTATTCTTTTGCTTACTTTTGCTTCCACCATTTGTACCTTCTTACTGAGGTGTTCTGTCTTTAGAATGCCTCAGGTTTGGAGCGTTATCAGGTAGTGGAGCTGGGTTTGAAGTTCTTGAAGTGGCAGTGTTGGCTGTATCTTTTCCACTCGTCGTAGCGAGGTAGTTTGTTGTTTTCGTTTTCTTTGCCTAGTTTCAGACATACTTTGTACTGTGGGTTTGTGTCAGGTTGTTGACGCCAACAGGATTATTGATTTTGACACTTGCTAGCTGATGTGATTGTTTTATGTTTGGTTTAGATTACTTGCTCTCTGGGATGATTTATTGCTAGGAATGCATGTTAGATATTTTCAAGCTTATGAAAAAAACTATTATTAGTAAGGCATCCATGCAATCTCTTTTAAAACCAAGTCATTATTTTCCTATTTAGCGTAAAGATTTTTCCTATACTTATTATAAATCTAAAGTCTATTTAGCATGAGTTGTTCCTCGGGGACATTTATACTCATGGGGGATGTTAGAGTCAAATTAAACAAGTATCTTCCACAAGTGTATAATTTATATTTTAAATCGTGGACTAAATGATCCACTAAACTGAGGGATACGGCTACCACCTTAACCTAAACTGGATTTCATTCATAATAATTTATGTTTTCTTTTAAAATTGTAGAGTTTGGAGTCTTGCCTGAACGTCTGCAATTATCCCCTGTACAGCGTGGCATCACGATGCGTATTTTCCCCTTGCTCTGATATAATTAAATTGTTGGGAAAAAATGCGGGTTGTGATAGTTGGTATCAGAGGGAGGTTGCTTTACAATTGGTCGGGAAACCTTCCCTTATTAGTGTTAGTTGTTTAGTGTCATATCATACACACACCGATGTGTCATCAGTATGTCTTGGCTGAAGTATGAACACTACACTCATAAGCATTATTAGAAGTATACGGGGCATATTATGTAGTATGGGATGCATAATATGTTTTTGTATATGGATCCACCAGAGGTGGCAACATGTGAGGGTTATGTAGTATGGGATGCATAACCTCATCACATGAATGCCCATTAGCACGTTTTATCTTTTTTCATTGCATACAATGTTATGTAGTATGGGATGCATAACATTTCATGTGTACGCCACTTATAACATGCATTAAGGCCTTTTTAGGATGTATAACACTGCATACATATCATAACATAACATAAGCACAACAAGCCAAGCTAAAGATTTACCTGATGACATATATACACACATGATTTTAAATAAGAGTAAAGAATCCATGCATTCATATCTTAGGCACATGATTCAATAGATGATATGATATAATCCTGAGTAGGACATATGATCATCATATAATCCCAGAGCAATTTGCAGCCTAAGCAAGTGTCTTTTAAGTATGGTCTGAACTAAGTGGTGTAGTCCTCATTTAGCTACAGTTGTAATGAGGTGTTCATGTTATTTTTAGAATGTCGCTTGAGAGCATTATGACCAGGTCGACTCCCCAGTCTGAGGGTGAGTCGTAACATGCAAAGGAAGAGGTGGTGATTATAGAACTGTGCCAGAGCATGAAGACTAAGGCAGGTCAAATCGTAGCAATGCAAGCACAGTTTCAGGCATTGTTGGCTGCCACCTTAGGATGGCAGCCTGGTGAGCAAACCCCCATAGAGATTGGGTATGAGAGTGAGATCATTAAATTTAATAAGTTTGCTTCTGAGTTGAGAGCTGCTGAGGAGTGCAGGGTTAAAGGTTTCTTGGGCGATCACCAAAATGACATTCAACAATTTGCCAATACTTACCAGTCTGAGACTAATGCGAGGACAGTAGAAGTTGCACTTGAAGTTGAGACCTTTGGATATGCTAGGGTCGTGGTATGATACCGAGGAAAGAGAAGAGGAAATATTGTTAGGATTGAAGCTCTAGGGCATCCGACCCTTATTTGAAAAAGAAAGATGGTGTAATTTGTAGCTTCTATTGTCGATCCGACCATCCTTACGAAAGGTGTTTCAAGAGAAGTGTCACTCAGAAGAGACAGCGGGCGCTCGCCATCCAAGGAGCACCCAAAGGAGATCTGGTGTGCACGTTCTGTTCAAAGAAGGTACATGATGTGAGTCGTTGCTGGATGAAAGAAAGGACTTGTTTCTAGTGCGGGCAGAAGGGACACCAGAAGTCTTCATGTCCCCAGGCTCAGTCCCCACTACAACCTGCCCCCCTTAGGCTCTGCCGCCGCCGCCAAATCAGGACAAAGGAAAAGTTAAACTGATCGCGATGACCGGAGGAGAAACTCAGTCTTCAACCCAGGTGATCTCAGGTTAGGTTCTAACTAGTTTTTGGTTCAATCCTCATTTTGTTGTTGTTCGAATAAGTTAGGTATGTAATTTTATTAGTAGATTAAGGTAAAGAACCATTAGGCGCATGTCCTTTTTTATTCGGTCGCTATCCACCCATTCGTGGCTAGGGATTTTGTAGAGCTTCATGGTTTGAACCTTATTTGGGTTGGTGACGTGTTTTGTGTCGAGTTCCTTCTAGTGCGTAAGTGTTTGGATGTTTTCCTAACTAATCTTCCTGGTCTCCCCCCTGTGAGGGGCATAGAGTTCGTCCTAGATCGGAACTGTTTTGTGATTGTATTTATAGACGAAGTTTTGGTGTATTCTCGTAATACTGTGGAGCATGCCCATCATTGTCTTTAGTGTTTCCTATTATGAGGGACCTCAGGTTGTTTTCTAGGTTGAGCAGGTGTGAGTGTTGGTTGCCTTGGGTTTCTTTCATGGGTCATGTGGTTAATTAAGCCAGAATTTTAGATTACCCTGAGGAGATAGCTGTTGTTATGGATTGGGCTAGGCGTACCACACTCAAGGTGATTGATAGCTTCCTAGGGTTGGCTGACTTTTATAGGAGATTTATGGAGGGTTCCTCTACGTTGTCTATGCCACTGACTAAACTGATGCAGATGAACGCAGTTTTTGTTTGGGGCGTTGAGTGCGAGGAAGCTTTTCAGGAATTAAAGAAGTGTTATGCACTGCTCAAGTGTTGACTTTGCCTACGGAAGGTATAAACTATGGTGTTTATGTGGCCGCATCACACATCGGACTTGGTTTTGTTTTAATGCAAGATGGTAAGGTGATCGCGTAAGGATCGAGGCAACTAAAGACTCACGAGAGAAATTATCCTACCCACGATTTGGAGTTTGTTGCCGTAATTTATGCGCTGAAGCTGTGGCGACACTTATGGTATGACGCGCTGTGCAAGATCTATACGGACCATAAGAGTTTGAAGAACGTCTTCACTCAGAAGGAACTAAGTCTGCGCTAGCGTCGGTGATTAGAATATGTGGCGAATTATGAAGTGGAAATTCTCTATCATCCAGGAAAGGCTAATGTAGTAGTTGATTCTTTGAGTAGAAAGACCGCTAAAATTTTTAATCTATCGGTACAGTCCTTAGTAGGAGAATTCTTGTTGATGGATATTGAGGTTGGGAGTAGTTCTATGCCTGCTGGTTTGGAAGCAGAAGAGCCCTCTTGGATTTTCCTTACCAGAATGCACCAGAAGGAGGACCCTGATTTGTTACACCTCTGGAAGAGAGCTGAGAAAGGAGAGTTACCTGGTTTCTCTTTGGACAAGCTAGGTACTCTGAAATATCGGAGTAGATTTTGTATTCCTGCCTTTGGCGTTGTTCGAGCTATGATCTGTGCTAAAGCTCATGGTTCCAGTATAGCTTATCACCCTGGTTCCACTAAGATCTATAATGATCTAAAACAAATTGTTTGGTGGTCAGTGATGAAGAGCGATATCGCAAAGTTTGTATCAAAATGTTATACGTGTCAGCGTGTCAAGGCTGATCATAGAAGGCCTTGTGGTAAATTGTCACCGCTCGATATTCCAAGTTGGAAATGGGAGAGTATTTCAATGGATTTTATCACCAGTCTACCAAAATCTCCTCATGGGCATGACTCTGTTTGGGTGATAGTCGACAGATTGACAAAGTGTGCTCACTTTGTTCCATTTAAGATTGGGTATTCGATGAAGAAGATAGCTGAGCTATATCTTGAAGAGGTCATCAGGTTACATGGAGTGCCTGTTAGCATTGTATATGATCGGGACTCCAGATTTACGTCTCGCTTTTGGAAGAGCTTGCAAGAGGGGTTGGGTACCGACTTGAGGTATTCCACCGCCTACCATCCGTAGACGAATTGGAAAATAGAAAGAGTAAATCAGATCATGGAGGACATGATTAGATGTTACATTTTGGACCACGGTGGTGCGTGGGATGAGTTCTAAGGCTAATGGAGTTAGCTTACAAATATAGTTATCAGGAGAGTCTGCAGATGGCCCTATTTGAGGCCTTATATGGGAGGCGTTGTAAAACTCCGTTATTTTGGGATGAAGTTGGTGAGAGACCGTTGCTCGGTCTGGAAGCCCTTGAGGAGATGAATTGTGTCGTGACTCATATTCGAGAAAAGCTCCATGTGGCTTAAGAGCGCTATGAGAAGTATGCCAATCAACGAAGGGTTGATCTAGAGTTTGTCGTTGGAGACTTGGTTTTCCTGAAGGTTTCTCTGATGTCTTGCGTTAAAAGGTTTGAAAGGAACCAAAAGTTAGACCCCTGGTACGTGGGACCGTTCCATATTCTAGAACGCATCGGAGTGTCAGTTTATAGGCTGGATTTGCCTGGGACCTTCCCTAGTGTCCATGATGTGTTCTATGAGCCAGTTGCGAAAGTGTGTTCGTAATGATCGTCAAGTCCTCGACTCGATGCCCCAATTTCAGCCCAACCTAATGTATGTGGAAGGACCTATTCGTATTCTTGATTCTTAAGAGCATGTGTTGCGAAGAAAGACCATCCACGTGGTCAATATTCTTTAGAGAATCAAGACATCGAGAGCGCGACGTAGGAATTGGAATCAGCAATGAGAGAACCTCATCCGCACCTCTTCTATTAGTTTCAGGTATCTCATTATGTTTGCAGTTATGTTTGATTTATTATCTTGATTTGATTTTGGAGTTATATTAAGTTTTGAGACGAAACTTCTTTTAGGGGGAGTTACTATAACGCCCCTGATTTTTCGATGATTTTATTTAAACAGGAAACGTCATATTTACAACGTTGTGGCATTACTTTTAACGTCGAGTTGATGGCGTAATGTCGTGAATGCATTTTCGTGTTTGTGCGGTCGAGTCGGCCGAATTCTAGTTGTAATTGGGAAAAATTTTGCATTTTGAAATTTTGGACTTGCTTGTCAAGTTTCGTCACAATCCGAGAGTTTTTAGAGTCTCGACGCGTGATTTTATATCTCGAGAATGGTACATCGAATTCTAAGGTTGTCTACGCTGCAAATTCGTAGAGTCAACGATTCATTCCAAAATATTAGTAAAATAAGAACTTCTTCAATTTGTCCTGCTTGTACTCGAGATCCCCCTTTTCGTTCTCGAGAACTCCCAAATGTTCTCGAGAAGTCTGACTTAATGTTCTCGAGAACTCTGTCCTAGTTCTCAAGAAGTCCTATGCAGTTCTCGAGAAGTCCTTTGCTGTTCTCGAGAAGTCTTTTACTGTTCTTGAGAAGTCCTTTGCTGTTCTCGAGAAGTCCTTTGCTGTTCTCGAGAGGTCCGTTTTGTCCTGCGTTCGAGCGCTGTTTCGAGTGTCAAAACTGCACCGTATCAAAAAATGGTAAACATTAAATTTGTCTGTCTCGACGATATCTAGAACTTTCATGTTGATCACTTTTTGATTTTAAGCTATCTTAGACTCCTATTTTAAATTTTCCCAAAACTGCTCGTAAATAAGCTGCATTATTGATTTCTACCTGAGAACCCTTGTTGTTCTCGAGAACTACTATTTATTCTAGAGAATTATGGTCTTATTCTCGAGAAATACTCAATTCTCTCGAGACCTGCTGTTTGTTCTCGAGAACTATGATGTTTCTCTCAAGAACTATGAGTTCTCTCGAGAACTTTGCTCTCTTTCTCGAGAAACCCCCTTTCCTCTCGAGTAGTCCTGTATAGTCTGCGTTCGGGCACATTTTTGATGGTAAAAACGACACTGTATGGAAAAACGATAAACATAAATTTGTTCGTTTCAACGAGATCTACAACTTTTATGTTAGGTACTGGTTGATTTGGAGCTATCTTGGACCTCCATTTTTTATTCTCCCAAGACTGCTCTCAGGTAGCATGTTTGATTGATTCTGTCAAGTCCTAAGCCTTTATTTTTGAGAACTAATGTTATTCTCGAGAGCCTTAGCCTCTCCATCTCGAGAAATGATGTCCCTCTCGAGAACAATAGCTTTTGTTCTCGAGAACCAATGTATTTCTCGAGAGCCAACCTCTCCCTCTCGAGTAGGTATGTTTCCTCTAGAGTGGTTCTGTACCGTCTGTGTTCGGACACCGTTTTGAGGGTCAAAACAATGTCGTACGAAAATATGGCCAACATGAAATTTGTTCATCCAGACGAGATATACATTTTTCATGTTGGACAATGTTCGATTTGGAGCCATCCTAGATCACTATTTTTTATTTCTCCGTAGCCACTCATAAATCACGCATTTTCTTGTATTTAGACAAAAAATTTTATAAGTACTTTTGCATATATATATATATATATCTATATTCTTGGACTTAGGTTTGAACAGAACTTCATCTTCTCCGATTCTTTTTCCTCCTAAACCAGAGCGGCATGAGCGTGAGAGAGAAAATACTTTGTGAACCTTCCGGTGGCCGCCGACGGTGCTCCGGTGCTCGAAATCTTCATCCGAATATAGATCCGGAAAGCTCTCACCGAGAGCTACGCTATCGCGGTAAAATTTTTCCCATTCTTTGAGTTTTCTCGTTAGGGTTTTTCGGCCCTAACCACCTTTTCGGCAATTTTTGTTTAGATTTCAACTCCTCCCGTGTTCTTTTTCCTTGATTTACAACGTGAAGTGATTCAGAGGACTTTTCCGGTACAACCAAGGCAAGTGGTGGTTTTCCTTCGTTGTTCCTTGTCCAGTTTAATGGTAACCGTTATGCCTTTGTTCCTTAATTTTCTTGCTTTTTGTGTTGTCTCTCCAAACTATGGTTATGTTTAATCTTTCTTGAAGGTCACTCGAAAATTATAAAATCTGGTTATGGTAATTTCGATCTTTATTAGGCGTGTATAACCGTCCTTAGAATGTTTTATCGGCGAATTAAATTGTTTCGTCTATCATTGTTGGACGTGTTAGTGTCTATATAGGAATGTAAATCGTTTCAAAAGGTGGATCAACTGTGTCTTTAATCTAGAAATGTCATATAGAATCCGACGCGCCAAGTCCTGAGGTTTATTTCATGGTGTTTCTTCGTTGCGTGTTAGTGGGCAAATCCACCGACCGCAAGGTTTGTTTCCTTTATTAGTACCACGTGGAATTCTACTGGGTTTTGGGCATCTGCGGTGATTGGTGGAGTGTGCAAGTCTCCCCCGCGGTTAGACAGATTTTAACATCTGTGAGGTGTGTATCTAGAGAAGTGACCACTCTGCCTATATTTATGTGTAGAATTGACTACAGGTGGCTAATAAAGTTTTCGAGTATTCTTTCTTATTATTTAATCATGCTCTCCCCTTGCTTTGGGTATCTGGCATGTTTTGTTGTACGTGACGATTCACGTAAGTTCTTTTCTTCTGATTTATTTCATGAGTTTTATTTATGTACCTTACTTCAATACTCTTGGTCCTGGGTATGTACCTCGTTTGACCTTTGTATTCTTTTGCTTACTTTTGCTACCACCATTTGTACCTTCTTACTAAGGTGTTCTGTCTTTGGAATGCCTCAGGTTCGGAGCGTTAACAGAGCCAAGGAAATCCAATCCTGCCAAGAAGGCCAAGTGCATCCCAAAGGATGCTGAATCCATCTATCATGACCTAGAGTCCACCTTGACACAAGGGCTCATCTCTTCCAAACGAACTACTAACCTCAAGGGAAAAGTAGTCGTCGACATTCTCGCCGACCTTGAGGACCATAAGTCCAATGCATAGACCTCCAAACCACAAGGCCACACCCCACACGATGACTCACGACCTCAGACTCCCCATGATACTTGCCTGTAGAGCAAACCACCACCCTTTGGGACAACAGGACTGGATTACCCGAAGATTAGGTCGCCATCTCGCACTCCATCTAGACAGCCCACAAATACTGCTGCACTTATGGGGGAAGGGTCGGAATAATCCCGGTTCCCAGCTTCAACCTCATATCCCAAGGAATCCATCCTCCAGGTCGCCACAAGAACTTGGCCCAGCCTCCTCCGCACACCCTATAAGAACTGTCGAGCTCATCCTGTTAGCCCCGCTTTCTCTAGAACATTTTGCATAGGCCTCTTTGTTGCTCGGACCCTCTTCTTGCCTAAGTTGATTGTTTTTACAGGGCTCGCTGCACCATCTGAAGTTGAAGAAACTTCAGAATAAGCTCGCCACTTACCACCACCTGAGCCGGGGATGGAGAGCTTCCTGGATGACTCACTGGATCTTGCCTAGTTGAGGCAGTGAGTAGTGGAGGTGCTGAAGAAGTAGGATGCCGCCCTGCACTAACTTTGAGTGTACAACACATATAGCAAGTAGAGGTTGCAGGCAATGGAGCGGGACTATGTGCTACTCGTAGAAAAGGTGAAGTACGGCAAGGCAAGTGAGATGATGTCCCCCCCAATTATGGAGAGAATTGATGAAAGCCTACCGACCTTGGGCAGGGACCTGGACCTAGATCGCGAGTTCCTCAACCCGTGACGACCTCTAGGGATGGGGGTGCGAGGCTGGTGTAAATGGAAATGGCTCTCTAGCTGAGCCTATAGGCCCTCACTCTCCAGCCCCCAGCTCATTTGGGTTGACCGAACTTTCTTTGCTTGTTATGAACTTCATTCTCGGGGCTGCGAATTTCCCTGTTTGTAATAACTTAAATAATTTTTTTGAACTCAGTGCTTTTGAAATAATAGGATGTGTTATCTATGTTCAGCTCACACTGGGATAGGCCAGATCGTCGATGGGCGAGCTGGAATCGCTGAGCTGGGGCTGGCGAGCTTGATCGACTGGTCAGCTTGGTAATAAATTCGGTTTTTATAAATATGCCCCTTCACCAACCCCCTGGCTATCGCCTTAATTGTATTCATACCCACTTTGCTGCTCTTCTTTCTACTTGCTCTATCATCCCAACTCTTTCATAGAAATGGTGAAGACGCGACCTGATGCTGACGAGCAGTCCAAGTTCACCCGTCAGTTTGCCAAATACCTCTACTTTGACGGAAACACCACCGAGCGCGAGCTCGCTGCCTTCAAGACGGAGTACCTGCCCCTCGACTATGAGGTGTGCCAGAACAGATAGGGCAAGGCCATCAACACTTTTTATCGGGAAGAGAATGCCTTACCCATCTCGCACTTTGAGGTGGGGTTGCGCCTCCACCTCTGACCGGAAATCCACCAGATCCTTAAGTACTTTGCAGCGGTTCCGGCCCAGCTAAACGTGAATGCGATCGCCATGATGGTCGCATTCTCCTTCCACCTCAGCCGAGAGTGGATCGAATTCAACCTCGCCGTCTTTTACAAAGTCTTCACATACTGCGCGACCAGCGACGGGGTCACATTCCTAATGGTCTCACACATCAAGATCTGTGAGACCTCAAACAAAAACCACACTTGGGTCTCCAAGGTTGTCTTCATCCAAGGCGATCTAAGCAACATGCCCCCCCCCCAGCAAAAGAGTGAGGAGGTGTATCAGCCTCTAACACTATCCGACGTCGACGCCGAGCTGCACAGGTTCTTCCTAGGGAAGTACTTCGAGGTCGCCTTTCTTTGAATGGGCCTCGACTCGCTCCTTCCAGTTCTTCCCAGCGAAGGTATAAATCTTCCCTACTCGTTCTAACGGCTCACCCACAGTCATTGCTTTTCTAACCCAAGTCCTTTTTTGCAGGGGAGCAATCAATTCCCGAGCATCCACCACATGCAGACTCGGGAGTCTACCCAGACCCGCTTATGCGAGTGGGCTACAGCGGTGTCCAGTCGAGGAAAGCTGGAGTCCGGTGGATCCTACTCCTGGTGGAAACAACCTGTCCTCGAAGGGTCTAGCTCGTCTCGCCACCCCCCGCAGCCAAAGAATATGAAGGCGACGGTGGTCTCCTGGTAGGGACTATAACAACAACAACAAGTTCGAGGGATACCACAATAACCACAACAAGTTTATATAAGCTCGTCGGTGACCACACCAAAAGGGTCGTCGGAGAGCTCGCTGAAGGGCTCGCTAGAGAAGGACCTAGAGGGTGGCGAGCCCTCCTCCTCCCCTATTACAGCGATGATTGCAGCCCGTGAGCCAGGCTTGCTGAAGATCCACACCCTCTTTGGCTTTGGTGGAAAGTCAAAAGACCTGGTCGGCGAGCCGATTGTGCGGTCGGCTGAGCAGACCCACAGGGTATCCATCTCATCACTCCATTCCTTTTGGTCGAGGGTCAACCCACCTCTAAGCATATGTATGGGCTAGGCTTCGGTCTGTATAGGCGCGAGGATGTCGAGTCCTACAAGGGCCTAACCCTTCGGCAACTCGTCCATGATGGTCTGCAAGCCCAGATGCGGTCTTTGGAGCTGCAACACATGGTGGTCTGCCGGGGCTTCAACCACAACCACTAGCTGCTGAAAGCCGAGCATGGTCGCAACCCCGCTAAGGATAATACTAATGAACTGGCAAGGCGACTACAAGTCGCTGAGAACCTCCTCACAAATGCCACCGGCAGGTTAGTAAGCATCGGCCATCCCCTTCCTTTTCCCTTAGGATTTTTTTCACGCATATATATCTTACCTCACCTTTCTTCCCAGGATGATGAAGCCACGAGTGAGCTGCGAGCTCATGTCACCTAGTTGGAGGCTCGTGCGGCCGAGACAGAGGCTCGTGCCGCCGAGCTAGATAAGGAGAAATACCGACTAAGGGAGGAGAATAAAGGGATCAAGGGCGAGCTGATCCGGCAGACATACATCTTCCTCCCTCAATCTAGCGGTAAGCCGAGCATCCCTCCCAAATGGCCGAAAGTCTACAGCGAGGATGAGGCTGCTGAGATACTTTGGATCATCTCCATCAGCATCGCCGAGTACACCCTCCAGATGATGAAAGAAATGGAGGTGTTGGTGGAAGGATGAGAAGAGATCTCGGGGAGGGACCTTGTGTCGAACCTGTTCCTGCCGGCTACCCCTCCCAACGAGAAGGAGGAATGTTTCGAGTTGCTGTTCAAGGATGTCAAGGTCTATAAGGGTGGCCACACATCCGGATGGGAGGGCGAGGAGGATCACCTGTCCGGAGGAGAGAGTGAGAACTGACTCGCATCCCCTTCCCATTTTTGTTCTTTTTCTTTTATAATCTTTCCCTCCCTTTTGTAACATGTAATATTTATTAATGAAAAAGTACTTAGCTTGAATTCTTCCCTTCTGTCTTTTGTTGAATCAATTGTGATGTAGTCGCCTACGAGCTGACCTCCTCATTCGGTGACTCACTAGGATAGAGCTTGCTGCTAGAATTTATCTTAGTTAGGATTCGTGCCCGCATAGAGACCTTGGGAGCTCGCTGACCCTAGAAAATTAGGATTCAGACCATTCGACAAATAAAGCTCGCGAGTACCCAGCTCGCCCTCGAGTTTCCCTTTTCATCAATTGTTAAGTTGATGTTGTCAGAGATTCCCAAGTAAAAACCCGAGGGGTAGGAAGTACTTGTCGAGGATTTCCTTGCCTTACCATCCTCAGTGAATGTCGAGAGCTTTGCTCGCCGCACTCTTATCTTGTCATGGGATGATACTACCCCCAGGGTAGTAGGACAAGATGACTTGCCGAGCTGGTCTCGTGAGTGCTCGTCTTGCCGGTAATAGTTCTTCCTCTTTAAGGCTGCCCATAGTATCCTCAGCTCGCTCGCCCAGGGATGGCTTGATCCAAACCTTGATAACCTTTGTGCCCTATTTTTGAAGTCTAACTAGCTTGTTCCTAAATTTAGATATTGCCATGTTCACCGAGAATCTCAGCCTCATCAGCTATGTGAGAGCCTGACAGTGGGTGTGTATAGTCTCCCGGACTCCACCTCCAAGGTTATAACGGCATCACTCGAGGATCCCGACCTTTCCAGCTAGGCGAAAGCCTGGCAGCGGGAGCATCTCAGCCCTAGAGGGAGAACAAAAATCCTTTGGCCAACTTCTGGGTACTACCACCGGCTCAATTAGCTAAATAAGAGTCTGACAATGGGTGTTGAGCATCAACCATTATAAGCCCTCTAGGTTCATAATGACATCACTCAAGGATCCCGGCCTTGCAAGCCAGGTGGAAGCCTGACAGCGGGAGCATCTCGGGACATAACCCCAGAGCGAGAAAACATTGCATCACTTAACCTCCGGGCGCTACCACCGGCCAAATTAGCTAGGTGAGAGCCTGACGGTGGGTGTTGAGCATCAAACGGTCTCATCCCTCAAGCATCATAAAGACGTCACTCGCAAATCTCGGCCCTGCAAGCTATGTGGAAGCCTGGCAGCGGGAGCGTCTCAGGACCTAACCCTAGAGCGAGAAAAATTTCCATCACTTAACCTCTGGGCGCTACCACCGACCTAATCAGCTAGGTGAGAGCCTAAAGGCGAGTGTTAAGCATTAACCGGTCTCAACCCTCAAGGTTCATAATGACGTCACTCGAGGATCCCAGCCCTGCCAGCTAGGTGGAAGCCTGGCAGCAGAAGCATCTCGGGACCTAACCCCAAAGCGAGAAAACTTTCCATCACTTAACCTTCGGGCTCTACCACCGACCCAATCAACTAGGTGAGAGCCTGATAGCGGGTGTTGAGCATCAATTGATCTTAGCCCTCCAGGGTCATAATGACATCACTCGAGGATCCCGACCCAACTAGTTAGGTGGAAGCCTGATAACGGGAGCATCTCAGGACCTAACCCAAGAGTGAGAAAACCGGCCCAATCAGCTAGGTGAGAGCCTAATGGTGGGTGTAGAGCATCAACCAGTCTTAGCCCTCTAGGGTCATAATGATGTCACTCGAGGATCTCGGCCCTGCCATCAAAGTAGAAACATGGAAGCGAGAGCGTCTCAGGCCCTAACCCCAGAGTGAGAAAACTTTACATCACTTTACCTCTGGGGGCTACCACCGGCTCAATCAACTAGATAAGAGCTTGATTGTGGGTGTTGAGCATCAACCAGTCTCAGCACTCTAGGGTCAAAATGATGTCACTCGAGGATCCCTGCCCTGTCAACTAGGTAGAAGAAGGGTAGCAGGAGCATCTCAGGACCTAACCCGGAGCGAGAAAACTTTACATCACTTAACCTTCTGGCACTACCACTATCCCAATCAGCTAGATAACAGCTTGATAGCGGGTGTTGAGCATCAATCGGTCTCAGCCCTCCAGGGTCATAATGACGTCACTTGAGGATCCCGACCCTGCCAGCTAGGTGGAATCCTGGCAGCGGGAGCATCTCGGGACCTTATCCCATAATGAGAAAACTTCTTTGGCCAATCTCGAGCACTGCTAGCTAGTTGTAAGCCTGGCAGCAGGAGCATTTTATTACTTTGATTGTTAAGTACTTGTCACAAACTTGATCCGCACAAAAGTTGCAGCATCATAGGATTTCATATTCATTGAAAGAATGGACGTACATATTTTTACGGATGGAAACTCTTCAAGTCATCACCACTCCAGGTGTGACTTAGGGTCTCGCCCTCTACATTTCGGAGACGGTACCACCCCCCTGACCTTAGAACATCCTAGACAATATACGGGCCCTCCCAGTTAGGGTTGAGCTTCCCCAATGTTGCTGATCTCCCTGCAGTATCCACCATCTTCAAGACCAGGTGCCCTTCCGCAAACTGTTTGACCCTAACGTGCTTGTCAAAGTACTTAGCCATTCTTTGCTTTACCTCTTCCTGTCAGATGGCGGAGAGACCACGCAACTCTTCCTCCATATCAAGGGAGAACCGCAGTACCTCACTGTTTTAAGCTTTCCATTCTTCCCTTCCTGCCTCTGCCTCAACCACCCGAGGTGTTTGTACCTCAAACTCTGTGGGAAGCACGACCTCGCACTCATGGGAAAGCTTGAAGGAGGACTCCCCCGATGCTGTGTTGGGAGTGATTCTAAGGGCCCAATGAACTTAAGGAAGCTTCTCTACCCAGCTACCCTTCAAATTCTCCAACTTCTTCTTGAGGAGGTTGACGATAATTTAGTTTGACGCCTCTACCTTCCTGTTACTCCTAGGATGATGTACTGACACGAACCTGATATCGATCTCGAGCTGCCCACAGAAATTGATGAACTCGGTGCTGGAGAACTAAGTCCCATTATCCATGACAATGGCCTGGGGCAGGGTATATCGGTAGATGATCTACCCCCAAACAAAGTTCCTGATTACCTGGGAGATCATCTTGGCTAGGGCCTTCACTTCCAACCACTTAGAAAAATAGTTGACCATAATAAGCAAGAACCTGCTTTGCCCGCTGGCTATGGGAAAAGGTCCTACCAAATCAATCCCCCAAATGGCGAAGGGACAAGGTTCCATGATACTCCTGAGCCATTGAGCTGGCTGGAGTTGGAGGGGGCAAACAATTGGCACTTGTAGCATTTCCTTGTGAACTCCACAGCTTCCTGACTTAGGGTCGGCCAGAAATACCCATGTCTAACTATCCTCCCTTCCAAGGTTCTGCTACCCGAATGACTTCCACACTCAACTGAATACACTTCCTCTAGAATCCTATGGACCTCCCTCTCGGCCATGCAGCATGCCAACATCCCCGAGTGTGTCTTCCTATACAATTGCTTGTCACGCATGATATAATATGCCGACTTGTACATGCACTTCTTCTTATCCATCCCTTCTGGGAACTCCCCTGTGGATAGGAATATTACGAATGGATCCATCCATAAGAGGTGTTGGTCTACCTCCATCAGTTCTCCCTCTTGGATTGACGGACAAAACAGGTCCGTGATGGTACCCCCCACCCGGGGACCATGCTCGGCTAGCTGATCAACCTGCTCATTCCCTTCCCGCGGCACATGTCAGATGGAGAAGGTCTGGAATATGCCGATGACCCCCTTCACCTTTGCCATGTACATCTGGAGAGTTGGTTCCCATACCTCATACTCCCTATTGATCTAGGAGGCCACCACCATGGAGTTAGTAAGGATCTCCATATCATGCACCCCCAGCTCCCTGGCTAGGCACAATCCTGCTATCACGGCCTCATACTCGTCCTGATTATTTGTGATGGGAAAATGCGCCACCACCATCTACTCGATCCTTATTCCCCAAGGGCTCTCCAAGATCACCCCCACCCCGAGGGAATGCCTTCCTGAAGCACCGTACACCATAATCTTCCAAGGGACCAGGTGAGTGAGTTCCGCCTCCTCCACCTCGGCCAGATAGTTAGCCAGAAAGTACGCAATCGCCTGGGCCTTAATCGATAGGTACGACATGAAGGACATATCGAACTCGCTCAGCTCCACCGACCACTTTGCAAAAATTCCTGAATGATCCATCCCCTCGAAAAATCTTGTGGAGGGGATGGTCAGTCACTACTCAGATGCAGTGTGCCTGGAAATAGGGTCGAAGCCTCCGAGCCAAGATGACTAGAGCAAAGGCCATCTTTTCTAATATGGGATAACAGAGCTTTGCCTTCCTCAGGACCCAGCTTACATAGTATATGTGCAGCTGGTTCTTCCACTCTTTTCGAACCAGGACGGAGCTCAAGCCCTCTGCCCCCACCCCGATATATAAAGATCGGTCCTCCCCTTCCTTCGGCCCTTGGAGTAGGGGGCCTGATTTAGTTGAATCTACAAGGCCTGGAACGCCTCCTGGCATTCCTTAGCCCATTCAAACTTCTTGCCTCCCCTCAATGCTTTGAAGAAGGGAGAACACTTCTCCCCATCTCGGGAAAGGAACCAACTTAGTCCTGCACACTTTCTTGTCAATAACTGGACCTCCTTAGCATTTTGAGGCGACCCCAACTCCATGATCGCTTTGAATTTGTCAGGATTTAGCTCCACCCCTGCAGGGCTGAGAATATTGACCAAGAACTTGCCCCTGCTATCCCCGAAGACACACTTCAAGGAGTTCATCCTCATCTTATTTTTGGGCAAGGTGTCGAAGGTGTCCTCTAGATACTGTAGGTGGGAGTCCACCTCCCGGCTTTTGATCATCAGATCATCTACGTACACCTCTAAGTTCCTCCCCTTTTGCTCCTTGAAGACCAAATCCATCATCTTTTGGTACATTGACCCTGCATTCTTCAGTCCAAAAGGCATCATCCTGTAGCAGCACTACAAGAAAACAACCATTTAGTGACGAAATTTTTTGTCCCAAAATATTACGGTTTGGTCACAAAAGAAATTTATCAACCAAATTTGATCGCTCACAAAGCGGTTGCAAAATGGGCGTCACAAAATGTATTTAGCAACCCAAAAAAATTTGGTCACTAAATGTATATTTATAGTGACAATTAATTTTCATCACTAAATGTACTATTTCAGTGTCTATTAATTTTTGTCACTAAATGTACTTTTTTGTAACAACTAGTTTTTTCACAAAATATATATTATTAGTGACAACTATTTTTGTCACTAAATATACATTATTAGTGATTACTTTTTTCGTCACTAAATATATTTAGTAACCAAACTTATTAAGTCACATCTTGTGCAATGTTATAACGACTTTTTATTTACTGAAATTATTATTTCATCATTAAATACAACAATAAATAAAATATTCATTTGCTATAAAAATTCATGAAAGAAAAGTGAATGTTTCTTTTAAATTTATTAATAAAAAGGTGGAAAATATCTCAAACCCTTTAGTGCATACCAATAGAGCTTTTAACTCTACTAAATTCAACATATAAAAAAAATTATAATAAAAAACATTATATAATTCTTTCTTTACACTTAACACAAAATAAAAAAATATATTGTGATTTCTCCATCCGCTCGAACCATCCATCTTCAAGCTTCTCATAGGCACCATTTCTACGAGATCCGTCTTGATCTTTCTTGGAGATTCAAATTTAAACTACTTGGAGGCGCATATCGAAAATTCATACCATCATTGCAATAATATGAGCGATTCTCCTGAGTATAAGTTCCTCGACAACCCTTCAATGTTTATCTACACACAAAAACACAGAGAAATGAAACTTGTAGAGTCATAAAAAATTAGAGAAAAATAGGAGATGCGTTCAGAAGAGTAGTGGAAACTAAAATAACTGTAGGAATAGCAAGACCCAGAACACATGGGCAGGAGACTACCTGAGAAGGAATTAAAATTGGACTTTGATTAAGACGTACAATTAAACTCTACATAAATATAAAAAATATAGAGTTCCGTCGTGCATGTAACTCATACAGGAATCATGCCAAATCCATCTCTTACACAACATCCAACCATTCTCACTAGGTTCTAATGCCTCACTAGGCTCATAATCCTTATCTCATGAGAGAAACTTGGCTCTGATAAATCAATCCTATTAATCTCCTAGTAGCATATTTCCCATACCAATATGTGTTTAATAAACAGTCATATACCTTCCTCTACCGATCATATACTTTTCGCTCAACTCTTCGGTGGCACGCATTATATCTTCATATATCAGGTCTTCAGGAAAAACCTCAGTGAAATCTGACTGAAAACTTGGTGCCAGCAAAGATTTCGATCGATAATAAGTTCTCATTTTGAAATACCTGGCAGCACATAGTCCAGCAACAAGCAGAGTAAGAATAACTAATATTGTGAATAACACCACAAATCTAGTCTTTTGCTTCTCTGCTTAGCCATTTGGCTGCAGTAATTCCTGTCATTACTCTATATGCACAAAGAAGGGATCCAGAAAAATGAATTTGTTGAAGAGGATTCAAATTTAACCCAACTGGATGGAAGCATGCCTGATAAATTATTGAGTCATTGCATGAAAGCCTTGTGCAGTGGGAAGTCCAAACTGATGACCAGTAGCAACTACTTTGAAAGTGAGTGTAAGATCAACCCTTCACTCTAGAGGGGGGTGAATAGAGTGTTTTAAAATAATTTTGCAAATTTAAAAATTACTTTAGCAGTGGAAGACTTAATTTACTTAGTGTAGAGTGCTTAACTGTAATCAGAATAAAACAACTATAAGAAGTAAATCCACAGCACACAACAAACAAAATAACAAGCAACCAGAAGACACAAGGAACTATAGTGGTTCCCCAAAACCTGGGTACATCCACTGTTCTACCACCCTTTGTAGGAATCCACTATAGGATGAGTTGATCAGGTTTCCTGGGCACTAATGAGCTTTTGATCAGGTGCTCAAAAACCAAACCAGATTTTTTGATCAGGTGTCTTGCCACCATTGAGTTTTGATCAGGTCTCATAAACCAAAACAAAACTTTTGAAGGGAGTTTAAAGAACCCTTTTACAGGAAAGAAATAGAGAAGGGTTAGGTTGTCTTATCTGTCAACAATCAGAGAGAAGCACAAGTGGATGTTGATGTTGTCAAAGCTCCCCCTGAGATTACCAAGAGTTCAGGAATAGAAGCTTTGCAAGGGTTATAGGTCTTCAATGAAAAGAATGCTCCAGCAAAAGATGATTTTAGAAAGAACTGAAATGTGTGTTGTCTGGAGTATGAATCATGAATACTTGAGAAACTTTGAATCAGAAGGAATCAGAATAGAAGCTTGTTCTCAGTTCTGTGTTATTGATCTTTTTTTTTCTTCTATATGTTTTTTGTGTGTTTCTTTATTTTCTGAATCATAATATGAAATCCAGTCTTAAAATTTTCTAGACAGCCATTAGCAAAATCTTAAATGCTTTCCTTAAATGTCAATTGTCTCTGGAGGAAAAACCTAAATAATATTCCTTCTTTGTTTCCTTGAAACTTGCTCCAGTTTTAATATAACTGCTAAAAATCTTCTTCAATAAATACTCTGACTTGAAGACATTTGAAATCCTTAACAAACTGACAGAATTCAAGAAATCGTCGATCTCAAAAGATAATCGTCGATCTGAGCTCAACGATCTTCGAACTGAGCTGTGGAACTAGTCTTAGACAAAAAGCATTTATCTAAGCTTAGCGATCGTCGAACTGAGTTTGATGCCTCGTCGACCTGAGCTCAGGGATAGTCGAACTGGGTTCGACGCTTCGTCGATCTGAGCTCGACGACAAGTTAAACTCTATATCTGGGCTTCTCATCTGAACTGGGAGGTCTTGGGAAAAGCTTCAAACCTAAGTCCTAAGCCTTAGACCTTAACTAGTTGACCTTTACTCTATACAACAAGGTCAATGCAATAATCTTATAGACATAGTGATCCTGACCCAAATTTGTAATCGGGTGTTCCAACAATCTCCCCCTATTTGGGTAAGGATTACTATTTACCTGTATTATAGGAAATAAAATAACAAAAACAGAAATACATAAATTATTGTAGAACCAAAGATATATAAATATATCACAGCAGATAGTTCAGCAGAGATGAGATTGTTCGGCTTACATTAACTTTCCTAGTCAGTACCTTTCTTAAACAGAATTTCCCTGTTAGGATTTTCAGAGTATTTCTTTAATCTCATATCATCAGCAGCACCAAGAGACTTTTGGCTTCTTCCTCTAGGGACTACAGCTTCAGGATGTAGATGCATATACTTCTCAGTATTTAAAAATTTCTTAGAGCTGTACCTTTCAAGTTCTTGTCTTCTTTGATTTGACAGAGTAGAAATGTTGGAAGAACCTTGGCCTTTTTCTCTGGCTTTCTTGATTTGATCTAATGCAGCCATCTCTTTTTGTCTTGTTGTCCAAGAGACTAGGTTATTCTCTAGATCTTCAAATGGAATTGATGGCTCATACTTATTTATGGTGTCAGTGGGAGGAGCTTTTTGATGAAAACCTTCTTTGAGCTTATAAGGAGAAGGATTAGAAGTGGAATCACTTGGGATTTGTCCTTTCCTTTGATAAGGTTGATGCTTATACTGTCCTCTGGAATAAACCTGATAACCTCTTTGAGTGCCTCTATATTGACTGCCTCTTGACTGATTACCTCTTTGCTGATATCCTCTAGATTGAGATCTTCCTTGAAACTGGGATTGAGAGGATCTTTGAGAAGAGATATTGGTGGAATAAGGAGCTGAGTCTCCACCAGATCCTATACCTGGAGAAGGAGATGGTAGATGATTATAGTGAGAGGTTCTTTATCATATTTCCTTTTCTTCCTAATGGCCTTCAACTGATTTTTAGAATATTGCATCCAGTGCTCAGTTATAGGGCAGTTGTGCAAGATATATTATGGAATATCATGATCAGAAGTAGTCTTTTCAATTGGGACTCTTTTCATAGCTTTACTTCTAGCTTTCCTCTTCTTTGTAATCGTTGTAGAAGAGTCATAAGAGTCTGTTCTGAATTCATCATCATCAAAGCTCTGAGGCTCATGAAATAAAGCATCTATTTGCCTTAACACTTCTTTAGAAATGGAGACAGGAATAGAAGCTGAAGCAAGAGGTGTAGTAGAAATAACAGGAGCAGCAGATGAAATAGCAGGAACATCAACTGAAGCAGTAGGCTCAGAAATTAAACAAACTGGCTCTATTACAGCCTCTAAGAAAACAACAGCAGTAGTAGCAGCAACATGAACCAAAGGAACACTTTCCACAGTCTTAATAGAATTGATATACATATGTAGCAGATTGGGATCACAACAGAAGAAGGGAACTATAGCCTTGGTTAAATCTTCAGCAGGGAGAGATGCTGGAAGATAACTGCTATAAAATGAGTCAAATAATGACAATAATGAATGGAGTTCTACTGCAGGATTGATGGTTGGAGCTGGAACTGTAATTGGAACTGGAACTTTCTCTGAAGCTGGAACTTCTAATACTTCCATTTATGAAATCTCTGAGGGCAGCACTTCTTTATATGGTATCTCCCCCTGCCTAGATGCAATGAGAACTGAATCTAGGCCCCCAGAAGAAGGGATGGCCTGAAGGGAGAAGGAAAAAGAGATCCTAACAGATAAATCATTGAATATCTTGACTAAGGGAGACAAGGAGGTATTCAATAAGAGAGTTAGCTGTGGTGTCAACAACTCATATAACTTATTTGCTAGAGGAAGGAGATCTACTTGCTCTAGATTAACCTGAGTAGAGGTAGAGAGAGGAGCTGCAGAGAGAGATGGAGTTGATGCAGATTAAAAAGGTATGGATGGTTGAGATATTTGAATGGATGTAATGGATGGAACTGGGATAGGGACTGATGGTAGGAATGAGGAGATGGAAGGGGGAAAGGATGGTTGAGATATGATATTATGTAGGATTTGTTGTAAGGATGTTGAGGTGGATTGAATGGCTTGAGGTGAAGATGGAGAAGCATCCATGAAGGAATCATCTAGAACGTGGAATGATGGAAGATGGGGGGATGATTCCAAATCTATGGATGGGAAGTAATATAGTAGATGGGAATCTTCTTGATGGGTGGATGGAGGAGGTGGATAAGCTATTTGAGGTGAAGGTATGGATGATGTAACTGGATGTGGAGAAGGAGGAGAGGATATGGAAGGAGATGCCAAAACTTCTACTGGGGCAGTGGACTGAGGAGGAGTGACTGTTTCAGTCCTTGTGCTTGAAGAAGCTTTAGATGCTGGAGCCCTATTAGGTTTGACAATATATCTCTCCCACTTGAAAAATAGGGAAAAAGAAATGCTCTTTGATGCATTGATGTGCATCCCATTGGACACCAACAACTGTGGGCACCTATTCTGCAGGAATAGGCCCAAAATCCTTCCAAAGTTTACAAAATTCTTATTTATCTTTTTCTTAAGCAAATAAAAGAAAATTGCTCCCCAATGAAAGTGCTTCTTATCCACTATTACATCCATTAAACAAAATTGATACATGTAAATTGTATCATGGGCTGAATGCTTAGCCAAAATGACCTTTCCTACAACATCTGCTAGAAATCTATATTCCATGGATAGATTCTTATTCAGCAGTTTATTAGGGTTCTATGAATTATGACCTATTCTCTCTATTATTACCGAAAATTCTATTCCTGATAGTTATATGCTATCATTACCAGTACTTAATCCAAAAACCTCTGTAAGAATTCCTGTGGTTAGGGTTACCTTTGTCCCTGAGATGGTTCCAACAACTGAATTTTTATCCAGATTATGGGAAGTATAGACCCAATCTTTTATGCCATCTGCTGGTAACTTGATTCTAGTAGTCATAATATTTACAATTTGTTGTTCCTTGAAGAGTTACAGAATGTCCTTAAACATCTGATTTGTCCCCTCGAAAGATTGCATTTCAATATCAAAGCTGGTGTCGAACTTCA
Organism: Platanthera zijinensis; assembly: GCA_039513925.1. Lineage (NCBI taxonomy): Eukaryota > Viridiplantae > Streptophyta > Magnoliopsida > Asparagales > Orchidaceae > Platanthera > Platanthera zijinensis. The sequence continues at coordinate 128,984,944 of CM077078.1, forward strand.
TTGCGGCTAGAACGGCGACTGAGACCGACATATTTCCTGCAAAAATAAACAAGATCAAGTGTAGACTAGTTTGGAGGGAAAGAAAATTCATCTAGAAGGTATGAAAGAGCAAATGAGAACGATGCCTGAAAAAAGATTTTATATCAGGGTTCGACGCAGAAAAGGAAAGATCGTTGAACTCAGTTCGATGATCTACGGCTCTAGGGGAAACTGAAGGGTCTCAACATCATTGATCTCCGTTCAATGATATTTGAGATCGCTGACCGAGAAGGATAGTCTAGCACTATCTGGAAACGCCGAGCTCCGTTCGACGATCTTCATGAAAAATGTTGAGCCCAGTTACGAGTTCAGAGAAAACCTACAGACACTAGGAAACACAAATTTTTAACCTAGTCTTTATCAATTTTTAGGCTTTTAAGATCTTGGAACTTAATTAAGAATGCCTGCATCAAACATTCCTAACTGATTAAGGATGAAAGTGTGTTTTTTCATCCAAGGGTTTGGTGAAAATATCTCCCCTTTGTAAATCAGTTGGGATGTATTCTAGTTCAATTTTACTTTTCTCTACATTATTCCTTAAGAAGTGATGCCTAATCTCTATGTGTTTGGTCCTACTATGGAGGATTGGATTTTGAGCTATGGAAACATCACTAGTATTATCACAAAATATTTTGGACTTCTCTAAGTCGTAGGCATAGACCAGGAGATGATTTTGAATCCATAATATCTGTAAGCAACAACTACCTGATGTCATATATTCAGCTTCAGCAGTTGATGTTGACATAGATGTTTGTTTCTTATAAAACTAGGACACAAGTTTGTCACCAAGAAAATGACAAGTTCCACTGGTGCTTTTCTTATCTACTCTACATCCAGCATAATCAGCATCAGAAAATCCAGTTAAATCAAATCCTGAATCAACTGGATAATCCTCTTAATTAATGTGAGGTGTGACTCTCTAGGGCTAACTTGGAATCCAGCACATATGCATGTAGCAAACATTATATCAGGTCTACTAGCTGTAAGATACAATAAGGAGCCAATCATTGCTCTATATGTGTTCTTATCAACTGTTTTGCCATATTCATCAACATCTAATACAACATTAGTAGGCATGGGTGTTTTCATAGAGTATGCATCAGACATACCAAATTTCTTAACCAACTCTTTTGCATACTTGGTTTGAGAAATAAAGATGCCATGAGAATGTTGTTTGACTTACAATCCTAGAAAGAAGGATAGCTCACCCATGCTACTCATTTCAAACTTGGAATGCATTAGGTTGGAGAACCTTTTGCACAAATTTGAATCAGTAGAACAAAAAATGATATCATCTACATAGCTTTGTACTAGTAGGATATTGGACTTATGGTTTCTAATAAAAAAGAGTTTGGTCTACTCTACCCCTTTTAAAATCATTTTCCAAGAGAAAGCAAGCTAGGGTCTCATACCATGCTCTAGGAGCTTGTTTAAGACCATATAATGCTTTATGCAATTTATAAACAAAATCTAGGTGAGTTAGAGAGATAAAACCTTGAGGTTGTTTTACATAAACTTCTTCCTTGATATCACCATTGAGGAATGCACTTTTGACATCCATTTGATATATTTTGAACTTTTTGTGAGTTGCATATGATAGGAAGATTCTTATGGCCTCTAACCTTGCAAATGGTGCAAAGGTTTGGTCATAGTCTATGCCTTCTTCTTGAGAATATCCTTGAGCAACAAGCCTTTCCTTGTTTCTTATAATAACTCCTTGATCATCTAACTTGTTTTTGAATATCCATTTTGTTCCAACAATGGGATGATTTTTTGACTTTGGCACTAGCTCCCAAACTTTGTTTCTTTCAAATTGATTTAATTCCTCTTGCATTGTAATGATCCAGTTTGGATCTTGTTCTGCATCTTGTATGGTTTGAGGCTCAATTTGAGAAAGAAAGCAAGTGTGCATCAGATTTTGATTGATCTGATTTCTGATTTGCATACCTGCTGAGATGTCTCCAATCACTTGAGAGATTGGATGATCTTTTGTTGTTACTAAATCAACAATGGGTGTTGATTATTCACCAACCTGTGTTGTTGTTTCCTCTTGTGGAACAATAACTTGCTCTTCATTTTGATTGTCACCTTGACTTGCTAAAATCTGACTGTCATCTTCATTTTCACTACTTTCAGCTTCTTGTTGAGTGGATGAAGGTTATGGATCTTTTTCAATGATATTCAGCCTGTCAAAATTCTCTGATAGAGAATGTATCTGCAAAGTGTCTATGGTAGAAGTGCTCTTCTCCTAGTAAGACATATTTATTTCATCAAAAGAGACATGCACTGTTTCTTTAATTTTATAAGATGATTTATTATAATCCCTATAGGCCTTACTGATCATGGAGTATCCCAGAAACACTTCTTCATCAGCTTTGGCTTCAAATTTTGCTAAGTATTTCTTGTCATTTTTATGAATGTAGCAAATACAACCAAAAATTCTAAGATAATCAACTTTAGGTTTCTTCCCTTTGAGTAATTCATAAGGAGTCTTGCCCTTTAGCTTATGTACCAAACTCCTATTCAGAACATAATTTGAAGTGTTCACAGCCTCTGCCCAAAAGGATAGAGGAAGGTGAGCATCTGTCAACAATGTTGTGGCAAATTCAATAAGGGTTCTATTCTTCCTTTCAGCTACCACATTCTGTTGAGGAGTTCTTAGAGATGAGAAAGTGTGCATGATCCCTTCCTTATGACAGAACTCTTGCATAAGAAGAGAATCAAACTATATCCCATGATCACTTTTGATCATGGCTATGTGACTATTGAACTTAATCTGTAAACATTTGAGAAACTCTGTCAAACATTTGAAGTTATCAGACTTCTTCCTCAGAAAGAACACCCTTGTGAATCTAGAGAAGTCATCTACAAATACTAAAGTATAAGATTTCCCTCCTAGGCATTGTACAGTAATGGGTCCAAACAGATCCATATGTAACAAGTAAAAAATCCTAGGTGAATCACTCTTATTAAGTGACCTAAAGCTGTTTTTAGTTTGCTTGCCTAATTGGCAAGCCCTGCAGAGTCCTTCCTTCTTGTAGGGGCCAGAAGGTAGTCCTCTAACAAGGTTGTCATTAGATAGCCTAGCAATTATTCTAAGGTTAATACGTCCTAATCTCTTATACCATAATTCATTAGGTTTGCTAAGAGAATTAAATAAATAGATATCTACATTGGTTGAATGAAAATTTACTAGATAAATGTTACCTCTTCTGTTACCTGTCAACACAGTTGTGTTGTCTTCTGATTTGATGATGCATGAAGACTTGTTGAATATAACCTGGTAGCCTTCATCACATAGCTGACTGATACTGATAAGATTGTGCTTCAGTCCTTCCACATATGCTACCTTCTTGAATGTTACTGACCCTATTTGGACTGCACCATATCCTTTGGTCTGTCCAAAGTTTGAATCTCAAAACATCACTTTGGGTCCATGCTTAGCCTTGAAGGATACTAGGATACCTTTGCTTCTAGTCATGTTCTAGGAGCACCCACTATACAGATACCAGTGTTGGTCCATGGTTAGATAAGTCTTCACCTGCACAAATAACAGTTCATTTGTTTTTGACCGAGTTTACCTTAGGTCTAGCATGATAACCTTTGAAATAAGAAATGAAAGACATCCCTGGTTGACTCTTATATCCTTCAGGATAATATCTCCTAGGGGGTATTATCCATTCAGTATAAGGGTTTAACCCTTGAGATGTAGGACATCTAGAATTAATTTTTGATGTACCCCATGAGAACTGGTCATATCTCTTAGCTCTATTCGACGATCGTGGACCTGATTTTGACGATCTTGGGTCAGATTGTCGAGCTCGGTTCAGCGATCCAAATTGTCTGTGTTCAGAGATCAGAGATCGTCGACCTGAGTTCGATGATTCAGCATGAAACCGCCGAGCTTCGTTCGAAGATCGTCGAGCTCCGTTTGACGGTTTCTGTTGAACTTTGTTCTCTTTGGGTAGATAAGAATTTTTCTAGCTACCTCCACAACTCCTTTTCCTTTATCAGAGATAAATTTAATGGGAGTTGTTAACACAATAGGTTGGCTGGATGAAGCACCCAAGCCAAGTGTACTATTGAATCTTGAGTTCACTGTGCTTGTGATGTCCATCAATTTGATACTTCTCCCATTGAGGGATTCTTCAAACTTATTGGCCTCAGATAGTTCACTTTTCAATGAAGCTATCTGCTCCTTACAACATTCTAAATCATCTAAGAGTTTGAGGTTATCTGAACTTAAGGTACTGTATTCAGATAGCTGATTTCTGAGAGAGATAATTTCTTTCTCAGACTTAAGTAGATCTAACCACAGTGCTTTAAATTCAGACTTGAAGTCCTCAGAATTAAAATCAAATGAATCAATTACCTGGTCTTCTTCTAGCTCTTGTTCAGATTCAGATTCAGATTCAGATTCATGTTCTGAATCAGTGTTGTTCTGAGATACATTAATTTCCATCATGCAGTAAACTTTTTCTTGTGCATCATCCTCATCATCACTTGAACTTGATGATGCATCAGATTCTTCTTTTGTTTCACTCCATGTTTCAGCAAAAAATCCTTTCCTTGTGTGTTTGTTCTTGCTGGAAGAGAATCTGTCATAGTGATTTCCTATAGAGACTTTATCTTTTCTCTTTTCTCTCTTATCCTTCTTGTCCATGTTTTGACTTTCTGGACAATCAGGCAGTATGTGGATTGGTTTCCTGCAACCATAATAAAAAATCTCTTTATTATTTGATTTATCATACCTTGGCTTTTCTTGGCCTCTAGATGACCTTTTTCTGAAGTCCTTCCTATCCATTTTGTAGAACCTCTTGGCTAGGAGGCTCATCTGTTCTTCATTGCCTGTGAATTTGTCTTAAGGCTGTTCTTTTGTTGCCTTTAAAGCAAATGACTTCTCCTTCCTGACTGCTGGAGAAGTTGTCTTCTGCTCTTCTTCTCTATTCTTGATGAGCTGCTCATAAGATTTGAGCTTGACCAATAGAGCTTCTGTAGTTATTTCATTTAGACTTCTGGCATCCTTGATGGGCCAGATCCTTGAATCCCAAGTGCTGCGGAAGCACATTAGGATTTTGTCATTTATCTCTGTGAGAGAGATCTCCTTATCCAATGCCTTGAGTTCGCTGACAATTAGACTTAGTATGTTGTACATGTCAGCTACTGATTCATTTTATGCTTTCTTGAAATTCTCATACTGAGTGATGAGATGAGATCTCCTATCTTTTCTCTCATCAGCTGATCCTGACACAAGCTCAAATAGCTTGTCCCAAATCTCTTTAGTTGAGTTGCATTCAGCTACCTTCTGGAAGATGTCATCAGACATTGTCTGATCTAGTATGTTCATAGCTTTAGCATCAACAACCTTCCATTTTTTTATGTCAGCTCTTGTTCCTGAAGGAGGTGGAACAACATTTGTGCTTGTGTTTGCAGGAGGCTTGGGGCAATCTGTCAAAACAGAATTAAAAATATCTTCATCAATGGAATTCATGTATAATCTGATCCTTGCCTTCCAAAGTGAAAACTTGGAGAGATTGCACACTGGAGGTCTGGTGCTAGCATAATCTTTGTTCTGTGCCATGAATTTAGATTAAAATAAATATAATAAAAATAACACTCTATTAAGGATGGATCTTAAGAGAGATCTTTTTGTTCACGTGTTAGCCTGTATGAACAACCAACCTCCCTCTGATACAAATTGAATGTGAGTGTTAGATCAAACCTTCACTCTAGAGGGGGGGTGAATAGAGTGTTGTAAAATAATTTTGCAAATTTAAAAATTACTTTAGCAGTGGAAGACTTAATTTACTTAGTGTAGAGTGCTTAACAGTAATCAGAATAAAACAAATACAAGAAGCAAATCCACAGCACACAGCAAACAAAATAACAAGCAACCAGAAGACACAAGGAGCTATAGTGGTTCTCCAAAACCTGGGTACATCCACTCTTCTACCACCCTTGGTAGGAATACACTGCAGGATGAGTTGATCAGGTGTCCTGGGAACCAATGAGCTTTTGATCAGGTGCTCAAAAACAAAACCAGATTTTTTGATCAGGTGTCTTGCCACCACTGAGTTTTTATCAGGTCTAAGAAACCAAAACAAAACTTTTTAAGAGAGTTTAAAGAACCCTTTTACAGGAAAGAAAAAGAAAAGGGTTAGGTTGTCTTCTCTATCAACAATCAGAGAGAAGCATAAGTGGATGTTGATGTTTTCAAAGCTCCCCCTGAGATTAGCAAGAGTTCAGGAATAGAAGCTTTGCAAGGGTGATAGGTCTTCAATGAAAAGAATGCTCCAGCAAAAGATAATTTCAGCAAGAACTGAAATGTGTGTTGTCGGGAGTATGAATGATGAAGACTTGAGAAACTTTGAATCAGAAGGAATCAGAATAGAAGCTTGTTCTCAGTTTTGTGTTATTGATCTTCTTTTTTTTTTTTCTTCTTCTATATGTTTTTTGTGTTTTTTTTTCTGGATCGTAATATGAAATCCAGTCTTCAAATCTTCTAGATAGCAGTTAGCAAAATCATAAATGCTTTCATTAAATGTCAACTATCTCTGGAGGAAAAACCTAAATAACATTCCTTCTTTGTTTCCTTGAAACTTGCTCTAGATTTAATATTACGGCTAAAAATATTCTTCAATAAATGTTCTGACTTGTAGACATTTGAAATCCTTAACAAACTCACAGAATTCCAGAAATCTTCGATCTCAAAAGATAATTGTCGATCTATGCTCAACAATCTTCGAACTGAGCTCAGAGATATTGGAACTAGTCTTAGACAGAAAGCGTCGATTTGAGCTCAGCGATCGTCGAACTGAGTTCAACGCCTCGTCGACCTGAGCTTAGAGATAGTCGAACTGGATTCAACGTTTCGTCGATCTGAGCCCGATAACAAGTTGAACTCTATATCTAGGCTTCTTATCTGAACTGGGAGGTCTCAGGAAAAGCTTCAAACCTAAGTCCTAAGCCTTAGAACTTAATTAGTTGATCTTTACTCTATACAATAAGGTCAATGCAATAATCCTATAGACATAGTGATCCTGACCCAAATTCGTAATAGGGTGTTCCAACATGCTTCTTTCCTCTTTTTACTATTTACCATTTAGGCTTTACTGTTGTTTTCACCACAGGAAATCTGGCTTTTGGCAGGATTTTAAATCTGACCTTTCAAGGCATGACTAAGAGGAGGTTTATCAAGCAGTTTGTCTACAACATTCGCTCTTCGTGCTCAATAAGCTGATCAGATTGCCCGATAATTAATGTAAATTCATCCATATTTTCTGTCGCTTGTTCAGCAATTCGATATAATATGCGACAAAAACTATTGTAATGTTTTGCAATAGACAACTTTGGATCCTCATCTAGTAGGAGACCCGGATTGTCCCTTAAGCTTCCCGTCTTTGCATCCTTCCCCCACCTTTTTAAAATATACTATTGTGAGAGATCCTTAATGTTCCTAAAATTAAGTACTTTCAGTACATGACAACACTGAATCCCAACATAAAATTACTTTTTACAGCTACATATGATTGTCCCATCCAATGAATTCAATCTTACAATGTGAGATCTTGTTTTCCCTTTGAGAGTAACCTCGTAGTCAGATAATGTGCCGACCTCACCACAACTAAACAATAAGATATCACATAAAATTGGAGGCAATAAAATAGGTCCATCCTTATCATATTAACATCATAAGAGTTCAAAATAAAAGCAGTGAAAATTGATACAAACTAATTATACATCCAATACAGATCAGAGCCTATCAACTTATTTGATATTGTTGATGCAATTGCGTTTAATTTTACTGCATCTGGTGTTGCTTCATTTGGTGATGTTGCAATTACGGATGTTGTAATAATTCTTGTAGTAGCTGTAATTATTGTTGTAGGCTCAAGTATGTGTTCATATGCGAGATACAAAGGACATAGAGATACATAAAAAACCAAGATGTCTTATTATAGTTAGATACAAAAAAATAGCAAGAAGAGTAGTACTCCAAAGAAATAGCCAAGTTATCATATGTTTTGTTGTTTTATCTTTTATAGATTGTGGTGCATTATGTTTTATAGAATGATTTGTTTTGTATTTTATATTGGCCTCATGGGAATTTTTTCCTGGATTTAATGTTTTAGCATGTGAATGTTTTTTGAAGGGTAAAAGTAAAAGTGGACTAAATTATTTAGCAATAGAAGAAATACGCACTGCAGTGGTTCTTTTTGAATTGAACATGTGAATATTTTGCTCCATGTGTGCTCCTATTTGCCAATATAGTGGATTTTGGTTTTCTACCAAAGAATCTTTAGCTTTAGCACTTATCTTTATCTTCCCTGCCATTTATTCTTTTATGGTACCTGAAAAATTAGATGTATTAGAAATAATTAAACCTAAAAAATCTTGGGAATCAATTAAGAAAACTGAAGAAAATTAACATTATCTCATGAAGAGTTTAACAAATTCTTTCCCCGATTACTAAAACTTGCCCTCTACCTATATATATACTTAAATTGCAATAGCTCATGCTCATGTTGTAGGTCATACACATGGGTTGCAATAGCTCATGCTCATGATCATACTGCAACAATAGCTCATACCACAACAGCTCATGCTGCTCTCTACCTATATATATATATATATATATATATATATATATATATATATATATATATACATATATATATATATACATATATATATATATATACATATATATATATATATATACATATATATATATATATATGTATATATATATATAGATATATCTATCTATATATATATGTATATATATATATATATATATGTATATATATATATAGGATGTAATGTAAAAACGCAGCCTGTATACATTTCTTAGGTGCGAGACTTCATTTTTAGAAAAAGTGGTCAACATGAAAGTTGTAGATCTCGACGATAGCTACAACTTTCATGTTGGCCACTTTTCCTAAAAATGCATTTTACTAGGTGTATTTTCAAATGGCGCGGAACCGGGCGGAACTATTGCGATTCGCAATAGTTCCGCCCGGTTCCGCGCCATTTGAAAATACACCTAGTAAAATGCATTTTTAGGAAAAGTGGCCAACATGAAAGTTGTAGATATAGTCGAGATCTACAACTTTCATGTTAATAACGTTTCCTAAAAATGCATTTTACTAGGTGTATTTTGCGTATTACGCATCCCTGCGTATATAGCCTATATGCACAAGCCGCGTATATACATTAACCCCATATATATATATATATATATATATATATATATATATATATATATATATATATTTTGTTCAACAGCAATAGCTCATGCTGCAATAGCTCATGCTGCTCTCTACCTATATATATACTGTTTAACAACAATAGTTCATGCTGTAACAACTCATGCTCATGCCTCTATATATATAGAGGTTTTAACTCTCTACATGCAAATATGTTGGTCGAATGGATTGAATGAGGCTTTAAATATCTACATCTCTCTCCCTCTATTCCGCCAATTGTGAGTTCTCTAAGTTCTGATCCTCTTCTATTTTCATGATTTAGCATGCATAAATTTATTAGCTATGGGTATGGAGGAAATTCATGACAACCGATTACAATATTCCTATAAATTTATTAGCTCAGTCTCATGCTGCAGGCCAGTCATACACATGGGCAGATTTTGAGATGTTAGAAAAGTTTTCTGGAGCTTTATATATATATGTTTATTCAATAAACTGGAAGTTGGATTCAGTAAATCTATAAAAACATACCTTCTAGATATCGAAATACAACACATGTTTAGGACTACAAATCAAATAAAATCAAATAAGTAAGAGAAATGAAGAAAAATTGCAAAGATGAAGCTCAAAACAAAACTCTACACACTGTTAAAGGGCTTCAAGTATAATACCAGCAATATGATAAATGGGGTTGGGTAGAAGCACAGCAATCTAGTTACTGAGTAATGGGGCAGAGCAATCTAGTTACGCATATACTATATGACTTGGATAAACACCAATTTCATTTACTAATTATCACAAGGTTAAATCAACAAATGAAGATAACCATGTTATAAATTTTAAATACATAAGGACTAAATTCTTTGAAACAAAATTTATATAAGCGTTGGTAGGTTAAGATGCAAGTGCCAATACAGAAAAAAGACCTAATCAATGTAATATTGACGTGAAGAAATGAAATTGAAAATATGAGGAATTGATTTTCTTGTTCTCCCAGTGGATGTGATAATAGAGAAATCGAAGAAGAAATCGAAAAAATCAAATCAGAAATCGAAGCAGAGAAAGAAGAAATTTATTACCCGAGCGGAGGTCATCATTGTCGAATGGGATGGCATCATCAAATCTAGTAGAGGAGGTCGTCACAAGGAGTGGGATCATCGTCGTCAAGAGGGTTCGTCTTCGAGGAGAGGGCGTTGAATCGAGCGAAGGTCTTGGAGGGAGTTAAGGGGGATGTCATCGCCGTCAAGAGGGATCGCAAAAAATTGCAAACTTAGGGCTCCTACTGTTGAGGAGATGAAATGAATTCAGCGCCGTTTTTTATGGTTCAATAGGAGGGAAATAGAATTCAGCGCGGTTCCCCAGTGAAATAAGCGGGGATAGGTGATAGGTCTCATATATTTAATTATAATTTTTTTTGTTATTTGTGTTCATTATATTTAGTTACTAAATTGTTTTGTTTAGTGACGCAATGTAGTTTGGTTGCTAAAAAATAATTTTTATAACAAAATATAATTTTGGTCACTAAAAACCATTAGTAATAGTGACTAATAAATTTTTTGTCAAAAAAGTTAAAAATATTTAGTGACTCATGATAAATTAAATGTCACTATTTTTTCATTTAGGTGATCGATAAAATTATTTTTTGGCACTTTATATTATCTTTACACATTGCTGAAGGCCTATTTTAAGGTAAGAATGTGATGAGGGGAGATTTGGCAGACGATACCATAATGGAGAGACTTTTGTAGGATATATATATATATATATATATATATATATATATATATATATATATATATATATATATATATATATACAATCATTCGTCAAATTACTCTAAACGATCAGAAGTCATGCAAAGGTCGGGTTGCACTTTTTTGAAAAATATAGGGGCATAAACCCTAAACATATATAGGAGTTGGAGTTCACGTTAGAGAGAAGTTAATTAGTCACTTAAATGATGCCAACTATGAGTGACTTGAAGGAATCTTGCGAGGATTGAATCGAGATCCCGCCATGGAAGGTACGAAATTTTTTCATTCGAGAGTGAATAATTGTTTATTGATATTTCATTATAAAATAATTTTCATTTAGGAGAGAATAATTGAATTTTTTTAATGAAAGAAACATCAAAATTTTGATGACATGTGACTAATCTTTTTGTCACTAAACAAATAATTCAGTGACTACATAATTTTTTGGTCACTAAATATTCTAGAATATTTGTTTTAGTAATAGAACCTTTATTTCATCACTAAAATATATATATTTAGTGACCACCAGTTCATTTTGTCACTAAAGACAACTCTTTAGTTAAGAACTACATTTCGTCACTAAAGGTATATCTTTAGTGAAAAAATATTTTTGGTCACTGCGTTTTCGTCACTAAATGTCAGTTTTCTTGTAGTGCAGTAGTACCCATCCCCAGTGATGAAGGAGACATCGTTACATCAGGGGGGTGCATCCTGATCTCATGATAACCTGAAAAAGCATCTAAAAAAACTCATTATAGGAAAACTGACGGTTGAGTCAACTAGCGTGTCGATTCGGGGCAAGGGGTAACAATCCTTAGGGCATGTTTAATTAAGTAAAGAAAAATCAAAAAAAATTCTCCGTCGGCCGTCTCATTTTTAAACCATTATTATATTTGAGACCCAGCCGGGGTATTGAATTTCGGATACAAAGCCAGCCTTCAGTAGTTTGGCCACCTCCTCTTTGATGGGCTCGACCAGCTTGTCCGTGATGGACCTATTCTTATGTTGGATGGGGCGAGCCTCTATATCCAGATTGAGGCGATTGCAGGTGATGTCTGCATCAATCCCTTGCATCTCTGCCGCGCTCCAAGCAAAGATTTCCACGTTCTTTTGCATGTATGCTAGCATCCTCTCCTAGTCCACTGATGTCTAGCCCCCGCTGAAGCACACCTTCTCCACCTTCCCCAAAAATGTGAGAACATCCATCTCCACCACTTCCTCCGCAACCACCAAATGAGACTGCTCTCCCCATTCCCGAATGTCCCCCTCTCCTAGGAAAATGACCTCCTCCTCAACCTGACTCCTTCCACCACCTCCACCTAGGTGCGGCTCTCCTCCACCTCCATCTCCACTCCACCTACTTCCTGCTCTGCCTCCTCCATCCTCCACTCCATTTCCTCGGACCCCTCCTGCCAAGAAATGGAGATCACCATGGTGACGTAGCACTCCCTCTCTACCTTAGGATCTCCTCAGACCCGGACCTAGATCCCCTCAGCATTGAATTTTAAGCATTGGTGGAAGGATGAGGGGAAACAACGAAAGACACTGATGAGGGGATGTCCAAAAATGGCGTTGTAACTACTGGGGGAATCCACGATAACGAACCTGTAGTTTCGGGACTGCTCCCCCAGAGTTACATGGAGCCCCACTCCTCCTTCCACCTCCTTCCTCTCCCCGGAGAACCCACACAATTGACAGTTCGAGCCAAGCACCCTCTTGGCATCCACTTTCATCGTATCAAACGCCTTTTTGAAGATGAAATTAACTGAACTCCCGTTGTCAATGAGGATCCTGGAGACAAAAACTCTTGGACTGCGGTCTGAATGACCAACGCGTGGCAAAAGGGATCCTCATGATTTGGCAGGTCGCTTCTAGAGAAGGTGATCTTCTACTTCGGGGGTGGGGTTTGGGATGTGGAGCCAATTCTTCTCTAGTATAAGGTGTGGGGGCTTGCCTTCCGTGAAGCCTCAACTCCCACCCCCCATAGATCAATACGATCTCGCCTCAGGCCCCAAAATCGGCCCGATCCTCACACTTGTCCTACTCTGCCCAAGGCAGTACTTCCTCGATCCTCACCTCTTGGAAGCTCGCTGCTGCTACTGCTCCATATTTCCTCTCACCTCGAGGAACTCTGGGAACGTGGCTGTAGCATGCCCTCCTCCTGGTGGAAGTCATAGTAGGTTAACTTTACCCTGACTTCCTTTCTTCTCCTCTACTGGACCCTCATCCTCTGCATGGATATTGCCATAGCCTAATGTTGTTCGGGGAGAGGAGGCCTCTAACCCTACCTCCAGCCTGTAGGATAAAATTACCCCTGTCCCCCACTAGCGGTTGTCTCCTCCATGGAAACCTCTCTGTTGGCCCTGATCTTGCAACTCCTACTACCTCCAGTCGAGCCAATTATTAAGCTCCTGGAACCCAAACCTCGGCTACTACTTCAGCAGCAGCTACAACTATTCCCACTGTCGGGGTTCAACTCTCCTAACCACCTGACCTTGGCCACCTCCTAGCCCCTTCTCCTCCTCCGAGGCCCACCTGGCTAAATTCTTCGCAAACTCAGGGTTTAACGCCTCCTAGTCGACTTCTCTTTCTGCCCTCTCCATCAACTCCTCATAAGAATAAGGTAGCACCCTCTTCAGTTCTATCCTGAAGAAACCATTTTGCAGCCCCAAGGTAAAGGCAATCATTTGGGTGTGCCTTGACATCTCCTTGACCTGGGTGACCTCCTCCTAGAACCGATCCACGTAGCTCCCCATGGTCTCGTTCACCCCCTGCTCGATGGAGCTGTCACTCGCTGCCTCTCCTATCATTGGGCGAGTGCGGGCCTGCCCAGCCCCACTCTCCTATTGCACGCTGAATCCCCGTGGCAAGTGCGGGCCGACCCACTCCACACGCATGCTGCTCGCGGAGCTCCTGGGGCGAGTGCAAGACCACTCGCTCCACTCGCCCCATCAAATGATCTACCCCATATGGGCAAGGAGGACTGCTGGACTATGGCCGATATAGCTCCCGTCGACCGCTACTCGCCGGAAATGGGGTTGTACACTTATTTGTTTTTTATTTTGTTTTATTGTATTAATAATTTTTATAGGATTTTTGTTGCGGTCTTCCCCTCCTTCATTAGCAGGGAAGCCATCTTTTCCCCCTCCAATCATTTTTTTCTCCCTCTTCAATCTTATCTTTAAACATAGGGGACAATGTTTAATTTTAGGTATGGGGGAGTCTTTCCTTATTTTAGTCCTTCCATATTTTAGAAAATTTCAAAAACAAAAAGACAAAAAAAACAAAACTTAAAATATTGGAAAGGGTCGTTTGGGATTTCACCCCATCATACAGCCTAGTACAGTGCAAAGCCTTCACAGGGTAGCTCTCAGGAAGTCCAAGAATATATATATATATATATATATATATATATATATATATAAAGTTATTTAGGTTTTTGTTTTCTTTCTACTTATGTTTCTTTTTATTTTTTCTTAAAGAAAAAAAGATAATATTTCAATTTTTTTGTAGTTTATACTATTTATGGTAGAATCAATAGTACCCCTTGCTTTATGTTTTGTTATTCTCAAAATATTTTATATAACTTAGCTAGTCTTAATTTTTCCTAATCCTTCTTCTTAATTATGTTTTATGAGTGAGTTGTTGACTCATGTAGTGTTCTAATTCTAGGTAGCATATTAATTTGAAAAGTTTTGCTAAACCTTGCACTTCTTTATGATTTTCTTCTTTTATTCTCTTTACTTTCTTAAAAATTCTTCATCTACTATTTTCCTTTTGGATTTAAGAAAATTTTTGTAATGTTAAAATTGGACCAATGTAGTAGATGTGAATTACCCTAAATGCTTATGATTGTTATGTTCATGATAATTTCATTAGTCTCTATTTGCAATCTAGGACTTATTATTTTAAAAAAAATTCAAAACATATGCTTTAAATGAAGTAAGGAGCATGAAAATGATTTAGGACATTCTTTAATTCATTTGAGCCTTCATGCTAACCTTTTAAATAAATCCTTAGTTAGCCTCTTTTGGGTCTGTTTCCATGTTTTTACTTGCCATATCCACTTATCATCTCACCAAAGCCAATATTTCCAACCTATTTGATCACACTAACCTTTTTGAGTTTTATTAAAATTTCCTGATTGTGATAGGTTTGTGTGATATGTGGAGAACTTAAAAAAAGTATGCTCAAAAGATGATTATCCAAGAAACATCTGTTTTAGTTTAAAAAGTTGTGTATGGCTAATTCTAAAAGAAAAATATTTATGGTCTTTTGTTTGAAAAAAAATGTTATAAAAAAATAAAAGGAAAAGAAAGGAAGAAAAATTGCTTATACTTTGTTTTTGCTTCATGGTTGAAATTTTTATAAATGTCATGCTTTGGTCTAGTATGATTGTCAGCCATCGATTTTTTCTTTGAATTCCATTCCAAATCATATACCTAAGCCATGTTTCGGTCCTAACAAATTCCTTTTGATTCGTGCACCTAGGTTTGTTTTTAGTTAAGTAGAGAAGAAGATGTGATTAGCTAAGATTTTGGGTACAAATTTTGATTCTTGATTTTAGATTGATATGATTATAATTTGTCACTTAGGGTATAGTAACAACTCAATGTGATTATCCTTCGTTACAGTGCTTTGATTTGTTTGAAGACTTTTTGTTAAAATTTTGGATAATTAATTTTTGCTAGTAAAGATTTTAAAGAGTTATTTCATAATTAAAAGCTTTAGATTTATTTTTCATTTTCATCCTACTTAGAATTTTGTTGGGAACTCGTGTGTAACATAATTAAGTCTTTTGATTGATTACTTTTATGTTGGCTAGTTTTTATATCTTTGTTTGGGGATAAGCAAAACTAAAGTATGGGGGAATTTTGTGATACTTAATTTAGCCTAAATTACTGTGGTAAATCAATATATTTTCTTGTTTAAAATTATATACTTTATGAATTTTGAGTCTATACTTTGTTTCATTTATAAAAATTGCTCTAATGTAGGATATTTTCTAATTTTTAAATTTTGAACACTTTTTCGTCACTTTGCATGTTACACGCCCCTAGGTAGCGGTTGTATACGCTTACACAGGTGTGTACTAGGTCATGTAACCCAATCCTGATACAGATACAATCCTAAGTCCAGATCCCAAAATATCTGCCTTATACGCCCCTAGTTCCCAGTCACGTACCCCTTATACGGGTGTGAACCTCATGCATATAACCAAATCCTGATTTTGATATGATCCCGAGTCTAGATCCCGAAAAACCTGCCTTACACGTCCCTAGGTCACAACCGTGTACCCCTTACATGGGCATGTACCTGGGGCGTATAACCCAATCTTGAAACAGATACTCTCCTGAGCCCAGATCCTAGAAAAGCCACCTTACATGCCCCAAGGTCACGTTCATGTACCACCTACACGGGCATGTTCTGCAAAGTCCTAAGTTTTGGGGCCGCAACATGACTTTCGCTGCTCCACCATCACTCCATAACTTACATGCCCCACCTATACGGGTGTGTACCTGGGGCGTGTATCCCAACTCCTACTACAACTTGACTTTTGCCAAGCCATCGTAATGCCGTAACTTATGTGTCGCCCTACACAGGAGTGTACAAGGGGATTGTACCCCAAATTCCGAGCCAATCGCTGTCATGCTAGATTTCCATCAGCTGAAGTTAACTATGCTTACACGCTCCCCTATACGGGCGTGTAAGGGGGGCGTGTACTTATGAAAAATTTACATATAAATTCTAGCAAGCTCGAAGTGTTCCAAAAAAGCATATTCGAGGAGATTGAGTCAGATATGTGTGAGAGGGGAGGTGTTCCAACTTATTTTCTTGGTGCTTATGTTATTAATTTCTCTCTCACACTTCAAGATCTTACTATTCTAATTTTCATTCAACTTTTGTAATGAACTTATATTGCCTTTTACTAGTGTAGTATTATTGCGTAGCTAGTCTTTTCATTCATACAATTATGATCATTATTTCAAATTATAACCTCTTTGTTTTATTAAAAAAAGTTTCTCTCTATCTCTTTCTCTCCCTTTCTATATTTAATTTTTCATGAACTTCCACAACCTCTCTCTCTCTCTCTTACCCTTCCACAATGAGTAACTAAATCATCAATAGTACTCGATCGCGATTATCTGAGGAAGAGTTGATCAAGTTATGATGCTTTAACTTTCTTTCTCTTCTTAAGGTATTGGCCTTCGATTTACTCTTGATTTAAATTTAGTGGGACTATATTATCGATATAAAGTCTCCACTTAGGTTTTCAATCCTACTTAGCCGAGAGGCTTATAGTTTGAATTGATCACCCAAGAGTAAAGAGAGTTGCAGACACTTCTCTCAAGAGAATGACGTAAATCTCTCAGATTGGAGTCAAATCCAATAGCAGGGTTCACCACTTAAGGCATGCTTTAGGAATTCAAAAATGGGACTAGAGTTTAGTCGAAACTTCCTAAACTCAGTTGTTATTACGGTGAGGAACCTAAGTGCTCACCCGACCTTAAAAGAATTTGCTCACAAATTCAAAGAAGGAAACGACACCAGAATTTGATACCAAATTACAACACCCCCATCCGTCAAGAGTAATATAATAGCAGGTCCAGCTGGGGCACCACACAAAATTAAATGGACAGACGAAAGCATCACGCAATGAAACCATAATTCATATTATACTTATAACGCACCCTAACACAGTTACATTCTAGCAGAAGCTTTAGGAGTTTAGAATCACCTATCCAGGAATGTCAACTACTAAAATATAACAGGAATGAAAGTTGCTCAAATATTTATGGCCTTAAGGACTTACAAAATTTTGTTCATGTTTACAAGCATGTGATTTTTATACATCGGCATGCATGCCAGCAACATATGAAACTTTTAAAAATAATACTTAGGCCTTCAATGGCCCGCTCAATAAAAGGGCTTCAGCCTGTTACTTCTCGCTTGGCCCTACAACACTTGCACAAAAGAATTCAACAAAATCAGTGGCAAATAAGGCAACAGTCAGCATTCGCTGACAAAATTATAATGACCCCACCCAATTTTTTGGGGTGGTGGTGCTCCTTCCCTACAAGCAAATAACATGTTCACACTTATGAAAAAAAAAGAAACTTAAGCACCAATCACCACAGACGGTAGTACAATTAGACAAATGTCCCTTGTACTCAGGGCACATTATTCGTGAACTAGATAACCCAAGGTTTCACCTTTTGCCATCACGTGCAATCTCTAGTTCATTAGCACCCAAACAGGGAAACTCCACGAGTCCCATCACTATCCTTTGTCCAAGACTGTACGTTCTAATTTGAGCATTACTAGCCTGGCATACAACCATGACTCTCTCATATTCAAATGATAACTGCCATATACTTAATTTCTATTTAGCCGAATGACATAGTGTGGGTACAGTTCAGCTATTTCCCTTTGTACAGATCAACGTGCTAATTAACAACAATATCGCAGGCCAGCCTTCCCTTTCCCGTTATCCACAATACTAAGGATTCGATCTACATCTATCACTCATGGACAACGAGGCTGGGCACTCCAGGCACACAGCTCAACAAATAAATAATTGTTTCCCCAGGAAACAGGCTACACAATCACAAGAAAAGTTCACTCATATCCATTGCCAACTAAATTTAGAAACCATACAATTGCTACGGAGTCTACTCCGACAAGAAAAAAATAAACATCAACAATCTAAACAAACTATCCAGTTGGGCTTAACACATCATTCCTAATCCATACTCATGCTTTCGGATACCATATGCAAAACATATTCGGTGATAAACACATCGACCCAATGGAAAACACCTTTTCTCCACCAATCGGTGAGGGCTTTCATGCAAACATGCTAAAAGAGGACTTCACTTGTCCAAGTGGATAATCATTACCCTTGACACACATTTTGGAGCCATGAACAAGGATCTAGTCTTCCTCTTCACAAAGCTAGACTCGACCAAGAACTAACCACCAATTCTTTGGCAGAAATCCGGCCAAATCAATCTCTAGGAAATTGCTCGGGATGAGAGAAAGAAGAAGAAAAGTTTGTCCGTCTTCCCCAAAGCCAATCCACTTAAACCCGTAAACATTGGTCCCGACCTTCTGCCTCCGTTACGAACTCAACGGAGAGTACACGGAAGACTTTCACCGACCATTCATGTCTCGATCCTGCCGAAAAGTCAAGTACAGACACATGTACTTCTTCTTCTTCCATCAGCTCGGATGGAAAGGAAATATTGACGGAAATGACTTGCCTCTCACCGATCCCTACCTTATAACCTAGATGGGGTGAAATCCTCGCCATAGGATCTAACCTAATTATAATGTATGCCCAAGATCAACCGTAACTCTTAATTTAGAGACCACCGTAAATAGGCGATTAAGGGCCAGAAGACATACATTTGTCCAAAATACTCGACGAATCGTCTAGACAACTCGAAAAATTCACATGACCACTCGAGGAATTCATTCAGTGCATTCGACGAATTGTACTTGATCACTCGACGAATTCATTCAGTACATTCGATGAATTATACTTGATCACTCGATGAATTTACCTTGGTCACTCGACGAATTGTTCATCTTGACCACTTGATGAATTTACCTTGATCACTCGACAAATTTACCTTTGATCACTCGACAAATCCTCTTAACCACTCAATGACTTCCAATGACCAATCGAAAAATTCTTTTAACCACTCGATGTGTTCATGTGACCACTCGATGAATTTGACATAGATTGCTAAAGACTATTGGATGAATTCACTTAGATCACTCGACGAATTTGACTTCCTCATTTTCAACCAAAGGACTAGGTCAATTACACTATGTCCTATTACACTAGGCCAAATTTAAATGACGTTCAATCTACTATTGTTCGACCCACTATTGTGAACAATATCTCTGAGTTAAAGCGAAGCATCATTCAAATGGTACAATAATATGTTCAACTTGATGGGCTTCAGGACGAGGATCCTAACACATATATTGCTTACTTTTTAGAAATATGTAATACCTTTAAAATTAATAGAGTTTCTAATTATACAATAATTCTTATGCTTTTTTACTTTTACTTTGCTCACAAAAGAAAAATAGTGGTTGGGTTCTCTGCCAAGAGGTTCAAGCACTACTTGGGCCAAGATGATGGTGTTGGGTATTGTATCCACAATCACCTGCATTTGAGGAAGCCTCCTATCAAGCTAAGATGAATTCACTATGTATTTGATGAAATCTTTTAAGTTGTGCTCGCAGTTATTCCACGCTAAGTACACACCAATGTCAGGGTGTAGTGGGTCAATATACACGGGTCTGCGCGACGTAATCCCTCGTTGAGCAGATCAGTGTGTTGGCCTATGTGTACTCTCTCTATTGGGGTGTACTTAATTTCAAGTACAGGGCTATGATAAAGCAAGAGCAGACAAGGAGCAAGGATGGGCCAAAGACCAGCTCACGGGTTGAAAGACGAGAATCGTCTAAGTGTAAATCGTCGAGAATCACTAAGTGATTCTCGCCGATTCGTCGAGAATCACTTGTGATTCTCGACGAGTCGTCGAGAATCACTAAATGATTCTCGCCAGGTTGGGCCGGCTGTCTCGACGCAGTCAGAAAATCCTCTTAAGGCAGAATCGTCGAGAATTACTAAGTGATTCTCGCTGATTCGTCGAGAATGACTTTGCATTCTCGACGATTCGGCGAGAATCAAATGTGATTCCCGCCGATTCTCCCCGGCTTGTATAACCTGTGATGCCAGAATTTGCCAAGTTGAATTCGGCGAGAATCGTAAGTGATTCTCGCCGATTCGTCGAGAATCACATACGATTCTCGCCGAATTTGACTTGGGAAAATTTCTTAGATTTCCTGGACCGGTCCAGGTTTCCAGCGGTATTTCGAACCGGACTTAGGTCTTTGCTTTGGTGGGGCCCACAACGGTCATCTTTTTGACCTAGTGTATAAATACACAAGTATTGGAGTACAATTTTTTTCACGGATACAAAATACGAAAGCCAGCGGCCGTCAAACCCTAAATTCGCGAACCTGCTCCGTCTCCGTCACCGCCGCTCGTACAGTGATCATCGTTGCTGATCTCGATCTCCTCCAGATTCCCGGTGATAGAAGCCAAGTCTTGCACAGCATCTCACGCGTCTAACCAGAGATCTTTTGTCTCTTGATTTGAGATAGGGAAATCCATCCCCGTCCGAATCGATCGAGACGATCGATCCTAGTGTGACTGTTGGAAGACCTTGCCGACTTCGCTAAGAAGATTGAATCTCCAGTGCTTTGCTGCTGTTTTCATTTGCCGCCGCCAACACCGAGAGCCTAGCCGCCGCTCGTCGCCGCCGCCAGTCTCGGGGAGATTCTCTCCAAGAAAGATCTAGGGTTGTGGACTTTTCGTTGCCTATAAGAACAAGTAGTCAAACTAAAAGGGACACCTAGATCTTCAAGTTGTTTGTATTTTCTTATACACTCTAATTTCGTTTTCATTGTAAAGGAACATTTGGTTCCTAGTTGTAGGTTTGGGTGCAACCCGTGTTGTGGGAGTGTTGACTCCTACGTGTGGAAGGGTTCCTTCCGATAGTGCAAGGATTGGATTTCAATCCTGTTGGTGAAGTGACCGAGTCGTCCCTGCATTGGGAGATAGGTCGAAGGGGGAAAGTGGACGTACCCAAATCGGGGAACCACTATATATTGTCTGTGTTATTTTCTGTGTTGTGTGTTTTGTTTTGATTCTGCAGGTACACTTTTAATTCCGCAAATATGCTGCAAGTCACCTATCACCCCCCCCCCCCATAGGTGAAGGTAGTTGACACTAGGTGGACATTCAAGTGGTATCAGAGCGAGGTTACTCATCAAAAAGGTTAACACCTTGAGTAGAATCCTGCCACCAATGTCAACAAGAAGCTCAGACTCAAGCATGGAGTTGGATTGTGATGTCCCTTCTCTAAGACTCCCCTCATGTACAAAGGAGTACTATCCTGTATGGAAGTTGAGAGTACTATTTCATCTGGAGGCCATCAACCCTCGAGCATCACTCATTCTGGAAGAGGGTCCCTTCATTCCCATGAAGGCTTCCAGCTCAGGGAAAGATCTCCAAATCCCCAAGTGTCCCAAAGAGATGTTGGAGACAGAGCTCTCACTGTTCAACCTGGACCAGGTGATTCGTCAGATCATCACTGATGTCTGGTCTGGACCTTCTCGCTCTAGAGTGGACAAGTGTAGGACAGCCAAGTCCATGTGGCAAACCATCTCAGACCTCATGGAGGGATTAGAGAAAATAGGGACCTGTCGTCAATAAGAGGATGAAGCCTATGTAGGGGTCCTCATTTCTGAAGATGAAGGGCATGATCAATCTGTCAGTATCAGGGCTCCTGTGTCCTTGTCAGAGACTGAAGAAGAAGTTGAGGAAAGCAGTTCTGATGAAGCTGACTCAACAGTATCTGCCGATATTTACGGTAACCCTGAACAGCAAAGCCAGGAGCAGGTAACTTCTTCCTCATGCCCCTCTCCTCTTGAAGTTCCTGAAGACAGGAACAATTCAGAGGGTAGTCCTTCCGGAGATGCAAGGGATATGGATAGCTTCAATCAAAGGATTGAAAATCCTGATTCTCTTGAGAGTGCCCTTCAGAAGAGCAACTTACTTGTGGAGGAGCAAGCTAAGGAGATTGCTCAGCTAAAGACCTTGATGAATCTCCAATTGGAATCCATCAAGGTAAAGGACTCAAAGATCTCGGATCTAGAGAGTCATCTAGAGACCGAGAAGAGGATTGTTTCTAACTTTTCCAAGATAGATGTTATCAAAAGAAAAGCAGAAAATGGGTGGATCTCCCAAATCGTCAATTCATGGAGAAATTGGGAAACTGTGTTCAGACCCCCCACCCCGAGTAGGAATGGCACACATCATGCATTCAGGTATGACCATAGGAACAACCATGGTCACTGTAAGAATGATCAGCCTTCATGTGGAAATACCCACAGTGCCAGAGCTGACATGGCCACCCAGAGGAAAATACCTCAGGCTTCCACCAAGCCCTTTGTATTCTCAGCCACAGCCCCAACTCGTCATGAATCTGCCAGCATCAGCTCACAATGCGCCTCTCACCTCCCTAGGACTCAGGAAAGGGGGGTTAGAAATCATGTTGTTGGGATTCATGGGGTCCTTGGAAGGGGGCTGACTGAAAGGAAGGCACCACCTCCCAGGCCTCATGACGCCTGCCATATGCATTCTTTCCACCCTTCCAATAGTCACGGTGGAAGAGACAATTCTGTTAGCATATCCGGCTCTATCCCGTTTAGACCTAGAATAATGACTACCTCAGTCACCTATTCAGGTCACAAACGGCGATACAACATTCATGAATGTTGGTGTTGTGGCAAAGTGGGTCATTTTGCCATAGATTGTTGGCACAACTCTTCTGTGTCAAAGGCAAGGGGACTTCCACATCCTCGAGGAAATGTTAGTCCTCCCACCAGGATTCCTGAGGGGAGGCATTCCAACTATTATGCTAACAGGAACCTAGGACCCTATACTTATTGGGTTCCTAAGGCAAGATAACTCTTTCCTGCAGGGTGGTCTGGGTTCCCGCAATCCTGATGGGAACCGGACAGGAGATGCTCCAAGAATGATGTGGAAAAAGTGTCGAGAATGGGAGAAGTGCCTTCATTACAGGCACATGCATACTGACCTCCTGATATACTCTATGCTGGTAATGTGAATGTTACATCTTGTTATCACAGGTAACTGCAATTAGCCGTAAATGTTTGAGCCATATAGCATAAACAATTCCATATATGTATTTATGTATATTGACATATCCACACTTAATAATGAGTTCACTTCTTTTGACATTGGATGGTCATATAGAAAAATTATTCACGTATGCTCTGTCACTTAGGGAAGGAGTATAAGCGTAAGATAACCTTCAGTTACATTAGTAGTGATTAGTTTGACATTGTCAGCCATAAGTCTGCCCTGGAAAATTTTGAACCCCTTGGTTGGATTAGGAAACCATCATGCCTATTAAGACTTTCTTACCCTTGACAACGACATAAATTTGGAATCTCAGCGATTTACCTCATACTAAATTCCACCATGGTATCGTCGAACGAAGCCTTCGAACATAAATAGATACATAAACCCGGGTATAACATGGAACCTTCAAGTGGTATCAGGCCGACTCAATTTAAATCTCGCCGATCTAACCTAAATCCCGCCAACTCTTCAACTTCCAGCTATTCGCCGAGACTCTGTCCAAGCTCTCGTCCAACGACACCTCCCAGCGGGAATCCCTTCGACGTCTCCTCCCAGCGGGTTCCTCTTTCGGCACTGCGTGGTGACCTAACGACACTTCTGGAGACTTCCTCTCGCAACCAGGCTTTCATCCAAGCCTCGACTCGGATCGGCGCCTCTCTCGCAACCAGGCTCGCCGTCTCTCTGGAACCTTCACTGCCTCTCCGCACTAGGTAATCTCCTACTTGTCCCCTACCGTGTGTTGAGCTTAGTGTAGATTTTGTTCTCACTCTCTTGGTTTCGGAGATCCTTAGACTTGGAAATTGGTATTCCCTTTCTTTCTAGTTTGCTATGGCCCCACGGACTTCTGTTGGGCTGACCACTGGATGCGAGCTCGTAAGAACCGGATTCTCCCAGGCCTCGGACGAGTTCCGGAACATAATTATTATGCTCGAGGAAGCGGGACTGACGTTCGTGCTGGAGCACCCATGCAAGATCTTGAATAAGGAAGTCCTGGAGTTCTTTGCAACTGCCAAGCTCCGTCACGAAGACACTTCCATCAAGAGCAAAGTTGCTGGGAAGAAGGTCAAGTTATCCGCCAGGAAACTGACCCAATGCCTGCGGCTATCCAGTTGTGAAGAAGAAGATTACATGGAGGAAGAGGATAGAGCAAGGACCCTATCCTTCTGTGGACTGGCCAGGGGGACCAGGTCAATCAAAAGGAAAGACATGAACGAGGAGGGAAAATTGTTGTCTGACATCGTTGGGAAGGCTCTAATCTGCAAACCTGGATCCCACGACCACATTTCAGGGGAAATGTTCAAGACTCGGGTGGCAATCGTCTGCCGAAAGCGGTTCAATTGGGGAGCCATGCTCTTTGAAAGAATTAAAGACACACTCCGTACCTCCAGCTTTGGAAGAATCATCAGCCTCTATCTGAATCAGCTGGACGGAGATACATTCAACATGAGCAAAGGAGTGCCATTGCACTATCTGAAAAAGATGGACGTAAGCATATTCGACCGATGGGAGCGGCGAATAGGGCAGGTAGCCAGGGAAATAGATCAAGAGGAAGCATCTCCGGCCGAGGACACCAGTACTCCAGCACACTCTATGGCAGCACCCAGTGAAGTTCCTGACGTACTGATTGCAGGAACTGAGGGGGAGCCTATACACTCTTCTGCAAACATCATATCAGATATTTCTCAGATAGCTAAAGATTCTGTGGAGACTGTGCAAGAAGACGGTGAGGAGGAAGTGGCAGATGTGGAAGAGGAAGAGGAAGGTGAGGAAGACATGAATTACCTGGGAGATGAGGCGGCTGATGAGGAGGAGGAGGAAGAAGTAGAGGAAGACATGCACAACTCTGCAGATAAGCCTGAGCACATGGAGACCGAGATGGAGGAAGAAGTAATTGAGAGGGAGAAAGTGGTGGATCCTGGGGAGGATATTGCTGTTTCATCTAAGGAACTAGCTCCTGAGAGGTCGGATGCAGGAATGTAGGGGGAGCCCTCTCAGCGACCCTCTCTCCCTCCTGTGGACTCTATTCTAGTGTCCAGCTCTCCTAGTACTTCTTCTGGGGAGCCTGACCAGGGTCTGCCTGCTGCTCCTCCACTTCAAGCAAACCTAGCAAATCACACTGTTAATTTTGTCCAAGGAATGCTAGATGAGCTCAAGGATACGTTTGAGAAATCCCACAACAAAGTGCTAAAGAGACTGTGGGACTCTGAGGATCTCATGCTTAAGAATGTGGTTCAGATCAACCACAAACTAAATGTGATGGAGAAGAAATTTGATGAAAAATATACAGAGGCAGGCACAACCGTATCTCTTCTCATGAAAGGACTGAAGAAGAATACTGACGACCTGACAGTAGCCAATAAAAATGTTCATGTTGTGGCACAGACCATACAAAAATTTGATGCCAACATGGTAACGCTGAACGCAAATCAGAAATCTCTGTTGGACGAATTCAGTAAAACTGTGAAGCACATTGATGCATCTCTGCATTCCAATACAAACTCTATAGCCGCCGAAGCCAAAAAGGGGGAGGAAGCGTATAACGCAAAGATGGCGGGGCTTCAAGAGTTAGTACTTCTAAACTTCGATCAGACCAATAGGTATGCCTTTCAAAACTACCAAATCATAACTGCACCTTTAATCAACTTAATAAATAATAATTGACAAATACAAATTCGATAATTCGAATAGGTACATGTTTGAAACGGCCCACTGGCTGGTAACAGAGGCATCGGGAATACATGTTCCTGTCGCTCCGCCTGAGGATGTGGGTCCTGCTAGTACTGCTGCGGGTGAAATAAGGACTGAAGAAGTACCAATGAGCGAAGCCGAGGCAAAGAAAGCTGCTGAAAGGACTGAACGAAGAAGCTGGTTTGATCAAGAAGCCATAGCAAGAGCCAGGGACAAGAGAAAAATTCAAGAAGGGATATCTAGGGAAACACAAGCTGAAAAGAAGATCAGATTGAAGGAGGATGATGTGAGGAATGAAAGATGGAGTCATGTATCAAAGAGTATTATCTTGGACACATTTTTGTTACTACAGAGGGGGCAAATAAATCGAAATGATGTATATAGTCAGTACGAATGAGAGCGGCATAAAGAATTTGAAGCTAAATGTAGCATATTTTTCAGGAACAACACCGCGGCAGATAAAGCCCCTCCTCCGAGATACTATCCAAAGCCCAAGGAGTATCTTGAGCGACAAAGCAGAAAGTTATTAGCTAAGCAACTTAAAGAAGACACAGCTAAGGACAAAGATCTTTAGGATGTTAGCTTTTGTTATTATCACATTTAAACTTTCCGTATCATGTGATCATGTGAACATTTCTGTGTGGATATTCATATTTATATATACATGTGTGTGGTTTATTATTTGACTCTCACATTGATCTAATTACGTTTATTGTTCACTCTTTTGGTTAATGCATATTTTGTCTTAAGTGTTGAAATTCATCTTAGCTTAGTAGGATTTTGGCTTCGTCAAATAGGGGGAGATTGTTGGGTATTGTATCCACAATCACTTGGATTTGAGGAAGCCTCCTATCAAGCTAAGATGAATTCACTATGCATTTGATGAAATCTTTTAAGTTGTGCTCGCAGTTATTCCACGCTAACTACACACCAATGTCAGGGTGCAGTGGGTCAATATACACGGGTCTGCGCGACGTAATCCCTCGATGAGAAGATCAGTGTGTTGGCCTACGTGTACTCTCTCTATTGGGGTGTACTTAATTTCAAGTACAGGGCTATGATAAAGCAAGAGCAGAGAAGGAGCAAGGATGGGCCAAAGACCAGCTCACGGGTTGAAAGACGAGAATCGTCTAAGTGTAAATCGTCGAGAATCACTAAGTGATTCTCGCCGATTCGTCGAGAATCACTTGTGATTCTCGACGAGTCGTCTAGAATCACTAAATGATTCTCGCCAGGTTGGGCCGGCTGTCTCGACGCAGTCAGAAAATCCTCTTAAGGCAGAATCGTCGAGAATCACTAAGTGATTCTCGCCGATTCGTCGAGAATGACTTTGCATTCTCGATGATTCGGCGAGAATCAAATGTGATTCCCGCCGATTCTCCCCGGCCTGTATAACCTGTGATGCCAGAATTCGCCAAGTAGAATTCGGCGAGAATCGTAAGTGATTCTCGCCGATTCGTCGAGAATCACATACGATTCTCGCCGAATTTGACTTGGGCAAATTTCTGACATTTCCTGGACCGGTCCAGGTTTCCAGCGGTATTTCGAACCGGACTTAGGTCTTTGCTTTGGTGGGGCCCACAACGGTCATCTTTATGACCTAGTGTATAAATACACAAGTATTGGTGTACAGTTTTTTTCACGGATACAAAATACGAAAGCCAGCGGCCGTCAGACCCTAAATTCTCGAACCTGCACCGTCTCCATCGCCGCCGCTCGTACAGTGATCACCGTTGCTGATCTCGATCTCCTCCAGATCCCCGGTGATAGAAGCCAAGTCTTGCACAGCGTCTCACGCGTCTAACCAGAGATCTTTTGTCTCTTGATTTGAGATAGGGAAATCCATCCCCGTCCGAATCGATCGAGACGATCGATCCTAGTGTGACCGTTGGAAGACCTTGCCGACTTCGCTAAGAAGATTGAATCTCCAGTGCTTTGCTGCTGTTTTCAGTTGCCGCCGCCAACACCGAGAGCCTAGCCGCCGCTCGTCTCCGCCGCCGGTCTCGGGGAGATTCTCTCTAAGAAAGATCTAGGGTTGTGGACTTTTCGTTGCCTTCAAGAACAAGTAGTCAAACGAAAAGGGACACCTAGATCTTCAAGTTGTTTGTATTTTCTTATACACTCTAATTTCGTTTTCATTGTAAAGGAACATTTTGTTCCTAGTTGTAGAGTTGGGTGCAACCCGTGTTGTGGGAGTGTTGACTCCTACGTGTGGAAGGGTTCCTTCCGATAGTACAAGGATTGGATTTCAATCCTGTTGGTGAAGTGACCGAGTCGTCCCTGCATTGGGAGATAGGTCGAAGGGGGAAAGTGGATGTACCCAAATCGGGGAACCACTATATATTGCCTGTGTTATTTTCTGTGTTGTGTGTTTTGTTTTGATTTTGCAGGTACACTTTTAATTCCGCAAATACGCTGCAAGTCACCTATCCCCCCCATAGGTGAAGGTAGTTGACACTAGGTGGACTTTCAGATGGAACAATTTCTTACGAAATATTTGTTGGATCCGAAGGTTTACATATCCTCAGTTTGACAATATCAATTCCAATGTTGTTTTTGATCATATTTGTGTTTGGTATAGTGCGCAGGTTTATAGGTACAAGAGAAGTGACAAACTCTAATCTGTGACCAACTTCCACACTCTATGTAAGACCCCCTTTCCCGGAACACAAGACACAACCGAGGGGATTCTTATGCCCAGAATAGCATCTTGCGACAGCGTTAGCACATGGGCTAACTTGTACTATAATATGCCTATCCTGTTGGCTAAACATATCATCCATGCACAGCCAACATAAAGAATATAAAACATAAGACAAAATGCACACTAGTATAATAGTCCAAGGTACAGTAGAAATAATAAGCAACCAAGGCTTCTATAAAATCAGAGTACTTGCCCAAAAAGGGCTACAAAATGAGTCTCTCTAACTCACATCAGTCACTGATGGCAGCGTTGGTACCGTTATTGTGTCCATTGCCCACAATGTACCCTAGATTGGATTTGAAGATGCATCACCATCAACACTAAGAGCATAGTTGTATTTGATGTTATTTATGCTCATCACGTGCAGGATGTTCCATAGAACAAGTCTAGATTGATTTTCTAAGTGTTGTGATAGGTGGTCATAAGGCAGAAAGGTGGACACCAAGAGAAGATGTTGGAAAGGCAGGAATTTGCCAAAGTCCACTGGCGTTGAGTGAGGTAAGCTCACTCCACGCCAGAATTCAAGGAGCTGTTGAAAATGCAGCTAAGTCCACAGGCATTAAGTGAAGTCTATTCACTCAACGCTAGGTAGGCAAAAGAGTTGTATATAGCTTAGTTATTCTAAGCCTAACTGTTGGCAAGCTAGAAATATGGCTAAGTAGTTTTGTGTTTAGTGGTGAAGACACAATCAATACCATACAGCAAAAAAGCTATGAGCTGAACTGGATTCTAAATTCGTCGAACTAAGTTATGAGTTCGTCGAGATGAGCTCACCGTTCGTCAAACTCAGTTCATCATTCATCGAACTCATTTTAGAGTTGAGTGAGGCAGGCTGAGACAGTGAAAGCCTACGGTTTAAGAGGCAGAAAAGTGGCCAAGTCCACAAGCGTTGAGTGAAGGTCATTCACTCAACTCCATAGCCTTATAAGTGTTGAGTAACACTCAGTCAGTCAAAGCTAGTGTTTTTTAAACACAGAAATTTGTCTAAGGCAAAAACCGTTGAGTGATGAAGACACACTCAGCGCTCTCAATGCCAGAAAAGCAGGAAGATTTTGTCTGAGGCAAAAGCATCGTTAATAAGTGTTAGTCTCATCACAACCGCTAAAATAAGTGTTTGTCTCAGGTGAGAACAAGAAAGCGCTAAGACAGTTAAGCTTGAAAATTTGTATGGCCGAAAGCGTTACGTGATGAGTGCTCTCTCAACGCTCTCAATGCCTAGTGGAGAAAGAAATTGTCTAAGGATTTTCGCATTGAGTGATGCTCACTCGCTCAATGCCAAGCAACAGAAAGCTGATAAAGCAAGTTGGCGTTGAGTGAAGCTGAATCACTCAACGCCCAGAAACTAATTTATATTCTAAGTAGTTTGGCGTTGAGTTAAAGTTACTCACTCATTGATAAGAGACAGTAAATCTGTCTAAGTGATTTGGTATTAAGTGAAGGACCCTCACTCAACGCATATACTAATGTTTCTTGATTTTTGGCTAAGTCCATAGTTGGTGACATCAGCAAGTCAACAAGTCAACATATTTCAAATTAGTTGCGGGATGGTTACAGTACACAACAAATGTTGCTGCAGACCTAATGTACGACAGTTGGCCTTAAAGCAATGTGGCTGCTGGCCATTAATGGCATGGGGCCAACTGCTCAAAGAGTTGTTGTGTCATAATTAATAAAAGGGAAAGGATTTACAGAGAAAGACAAATTTTTGAGAGGATCCATCAGGTTGTTCTTTTTCACCGCCATTGTTGTTGTGCAGAAGAACAGGAGGCTCAATTCAGCTAGACTAAGAGCCAGTTAGTTGTTGTCATCTTCATAGACTTTAGCAATTCAGAGTATTTATCTGAGGAAAGAGAAAGCAGCCATGGGCAGACCCTTGCTGTACAGTCTTCACAGTTCCAGTTGTACAAGCAACATCCTAAAGATCTTAATCAAGAAGCTGTGAAGGGAAGAAGCTTGAACAAGAAGAGATTTGAAAGAAGGCTCAGGGGACTATTCCTCAGGAGTCAAAGTTAGGGCTGAATCACCTCTACCCAGGAAAGGGAGAAGAGGCAGAGCTATCTTAGTCTTCAAAGTTAGAGCTTAGATTTTCTTAGCTCAGGTGGCAGCAATCAGCTGTTGTAACTTCACAGTTACAGCAGGAAAAATCCCTGGTGCTGTGAAGTAGTAGTTAGGGCTGAGCTTCAGGCTAAGTTTAGAAAGAGGCAGAAGATTGTTCTGCAAAACACTTCTAGCTCAAGTAAATATATACTTATTATTGTGGAATTAGTTACGACTAACTACTTCTTAGTTCAGTGAAGTTAGACTCAGAAAATTAATTCCTGTAGTCATAATTGGACTGAGTTTATCTCAGTCAAGAAGCTTCATACAGAGAAACATCTCTTGTGTCGAGAGTAACCACCAACCCACCTTCATCCTGTTGGATCAAAGTGTTGATCTTTGTTGTAGGGTTGTTTAGCCTGAGTTGTAGGTGCCTGGAATGGCACTGAGGTAGGTACTTGCTGGGTACTATGCTATAGGAGTGTTGTAGCACTCTGAGATTAGGGCTTTGTACCTGAAACTGCAGGGCTGAGAAGCCTGTGTTGTAGTCCTTTGTATAAGGATGAGGTAGGTGGATTAAGGGTCACTGAGTGTAGGAGCACTATAGAGCTCTGAGGTTGGATGCTTTGTGGATCTTAGGTAGGGCTTTCCTCCCAACCTGAGTGTAGGGCTTAACAACCTAAGGTTGAAGGTCTACTGACCACTGAGTTGTAGGCCCTTGTGGCTAAGAAGTAAGTCTTGGAGGAGACTTTGAGATCCTAAGGGATCTGAGGTGTAAGATCTTTGGATATGGATTTGGAGAAGTGCCTAGTCTAACAAGATATTTGGATAGGTGGGAGGGAAAGTGGATGTACCCTTGTTAGGGGAACCTCTATAAATCTTGTGTGCTTTGAGTGTTTTCTTTGTGCTAGTTTTATTGCAGGTTGCAAATATTGAAAGCTTCAACTAATCAACAAATAAAGCAACCAATAACAAGGAAAATAAAAGATTGTCACTAAGAACTAAGAAACCTATTCACCCCCTAGAGGTGATTTAGCTATCCTTAAAAAAAAGACTTTCAAGTTGTATTTGAGGTAGGTTACTCAAAAATGACTTAACAGTCTGAGTAGACCTCGAAGGATAGCTAAAAGGTTTGTCTTGTAGATTCAAAAGAGAATTATAAGGAGTGTGGCACAATTGA
The DNA here is from genome assembly GCA_039513925.1 of Platanthera zijinensis. Classification (NCBI taxonomy): domain Eukaryota; kingdom Viridiplantae; phylum Streptophyta; class Magnoliopsida; order Asparagales; family Orchidaceae; genus Platanthera; species Platanthera zijinensis. Next base: position 129,017,312 of record CM077078.1, read on the forward strand.
GCTTCAAGTCTACAACAAGGAGAAATTTGGGACATGGAAAGAAAGGATCAGACAGATCATGGAAGCCAGTGATCCTAGAGTCTTGGATTCGATTCCAAAAGGAACCTTCATTCCCATGAAGGTCTCTACATCAGATACAAGTATCCAAACCCCAAAGTGTTATGCAGACATGTTTAAAGATGAAATCTACTTGGTATCTACGGATAAGAGGGCTCAATAGATCATGGTAAGCGCCATGGATGACTCCACCTTCCCGATGGTTGTCCACTGCAAGATAGCCAAAGAAATGTGGGATTCTCTCACTGCATTTATGGAAGGGATAGAGAAAGTCAGTTTTTCTGACAGTGGTTCAGAGTCTGAGGAAGGAGAAGAAGCCTTCATTGGGCTACCTAGTGCCATTACAGATAAAGCAGAAGACAAGCCAAATGCAAGGATAGTGATCAGGGTCCCTCTGTCAAAATCAGAAGGTGATTCATAGGTGGATTATTAAGAATAAGATGACTGCAGTTGTTATGGGCTAATTGTCATGATAGAAGAAGAAGAATCCTGCAAGGATCAGCCTGGTCCAGATTAGGTACAATATCTATCAAGTTCTTCTTATTGCTCAGGGTATATGACCAGTCCAGATTATGATGCATCCACACCCAGAGATGAAGATGACTCTGAGTCTAAGGTATATGTCAATCAATTGATTGACACGCATGGTAAAATCTTGGATGCTTTGAGAAGAAGCAAGAAGTTGGCCTAGATGTAGGTTGAAGAGATTACCTCTCTACAACTAGCTGCTACCCAGTAGTCTGAGATAACATCCTTGCTGGATCAGAAAGTGAGGGAAGTCAGCCAATTGAAGGCCATCTCAATCATACAAATTAAGACCATAAGCCAGAAGGACAAGATCATTTTGGATCTTCAATAGAAACTCCTAAAGGAGAGAATGGTTGTGGCTGAATTCAGCAAGCCTAAAGCTGTATTGCCCTTGATAAATTCCTTCTCCTCCCAAAAGGGTAAGAAGGAGTTAGTAGTCAAGGGAAGCGCAAGAGCTGACATTTCCAAAGGGAAAGGAAAGGGTCCTGTAGTGCCACATTCAACCTTTCACAAGGTAATCCTCCCTTATTATATGTATGACCAAGGCTGTATGCATGGTCACTGGGAGAATGGGAATCTTTCTTGTAAGAACATAAATGTTTCTTATAATAAAAGAAGAAATGGTAGGGGGAAGACTTCTTATAAGGCTCCCCATGAAGAAATTCAATTGGCCAATCCTCGACCATTTGTATTTAGTGCAGCAGCCCCCACACTCATGAGTAAGGTAATGACCTTTTCTCAAGATCTCCAAACACACTCTCAGACCAAGGGCAAGTTTGTCAGCAAGCCCGACTTGGGAATTTCTCGAGCCATCAAGAGTGTGTCTTCCTCAAAGAAGTCCACGGTTGGAATACTTCAAGAAAATCCAAGTTCTTCTACGGCCAAACCTACCTTCAGTCAGACTGTAGCTGAGAGAAATAAGAACAAGAAAGCTGTTCTTCCTTCTATTCAGTCTGTAGTCAACCATGCTGCCAGACTTGCTCAGAAGAGAAGGTATAATATAAACGAGTGTTGGTGTTGTGACAAAGTGGGCCACTTTGCCATAGATTGTTGGCACAACCCTAGTGTGCCAAGGGCAAGGGTTAGTCTTCCTAACAGGCCTACAGTAGGTATACATTTGCATGTTTATGCTAACAGGAACCTAGGAACCAATACCTATTGGGGTCCTAAGGTAAGGTAAACTTTGTTTTGCAGGTTATTCCAAGTGCCTATACCCCCATATGGTACTTGGATAGAGGATGTTTCAGAACATGGACTGGAACAAGATAGTCATGTAGTTGAAGATGGGTAAACTAACCATCTAGGTCACTTCACTTGTTGCCCAAGAGGAAGAGAATGGTTTATGTGCAATCATGAAGAAGGATAAGTGCACAAGACTTGGATGAAGTCCATCTGAATCCATCCATTAAAGGTCAAGGTGCTTGAGTGATGTGACAAAGTGTTGTTGCCTCCTTCGCAAACAAAATGTTGCACAAGTCTTGGGCAAAGGACAACAGGATCTAGTCAGCTGGGCTGATTGGTTGAGAAGGCTGTATTCATTACTGAGGAAAGCAATAGTTGCTCTTCTTAGAGTAGTATTGAAGTGGCTAATAATCCTCAGTGTCTGGTACTTCAGTTGAAACCAGAAGAGAAGTGTGCTCGGGTTTCAGCATCATCTTAACATGTAGAATAAGATGTCCATGTCAGTAGGCAGTGTGAACTGAATCTGTGCAATTATCAATGGGGCGTAGGCTATCTGGGTTGCAAATGGAATCAGAACTACATTGGGACTAGAACAACATACAGACAACAGTCCTCATATTCAATAAGGACTATGTGGTATCCAGTGTGGTGAACAAAAGGGCAGATTAATGTGATGATCAAGATAGTACTAAGTGGTCTCACCACTCTTGTGCTACAGATCAGAAAGCTGAAGCCAAAGGCAAGCCTGGTGATAAAGAAAAGGAGAAGATCTGGCTCAGCAAGAAGAGATTGTAAAAGGTGCAAGTGAGTTATTGTGCATAGTTGCTCTAAATCCAACATCAGCTCCATGGCATCAGAACCATAACCTCTCGATAAGTAGAACTTCTTTATATTTATATTCTACTAGTGTAATCTAAGTTGCTAGGAGTCCTATCTGTCATAGCAGGACTATGCATATGTAGATTAAGTATCATTAAGTTTGGGAGCATAAAGAAGAACTCAATCCTAAGTTTATCCTCACTGATAAGTGGTTGACATGTTTATAATTCCACTAGATGAAATCAAGTTCAACACCCTCTTGGTTGAGTTTTGTATGTTGAACTTAGGATAGCTTTAGCTCCTCCAAATTCTAGTTTGTGTTGCAGGATTCACTTTTCTTGCAGGTAGATAATTCCTTGATGTGATATCAAGACTATAAAGAACATTAAGTGGTATGAAGAATTAAATAGATTCACATGTCTATTAGAGATTATGATAGTGATGCTCCTGTAAAGTGGGAGCATGTCCCGCACTTACTGAAACAGGATAAGCCTCGTATTGAGAAGGAGATGGCAGGCACTGCAATAGATCAGCTCTCACAACTGCTGATCAGTTTGTCCTAAAGATAATGCACAGACTAAGGGGGAGATTATGTATGACATAGTTATACTCTTCTCTGAGTCTGAGAAGGACTGATACTGCTGAGAAGATAGTCCAGATGTTGGAGAAGAGGAATAGCCAGCACAAGTGGAACTTTGTTGCAGCTAGCTCAATTGCTGCAGTGTTGTGTTATATCAATGTATCAACACAAAAGGTATGACTCCTAATCAAGTTTATTGATCACTAGGATAATTTTCTTAGTGTTATCAACATAGGACTTTGATTAGGATTAAGAGATAATCTCTCCCACGATCCTTTCTCCTCCCTCAATAGATATACCTATTGAAGAAGACAGAAAGGGGGAGATGTGTGGCAATACATAAGAGATATAGAGCAATACTTGACATGACAAGGTCATGTTGAGTCGGTTCATATTATGTGAAAACATTTTAGAAATATGAGAAATTTAATGGTTGACCACATATTGAGCCATGATTATGTCAGTGCATATTTTGAAGTACTTCTAGTGGTGCTCCATTAAAATATTAAGCGGTATAAAGGAGAGTGCATATTACTTGAGCAATTATTCAAGTAATATGAGGATGCATTGACCTAACTTATTTAGTCAATACAAATAAATTGTGCACATTGAATTAATATAGCATAAGCTAGCTGTTGTAGCAAATTATAATCCACAGCTGCATGAATTTATTTTTTTCGATTTTTTAATGCCTCTTATTATTGCTGGGGTTCTTTCTTCCTCGAATAAGGGGGGATTATTGGGTCCATTGTCCATAATGTACCCTAGCTTGGATTTGAAGCGGAATCACCTTCAATACTAAGAGCATAGTTGTATTTGATGTTGTTTAAGCTCATCATGTGCAGGATGTTCCACGGAATAAGTTTAGACAGATTGCCTAAGTGATGTGACAAGCGATCATAAGGCTGAAAGGTTGACACTAAGAGAAGATGTTGGAAAGGAAGGAATTTGCCTAAGTTCACAAGCGTTCAGTGAGGTAAGCTTAATCGATGCCAGAAGTCAGGAGCAGTTGAAAATTGTTTGAACCCTATTACTGATTTGGACTAGGATTAATATTAGGAAGTTTAGTTTGACCCATTTTGTATAATCTAGGATCATAAGTTTATTTCCAGGGTTATTTCCTCAGAAAAATTCCAGCAGAAATGCAGTTAGTCGAATGCAGAATTCTAATCGATGAAAGTTGAGCGCAGTTCGACGATTGCTGAGCTCAGCTCGACGAACTCATAGTTTTTACTCTGAGTTTAGCTCGATAAACTTTGAGCTCTAGTCGACGAACTCAAATCTCCACTCAAAACTCAACTCGATTAAAGTCAAGCTTAGCTCAACAAACTCTGTGCTTAGGTCGACGAATAAGAAGATTCAATTCGACGAACTCCAGGCTCAGGTCGACAAAATGCTTGCTGAGTTCGACTATTTCTCTGTAATGTTTTAGGCAGTTTTGTTTACAGAAGGAAGAACAAGTTTCAGTCTTAATTTCAGGTTGATTATATTCTGAAGGAAGAATAATTTAAAGGCTTAATTACAGATAGCTATAACTCTGATATTTAGTGCCAAATATTCTAACGAATGTAGCCATTTAGAGGCAACATTAAATATGGATTTATCACAGAGCTTAAGGCTAATCTATTTTCAAGGCAATTACCATTCTTGGGAAATCTCTCAGACATTTCAGAATCGACAAATTCAAATGTTTGAAATCTTCTCTACATTCTCTATATATATATGTGCAGAAGATTGCTGCCTCAATGTTATAGACTAAGGTTACTCACTTAGATTTACTGACTTAGAGACTTGCAGATCAACATACTCTTATAGAATTAGATCTTCAGTCTCTGCTTGTGTAATGTCGTCAATCTCTCAGATACAAGAAGGCATATACCCTAAAGAAAGGACTCCCTCTCCTTATTATAAACTCTACTAAAATTAGGGGGAGTTTTTTCTTCAACATCCACTCGTCTTCTCAGAGATTCTTGACAGATAAGACACCATCATTATTTTTGATTATTTTCATAAACTGTGAACAGGGTTCTTAACTCCCTTCAAAAGTTATCCTTTTGGTTTTTAAGTTTCCTGATCAAAAGACTTAAGTTGGTTTTTGGGCACCTAATCAAAACCTCAAAGGGTTGCTAGATCTCCCTTAGAAAAATAGATCTTGTGGAGGCAGGGCACCTGAAAAAAAACTTGTGGTGGTAGGGCACCTGATCAAAAACCTGTAGTGGATTCCTACCAGTGTGGTAGAAGAGTGGATGTACCGAGGTTTATTGGGGAACCACTATAAATTCCTTGTGTCGTATGTGATTGTTATTCATTTTATTTGTGTGATGTGATTGTATCTTTATATATATATCATTAGTTTTTAAATCCACTATAAAACTAAATAAAGATTTTAATATATACTATTCACCCCCCTTTAGTGTAATTTAGATCTATTCCACACTTTCAATTGGTATCAGAGGTAGGTTCTTTGGTTTTACAGGCTAACACCTGATCCATAAGATCTGATAGATTTTATTTTACCTAGAAATCTATAATGGCACATAATAAGGAATATTCTCGCACTAGACCTCCTGTGTGCAATCTTAATAAGTATTCACTATGGAAGGAAAGGATTAGACTTTATATGAAATCTATTGATGAAGACATCTACAACTCTATCTTGATAGGTCCACCTCTACTAGTAGCAACAACAAGTACAAGTGTTGTGCCACCTCCAGAATGGACAGAAGCATAAAAGAAAGCAACGATTGTAGATGCCAAAGCTATGAACAACTTAGCTCAAACAATGTCAGATGACATTTTCACGAAGGTTGCTGAATGCTCTTCAGTAAGGGAAATCTGGAACTCACTCAACACAATGGTTGCTAGATCTGCTGATGAGTGAAAGGACGGAAGATCCAACTTGATCTCTCAATATGAGAATTTCAAGAAGGGAGAATCTGAATCAGTTGCTGAGATGTACACAAGACTCAGTCTCGTTATTAATGAGCTGAAAACCCTAGAGAAGGACATCACATTGACAGAAGTAAATGATAAGATCCCCATGTATTTCCCTAGCACATGGGATTTAAGGATCTGGAAAATCAAGGAAGGCAGAAGATTAAATGAGATTACCACTGAGACCCTGCTGGGCAAGCTCAAGTCTTATGAGTAGCACATCAGAACCAGAAAAGCTGAATAGAAGTCTTCACCACTAGTAAGGAAAGAGAAAAGCATTGCTTTTAAAGAAACAGAAAAGTAAGAAAAATCTCCAGAAAATGAAGATCTTATAGGTCTCTTGGCTAAGAGATTCTATAAAATGGCAAGGAAAGACTTCAGGATAAGATCTACCAGAAATGAAGACAAACCAAGGTATTATAGGACACCAACTAAAGAAATTTTGTGTTATGGTTGCAGGAAGCAAGGACACATTCTTCCAGAGTGTCCCAATAATCAAAAGAAGGACAATAAGAAATAAAAAGACTCTAAGAAGCAGTTCAACAAACCTTCTTCCAAAAAACACAAAAATAAGGAGAGAGGATTTGTTACTGAAACATGGAGTGATACAGAATCAACATCTTCATATAGCTCAAGTGAAGATGAAGAAGAAGGAAATGCTAAAGAAATCTATTTGATGGAAATCAATGCATCATGCAGCAATTCTGAGTCTGAGTCAGAATCTCAAGAAGACTAGATAATATCCTCATTTGATTTTACTTTAGATCAATTTAAAAAAGATTGAAAATTATTATGTAATGAATTAATAAAATCTGAGAAGAAAATAAAACTTCTCATAGACAAACTAATTGAAATGAACAACTTAACTTCTGAAAATACTAAACTTAAGGAAGACTTAAAAATTCTTAAGGAACAAATAGTTTTATTAGAAAATAAATTATATGAGGCAAAAAACTTCGAAGAATCCCTAAATCGGAGAAGCATCAACTGATGGATAATGATGAGTCCCTATTTTATACCTTATTTTGGACTCATCTAGGCCTTTTTCCTCAGCTTTGCACTATCTTTAAGCGCCATTAGTACTCCTTTTGGTTAGCTACGGCATTCCACGCCCTGTGCACCTTTTTAGCCCATTTCTGTGCTTGTGTGCATTTACATTCTTGATATGATTATTATTGTTTGCTGTGGCTGCCACGATCGATGTCCCGTGCAGTTTTCCTGCAGGTTTGAGGATCGTGAGGGCATTCGGGATAGGCGTTTCACTATTTTTTGGCAAAGGAGTCAGTGGTCGTGCGTTTTTACCCACGCACGACCATCGACCTCCTGGCGTACGATCACTGATCGTGCGCAGCTCGGACTCATTTGTGAAATCTCTGTCTTGAACCTTCCACACGATCACTTGCCATACCGTGCAGGACCACTGCTCGTGCGCCGCCGATCGTGCGCAGTCATACCCATTTTACAAAGTTCTGTCTGGCTATTTCCGCACGATCATCAGCATTGCCTCGCACGATCACTGATCGTGCGCTGCTGATCGTGCGCGACCATTGATTTTCTGATGCAGGTCTACAGGTTGCTCGTGCACGGGCGCTGACCTTGGTCGCGCACGACCACTGGTCGTGCACTAGTGGTCGTGCGCCCTATTTATTCTGCAAGCTATAAAAAGCCCTGTTCTGTGAATTAGGGCACGGACGTTGTTACGAAACCTCTGCCAGTCCGCCGTTTCGCCCTCCAGCAGTTCCATTCGCCTCCACCTTCATCCATACAATCGGGAGGACCTTCTCCGGCGATTCCAAAGCATTCCGCATCCTCCGGTGATCCTCCCGGCCATTGAAGCATTCTTCTCCGAGCTTTCCACCAAGGAAGAAGGTGAAGCATACCTAGAGAACGGAATTACAGGCCCTCGAGGTGATAGCTCGGTGGTACCGGAAGCCCTCCTTGGACTGCGCTTGGAAGCGGATTGACAACCCGCACCTCCGGCCAACAACCGCGGTGGATCTTCAATCTCGTGGTTTTGCATTTTCTATCTTTTCTTATTGCATGGAATCTTTATGCATGTAATGACCATCAATTTCTAGTGTTAATTTGATCGTTTGTGTTTCATCTTGCTTATGAGAATTATTCTTTGATGCGCCTCGCTCCATCTCGCTCCACTCCACATGTTCGTTTCACTCATTTTCACTCCGCACTAATCACCTCACTCGCTAGACTTCCGTCCACTCACCAATCGAAGTATGGCATCGCGGCCACTACATCCATCTCGCCCTGAGAAGCGGTGATTGCGACCCGCGTAGTTTACGTTAGTGTAATCGGTCATAAGACAACCAACCAAAGCCCCTTCTTTTTTTGTTTATTTCAATTAACTCTCATAACAATAGTTTTAGAGTCTAAATCGTTCGACGCTAATTGCATTCCTCAAGAGACCGACATCCGGGGATTCATTCCCAACTTTATTACTTGTGCGACCGGTACGCTTGCCGTATTTTACGCGCATCAAGTTTTCTGCGCCGTTGCCGGGGAATGCAACTGTTGAACGATTATGATTTCTGGAAGTATTGGTATAAGAGTTAGTGCTTTTTTATTTTTGTTTCTTTGTTTTGTTGCTTTAGTGGATGCAGGGACGTGTTGCAAGAGATCTCGTTACTTACGATCCTGAGATCGAGCGAACTCTTCGTGCGCAAAGGCGTGCCGCTGCTATCAATCCAATCACAATGGGAGATCAGTTGAACAATGACAACGGAGTTCATGTTGGAGGGAACCTCCATGATAACCGGAACGGGGATTAGAATGAGGTGAATCCGCCGCATGTCCGAACCATGAGAGACTACACCACTCCTACTGTAGGGAGCATTTACCCTGGGTTCGGACCGGCGATCGCAAACCAGCAGTTCGAGATCAAAACAGCAATTCTTAACATCATTCGGAACAACGCACAGTTCTCCGGAATGGCCACGGAGGATGCCCATCTTCACTTGGCAGACTTTTCAGAAATCTGCGCTACTTTCCGCTATGCTAGGATTCCTGATGATACGGTCAAGCTCCGTCTCTTCCCCTTCTCTCTACGTGACAAAGCCAAGTCATGGCTTCATGCCCTTCCTCCTGGAACTGCCACAACCTGGGAGGCTCTTACCACAAAGTTTCTAGACAAATTCCTTCCGGTCGACCGTATCGTGAGCTTGTGACGTGCCATCGTTAATTTCAGGCAAAACGACCATGAGAGCTTAGCGGAAGTTTGGGAGCACTTCAATGAGTTGTTGCGGAAGTGCCCCAACCACGGATTCCAAACGTGGAATCTCGTGGAAAGCTTCTACTTCTCCATCGAACATCAACACCGCGCCATGATTGATGCCGCCACTGGTGGAATAATTATGAACCTTGCTCCTGAGGATGCTTTGAGAGTTTTGTAGGACACTGCCACGTACAACGCCTTTTGGACCGTAGGAAGGAAAACCCCCCGTAGGACAAGTGGAGTCTTTGCTGTGGAAGCATCAATGCCCGCTGCTGCTGCTCCGGTGTTGGCCATTTCGTGTCAAGGATGCGGAGGAACCGATCATCATAGCTTTGAGTGCCCTGGAGCGGAGGTTACGTATGACCCCGCCTTTTCCAATGAAACTGTTAATTTTATCGCGAATCAAAACAGGGGCGCGCCTTATGGAAATGCGTATAATCCGGGTGCGAGAAATCACCGGAACTTCTCGTGGAATCAAAACGCACCGGGCCAACGATGGCAACCGGGGCAGCATCAAAATGATGCCTCCGCCTCCGGAAGCCAACCGCTGCCGCCTCACCCGAATTACCCCGAAGGGCCCCCCGCCGTAAAAACCAATTCATTGGCTGAAATGTTTGAAAATTTGTTGAAGTTTCCCAGACGAACATGACAAACCAAGCCGCTTCAATGCGTAAGCTTGAGGCACAGTTGGGCCAATTGGCTCAAATGGTCTCCGAGCGCACTCATGGTACTCTCCCAAGCAACACCGAAAAAATCCCCACGAACAAGGGAAAAGCCTTGGGGAGGAAAGGCTGGGGAATAACAACGAGCTCGTGATTAGCTGTATGATCAACAATGTTGAAACCACTGCTTTATGTGATTCCGGAGCATCTAGCAACATCCTCACTCTGCAGGATGTCGCGAAGATGCAATTGCAAATAAACACCGAAGACCGGAAATCACTTATTTTAGCTAATGGAAATGTGGTTGATACTGAAGGTGGTGTGAGGGAAGTTGAGATCGAGGTTAACGGCAAACATTTTACCACTGATTTTCAGGTCATGGGACCAAAAGAAAATGACTCCATTCCGATACTTAGTGTCCCATTCCTGACAGCCAGTGGCGCATCCCTGGATTTTTCCAAAGGACGCGTCACCTGGCCGGCCGATGATTTCGCCCTCGATGATACTTCCGTACACCCCTCTCTTGTTCAAAACGACGTTTTTCAGAGTAGTGCAGATTTCAAGGAAGATTCTGGAATCCAAGCTTTGAAGGCAACCCTTACGGATGAGAAAACAAAGGGAGTGACCGAGACGACTGATGAGAAGAATGACTTATTGACCACGAAGATGTTCGAGTGCACCAAAGAAACGGCGACCGTGCCATTTCCCACCGATGCTATTGTTGAGCATGACATTCCTAATTCCATGCGGGAGAAATCCCTAGACATTTATTCTTGTAATAATATTCATGACTGTGCTAAGCGTTCTGTCGCTTGGGTTGATCCGATCGCCGTCGCGGTGCCGGAAATGACGCCATCGATCATAAAATCTGGGAAAATTGTGGAATCCACTCCTTAGAAGTCTCCATCGGTTGAGAAGCTGAAGGAGGCCAAGCGCTTGCGCAATAAGCGTTATTCTTCCTTCCGGCGCGAAGACACGCACCATCTGAGCAAGGGGAAATCCCCTTCTCAAGATGCTATGAAAATTCTGCTTCTCCTTCGCTCTCCACCGGAAAGACTTACCACAAATCGGCATATAGCTGATTGCTTCCTTGCCGCTCTGCCTCGCTTTTCCTACTTATTTTCCTAGTTGCTTTGGGACCTTATTTCGCTCTCTATTTCGTAGCTTTTATTTTGCTGCAAAAACATTATATACAACTGCTAATACAGGTATTTGGTCCACCTTAAGGACGGTAAACAAAAGGGCTATTCGGGAGACAACCCAAGCTTGGACCTTTTGGTCCCCTCGTTTATGCTTTTTATTTTATGTTTTCTATTTTTTGTATTTTCTATTGTTCGGCCTAATTCGCAGGTTCAGCTTATCTTTTGTGCGAAGCAGCAACTCCCGCGAATCATCACGCAATCTTCTGGCATGCTCCCCTCTTTGGAGCATAGGTACTCTCTCTCGCTTCAGATTTCATTCCTTGGTTGAATGTCTATTTTCTTGCTTATGTTTTCATTCAAGTCTGGGGGGAAGAGCCGCTTGTGCAGTCCACGAGCACATTTAATTTCGCATGCCAGTAGTTTTCCTTTTTGCTTCATTGTTTTTTACTCCTGTTGCACACACTTTGGCACCCACATGAGCGCGCACTTGACCACGTGTGCGGCTCGAGTTGATGTATTATTTCGTGTAAACTTTAAGATGGTGGTGTTGACGTAGGATTTTGATTTAGAGTAGTTCGAAACTCGTGTAGTGCTCCTAATCGAGTGCTCACGTTGTGTAGAAATTGTATGGATTTAGTTTTTCTTTATGCTTGCAATTTATATTTTTTCTGCACTCGTAAATACTGTCTGTACTACTCAAATCTATGAATTCGGAGTAATCACTCGATAGTGTAGGAATGTGTGTAGGCGTCGCTAGCTTTGTATTGCTCGAGTCAGGAGGACGGATCACTTTTCTCGGTGACTAAGAACTTGCCCCAGGCTACTTTCGAAGCATTGGTGCACGGTTAGTCGAGCGTGAGCGTGACGTAGGCCATCACTTTGGCCCGGTTGAGCCTTGCACCCATCCTAACATAGCCCTCGCTAGCCCCGTTGAGCCTACCTTCCTTTTGTTTCAGCTCCACACTCAATTCACCAATGCCTGAAGCCAATCCTAGTCGCACACCCGCGTCGAGCTCTAGTTCCAAGCATTTTCTCGTTGGGTGGTTGATGTGGGAAGTGGTTTTGTGAAAAATGTGGATTTGCCATCTTGTTATATTTGCTGAAATTCAAGAATTTGAAAAAGAAAAATTTATAAAAGCAAAAATTGTGAAAAAGAGACGAAAAAGAGAAAATAAAAAGTATAAATGAAAATCTGTTTTTGAGAAATCTGTTTTGGGGTAGGCGCTGCACACACCCATGTTGTAAAAGTTAGGTCTGGGGGTGTGGTGCACTCGCATTCATTTTTCTAGTGGGAAATCTGTAATTGTGCGAGCTCCGTTGGGTTGTGCGTAGCCTTCGTTTTCATCTTTTTTATCCATACCTATGTCTACACCCAAGCCCCAACTCTTCACCTAAAGTCCTACGGATTTATGCTCGAGTCGAACTAGCATCGTGGAGAAAGTGTGAACGGGCAAGCATATGGTCCCCGACATTGGTGGATTCCTTTGGAGGTGATCACGAGCCCCGCTCTTTGGCAATGCTCCACCATCCGACTTGCCTATTTTCTTCCTACACATGACCGCGCGATTCTCCGGAAATTCAATCTTTGAGTAGTGACAGTATTTATTTTTGTTTATCGAAAATTATAAATATCATAGCATGATTAAAAACTCCTTCTATTATATTTTCTTTGCACTTCTGTTTCTTGATTTCTCGTCCTACTGTATTTTGAAATTACTACGTCAGCTAGCCATTTTTGAGTCCACAAGGTGATTATTTGCCCGGGACGTGCAAATGGTTAAGTCTGGGGGTGGGATGAGTCTCTATTTTATACCTTATTTTGGACTCATCTAGGCCTTTTTCCTCAGCTTTGCACTGTCTCTAAGCGCCATTATTACTCCTTTTGGTTAGCTACGGCATTCCACGCCCTGTGCACCTTTTTAGCCCATTTCTGTGCTTGTGTGCATTTACATTCTTGCTATAATTATTATAGTTTGCTGTGGCTGCCACGATCGATGTCCCGTGCAGTTTTCCTGCAGGTTTGGGGATCGTGAGGGCATTCGGGATAGGCGTTTCACTATTTTTTGGCAAAGGAGTCAGTGGTCGTGCGTTTTTACCCACGCACGACCATCGACCTCCTGGCGCACGATCACTGATCGTGCGCAGCTCGGACTCATTTGTGAAATCTCTGTCTTGAACCTTCCGCACGATCACTTGCCATACCGCGCACGACCACTGCTCGTGCGCCGCTGATCGTGCGCAGTCATACCCATTTTACAAAGTTCTGTCTGGCTATTTCCGCACGATCATCAGCATTGCCTCGCACAATCACTGATCGTGCGCTACTGATCATGCGCGACCATTGATTTTCTGATGCAGGTCTACAGGTTGCTCGTGCACGGGCGCTGACCTTGGTCGCGCACAACCACTGGTCGTGCGCTAGTGGTCGTGCGCCCTATTTATTCTGCAAGCTATAAAAAGCCCTGTTGCGCGAATTAGGGCACGGACGTTGTTACGAAACCTCCGCCAGTCCGCCGTTTTGCCCTCCAGCTGTTCCATTCGCCTCCACCTTCATCCCTACCATCGGGAGGACCTTCTCCGGCGATTCCAAAGCATTCCGCATCCTCCGGTGATCCTCCCGGCCATTGAATCATTCTTCTCCGAGCTTTCCACTAAGGAAGAAGGCGAAGCATACCTAGAGAACGGAATTACAGGCCCTCGAGGTGACAGCTCGGTGGTACCGGAAGCCCTCCTCGGACTGCGCTTGGAAGCGGATTGGCAACCCGCACCTCCGGCCAACAACCGTGGTGGATCTTCAATCTCGTGGTTTTGCATTTTCTATCTTTTCTTATTGTATGGAATGTTTATGCATGTAATGACCATCAATTTCTAGTGTTAATTTGATCGTTTGTGTTTCATCTTGCTTATGAGAATTATTCTTTGATGCGCCTCGCTCCATCTCGCTCCACTCCACATGTTCGTTTCACTCATTTTCACTCCGCACTAATCACCTCACTCGCTAGACTTCCGTCCACTCACCAATCAAAGTACGGCATCGCGGCCGCTACATCCATCTCGCCCTGAGAAGCGGTGATTGCGACCCGCATAATTTACGTTAGTGTAATCGGTCGTAAGACCACCAACCAAAGCCCCTTCTTTTTCTGTTTATTTCAATTAACTCTCATAACAATAGTTCTAGAGTCTAAATCGTTCGACGCTAATTGCATTCCTCAAGAGACCGACATCCGGGGATTCATTCCCAACTTTATTACTTGTGCGACTGGTACGCTTGCCGTATTTTACGCGCATTAGATAACACAAGCACAGTCAATGTCAGGCTAAATGGCATACTAGGCTTGGGAGCTTCATCAAGTCAACCTCATCTAATGCAGAAAAATATTTTAACCACACCTATTAAACTTATTTCTTGAAAAAGAAAAGATAAATTCGAAGATTTAGAAAAAGCCACTAAGGTTTCACAAAAGAACAAGCCTAAAAAAACTAAAAATTTTCATAAAAATTATGTTCAACAAAATTCGTCGAACCAAGATCGACGAATTCATTATTATTCATCAAACGGCGATCGACGAACTCTGAACCCAGAATTTTGGTATAATTACTCAATAGCTAGTGCTCGATGAAATAAATATGATTCGTCGAACAAAGATCAACCAACGTGGAATGCAGAAAATTAGAACTATCATTCTTTGAACTGAGCTCGACTAAATCAGTACTATTCGTCGAATGAAGCTTGACGAAATAATTCAAATTCGTCGAACCCAAATTTTCATAACAAAAATTTTGTTACTTTTCAAAACAATAATCAAAAAAAAATTGCAAAACCCATTTACTCAGTGGATCATCCCTCCTAGGAGATATCATCCACTTGGTTATAAAGATCAACCAGAGTGTTCTTACATTTCCAATTATTATTATGAAAGAAAATTAGGACCCAAGGTAACCTGGCTCAAGAACATCTAATTTGGTTTTATGTAGGTAAAGAACTATCCTAACATAGAGGAATAGTGGTATCTGGATAGTTGTTGCTCAAAACACATGACAGGAAGCAAGGCTAATCTTATTGATTTTAAAAGCAAAGCTTAGAACAAAGGTTATCTTTGGAGACTCCAACTATGGCCAGACCGAAGGCTATGGAAATGTCAAGGTTGGAGCAGTTACTTTCAAGAAGGTACCCTATGTAAATGGTGTCAAGCATAACCTCATTTCCATAAATCAATTTTGTGATGAAGGTTATCAGCTAACTTTTAATAAGTCTTTATGTTCAATTACTTGTAGCTTAAATAAAATAGTCTTAATTGGAATTAGACAAGGTAACATTTACTTAGATAATTTTAATTCTGCTAATTCATAAATTTGCCTTTTTAATAAAATTAATAAAACAAATGATTTATGGCATAAAATGTTAGGACATGTAAACCTTAGAACTATTGATAAACTATTTAAGGACAACATTATTAGAGGACAACCTTCTGGTTCTTACAAGAAGGAAGGACTCTACAGAGCTTATCAATTATGTAAGCAAACTAAAAATAGTTTTAAATCCTATTCTAAAAGTGATTTGCCCAGGATTTTGTATTTGCTTTATATGGACCTTTTTGGACATAGTGTTGTACAAAGTTTGGGAGGAAAGTCATACACCTTAGTTATTGTAGATGATTTCTCTAGATTCACTTCGGTATTCTTTCTGAGAAAGAAGTCAGATAACTTTAAAGTTCTTACAGATTTTCTTAAGAGCATCAAGATTGAGTGCTCTACTCAAATTGCATTGATCAGAAGTGGTCATGGAACTAAGTTTGAATCTTTTCTAATGCAAGAATCCTGTGAGAAGGAAGGTATCAGACATTATTTTTCTAATCCTAGAACTCCTCAACAAAATGGGATAACTGAAAGTAAAAATAGAACCCTAATTGAATTTGCTGGTACATTTCTTACAGATGCTCACTTGCCCGTATCCTTTTGGGCAGAGGCAGTAAGCACATCAAACTACGTCCTTAATAGAAGTCTAATACATAAACTTGTTGGGTCCGGCATTGCTTTACTGGACCCGGTCATGCTTTGCTACTTATTTAAGAAACTAAGTAGCGCCCTCTCCAACAGTCCAGGCTTTTGGTGTAGTTGGGTATGCGCTTGATCCTTAAAAACTTAAGGGAAAGACTCCCTAAGAATTACTTAAATCTAAGAAACCTAAAGTAAACTATTTTAAAGTCTTTGGTTGTAAGTGTTATATTCATAATAATGACAAGAAATACTTAAGAAAATTTGAAGCTAAAGCTGCAGAAAGAATTTTCCTTAGATATTCTCATGTTAGCAAGGCTTATAGGGTTTATAACAAATCTACTCTTAAAATGGAAGAATCTATACATATAACCTTTTATGAGACTAATATGTTTTACGAGGAGAGAAATATCTCTACCATAAAATTTTTGCAGGTACCAAATCGGTGTGAGAAAATGGATGAAATAATCCTAACACAAGAGGATTCACTAGATCCTTCTCAATAGATTGCTGATGAAGAAAGTGATGAATAAAATCATGAGATCTATGCTGAATATATTGTAGCTAATGAAATTCCATAAGAGTAATTAGCACTATAAGCAGTGGAACAACCAACTCTACCTATTAATCTTGTCACATATAGGGATCACCCTAGATCTCAAGTAAATGGAGACATATCAACTGGTGTTCAAACAAGGCATCAATTGAATCAAGATCAGATGCATGCTTATTTTATCTCTCAGATTGAACCTCAATCCATCAAAGATGCAGAACAAGTTCCCCACTAGATCATTACAATGCAAGAGGAACTCAATAAATTTGAGAGATTTAGAGTTTTGGACTTAGTTCTTGGTTCCAAAGACTATCCAGTCTTTAGAACCAAGTGGGTCATTAGGAATAAGCTGGATGCTCAAGGTATTATTTTAAGGAATAAAGCAAGATTGGTAGCTCAACGTTATGCGTAGGAGGAAGGCATAGACTATGACCAGACATTTGCGCAGGATCTTTCTTTTATATGCAACATTCAAGAAATTCACAGTATATCAGATGGATGTGAAGAGTGCCTTTTTAAATGGAGAGCTCAAAGAAGATGTTTATGTTAAACAACCACCATGTTTTATCTCTCTAACTCACTCTTCTTATGTTTTAGACTTAACAAAGCGCTTTATGGTCTTAAAAAAGCTCCAAGAGCTTGATATGAGACTCTTGCTAGTTTTCTTTTAGAAAATAAATTTAGTAGGGGCATTATAGAAAAAACATTATTTGTTAGACATCATAAAAATAAAATTTTGCTAGTTCAAATATATATAGATGATATAATATTTGGCTCTACTGATTCCAAATTATGCAAAAGGTTTTCTGACCTAATGCATTCTAAGATTGAAATGAGTAGAATTTGTGAGCTTTCCAACTTCCTTGGTTTACAAGTGAAGCAAACTCCTGATGGTATTTTTATATCCCAATCTAAATATGCAAAAGAGCTAATTAAAAGATTTGGAATATCAGATGCCTCAGCTATGAAAACACTCATGCCCTCCAATGCTGTTATTGATAATGATGAACAGGGCAATCTTGTTGATCAGAAATTATATAGGACCATCATTCGGTCTCTATTATACCTAATAGCTAGTAGACCAGACATAATGTTTATTGCATGTATTTGTGCTAGGTTTCAAGAAAATCCCAAAGAATCTCATCTAATTTTAGCTAAAAGGATCTTGAGATATATAAAGGGTTTCCCTAATCTATGACCTTGGTATCGAATAGAGTCAGAATTTGAATTAACTAGATTCTCAGATGCTGACTTTGCTGGATGCAGAGTTGACATGAAAAGCACATAAGGAACTTGTCAGTTTCTTGGTGATAGGCTTTTGTCAAGGTTTTACGAGAAGCAAACCTCAGTGTCTACCTTAACTGCTGAAGCTGAATACATGGCAGCTGGTAGTTGTTGTTCACAGATCTTGTGGATTCAAAATCAATTATTGGATTATGGATACAACTTAAATAATTTATCTATATTTTGTGATAATACTAGTGCAATTTCTATTGCACAAAATCATATTTTGCATAGTAGGACTAAGTATATAAAAATAAGATATCATTTTCTTAGAGATAATGTAGACAAAAATAAAATTAATCTTGTCTTCATTTCAACTGATTTACAGAGGGCAGATATTTTCTATAAACCCTTAGATGAAAAGAAATATCTGTTCTTCCTAAATAAGCTAGGCATGATAAATAGAGAATCATTAATTCGACTTTTGTTTTGAGCTCGAAGAATTGTCCACTTTTTGTCGAACGGAGCTCGACGAACTGTTAACTCCACGTATAACATTTGTCGAACAGAGATCAACGAACTTCCCCTGTGAAATTTTTTGTTGAACAAAGTTTGATGTTTTACTTTCAAATATTTTTTGTCGAATAGAGCTCGACGAAATATATTTCTTTCGCAAAACTTTCGTCGACCGGAGATCGACGAAATGCATTTCTTTTCAGGATTTTTCATCGAACAGGATTCGATGTTTTGTTTTCGTCACATAGAGTTCACCGTTTCGACTTTTGAAAACTTATATTTAGGTTTTCATCGAACTCTATCATGCTCTTTCTCTATTTTCCCTTGCACTTGATCTCTTTTTCTTACAGGAAGATGGGGATTTCTCAAGCAACTCTCTCGGCTAGTAAGTTTGATGCTAGTTTCGATATAGAAATGGATTCCTTCCATTATTCTGTCCAAATATTCCAGGACATTCTGGAATTGTTTGAGGATCAGACACTGAAGATCTTCATGACCATAAGGATCAAACTACCAGTTTTTGATATCAAAGAAAGGGTTCACACTGCAAGGTTTCCTTATCAGACAACAGTTATTGGATCAATCCTTGGAAATCATGTTACTTTATCACCAGAAATTCTTTTTGATGTTTTTGGCTTTGTTAATGTAGTAGATTAAATAGATATATCTAGTTCTTAATTTGATGAGATGCTAGATAGAATGAGACATAATCAGGGAAAACCTAATCACCTGTTAAAGAAGAATTTTTCTGTTGAATATAAGTTTTTGGTCGATGTGGTCGGTAAAGTTTTGTTGGGAAAACATTCTGCACACGACTATGTAACCAGGCAACAATTTATGTTAATGTGTTCCTTGGTTAACAAGAAATTTTTGAATTGGGGAACAGTCTTATTTTACTCAATTAAGAAGAAGACCAATAAGAAGGATGTCAGTTATGGTAGAATTTTTTGCATTTTCCTCCAAGCTAAATGTCTAGAAGTTTAGATTTCACAAAGTGTATATATCAATGCATCCAAGAGGCTTACTTTTACCTTGTTTGGAAGGTGGGATAGAGTGATTCAAAAACATCGAGGGCTGAATCCTCTAGGACAGCTTTTGAGAGCACAAGGTCTGTTACAACCACTCTCCTAACCCCAGCAAAAGTGTCTGCTCCTCATATTTCTTCTCCTCCTCCATCTCCACATCATTCTCCTATTTAGTCCTCAACTCCACATGATGACTCTCTCATTCCTCAATCACCTATTCAGTCACATATACCACCCATTATATCTTAAGATATACCATCCACTTGCATTCATTCAGAATCACCCATTCAATAGTCACATGGATCCTCTTTACTCTATACTCTACCTAACTTCAATCTATTTCCACCATCTCTACCTCATTCACCTCAAATTAAAATATCTCCATCCAAATCTCACTCCCCTATTCAGGAAGAAACTACTCCTTCTTTCATTCCCTCATCATCCATCACTGAAGCTTTCACCATATGCCAAATCTGTACAAACAGATCTGATCCATCTTTATCCACC
The DNA here is from genome assembly GCA_039513925.1 of Platanthera zijinensis. Classification (NCBI taxonomy): domain Eukaryota; kingdom Viridiplantae; phylum Streptophyta; class Magnoliopsida; order Asparagales; family Orchidaceae; genus Platanthera; species Platanthera zijinensis. Next base: position 129,037,265 of record CM077078.1, read on the forward strand.
CCAAATCCACAATCTACATCTACTCAGACTACTCCCGAGTTTATGTTTTTGGATTTCTCTTCTATTGCATCAAATCTTATTGAATTCATTACTCCTACTCTGAAAAAGCTAATAGAAGAAGCCATAGCTCCTCTTGCTATGTAATACCCCCGAAACTCACAAGAGGGACGGGCGATGTTTTAAGCCAAGTCTGGGTTTTGGAGCAGGTGTCACGGGCATGACACGGGCGTGACACGGGCGTGACACGGGCGTGACACGGGCGTGACACGGGCGTGACACGGGCGTGTCACCGGCGTGACACGGGCGTGTCACGCGCGTGTTAGGCCACGGGTCATGTGGTCGACATTTTGACGATCGGAGATCGTCGAGTTTAGGCACACGGCCTGGGACACGGGCGTGTCCCAGGGCGTGTCACTTTGGGTAGTTTTTTGAGTCATGCACACGGGCCATGACACGGGCCCAGACACGGGCGTGTCCCATGCGACACGGGCGTGTCGGGTGCCGTGTTGAAGGCCGTATCCTTCTCTGGTTGGGAAAGCTGGCCGATTACACATGGGGGGCGTGACACGGGTCTCGACACGGGCGTGTTAGCTGTGACACGGGCGTGTCGGAGGCCGTGTCGAATGCAGTGTGCTGGTTTTTCGAGTCGGTCGAGATGGCAAATGGGTGACACGACCAGGCACACGGCCATGTCAACCCGTGTTCGGCCCCAGATTTTGTATTTTAGGCCTAATCGTGGCCGTTCGTTTCATTGGTTTTGGATCCAACGGTGGGGGGCTGTTGCTGGGATGTTATATCCGGGAATAGGGTTTAGAAACCCTCATTCCCTTTGGTTGGTTCTCTCTCTAAGAGTTAGAGAGAGGAGAGATCTTGGAGGAGGAAGAAGAAGCTAGATCTGGTCACCAGCGGAGCTTCGGAGCTCCAAATCACGATCCGAGTCCGGATCCGCGAAGGCGAGACTGATACGGTGCTTTCCATCTGGCTAGATCGTCATGGCATCGAGGAAAAGCAAAAGGGTAACGATTATCTTCTTGAGCATGTGAAGCTCTTCTTCCTTTGCATGGGAAAACCCCTCTCCCGCGAGTGTGCGGCGAGATCGTGGTATTCCTTGGGGTAGATATGGGAAGTCCCCCTTATTAGAGTCCGGAATCGTAGTACAGACATAGGAATTATGTGTGAAGCCTACCCGGACCTATTGGTCCAGATCGGTGATGATTTGCTATGCATTGTTGGTCGGAGAAGACTCCGAGCATTGTGTTTATTTTCGGATTGCTATGCGGTAGTATGCATCAGGGAATCTGGGGGATTAACCCCGAGGTGCACCCAGAAATCTGGACGGAAACGCATTTCTGTCATATCGGTGGCCTGGGAGCCAACCGGGTACATAGCGGGGCTATGTACCATGTTTGATCGTTATTTGGGACTTGGGAAGCTTAGTCCGCATCAAAGTCCTAATGACAATGGTGGGGTGAGCAACGGGCTGATGTACCCCTAATTGCTCCACCTGCTCAGTTAAAGCGACCTAAAGTTTTACATGGGACTTACCGAGGTTTGGAGATCGAGTGTAGGCTGCGGCTGAGAAGACTAAATGCTCACAAGATTGCCACCCTGGGGGTGGTGGTGGAGTCGAGGTCCGGACGGGGTTCGGACTTGCTTCGCCGTGTAAGTGCCCTGAGAGCACGGGGTGTACGTCCGTGTGAGCGTGCACCTGTGATGTGATGCTTATTTTGCTATGTTGCTTGTTTTTCTAACAAATGCAGGGAAGAAGCTTTGCCGCCCCTGTTTGGGGGCGGAATCGTTATAATTTGGTCAGCATAGCTAACCATTGTCTTTGTTTACCACTGTGCGGTGGATTGTTGCTTGCAGGTGCTGCGGAGCCGAGAGGTAAATAGCGGGCTAAAGCCCGAGTTGCTGTGTCGGCCCTCGAATGCCAAGTTTTGAGTGTTTTCCTTTTTATACTCATGTGTGACCGGCCTGCATGCCGAGGTTTGGAAGACACTTTTTATTAAGCAAACTCTTGTAAGGCCATAAGGCTATTTCCGTTTTGTGTATTATACATTCCTATGGGTTTGAGTAGTGGACATTCATGCTTGGCAGGGTTCTTTATTCTTTGCAACCTTATTAAATTGCTTCCGCTAGGTGTTGTGTTGGACGTTGTGAATGGTTGAATGGTTTCAATGCGTAACCAACCGGTCTGTCCGTAGTATATGGCGTCGGGCCTCGGCCGGACCTACTGTTATATACTATACGACGGATAGGGGCGTTACAAATTGGTATCAGACTACTGGTTTCGGTCAAGCTTAAATGAATTCGTAGACGAATTCACTTTAAGGGGTGGTGAGCACATGTGTGTGCATCATCGTTATAACTTGAAAAGAACCAATGAATGTCCACTTAGGAATGAAAATACACATGTTTGAGGAACCTGCGTGTTCCTATAATTGCTTTTTGAAAATTTTATTCAGTCACTTATGGTGTTTTCAACGGCTATAGGTGTCCGAAAGTGGAGTGTGGCAGTCTGAACACACGTTTGCTGAGCAAAGTACGACACCAAGTTACGTTCCTGAGATCCCTACGTCTCTGGAAACCATAAGAAGGGTGGTTGAAGCGGTATTCTCTGTGACCAACGCACAACATGGGAGTAATGTGCAACCCTTTGTCCCTGAGATGGCCCCAACATCGGGCAGTATGTTGGAGCAAAGGGCATTTGGGAGTCCATTATAGTAGCAGATGAGCATGTCTGTGGTGTAGGGAGCGCATTCAGTTGACGCATATTTGCATACGTTCCTTATATTAAGGCACCACCCAGGCTTTGAATGGGAAAGCGAGAAATCTATAGTTGATAGATTTTATAATGGTCTGCGCAGCGAGTTGCGTATCCTACTGCTAGGACCAAAGTTATTGGGATTCCGAGCTCTGGTGGAGTCGGCTAGAGCTTTGGAGGTGGAGTTGGGGAAAACTCACCAAGTACCAGTGGATAGGGTACCAAACCCTACTGATCCTATAAGGACTGTCTATCGAAAGATGCCGAGAAAGGAGGCTGGGTCATCTACTACCCGAACTACCCTCAATTGTGATTCTTGTGGCAAGAAAGGGCATCTCGCCAGAGAGTGTTGGGAGAGTGCTCAGAAGACAAGGAAAGTTTTGGCAGGAGCAGTTGAAGCCTCTGGTGTAAAGGAAACGCTGTTCAAATTGCCAACCTCAAAATCTGGGTACCGTAGGTGACATAAGAAGGTGAGGAGGTCGGGTCTAGTCCCTTCCTCTAGCATATCTGGAGCGACTATAGTTCAAACCCCAGATGCATGCTTTGTTTGTGGAAAGCCGGGGCACTATGCCCGGGATTGTTGGTGTGGACGCCCAATGTCCAAAAAGAATTCGGGGTCGATATCTGAAGAGAAAGGCAAGGCAGTGGCGTCCGCCGCATCGCTGTTTACTCTGGCCCAACCGGGAGTGAACATCCTTGGCCAGTAGGAGGTCATGTGGCCGACCGTCGGGTCGTCAGGTATGGTTTAATTGTTAGCAACCTTGCTTCTTGCCTTATGCGTGTTTACTTAGAACTTGAAGTTCTAGGCTTTATTTTTGAATCTTGGCAAACCGGATGGGTTATTGCCCAATAGTCGTCAAGTGCGCGCGGAGATACAGTCTGTGCTGTAAGAGTCTTATTGAAAGTCAAGGATTCGACTTGCTAGCGTCGATGTTGCCGTTCGTAGAGTTTGATGTCATCTTTGTTATGGACTAGCTTTTGGGGCAGAAGGATTTTATCGTTTGCAACCGCAAAGAGACCTAGCTGGGTGTTGGGCAGGAGACAATGTTTGCGGAACCGAAGGGATCAAGCAGGACACTGGCGTCTGCCCTCCCGGTGGTCAAGACAGTTTTGTGTTGATACAAAGTTGTTCTTCACGTTAGTGGAGGCTGTAACGCCTAAGTCCACTCTGGGTAGTATCCCAGTTGTTTTTGAGCATCCCGGTGTGTTCCCGAACAATCTTCCTGGAGCCCCACCGTAGCGAGAGATCGATTTCACGATGGAGTTGTGCCAGGTGCTAAACCTGTGTCACGCTCTCCTAATAGGTTGATGCCTAAGGTGATAGTGGAGTTAAAGGTTCAACTAGAAATGTTGATGGAGCAGGGGTATGTACGTCCAAGCTCGTTGCCTTGGAGCGCACTGGTCCCTTGTACTCAGAAGAAGGAAGGGAGCTTGCAATTTTGTATCTGTTGTAGAGAGCTGTGTAAGTTTGCAGAAATAGGACACGTAATCGATCCAAATGATCGATGATCTTTTGCTCAGTTATTCGGGTCTTCGGTGGACTCAGTAGTGGCTCGTAAGTCCGGTTACCCTCATCTGAGAATAAGGGTAAGTGGTATCGCAAAGGCGGTGTTAAGCTCGAGTGATGAGCAATCCGAGTCTACGATCGTGCTGTCTTGGCAGTCAAGTGTGGCATCAGTGTTCATAGACCGGTTGAACGGAAGGTTCATGCAGTACCTAGTCCAGTTTGTGATCGTCTTCATCGACGACACATTGGGGGTAATTTTAGTGTGAAGGGTATCGCTTCTTAATATCTACTCTTGGTTTTGTGGATGCTAAGAGGGAACCATGTATACACAAAGTTATCTGAACTCGAGTCTTGGGTTATCCTCGTAGCGCTTCTTGGTTCTTTAGTTGGTAGAGTGAGGGCATGTGGGTCCAGCATTGTTAGTCGCAATACGAGGGTGGCATGTGTTGTCTCGGTAGCGGAAATCCAGAGTTTCTGGTGTGGTCGGCTACTACAGGCGCTTCGTAGAGGACTTCCCGCGGATAGTATTACCCCTCGCGTCGTTGTCAAGGAAAAGCTTTAAAGGATTGATTAGATGCGCGAGTACGCCCAAGCTGTGAAGGGTTATAGAGTTGGTCAACCGTGGCGCCAGTGTTTAGTTCGCCGAGTGGAACCAGAAGCTGTGAGATCTACGGCACTGCCTTAGGCAGCGGATTAGACTGCGTGCTGCTGCAGCGCGGTAATGTTGTGGCCTATGGCTCGCATTTGTTGCAAGAGCACGAGGGGTATTGTTCAGTCCGTCATCTGGAGTTCATGGCCGTGTGTTTTGCACAAAAGCTAGGGAGGCTTTATGTGTATGGTGCAAAAGTCGGTGTCTGTACCGATCCTATGAGCCTGATACATCGGTGGGATCGAAAGGATCTGAAATTGAGGCAACAAAAATGGATGAAGTTCCTGGGGGACTATACGTTCGAAAGTTGTTTTGTGCTCATTGTAAGGCAATGTGTTGCGGATGCGTGATAATACGTTTTGTAGCCTAAACTATTATCGTATTTTATATTTTATATTGTACAAATTATGTCTATTATTAGTTTATTTTTATCCTTTTTATGTAAATTTTATTGCCACTAACTTTTTCCTGTCTTTTTGCAGGTTTCCAGAAAAATTGCCAAAATGCCTGTCACGCCCCCCTGTCACGCCCTCCCTGGGCGTGACCTAGGGCGTGTCAACCGATCCCGAGGACACCTGTTGGAGGGGACAGAAAACGGTCAAAACCGCTGTCACGCCCCCCTATCACGCCCTCCCTGGGCGTGTCACAAGGCGTGACCAGGGGCGTGTCGCCCTCTGCCGCAAAGCTGCCGCCGCATTAAATGCCCTTCCGCCTCAGCACGCAAATAGTACTGTCACGCCCCATGTCACGCCCGTGACATGGGCGTGACACCTTCCTTTTTCGGCGACTGACGGATTTCCGACCAATGATTTGGACATGACATGCCTGTCACGCCCCCCTGTCACGGGCGTGACCTAGGGCGTGACCACCGACGTACCGAAGCAATCATCCCTCCTGCCAGAATCCAGAGCCCGAGGTCAAATCCGTACCTGTCACGCCCCCCCTAGGGCGTGTCAGAGGGCGTGACCAACCCGAGAAATTTTCTATAAATTGAGCCCCCCTCCTCCCCATTTCAGAAAGCTTTGGTTGAGTGGGGGAGGTGCTGCCCCTTTGTTTCTTGATCCTTTTTCATGCTTTCTCTCTCTCTCTCCCCCTCTCTTTGTACTTTTTGGTTAACCCTAGTTTAATCTTAGTTTGTGCTAGCTTTTAATGTAATTTTCTTCTTGCTTAGTGCTTAATGTAGGGCTAGAATAGGGTTTAATTTTCATGCACTTGTAATTTTATTTTCATTAGTGTAACTTGCCCTTTTTCATTAATAAAATTGTTCTTCCCTTAGCTTGTGTTCTTCTTATGTTTTTCTATTCATCTCCCCCCCTCCACTCCATTATGATTAACTAATCCTCCTTGTACTCGATCTTGATGATCCGAGGTTAGAGCGATTATGTTATGATGTTTTAATCAATCTTTTCTTTTTAGGTTAGGGCCTTGAATTACTCTTGATTAATCACGGGTTGGGGGTATATTTTCGATATATACTCCCCGCCTTTGCTTTCATTCTGGGCTAGCCGAGAGGCCGAAAGAATGAAGTGAGCATTCAAGAGTAAAGGGAGTTGTACGCACCCCTCGAGAGAGGCAGACGTCCAAATCTCCCGGATTGGAGTAAAATCCAATAGTGGGGTTCACCGCGTAAAGCGAGTTTTAGGCCTCCGATTTAGACGAGAGTCGGTCGGACCTTCCTAAACTCAGTTGGGCACGACTTCGAGAGAAGCGTGTTCAAGCTTTAGGAACCTCCACGGTCAAGGACCCTTATCCTATTAAGTTTAGATTTTTATCGCACTTTCTTAATCGTCTTTAGCCAAGGTGAATCTCGATCGGGTGCATTTCCATTTCATATTTTCTTCCTTTAGTAGTAATCTCCTATCTTCTGCTCTTTAATTAACTGCAGTAGTTTCCTTTTTAGCATAGTTCTTTTCTTAATAGCGTAACTTAATTGCGGTAGTTCTCTTTCTAGTTTGCTTTAATTTCTCCATTGCGCTTAGATTTTCTAAAACCCTAGTTTTTCCGTCGATAAGATAATAGCGTTCGTGTGAGTAAGCTTAGCCAACAGTTCCCGGATTTCAATACGACACTTGTGTCCCCTTGCTATAATTCGATAGGTATACTTGCCTCATCGGGTTGCTAGTTCGGTTGCGTTTATTTTCTTCGAACCCTAGCGCGCAACAAGTTTTTGGCGCCGTTGCCGGGGACCCAACTTCCGTTGATATTTTGAAAACTCGAACCTATTAATTTTATCTCTTCTCTTTCTCATCCCCTTTCTTTAAAGTTTTAAAAATCAAAAAAAATTTAATCACCGCTCTTAATAGAAACCAACCTCACAATTTTTCTACGCCACCTAATTCTCTCGAAAAGGGCAAAGGGCTTTAAGTGCCACTGTCTTGTCTAGTACCTTGCGAACCCTTCACGGGGTAGTCCTTGGGAAGTTCGGGAGTTAATCTATAAAAAAAAATCTATTTCAAAAAGAAAAAAAAAATTTTAATTTAATTTTCTAATCTTTTTTCTTGTTTATCCTTTTTCTCTTTCTCTTCTTCTTTTCTGTTCTTTTAGTGCATGACCCGCGGGAGTCCGTCGGTTATTTTGGACTTGGACCACGAAATTGAGCGTACTCTTCGGAGAAGATCGCGATTTCAAGGTCCTACTATCCAAGTGCCGGTTGAGGACTCCGAGTCATTTAATACTTTAAGAATGGAAGAACCCAACGTAGATGAGGTCGTGCAAAGGACTATGTCCTATTATGCACGACCAAACCTCGAGGGAACAGAATCGAGTATAGTCCGCCCTACTATAGCAAATAATAACTTTGAACTAAAGCCTAGCATAATTCAAATGGTGCAGCAATATGTGCAATTTGACGGACTTCAAGATGAAGATCCGAACGCACATATAGCTAGCTTTCTTGAAATTTGTGACACCTTCAAGATAAATGGTGTCACAAATGATGCGATAAGGCTAAGACTCTTCCCCTTCTCTCTAAGAACTAAAGCTAAGCAGTGGCTTAACACACTTCCGAAAAATAGCATAACCACTTGGAATGAATTAACTGAAAAATTTTTGGCGAAGTATTTTCCGCCAGCTAAAACTGCAAAACTTAGGAACGACATCTCTGCCTTTGGACAAATAGACTCTGAAACCCTTTACGAAACCTGGGAGAGATTTAAAGAATTATTAAGACGATGCCCACATCACGCGCTGCCTGTATGGTTACAAGTGCAGACGTTTTATAACGGGCTAAATCAAAGCACGAAGCAAATGATAGACGCAGCTTTTGGCGGTACTTTAAATCATAAGACCCCAGAAGCCGCTCTTGAGCTTTTTGAGGATATGGCCATGAACACTTATCAGTGGAATGTGCCTAGGTCCCGCCCGAACAAGCCTGCAGGTATCTATGAAGTGGACAACGTCTCCCAGCTCGCTCTGCAAGTAGAAATCCTAAGCAAAAAAATCACGGAGATGACTGCTGCCTCTGCCCCTCAGGTATGGGAATCTGCAACCCCTACTCCAGAACATTTAGATTATGTTAATAATTTGCCTAGAACTGCTTTTAATAATTTTTCTGCTGCGAATTTTCATCCGCCTGGTTTTAATTTTCCGAATAGTTATAACCCCGCTTTAAGAAATCACCCGAACTTTTCATGGAGTAATCCATCGAATGCGATGCGCCCACCTCCGCAAAATGATTTTTCTGCACAACCACCACCACCACCACCACCACTTCTTCAAAATTACCCAAAACCTCCGAGTTTGGAGGAATTACTTTCTAAATATATCACCACAAATGACGCTACCATAAGAACTTTAACCGGAAGCGTAAAAAGTTTAGAAAATCAGGTAGGACAGCTCGCGAAAATAATTTCTGAGCGACCCGCAGGGTCTCTTCCTTCCAATACCGAACCCAACCCGAGAGAGCAAGCGAAAGCTATAACTCTTCGGAGTGGGAAGCAAGTCTCCGGTATGGTAAGTGAAGAGCCCGAGGCAAGCTCCGCTCCTGCTTTTAAAAATCAAAGCTCCGCTCCTGCTTTTAAAAATCAAAGCTCCGCTCCTGCTTTTAAAAATCAAAGCTCTGCTCCGCTTCCACCCTCTGCTGAAGAAGTAATCACCCCCACTTTAGAAAATAATCTCACTCCACCACCCATCTTCAAAAATAATTCAACTCCTCCATACCCCTCTGAACTTAATAGACAACATCAAGATAATCAGTACTCCCGCTTCTTAGAAATCTTCAAACAAATCCACATTAATCTTCCCTTCCACGAGGCTATTTCGCAAATGCCGAAATACGCCAAATATCTTAAAGACCTCCTCACAAACAAGAAGTAGTTAGAGAATCTTTCGCACGTCACGCTTAACGCCGAGTGCTCCGCCGTTTTAACAAACGGTTTGCCGAAGAAAATCAGTGACCCTGGTAGTTTCTCTATCCCGTGTGTCTTCGGTGATCTCTTTGTTAAACACGCGTTAGCCGACTTAGGCGCAAGTATAAACTTGATGCCCTTTTCGTTGTTCAAAAAGTTAGGGATTGGTAGCCTTAACCCCATGTGTATGAGTATCCAGCTAGCCGATAGATCCGTCAAGTACCCGTTAGGAATAGTGGAGGACGTTCTGGTGAAAGTCAACAAGTTCATCTTCCCGGTGGACTTTGTCATTTTGGACATCGAAGAAGACGTCGAGGTTCCCCTGATCCTTGGCCGATGTAACGCCCCGCCTTTTCAGCGATTATTTTTATTCTCATTTGGCGTTACGATGACGCGTTTCCGTGGCTTGTGCCATGTGTGGAGTATGGTCTAGCTCCTTAGAACTGAGTGCCCTGTTTGGTAGCCTGTTGGCAAGATCTCCCTAGCTAACCGAGTCGTTTTGGTGACCCGGTGTGGCCTCTCGGGGGGATGTTTGTGTTTGGCTTTGTTTGGGTGTAACTCGAGTTCTGTTCGTCGAAGGGTAATTTCGACTTCGCCGTTGTGTTCGTAGCATGGGTATTTAGCTACGGTGCGAATTTCGTCGAATTCCGAGGTGATTTGGTTTTCGCGTAGTTTTGGGTGCTTAATGTAATTTTATAAATAATTATATAATTATATAATTATATATATATATATATATATATATAGGAGAAAAGCCCGATCTTCTTCCTCATCGCAAAACCGCCGCCCTATCGCACGGAGAAACCGCCTCCCCTTCCGCCGGCGATTCCGGGCTCGTTCGTGGACGGATTTCGATTCCGAAGGCGGCGTTGTCTTGCTCTCCCTTAGATCTTCATTTCGGCGGTAAGATATTCGTTTTTCGTGGAGTTTTCATGAGTTGGAGATTTCGGTTTTTGGAGGTTTTTCCGCCATTAATGGCCGGGTGCTTGTTTTAGGGTTGCGGCCGTTCTGATCCGTGCGAAGAAGAGGAAAGCAGCCCAAGTTTCGCCGGAGATTGAGGCAAGTGGTATTCTTGCCCTTGCCAAGTGTTTTTCTTTGATTTTATTTGCTGAAATTAAAATCCCGGTTAGCCCAGGTTAGAGGCCTTGTTGTTCTCGTTTTCTTGCTAACTATAGGGCTTAGTTCTTCCTACTGAACCCCCCCCCCTATGTTGTGATGACTGGAATCCAAATTGTCGGCGTGAAGCCGTTGTCTTCCTTCATTTTTGATTGTTGCTCCGGTTCGGGCGTAGCCGAGGGGGAGAGTTAGGAGGGGGGTGTGGTTGCCAATTTCCCTCGTTAGGATATTATTCGAGTGGTTAGGCATAGTTTGAATGGTAGTAGCGTGAGACGTTGATAGTTGTCTACTGCTACTGCAGTGGCGTGAGTCGTGTGCGCGTTCCGGTATCGTTCGGAAAATTCCAAACGGTACAGGTTAGTCGCGCACGGTCATCAACCGTTAGGGCGCACGACCACTGGTCGTGTGCCTCTGCTCGTGCGCGGCTATCTTTCAGTTTCCAAAGTTCTGTCTCGGCAATCGCACGAGCGCTGGCGACAGTGCGCACGACCACTGGTCGTGCGTTACTGATCGTGCGCAGCCATTAGGTTTTTCTCAGGTTTTCCGGGCCCATTACGCACGGCCATCAGCCTTGAGTGCGCACGACCACTGACTGTGCGTCACTGATCGTGCGCTGATGCTTAGCTTTTTGTCTGGTTCCCAGGTTCAACTCGCACGACCATCAGCCTTGAGTGCGCACGACCACTGACCGTGCGCCACTGATCGTGCGCTGATGCTTAGCTTTTTGTCTGGTTCCCAGGTTCAACTCGCACGACCATCAGCCTTGGGTGCGCACGACCACTGACCGTGCGCCACTGATCGTGCGCCTTGTATTTTCTCGTTTGCTAGACGCATTTAGCGGGTTTCGAGTGCGGGGATTCAGATACTCAAGTGGCAGGCAACTACCCGAGTTCTGGATCTTCTGCCTTGGTCGTTCGGCTATCGTCGAGGTTCGTATTCTTTAGCGGTATTGTGGGTAGTAACTTTATTTTGGCGGCGAGTGAGGCTAGCTCACTCAATGCCAAAGGTTGGGTAGGCACTGAGTGGGTTTCACTCAACGCCTAGTCGTGTTGGTTTATTTCAACACTCGTTCCTTACCATGAATTCCGTGCTTGAGTGAATTCCTTGTTATGTCTTGAGTTTTCCTTGTCGGCCGTGTTCTTCTTTCCGAATGGCCGAATCGTGGGTCGTGGTTAGTAGTGGTGGTTGTAGCTCTTTATGGGGGTGGAGTTGTGTGATATAGCCAAGGCCACCCATGGATTTCTTGCTCCAGGTACGGGCTGGGCATGTCGGGTGGAAGGTCCCTTGTGTGTTCACGTATTGACCCTCGAGCTTTTGACTTGGACATGGTGGATTGGGGGACTGCGTTTGCCTTCGATCCGGTTCCTCGTCGTTGTTTTTGCTACTATCACTTCCCACAGTTTAGGGTGTTAGAAGTTCCTTCCGTGGTAGTCTTGCAGCATTTTGGCTCTTGGCAGCCTAGTAGGCCCTGCAGGATGTGGTTCCTGGGCTGGGTCGTTGCTGTTTCTTTGCACGTTGTGCATTTCTTGTGGTCCTGTTTTGGACATTTGTGACTCTTTCTACTGCATGTTTCCTGTTATTTTCGTCCTTTTGGTTGACTTTTTCATGCAGTTTTACCTTGATTTTAGCTTGCTGAGGTATTCTGTTTTCTTTTGGAATACCCCAGGTTCTGAGCTGTAGCCAGTCTGGAGGCTAGTTGGAGGTGGTGTTGTTGGTGGACTTCCGGACTGTAGAGTTTTGTTTACCTTGTTTGTGAGGTTGTTTTCAGTACTTTCTTACAGACATATATGTGTGCTGGTGGGTTCGTGTCAGGTTGTTGGCGCCCACTAGTAGTTTTTACCTTGTACTAGATATACACTATTGCTGCTACCATTTATTTTTCTGGAGATAGTCTACTTGCTTTGAGAAGGTTTTATGCTAGGTTGCTAGTTATTTTTAAACTATAAATACTATTATAAATGAAGCTCATGATCAGCATGTTTTTATAAACTTAATCACTACTTTCCAAATCACGTACGAAAACCGTTTTCTTATATATATTATATAAACTGAGTGTAGTGTCTTGCATAGTATGAGTGGTTCTCTTGGGACCCTTATGCGCTCTTTAGGGTGTAAAACCTAATCAAAGTATTTTTCCGCAGCGTTTAAATATAGTTTTCTTTTGTGGACTAGATGATCCACTGAGCCGAGGGATACGGACTCTAAACATAACTAATTTTCTATTTCTTTAAGCACATGAATTTTCTTGCATAAAGATTGTAGTTGGATTTGCCTGAGCGTCAGCAGTTATCCCCTGCTTGACGTGGCATCATGACGCGTGTTTTCTCTTACTCTGATAATTCTTAATTCGGAGAAAATGCGGGTTGTGACAGTTGGTATCAGAGGGAGGTTGCTTGACAAGTTAGTTGGGCAACCTTCCTTGGATGCTGTTAGTAGTTCAGCATCATGTCATTCACACACCGATATGTCATCAGCACATCTTGGCAAAAGCACGAACACTACACTCATAGCATAACATGAAGTATACGGGGCATATTATGTAGTATGGGATGCATAATATGTGTTCGTATATGGATCCACCATAGGGGCTACATGTGAGGGTTATGTAGTATGGGATGCATAACCTCACCACATGACTGCGACTAGCACGTTTCTTTTTTCGTTGCATGGAAATATTATGTAGTATGGGATGCATAACATTTTCATGTGTACGCCGCTCATATCATGCATTAGGGCCTTTGTTTTTAGAATGCATAGCACAATCATGCATATCATAACATTGCATAAGCACAACGCGCCAAGCTAAATATTTGCAGGATGACATATGTACACACATAAGTTTTCAAACTAACATAAGTTCATGCATCCGATCTAGGCACAAGAGTTAGTGAGGTGGTGGTTAACCATCCTAGGATAGGGCATATCATCTAATTTTTTTTTGTGAAGAAGATAAACTCTCAGAGCAAGTTTAGCAGCTTTAAGTCTATATCTACATATGTAATGTCTGTACTGGTAGTCGGTTTTAGTCGTGGGATTTGGATCTGATTTGCGTTGTATTGATTTTTTTTAGGATGGCTAGGCGTCCTGCGACCCGATCGACTCCCCTGTCTGAGGGTGAATCTTCTGGAGCTCAGAACGATGCGGTGATCGAGGGTCTGCGTCAGAGTAGCGAAGCTATGGGCAGGCAGTTGGAGGAGGTGCAAGCCCAGATTCAGTCTTTGGTGGCAGTTGTGGCAGGCCAGGCTCAGGGTGCGCAAGTTCCTGCTGAGGGGTTAGCTGTTCCTCCTCCTCCTGCACCCTTGAGACCTCCAGTGGTGGTGCCAGCAGAGATGGCCTTCATCTCGCAGTTTCAGAGGCTGAGCCCTCCCACTTATGATGGGAAGGCAGATTTCATGGTGATAGACGACTGGCTGATCTCCATGGAGGAGATGTTCTCGTACTCTGGGATTTCAGATGATCAGAGGGTGATGATAGCCGCCTATCAGCTTAAAGGTTTGGCTAAGAGTTGGTGGCTGAGAGAGAAGGAGAGCCTGGTAGCCGGATGCTCTTGGGAAGTGTTCAAGGAGATGCTGTTGAGGAAGTTCTTACCCTCGGTCGAGCGTGACCGCCTCATGAATGATTTCCTCTATCTGAAGCAAAGGCAGCTCACGGTGGGTGAGTATGAGATAGAGTTTAGTAAGTTGAGCCGTTTTGCCCCTGGATTGGTCAGCGTGGAGGCTGATCGAGTTAAGCGATTCCTCGGAGGTCTGAGGAGTGAGGTGCAGCAGTTGGCCAGTGCTTATGGGTCAGTGACTTATGTTGGAGTTGTAGAGGCTGCTCTTAAGGTTGAGGCCATTGAGACGGCGAAGAGCAGAGGCCAGCAGTTGAAGAAGGATAAGAGGAAGTTGGTAGAGGAGAAGAAACCCCTGGTACCCGATGCTGTTCCGGGAAAGAGGAGCAGGGTGGTGTGCAGTTTCTGTGGCCGGTCAGGCCATCCTGTTGAGAAGTGTTTCAAGAAGGCGGCAGCTCAGAAGAAGGAGCAGGTTCATGCGATTCAGGGTGCTCCTAGGAGAGATGTCTCCTGTTCAGTTTGCAAGCGATCCGGGCATGATGCAGCCCAGTGTTGGTCCAGAGATAGAGTCTGCTTTCAGTGTGGGCAGAAGGGACACATTAAGTCGAGGTGTCCTCAGGTCCAGTCAGCTCTTCCTGCAGTTCCGTTACAGGCTTTACCTCCACCTCAGCGTGTGGACAAGGGAAAAGGGAAGCTGAACGTGATTTCTTCCGAGGAGGCTCAGACTTCGACCCAGGTGATCTCAGGTTAGTAGTTTGTCGTTTTTCTTTCTAGCCTGGTAGTTTAGTTGCTAGATTGTTTGCGGTACTGTTGTGCTAGTTCCTTAGTTTTTGTGCGTTCCTATAGGGAAATTTAAGGTGAAGAACCGTTGGGCGCGTGTTCTGTTTGACTCCGGCGCTACCCACTCGTTCGTGGCTAGAGCCTTTGTGGGGCGTCATCGGTTGTCTCTAGATCGTGTTCGGGATTCCTTCCGTGTCAAGTTTCCCTCTGGTGAATCTGTGTTGTCAGATTTGGGTATTTTGGATTGCCCGGTTTTGTTGGGGGATTTTCTTGCGAAGGCGGACCTGAAGATGATTGATCTAGAGGACTTCGATGTCATTTTGGGCATGGACTGGCTCTCTCCGTATGATGCGGTCATTCAGTGCAAAGGAAAGCGCTTGGACTTCATCAGGGACGACGGTCAGCCCGGCAGCGTGTATGCTGATCCGTGTCAGGATTCTCCTGTTCTCTCTGCGGTATGTGTTCAGAGATTGTTTCTTTCTGATAGTTGTGTTTGTTTAGTATCGGCGGTTGGAACCGTTGTTAGCGGGCCACGCTTGGAGGAGATTCCTATTGTTCGTGGTTTCGCCGATGTTTTCCCTGATGATCTTCCTGGCATCCCTCCTGAGCGGGATGTGGAGTTTGTTATTGATTTGGAGCCGGGTACGCGTCCTATTGCTAAGGCGCCGTACCGGATGGCCCCTCGCGAGTTAGAGGAGTTGCGAATTCAGTTAGATGAGTTGTTGGCTAAAGGTTTTATCAGGCAGAGTTCGTCGCCTTGGGGTGCTCCTGTTTTGTTCGTAAAGAAGAAAGATGGGTCGATGCGGCTTTGCATTGACTATAGAGAGTTGAACAAGGTCACTATCAAGAACAGGTACCCTCTGCCGAGGATCGATGATTTATTTGACCAGTTGCGTGGTAGCACGGTGTTCTCCAAGATCGATCTTCGTTCGGGCTATCATCAGCTCAGGATCCGTGAGGCAGATATTCCACGGACTGCGTTTAGGTCGAGGCATGGACACTTTGAGTTTCTGGTGATGTCGTTTGGTCTGACCAACGCACCATCAGCCTTCATGGATATGATGAACCGGGTGTTCAAGGATTTCCTAGACAAGTTCGTGGTGGTCTTCATTGATGACGTGTTGGTTTATTCTCGCAGTGCTGAGGAGCATGAGCAGCATTTGCGTTTGGTCCTATCAGAGTTGAGGAACCACAAGTTATTCGCCAAGTTGAGCAAGTGCGAATTTTGGTTGCCTCAGGTTTCTTTTCTAGGCCACGTGGTGAACAAGGATGGGATTTCGGTTGACCCAGAAAAGATTGCAGCAGTGACGGATTGGAGTAGGCCGAATACTCCTAAGGAGATCAGAAGTTTCTTAGGGTTGGCTGGCTATTACAGGAGATTCGTGGAGGGTTTCTCTTCTCTAGCCGCACCTTTGACCAAGCTAACTCAGAAGAATGTGGCTTTTGTTTGGAGTGAGAAGTGCGAAGAAGCTTTTCAGGAGTTAAAGAGGAGATTGTGTACTGCTCCCGTTCTGACCCTTCCTACTGAGGGCATGGATTATGATGTGTATGTAGATGCTTCGCATATAGGTCTGGGATGCGTATTAATGCAGGATGGAAAAGTAATTGCTTATGGGTCAAGGCAGTTGAAAACTCATGAGCGGAATTATCCTACGCATGACCTTGAGTTTGCAGCGGTTATCTATGCGTTGAAGTTGTGGAGGCACTTACTTTATGGGGCTCAGTGCAAGATTTTTACTGACCATAAGAGCCTGAAGTACGTGTTCACGCAGAAGGAGTTGAATCTGCGTCAGCGGCGGTGGCTCGAGTATGTGGCGGATTATGATGTGGAAATCCAGTATCATCCGGGCAAGGCCAATGTGGTGGCCGACGCCCTGAGCCGAAAGACGGGAAAGATCTTTAACCTCTCCGCCGATCGATTAGTCGAGGAGTTCCTCCTTATGGATATTTCAGTGGGATGCTATAGTTTACAGAGTAGCTTATCAGTGGAAGAGCCGTCCTGGATTTCTTTGACTAGACTGCATCAGAAGGACGATCCGGATCTGTTGCACCTTTTTACCAGGACAGAGAAGGGAGAGTTGCCAGATTTTTCTATTGATGATGCGGGTACTTTGAAGTACCGCGGCAGGTTTTGCGTTCCCGCTGTTGGGGACATTAAGAGTATGATTTGCAGTGAGGCTCATGGTTCCAGCGTTGCCTACCATCCAGGATCTACGAAGATGTACCGTGACTTAAGGCAAATTGCTTGGTGGTATGGTATGAAAGGAGATATAGCCCGATATGTTGCTGAGTGTCACACTTGCAAGCGTGTGAAGGCCGATCATGGAAGGCCTGGTGGTAAGTTGACTCCGCTAAATATCCCGACTTGGAAGTGGGAGAGTATATCTATGGACTTCATTACGGGTTTGCCAAAATCCCCGAGAGGATTTGATTCTGTTTGGGTTATAGTGGATAGATTGACGAAGTGCGCTCACTTCGTGCCTTATAAGATTGATTACTCGATGAAGAAGATAGCGGAGTTGTACTTGAACGAAGTCATCCGACTCCACGGTGTGCCGGTTAGCATCATTTCAGATCGAGACTCCCGGTTTACGTCTCGTTTTTGGCAGAGTCTGCAGGAGGGTTTGGGTACGGATCTGAGGTATTCTACTGCGTACCACCCTCAGACCAATGGGCAGACGGAGCGGGTCAATCAGATTGTTGAGGATATGATCAGGTGCTATATTTTAGACCACGGTGGAGCGTGGGATGAGCGTCTGCGACTCATGGAATTTGCTTACAATAACAGTTATCAGGAAAGCTTGCAGATGGCTCCGTTCGAAGCCTTGTATGGGAGGCGCTGTAGGACTCCGTTGTTTTGGGCTGAGGCTGGTGAGAAGCCTTTGTTGGGTCCTGATGCTCTGGAAGAGATGGAAGTCGCCGTGAAGCTTATTCGGGAGAAGCTTCGTTTAGCCCAGGAGAGGTATGAAAAGAACGCCAATCGACGTAGGTCTGCTTTGGAGTTTTTAGTTGGGGATCATGTGTACCTCAAGGTTTCTCCAATGGTTGGTGTGAAGAGATTTGGTAAAAATCGGAAATTGGACCCAAGGTTTGTGGGCCCGTTCGAGATTTTGGAGCGGATTGGTGTGTCTGCTTATAGATTGGATTTGCCAGCGAACTTCCCTGGTGTTCATAATGTTTTTCATGTTAGCCAATTGCGGAAGTGTGTGCGCAGCAGTGGGCAACTCTTGGACGTTGTGCCCCAGTTGGAGCCCAACCTCTCTTTTGTTGAGGTGCCAGTTCGTATTTTGGATACTCAGGAGCGTGTGCTGCGAAAGAAGTCCATACCGATGGTGAAAGTTCTATGGAAGAATCAGGATTTGGAGAGCGCGACTTGGGAGCTAGAGTCGGCCATGAGGAGGGCGTACCCTCACCTGTTTCGCTGATTGGATCGGTATGTTTCCCTTTGTAACTTCTGTTTGTTACCTTTTCCTTCTTTAGTAGGAGGGCTGTGCGTAAAGTTTCGGGACGAAACTTTCTTTTAGGGGGAGTGACTGTAATGCCCCGCCTTTTCAGCGATTATTTTTATTCTCATTTGGCGTTACGATGACGCGTTTCCGTGGCTTGTGCCATGTGTGGAGTATGGTCTAGCTCCTTAGAACTGAGTGCCCTGTTTGGTAGCCTGTTGGCAAGATCTCCCTAGCTAACCGAGTCGTTTTGGTGACCCGGTGTGGCCTCTCGGGGGGATGTTTGTGTTTGGCTTTGTTTGGGTGTAACTCGAGTTCTGTTCGTCGAAGGGTAATTTCGACTTCGCCGTTGTGTTCGTAGCATGGGTATTTAGCTACGGTGCGAATTTCGTCGAATTCCGAGGTGATTTGGTTTTCGCGTAGTTTTGGGTGCTTAATGTAATTTTATAAATAATTATATAATTATATAATTATATATATATATATATATATAGGAGAAAAGCCCGATCTTCTTCCTCATCGCAAAACCGCCGCCCTATCGCACGGAGAAACCGCCTCCCCTTCCGCCGGCGATTCCGGGCTCGTTCGTGGACGGATTTCGATTCCGAAGGCGGCGTTGTCTTGCTCTCCCTTAGATCTTCATTTCGGCGGTAAGATATTCGTTTTTCGTGGAGTTTTCATGAGTTGGAGATTTCGGTTTTTGGAGGTTTTTCCGCCATTAATGGCCGGGTGCTTGTTTTAGGGTTGCGGCCGTTCTGATCCGTGCGAAGAAGAGGAAAGCAGCCCAAGTTTCGCCGGAGATTGAGGCAAGTGGTATTCTTGCCCTTGCCAAGTGTTTTTCTTTGATTTTATTTGCTGAAATTAAAATCCCGGTTAGCCCAGGTTAGAGGCCTTGTTGTTCTCGTTTTCTTGCTAACTATAGGGCTTAGTTCTTCCTACTGAACCCCCCCTATGTTGTGATGACTGGAATCCAAATTGTCGGCGTGAAGCCGTTGTCTTCCTTCATTTTTGATTGTTGCTCCGGTTCGGGCGTAGCCGAGGGGGAGAGTTAGGAGGGGGGTGTGGTTGCCAATTTCCCTCGTTAGGATATTATTCGAGTGGTTAGGCATAGTTTGAATGGTAGTAGCGTGAGACGTTGATAGTTGTCTACTGCTACTGCAGTGGCGTGAGTCGTGTGCGCGTTCCGGTATCGTTCGGAAAATTCCAAACGGTACAGGTTAGTCGCGCACGGTCATCAACCGTTAGGGCGCACGACCACTGGTCGTGTGCCTCTGCTCGTGCGCGGCTATCTTTCAGTTTCCAAAGTTCTGTCTCGGCAATCGCACGAGCGCTGGCGACAGTGCGCACGACCACTGGTCGTGCGTTACTGATCGTGCGCAGCCATTAGGTTTTTCTCAGGTTTTCCGGGCCCATTACGCACGGCCATCAGCCTTGAGTGCGCACGACCACTGACCGTGCGCCACTGATCGTGCGCTGATGCTTAGCTTTTTGTCTGGTTCCCAGGTTCAACTCGCACGACCATCAGCCTTGAGTGCGCACGACCACTGACCGTGCGCCACTGATCGTGCGCTGATGCTTAGCTTTTTGTCTGGTTCCCAGGTTCAACTCGCACGACCATCAGCCTTGGGTGCGCACGACCACTGACCGTGCGCCACTGATCGTGCGCCTTGTATTTTCTCGTTTGCTAGACGCATTTAGCGGGTTTCGAGTGCGGGGATTCAGATACTCAAGTGGCAGGCAACTACCCGAGTTCTGGATCTTCTGCCTTGGTCGTTCGGCTATCGTCGAGGTTCGTATTCTTTAGCGGTATTGTGGGTAGTAACTTTATTTTGGCGGCGAGTGAGGCTAGCTCACTCAATGCCAAAGGTTGGGTAGGCACTGAGTGGGTTTCACTCAACGCCTAGTCGTGTTGGTTTATTTCAACACTCGTTCCTTACCATGAATTCCGTGCTTGAGTGAATTCCTTGTTATGTCTTGAGTTTTCCTTGTCGGCCGTGTTCTTCTTTCCGAATGGCCGAATCGTGGGTCGTGGTTAGTAGTGGTGGTTGTAGCTCTTTATGGGGGTGGAGTTGTGTGATATAGCCAAGGCCACCCATGGATTTCTTGCTCCAGGTACGGGCTGGGCATGTCGGGTGGAAGGTCCCTTGTGTGTTCACGTATTGACCCTCGAGCTTTTGACTTGGACATGGTGGATTGGGGGACTGCGTTTGCCTTCGATCCGGTTCCTCGTCGTTGTTTTTGCTACTATCACTTCCCACAGTTTAGGGTGTTAGAAGTTCCTTCCGTGGTAGTCTTGCAGCATTTTGGCTCTTGGCAGCCTAGTAGGCCCTGCAGGATGTGGTTCCTGGGCTGGGTCGTTGCTGTTTCTTTGCACGTTGTGCATTTCTTGTGGTCCTGTTTTGGACATTTGTGACTCTTTCTACTGCATGTTTCCTGTTATTTTCGTCCTTTTGGTTGACTCTTTCATGCAGTTTTACCTTGATTTTAGCTTGCTGAGGTATTCTGTTTTCTTTTGGAATACCCCAGGTTCTGAGCTGTAGCCAGTCTGGAGGCTAGTTGGAGGTGGTGTTGTTGGTGGACTTCCGGACTGTAGAGTTTTGTTTACCTTGTTTGTGAGGTTGTTTTCAGTACTTTCTTACAGACATATATGTGTGCTGGTGGGTTCGTGTCAGGTTGTTGGCGCCCACTAGTAGTTTTTACCTTGTACTAGATATACACTATTGCTGCTACCATTTATTTTTCTGGAGATAGTCTACTTGCTTTGAGAAGGTTTTATGCTAGGTTGCTAGTTATTTTTAAACTATAAATACTATTATAAATGAAGCTCATGATCAGCATGTTTTTATAAACTTAATCACTACTTTCCAAATCACGTACGAAAACCGTTTTCTTATATATATTATATAAACTGAGTGTAGTGTCTTGCATAGTATGAGTGGTTCTCTTGGGACCCTTATGCGCTCTTTAGGGTGTAAAACCTAATCAAAGTATTTTTCCGCAGCGTTTAAATATAGTTTTCTTTTGTGGACTAGATGATCCACTGAGCCGAGGGATACGGACTCTAAACATAACTAATTTTCTATTTCTTTAAGCACATGAATTTTCTTGCATAAAGATTGTAGTTGGATTTGCCTGAGCGTCAGCAGTTATCCCCTGCTTGACGTGGCATCATGACGCGTGTTTTCTCTTACTCTGATAATTCTTAATTCGGAGAAAATGCGGGTTGTGACAGTTGGTATCAGAGGGAGGTTGCTTGACAAGTTAGTTGGGCAACCTTCCTTGGATGCTGTTAGTAGTTCAGCATCATGTCATTCACACACCGATATGTCATCAGCACATCTTGGCAAAAGCACGAACACTACACTCATAGCATAACATGAAGTATACGGGGCATATTATGTAGTATGGGATGCATAATATGTGTTCGTATATGGATCCACCATAGGGGCTACATGTGAGGGTTATGTAGTATGGGATGCATAACCTCACCACATGACTGCGACTAGCACGTTTCTTTTTTCGTTGCATGGAAATGTTATGTAGTATGGGATGCATAACATTTTCATGTGTACGCCGCTCATATCATGCATTAGGGCCTTTGTTTTTAGAATGCATAGCACAATCATGCATATCATAACATTGCATAAGCACAACGCGCCAAGCTAAAGATTTGCAGGATGACATATGTACACACATAAGTTTTCAAACTAACATAAGTTCATGCATCCGATCTAGGCACAAGAGTTAGTGAGGTGGTGGTTAACCATCCTAGGATAGGGCATATCATCTAATTTTTTTTTGTGAAGAAGATAAACTCTCAGAGCAAGTTTAGCAGCTTTAAGTCTATATCTACATATGTAATGTCTGTACTGGTAGTCGGTTTTAGTCGTGGGATTTGGATCTGATTTGCGTTGTATTGATTTTTTTTAGGATGGCTAGGCGTCCTGCGACCCGATCGACTCCCCTGTCTGAGGGTGAATCTTCTGGAGCTCAGAACGATGCGGTGATCGAGGGTCTGCGTCAGAGTAGCGAAGCTATGGGCAGGCAGTTGGAGGAGGTGCAAGCCCAGATTCAGTCTTTGGTGGCAGTTGTGGCAGGCCAGGCTCAGGGTGCGCAAGTTCCTGCTGGGGGGTTAGCTGTTCCTCCTCCTCCTGCACCCTTGAGACCTCCAGTGGTGGTGCCAGCAGAGATGGCCTTCATCTCGCAGTTTCAGAGGCTGAGCCCTCCCACTTATGATGGGAAGGCAGATTTCATGGTGATAGACGACTGGCTGATCTCCATGGAGGAGATGTTCTCGTACTCTGGGATTTCAGATGATCAGAGGGTGATGATAGCCGCCTATCAGCTTAAAGGTTTGGCTAAGAGTTGGTGGCTGAGAGAGAAGGAGAGCCTGGTAGCCGGATGCTCTTGGGAAGTGTTCAAGGAGATGCTGTTGAGGAAGTTCTTACCCTCGGTCGAGCGTGACCGCCTCATGAATGATTTCCTCTATCTGAAGCAAAGGCAGCTCACGGTGGGTGAGTATGAGATAGAGTTTAGTAAGTTGAGCCGTTTTGCCCCTGGATTGGTCAGCGTGGAGGCTGATCGAGTTAAGCGATTCCTCGGAGGTTTGAGGAGTGAGGTGCAGCAGTTGGCCAGTGCTTATGGGTCAGTGACTTATGTTGGAGTTGTAGAGGCTGCTCTTAAGGTTGAGGCCATTGAGACGGCGAAGAGCAGAGGCCAGCAGTTGAAGAAGGATAAGAGGAAGTTGGTAGAGGAGAAGAAACCCCTGGTACCCGATGCTGTTCCGGGAAAGAGGAGCAGGGTGGTGTGCAGTTTCTGTGGCCGGTCAGGCCATCCTGTTGAGAAGTGTTTCAAGAAGGCGGCAGCTCAGAAGAAGGAGCAGGTTCATGCGATTCAGGGTGCTCCTAGGAGAGATGTCTCCTGTTCAGTTTGCAAGCGATCCGGGCATGATGCAGCCCAGTGTTGGTCCAGAGATAGAGTCTGCTTTCAGTGTGGGCAGAAGGGACACATTAAGTCGAGGTGTCCTCAGGTCCAGTCAGCTCTTCCTGCAGTTCCGTTACAGGCTTTACCTCCACCTCAGCGTGTGGACAAGGGAAAAGGGAAGCTGAACGTGATTTCTTCCGAGGAGGCTCAGACTTCGACCCAGGTGATCTCAGGTTAGTAGTTTGTCGTTTTTCTTTCTAGCCTGGTAGTTTAGTTGCTAGATTGTTTGCGGTACTGTTGTGCTAGTTCCTTAGTTTTTGTGCGTTCCTATAGGGAAATTTAAGGTGAAGAACCGTTGGGCGCGTGTTCTGTTTGACTCCGGCGCTACCCACTCGTTCGTGGCTAGAGCCTTTGTGGGGCGTCATCGGTTGTCTCTAGATCGTGTTCGGGATTCCTTCCGTGTCAAGTTTCCCTCTGGTGAATCTGTGTTGTCAGATTTGGGTATTTTGGATTGCCCGGTTTTGTTGGGGGATTTTCTTGCGAAGGCGGACCTGAAGATGATTGATCTAGAGGACTTCGATGTCATTTTGGGCATGGACTGGCTCTCTCGGTATGATGCGGTCATTCAGTGCAAAGGAAAGCGCTTGGACTTCATCAGGGACGACGGTCAGCCCGGCAGCGTGTATGCTGATCCGTGTCAGGATTCTCCTGTTCTCTCTGCGGTATGTGTTCAGAGATTGTTTCTTTCTGATAGTTGTGTTTGTTTAGTATCGGCGGTTGGAACCGTTGTTAGCGGGCCACGCTTGGAGGAGATTCCTATTGTTCGTGGTTTCGCCGATGTTTTCCCTGATGATCTTCCTGGCATCCCTCCTGAGCGGGATGTGGAGTTTGTTATTGATTTGGAGCCGGGTACGCGTCCTATTGCTAAGGCGCCGTACCGGATGGCCCCTCGCGAGTTAGAGGAGTTGCGAATTCAGTTAGATGAGTTGTTGGCTAAAGGTTTTATCAGGCAGAGTTCGTCGCCTTGGGGTGCTCCTGTTTTGTTCGTAAAGAAGAAAGATGGGTCGATGCGGCTTTGCATTGACTATAGAGAGTTGAACAAGGTCACTATCAAGAACAGGTACCCTCTGCCAAGGATCGATGATTTATTTGACCAGTTGCGTGGTAGCACGGTGTTCTCCAAGATCGATCTTCGTTCGGGCTATCATCAGCTCAGGATCCGTGAGGCAGATATTCCACGGACTGCGTTTAGGTCGAGGCATGGACACTTTGAGTTTCTGGTGATGTCGTTTGGTCTGACCAACGCACCATCAGCCTTCATGGATATGATGAACCGGGTGTTCAAGGATTTCCTAGACAAGTTCGTGGTGGTCTTCATTGATGACGTGTTGGTTTATTCTCGCAGTGCTGAGGAGCATGAGCAGCATTTGCGTTTGGTCCTATCAGAGTTGAGGAACCACAAGTTATTCGCCAAGTTGAGCAAGTGCGAATTTTGGTTGCCTCAGGTTTCTTTTCTAGGCCACGTGGTGAACAAGGATGGGATTTCGGTTGACCCAGAAAAGATTGCAGCAGTGACGGATTGGAGTAGGCCGAATACTCCTAAGGAGATCAGAAGTTTCTTAGGGTTGGCTGGCTATTACAGGAGATTCGTGGAGGGTTTCTCTTCTCTAGCCGCACCTTTGACCAAGCTAACTCAGAAGAATGTGGCTTTTGTTTGGAGTGAGAAGTGCGAAGAAGCTTTTCAGGAGTTAAAGAGGAGATTGTGTACTGCTCCCGTTCTGACCCTTCCTACTGAGGGCATGGATTATGATGTGTATGTAGATGCTTCGCATATAGGTCTGGGATGCGTATTAATGCAGGATGGAAAAGTAATTGCTTATGGGTCAAGGCAGTTGAAAACTCATGAGCGGAATTATCCTACGCATGACCTTGAGTTTGCAGCGGTTATCTATGCGTTGAAGTTGTGGAGGCACTTACTTTATGGCGCTCAGTGCAAGATTTTTACTGACCATAAGAGCCTGAAGTACGTGTTCACGCAGAAGGAGTTGAATCTGCGTCAGCGGCGGTGGCTCGAGTATGTGGCGGATTATGATGTGGAAATCCAGTATCATCCGGGCAAGGCCAATGTGGTGGCCGACGCCCTGAGCCGAAAGACGGGAAAGATCTTTAACCTCTCCGCCGATCGATTAGTCGAGGAGTTCCTCCTTATGGATATTTCAGTGGGATGCTATAGTTTACAGAGTAGCTTATCAGTGGAAGAGCCGTCCTGGATTTCTTTGACTAGACTGCATCAGAAGGACGATCCGGATCTGTTGCACCTTTTTACCAGGACAGAGAAGGGAGAGTTGCCAGATTTTTCTATTGATGATGCGGGTACTTTGAAGTACCGCGGCAGGTTTTGCGTTCCCGCTGTTGGGGACATTAAGAGTATGATTTGCAGTGAGGCTCATGGTTCCAGCGTTGCCTACCATCCAGGATCTACGAAGATGTACCGTGACTTAAGGCAAATTGCTTGGTGGTATGGTATGAAAGGAGATATAGCCCGATATGTTGCTGAGTGTCACACTTGCAAGCGTGTGAAGGCCGATCATGGAAGGCCTGGTGGTAAGTTGACTCCGCTAGATATCCCGACTTGGAAGTGGGAGAGTATATCTATGGACTTCATTACGGGTTTGCCAAAATCCCCGAGAGGATTTGATTCTGTTTGGGTTATAGTGGATAGATTGACGAAGTGCGCTCACTTCGTGCCTTATAAGATTGATTACTCGATGAAGAAGATAGCGGAGTTGTACTTGAACGAAGTCATCCGACTCCACGGTGTGCCGGTTAGCATCATTTCAGATCGAGACTCCCGGTTTACGTCTCGTTTTTGGCAGAGTCTGCAGGAGGGTTTGGGTACGGATCTGAGGTATTCTACTGCGTACCACCCTCAGACCAATGGGCAGACGGAGCGGGTCAATCAGATTGTTGAGGATATGATCAGGTGCTATATTTTAGACCACGGTGGAGCGTGGGATGAGCGTCTGCGACTCATGGAATTTGCTTACAATAACAGTTATCAGGAAAGCTTGCAGATGGCTCCGTTCGAAGCCTTGTATGGGAGGCGCTGTAGGACTCCGTTGTTTTGGGCTGAGGCTGGTGAGAAGCCTTTGTTGGGTCCTAATGCTCTGGAAGAGATGGAAGTCGCCGTGAAGCTTATTCGGGAGAAGCTTCGTTTAGCCCAGGAGAGGTATGAAAAGAACGCCAATCGACGTAGGTCTGCTTTGGAGTTTTTAGTTGGGGATCATGTGTACCTCAAGGTTTCTCCAATGGTTGGTGTGAAGAGATTTGGTAAAAATCGGAAATTGGACCCAAGGTTTGTGGGCCCGTTCGAGATTTTGGAGCGGATTGGTGTGTCTGCTTATAGATTGGATTTGCCAGCGAACTTCCCTGGTGTTCATAATGTTTTTCATGTTAGCCAATTGCGGAAGTGTGTGCGCAGCAGTGGGCAACTCTTGGACGTTGTGCCCCAGTTGGAGCCCAACCTCTCTTTTGTTGAGATGCCAGTTCGTATTTTGGATACTCAGGAGCGTGTGCTGCGAAAGAAGTCCATACCGATGGTGAAAGTTCTATGGAAGAATCAGGATTTGGAGAGCGCGACTTGGGAGCTAGAGTCGGCCATGAGGAGGGCGTACCCTCACCTGTTTCGCTGATTGGATCGGTATGTTTCCCTTTGTAACTTCTGTTTGTTACCTTTTCCTTCTTTAGTAGGAGGGCTGTGCGTAAAGTTTCGGGACGAAACTTTCTTTTAGGGGGAGTGACTCTAACGCCCCGCCTTTTCAGCGATTATTTTTATTCTCATTTGGCGTTACGATGACGCGTTTCCGTGGCTTGTGCCATGTGTGGAGTATGGTCTAGCTCCTTAGAACTGAGTGCCCTGTTTGGTAGCCTGTTGGCAAGATCTCCCTAGCTAACCGAGTCGTTTTGGTGACCCGGTGTGGCCTCTCGGGGGGATGTTTGTGTTTGGCTTTGTTTGGGTGTAACTCGAGTTCTGTTCGTCGAAGGGTAATTTCGACTTCGCCGTTGTGTTCGTAGCATGGGTATTTAGCTACGGTGCGAATTTCGTCGAATTCCGAGGTGATTTGGTTTTCGCGTAGTTTTGGGTGCTTAATGTAATTTTATAAATAATTATATAATTATATAATTATATATATATATATATATATATAGGAGAAAAGCCCGATCTTCTTCCTCATCGCAAAACCGCCGCCCTATCGCACGGAGAAACCGCCTCCCCTTCCGCCGGCGATTCCGGGCTCGTTCGTGGACGGATTTCGATTCCGAAGGCGGCGTTGTCTTGCTCTCCCTTAGATCTTCATTTCGGCGGTAAGATATTCGTTTTTCGTGGAGTTTTCATGAGTTGGAGATTTCGGTTTTTGGAGGTTTTTCCGCCATTAATGGCCGGGTGCTTGTTTTAGGGTTGCGGCCGTTCTGATCCGTGCGAAGAAGAGGAAAGCAGCCCAAGTTTCGCCGGAGATTGAGGCAAGTGGTATTCTTGCCCTTGCCAAGTGTTTTTCTTTGATTTTATTTGCTGAAATTAAAATCCCGGTTAGCCCAGGTTAGAGGCCTTGTTGTTCTCGTTTTCTTGCTAACTATAGGGCTTAGTTCTTCCTATTGAACCCCCCCCCTATGTTGTGATGACTGGAATCCAAATTGTCGGCGTGAAGCCGTTGTCTTCCTTCATTTTTGATTGTTGCTCCGGTTCGGGCGTAGCCGAGGGGGAGAGTTAGGAGGGGGGTGTGGTTGCCAATTTCCCTCGTTAGGATATTATTCGAGTGGTTAGGCATAGTTTGAATGGTAGTAGCGTGAGACGTTGATAGTTGTCTACTGCTACTGCAGTGGCGTGAGTCGTGTGCGCGTTCCGGTATCGTTCGGAAAATTCCAAACGGTACAGGTTAGTCGCGCACGGTCATCAACCGTTAGGGCGCACGACCACTGGTCGTGTGCCTCTGCTCGTGCGCGGCTATCTTTCAGTTTCCAAAGTTCTGTCTCGGCAATCGCACGAGCGCTGGCGACAGTGCGCACGACCACTGGTCGTGCGTTACTGATCGTGCGCAGCCATTAGGTTTTTCTCAGGTTTTCCGGGCCCATTACGCACGGCCATCAGCCTTGAGTGCGCACGACCACTGACCGTGCGCCACTGATCGTGCGCTGATGCTTAGCTTTTTGTCTGGTTCCCAGGTTCAACTCGCACGACCATCAGCCTTGAGTGCGCACGACCACTGACCGTGCGCCACTGATCGTGCGCTGATGCTTAGCTTTTTGTCTGGTTCCCAGGTTCAACTCGCACGACCATCAGCCTTGGGTGCGCACGACCACTGACCGTGCGCCACTGATCGTGCGCCTTGTATTTTCTCGTTTGCTAGACGCATTTAGCGGGTTTCGAGTGCGGGGATTCAGATACTCAAGTGGCCGGCAACTACCCGAGTTCTGGATCTTCTGCCTTGGTCGTTCGGCTATCGTCGAGGTTCGTATTCTTTAGCGGTATTGTGGGTAGTAACTTTATTTTGGCGGCGAGTGAGGCTAGCTCACTCAATGCCAAAGGTTGGGTAGGCACTGAGTGGGTTTCACTCAACGCCTAGTCGTGTTGGTTTATTTCAACACTCGTTCCTTACCATGAATTCCGTGCTTGAGTGAATTCCTTGTTATGTCTTGAGTTTTCCTTGTCGGCCGTGTTCTTCTTTCCGAATGGCCGAATCGTGGGTCGTGGTTAGTAGTGGTGGTTGTAGCTCTTTATGGGGGTGGAGTTGTGTGATATAGCCAAGGCCACCCATGGATTTCTTGCTCCAGGTACGGGCTGGGCATGTCGGGTGGAAGGTCCCTTGTGTGTTCACGTATTGACCCTCGAGCTTTTGACTTGGATATGGTGGATTGGGGGACTGCGTTTGCCTTCGATCCGGTTCCTCGTCGTTGTTTTTGCTACTATCACTTCCCACAGTTTAGGGTGTTAGAAGTTCCTTCCGTGGTAGTCTTGCAGCATTTTGGCTCTTGGCAGCCTAGTAGGCCCTGCAGGATGTGGTTCCTGGGCTGGGTCGTTGCTGTTTCTTTGCACGTTGTGCATTTCTTGTGGTCCTGTTTTGGACATTTGTGACTCTTTCTACTGCATGTTTCCTGTTATTTTCGTCCTTTTGGTTGACTCTTTCATGCAGTTTTACCTTGATTTTAGCTTGCTGAGGTATTCTGTTTTCTTTTGGAATACCCCAGGTTCTGAGCTGTAGCCAGTCTGGAGGCTAGTTGGAGGTGGTGTTGTTGGTGGACTTCCGGACTGTAGAGTTTTGTTTACCTTATTTGTGAGGTTGTTTTCAGTACTTTCTTACAGACATATATGTGTGCTGGTGGGTTCGTGTCAGGTTGTTGGCGCCCACTAGTAGTTTTTACCTTGTACTAGATATACACTATTGCTGCTACCATTTATTTTTCTGGAGATAGTCTACTTGCTTTGAGAAGGTTTTATGCTAGGTTGCTAGTTATTTTTAAACTATAAATACTATTATAAATGAAGCTCATGATCAGCATGTTTTTATAAACTTAATCACTACTTTCCAAATCACGTACGAAAACCGTTTTCTTATATATATTATATAAACTGAGTGTAGTGTCTTGCATAGTATGAGTGGTTCTCTTGGGACCCTTATGCGCTCTTTAGGGTGTAAAACCTAATCAAAGTATTTTTTCCGCAGCGTTTAAATATAGTTTTCTTTTGTGGACTAGATGATCCACTGAGCCGAGGGATACGGACTCTAAACATAACTAATTTTCTATTTCTTTAAGCACATGAATTTTCTTGCATAAAGATTGTAGTTGGATTTGCCTGAGCGTCAGCAGTTATCCCCTGCTTGACGTGGCATCATGACGCGTGTTTTCTCTTACTCTGATAATTCTTAATTCGGAGAAAATGCGGGTTGTGACAGCCGACCCTTCCTTGCCACCTCCCGAGCCATCATTGACGTAAGCAATGGTAAGCTCTTTCTTCGAGTAGGCGATGACGAAGTCACATTTTCTATCACCCCTTCGATGAAGAACACCTTAGCGAACGATGACTCATGTTTTTTCGTAGACGCCGTGAGTGATGATTCTTCCTACTGCCTCTCCGACTTTGAAAAAGAATTTTCTACTTTTTGCTCCTCTTCTCTTACAACAGAATCACTGCAAGGAAGTGATGAATCTTCTTATTGTCTTTCCGACTTTGAAAAAGAGTTTTCTGATTTTTGTTCTTCCTCTTTTCTTACCACTGAATCTGTACAAGAAGCCGTCTTGGCTGCTAGCCCCACCCCTTATTACGTTCCTTATAAAAAAGTTTATGAAGATATTATTTTTGAAAAAGAAAGAATCTCAAAATCCTCTTATGAAGAACCCCCTACCCTAGAACTTAAAGAACTTACCGAACACCTTAAGTATGCTTTCTTAGAAAAAGACTCCAAGTTACCAGTTATCGTTTCGGCCTACCTCACGGATACGCAGAACGATAAACTTCTTCTAGTTCTACGTAAGCATCGCCGGGCTATTGCTTGGCAAATTTCTGATATCAAGGGCATAAGCCCATCTTTCTGTACACATAAAATTTTAATGGAAGATAATTCGCGTAACTCTATCCAACCTCAGCGCCGTATAAACCCGAATATGAAAGAAGTAGTTAAGGGCGAGGTTATGAAACTATTAGACGCAGGAATTATCTACCCTATATCAGACAGTAAGTGGGTTAGCCCCGTTCAGGTAGTTCCAAAAAAGGGAGGGATAACCGTAGTTAGTAATGAGAATAATGAATTAATCCCGACACGGACGGTGACGGGTTGGCGTATGTGCATAGATTACCGTAAGTTAAATGACGCCACCCGTAAGGACCACTTTCCTCTACCGTTTATCGACCAGATTTTAGAACGTCTCTCCGGCCATAGCTTTTATTGTTTTCTCGATGGCCTCTCGGGGTACTTTCAAATACCCATCTCTCCCGAGGACCAAGAGAAAACTACGTTTACTTGTCCCTTCGGCACCTTCGCGTACCGAAGAATGCCATTTGGATTATGCAATGCGCCGGCTACATTCCAACGATGTATGCTCGCAATATTTGACAAGTACGTAGAAAGCATTATGGAGGTATTCATGGACGATTTCTCCGTGTTCGGCGACTCCTTCGATAGATGTTTAGAAAACCTCGAAAAAGTCTTAGAACGATGCGAAGAAACTAACCTTGCCCTAAATTGGGAAAAATGCCATTTTATGGTGAGGGAAGGGTTAGTTTTGGGTCATAAAATTTCTGCTAAAGGTATTGAGGTAGACGTTGCCAAGATAGAAGTTATTGAGAAGTTGCCACCGCCTACAAACATAAAAGCTATAAGAAGTTTCCTAGGCCACGCTGGTTTTTATCGTCGTTTTATAAAGGACTTCTCCAAGATCACTAAGCCCCTCACCCATCTCTTAGAAAAAGACGCTCCATTCATTTTTGATGACTCTTGTATTTCTGCCTTTGAATTAATTAAAGAAAAGATAATTAACGCGCCAATTATGATAGCTCCGGTGTGGGACCTTCCTTTCGAGATTATGTGCGATGCGAGTAGTTTTGCGGTGGGAGCCGTATTAGGTCAACGCATATCTAAGAACTTCCACCCCATCTATTACGCTAGTAAAACCCTCACATCTGCACAAGAAAATTACACCACAACCGAGAAGGAGCTCTTAGCTGTAGTATTTGCGTTTGATAAATTTCGCCCTTACATTACACTTTCAAAAATCATTGTTTTTACGGACCACTCAGCCCTCAAGTACCTTCTTACCAAAACGGATGCCAAGCCTCGCTTGATTCGCTGGGTCTTACTCCTCCAGGAGTTTGACTTAGAGATCCGTGATAAGCGAGGAGCCGAGAACTTGGCCGCCGACCATTTATCAAGATTAGATAACCCCTTTATAGAAAAATTAAATGAAAAATCTTTTAATGATTATTTTCCTGATGAGAAGCTGCTTTTAGTTAATACATCTACTTCTCCTTGGTTCGCGCACATCGCCAACTATCTAGTGGCCCGGGTGCTCCCAAAAGAGTTCTCCTCTCAGCAGAAGAAGAAATTCTTTTCTGAGCTGAAGAACTACTTTTGGGAAGACCCGCATCTTTTCAAAATTTGTGCGGATCAAGTGATAAGGAGATGTGTTTCTTTTGATGAAGGAATTGATATTCTAAAACATTTGCATGAAGGTCCGACAGGTGGACACTATCAAGCTGCTCGCACCGCTCATAAGGTGCTTTGCGCGGGTTTTTACTGGCCTAGCCTGTTTAAAGACGCACAAGCCTTTGTGAGCAGGTGTGATAGTTGCCAACGGTCGGGCAATATTTCTAATAAAAATGAAATGCCGCAAAATTATTTCTTAGAGTGCGAAATTTTCGACCTCTGGGGAATTGATTTTGTTGGCCCCCTTCCTTCTAGCTTCAGAAACAAATATATTTTAGTCGCTGTTGATTATGTTTCACGATGGGCTGAGGCCCAAGCTCTTCCTACGAACGACTCCCGAGTTGTAGTCACGTTTTTAAAAAAATTATTTTCTAGATTCGGTATGCCTCGCGCAATCGTTAGCGATAGGGGTTCCCATTTCTGTAACGCGCAATTTTCCAAAATCCTTACTAAATACGGCGTTACGCATAAACTGTCCACTGCCTACCACCCCCAAACTAACGGTCAAGTCGAAGTAGTTAATAGAGAAATAAAAAGAATATTAGAAAAGACTGTTTCAACTTCTAGAAAAGACTGGTCAGCCAAACTTGACGATGCCTTATGGGCCTACCGAACAGCGTACAAAACCGCCCTCGGATGTACGCCGTATCGGCTGGTCTATGGAAAATTGTGCCATCTGCCCGTGGAGTTAGAACACCGCGCCTTTTGGGCCTTAAAATTTTTAAACTTCGATCCCCACTCAGTCGGTGACCTTCGAAAATTTCAACTAAATGAACTCGACGAGTGGCGCTCTTATGCTTATGAAAATAATAAACTTTATAAAGAGCGGACAAAGCGTTTACACGATAAACACTTAAGGCACCCTAAAAACTTTAAGTCGGGCGACCAAGTCCTGTTATATAATTCTCGTTTACGTTTATTTCCGGGCAAATTAAAATCTCGCTGGTCTGGCCCGTTTTCTGTTTTAGAAGTATTTCCTTATGGAACTGTTTTAATTTCTCACCCTGATAAGGGTAATTTCAAAGTGAATGGTCAGCGTCTTAAACTGTATTTCTCTGGTGATGATGATGTCAGTCCAAACACTATTAAGTTTCTGCTTCACGAACTTTAATCTTGAACTTTCTATTTTTTTTTGCTAAAAACAATTTTATTTCGGGACAACAAAATTTTTGGACAAAATTTTTTTTTTTGATGCGTCGAGCTCAACGACGCTTTAACCCAAGGGCGCTCTTGGGAGGCAACCCAAGTTATCTTTTTCTGTTTTCTTTATTTTACAATTTTTGCCTCGGACGGCTCCGACAAGCTGAAGCTTCTGCGATCGCCTGCTCCAACATTGCTGAATCCATCACAAAGTCCAAAGAAGACATTCGGGGAGCGGCATCACTCAGTTTTCGCAGCAAATAAATCTGGGGAAGTACCTGTATTTCAATTCTGTCTTTCAATTCTGTACTTTATTTTTCTCTCCTTCTCCAATCCCCTTCTTTAGCCATTGAGGACAATGTCTGTTTTAAGCTTGGGGGAGGATTTCCTCCTTCATTTTTGCGTAGTGTAAATAATCTTCTTTTTGTATATATTGTAAATATTTCCAAAAAAAAATGAATATCTTAAAATTCCAAAATCCAAAAAAAAAGAGAATATTCCACAAAATTAAATTAAAAAAAATATATATGTGTTTTTGAATAGTGTAGACATTTTGGTATTTCAATAGTACCCCTAGTTTTTAGTTTTGTTTTACTCAAAATCTCCTATAAACAACTTAGTTAATTATAATATTTCTAATCGTCCTTTTTAATTATGTTTCACAAGTAAAATATTGGCCATGCTGTGTTTCTAATTCACGGTAGCATGTTAAGGTGAAATATTTTTCTAAAACTCGCATTTCTATTATGGTTTTTTGTTGTTTATTTCCTTTACTTTCTTAAAAATTCATCATCCACTATTTTCTTTTTCGTTTTTGAATAATTTTTGTAAAGTCAACTTTTGAATAACGTAGTAGATGTGAACGATCCAAGTCACCTATTATTTCTATTTTCAAGTTAATTTCATCAATCTTCTTTTATTATCTAGGACTCGCTTTTTGAAAATTTTTCAAACTTTTGTTTTAAATAAATTCAAAAGCGTGAAAATGATTTAGGCCATTTTTGTTTTCGTTTGAGCTTTCTTGCAAACCTAAAAACTTTTACCACTAGTTAACCGTTTTTGAGCCTTTTTCCGATTTCATTTGATAGCTCCTCCCTTCATTTCAGTTTCACCAAAGCCAAAATTTCCAACCTATCGAATCACACTAGCCTTTTTGAGTTTCATAAATTATTTTGACGATTTTGATAGGGTATTTTGTGATTTTTGTGGAGAAAGGTTTTCGAAAAAAAAAGTATGTTCAAAAGTGATGTTTATTTTTGTTTGGCCAACTCAAAAAGGAAAATAAAAATATTTATGGCCTTTATTTTGAAAAAAAAAATGGAAAAGAAAAAAATGAAAAAGAAAGAAAAAATGTGTATATATTTTTATGAAAATTTTTGAAACTCTTTGCTTTGGTTTAGTGTGACTTTAAAACCTTCACGTTTATCTTTGAATTCCACTCCTAATTATTTTCCAAAACCAAACGTTTCTGTCCTATTTAAGTCCTTTTGATTCACGCTTTTTGATTTTTTATTTAACACTTAAGAAAAGAAAAACAGTAAATCAGTTTTAGTTTTAGATCTAAACCTAGATTTTTGATAATTAAATTGATATAATTATAATGCGTTGCTTGGATCTAGTAACAACTCAATGCGTGTTTTTCATTTTCGTTGCTTTACTTAAGTCCATTTAAAAAAATCTCGCTAAAATTTTGGATGATTTGTTTTTATAAAGTAAAGTTTTTAAAAGTTTTACCATACCTAAATAATTGTTTTAGACTTACATTTCACCTTTTCCCTACTAAGAATTTCGCATAGTACTTGTGTAGGCATAATTAGAACTTTTTGATTAGTCATTTTTATAAATATCTAGTTTTTATATTTTTGCTTGGGGACAAGCAAAGCTTAAGCTTGGGGGAATTTGATAATACGTTTTGTAGCCTAAACTATTATCGTATTTTATATTTTATATTGTACAAATTATGTCTATTATTAGTTTATTTTTATCCTTTTTATGTAAATTTTATTGCCACTAACTTTTTCCTGTCTTTTTGCAGGTTTCCAGAAAAATTGCCAAAATGCCTGTCACGCCCCCCTGTCACGCCCTCCCTGGGCGTGACCTAGGGCGTGTCAACCGATCCCGAGGACACCTGTTGGAGGGGACAGAAAACGGTCAAAACCGCTGTCACGCCCCCCTGTCACGCCCTCCCTGGGCGTGTCACAAGGCGTGACCAGGGGCGTGTCGCCCTCTGCCGCAAAGCTGCCGCCGCATTAAATGCCCTTCCGCCTCAGCACGCAAATAGTACTGTCACGCCCCATGTCACGCCCGTGACATGGGCGTGACACCTTCCTTTTTCGGCGACTGACGGATTTCCGACCAATGATTTGGACATGACATGCCTGTCACGCCCCCTATCACGGGCATGACCTAGGGCGTGACCACTGACGTACCGAAGCAATCATCCCTCCCGCCAGAATCCAGAGCCTGAGGTCAAATCCGTACCTGTCACGCCCCCTGACACGCCCCCCCTAGGGCGTGTCAGAGGGCGTGACCAACCCGAGAAATTTTCTATAAATTGAGCCCCCCTCCTCCCCATTTCAGAAAGCTTTGGTTGAGTGGGGGAGGTGCTGCCCCTTTGTTTCTTGATCCTTTTTCATGCTTTCTCTCTCTCTCTCCCCCTCTCTTTGTACTTTTTGGTTAACCCTAGTTTAATCTTAGTTTGTGCTAGCTTTTAATGTAATTTTCTTCTTGCTTAGTGCTTAATGTAGGGCTAGAATAGGGTTTAATTTTCATGCACTTGTAATTTTATTTTCATTAGTGTAACTTGCCCTTTTTCATTAATAAAATTGTTCTTCCCTTAGCTTGTGTTCTTCTTATGTTTTTCTATTCATCTCCCCCCCCTCCACTCCATTATGATTAACTAATCCTCCTTGTACTCGATCTTGATGATCCGAGGTTAGAGCGATTATGTTATGATGTTTTAATCAATCTTTTCTTTTTAGGTTAGGGCCTTGAATTACTCTTGATTAATCACGGGTTGGGGGTATATTTTCGATATATACTCCCCGCCTTTGCTTTCATTCTGGGCTAGCCGAGAGGCCGAAAGAATGAAGTGAGCATTCAAGAGTAAAGGGAGTTGTACGCACCCCTCGAGAGAGGCAGACGTCCAAATCTCCCGGATTGGAGTAAAATCCAATAGTGGGGTTCACCGCGTAAAGCGAGTTTTAGGCCTCCGATTTAGACGAGAGTCGGTCGGACCTTCCTAAACTCAGTTGGGCACGACTTCGAGAGAAGCGTGTTCAAGCTTTAGGAACCTCCACGGTCAAGGACCCTTATCCTATTAAGTTTAGATTTTTATCGCACTTTCTTAATCGTCTTTAGCCAAGGTGAATCTCGATCGGGTGCATTTCCATTTCATATTTTCTTCCTTTAGTAGTAATCTCCTATCTTGTGCTCTTTAATTAACTGCAGTAGTTTCCTTTTTAGCATAGTTCTTTTCTTAATAGCGTAACTTAATTGCGGTAGTTCTCTTTCTAGTTTGCTTTAATTTCTCCATTGCGCTTAGATTTTCTAAAACCCTAGTTTTTCCGTCGATAAGATAATAGCGTTCGTGTGAGTAAGCTTAGCCAACAGTTCCCGGATTTCAATACGACACTTGTGTCCCCTTGCTACAATTCGATAGGTATACTTGCCTCATCGGGTTGCTAGTTCGGTTGCGTTTATTTTCTTCGAACCTTAGCGCGCAACAATGCATTGAGACGCAGGGCTTCCGCCCAAGCCAACTAGTTGTAGTTTCATGTTGAGGGTTTGACCCGGGATTTGGAGATGTTAGCTATCTCTTGCGTTGACAAGCAGACTAGCGTCGAAGCATAAGTGAACTGGTTGAAAGTCCAGTATGACCTGGCTGATCGTAGTTGGTAGACTATGGTTTGTGTAGCTGCGTAAAGGAAATCATGGGTGCGGCTCGGTGGGTAAAAATCCCAAGTCGACTGTTGTGGGTAGGCTACCAAGGAAATACAATCGTTTGTGCAGCCCAAGCATGGGTAATTTATGGGTGGAGTTGTGATACGTCTTACCAAGTACTCAACTCGCTTAGGAGGCACAAGTTGTGCCAATATCTAAGAAATTGCTTTGGTGGTCGGGGCTCAAGAGAGTCGTAGCGTTGTTTGTGGCTAAGTGTCAGCCTTACGCCTTAGTGAAGGCAGAGTGCCAAGTGCCGAGGAATTCGTGAATCCTTGCCTAGTTCGGAATAGAAGTTCGACTGGACTGTGTGCATGGTTTGCCAAAGTCATAGTGGGGTAGCGACGCCGTGTGGGTGATCGTAATTGTATTAACTTTAGTGTCGCACTTCGTTCCGCATAGGAAGGATAATTCGGCGGAGTAACTGGCAAATGTGTTTGGATAACATAGTTAGACTACATGGTGTGCCCTACAACATCGTGAGCAATCGAGGTGGGCATTCTACGTCCAATGATTGGATGTGTTTACAGAATGTGCTGGAGAGTAAGCTGTAGTTTAGTCCAGCCTTACATCCACAGATAGATGAGCAGACCGTGTGGGTCAACAGGACGTTGGAGGACGTGCTTCGAATGTGTGTTCTGGACTTCGGGAAGCTGTGGGAAGGCCATCTATTTTGGAAAAGTTTGCATACAACTTTAGCTACCAAGCGAACATACAAATGGCGCCCTTCGAGGCCCTTTTTGGTAGAAGTTGTATTTAAAATAAGAGGTGGTAAACACTACCCTTTTTGGTGCGAACCATATGAGAACTTTTGTTAATCGCTAAGAAGAGGCAGACTAAGTGCTTTAAAGCCATGTAACGGAATGTGGAGTTATCGGATGGCGCATGGGAAGTTTTAGTCGTTCAAGAGGGTTTCACGGGAGCGAAACTTGGGGAAGCTGAGCTCGGTATACCTTGGACCACTTGAGGTTTTAGAGCGGTTTGCTGAGGCGGTGCAAGAGCCTTCAAACTTGATCGTGAGTGATTAAGTTTTGGTGGCTAAAGGTTGATGTCTAGGGTCAAACCTGTTCGTTTTGGAGACCGTAAAGTCGAGCGACTTTGTCTCAAGGAGATCTGGATAGTCGTGGTCCGGTGGGACTTTTGTGTTAGCCAGGAGCTCTTAGGAGCGAGAGCAATCTATGCTGGTTGTGTACTCGGAGCTGCTCCGCCTGGGTACCATTGAGAGTTTCTGTTTTCTCTCCTTTAGTAATTTCGTGGACGAAATTCTTTTAAGGGGGGAGAGTTGTAACACCCCCGAAACTCACAAGAGGGACGGGCGACGTTTTAAGCCAAGTCTGGGTTTTGGAGCAGGTGTCACGGGCATGACACGGGCGTGACACGGGCTTGTCACGGGCATGTTCGGCCACGGGTCATGTGGTCGACGTTTTGACGATCGGAGATCGTCGAGTTGAGGCACACGGCCTAGGACACAGGCGTGTCCCAGGGCGTGTCACTTTGGGCAGTTTTCTGAGTCATGCACACGGGCTATGACACGGGCCCAGACACGGGCATGTCACATGAGAAACGGGCGTGTCGGGTGCCGTGTCGCAGGCCGTGTCCTTCTCTGGTTGGGAAAGCTGGCCGATTGCACACGGGGGGGCGTGACACGGGTCTCGACACGGACGTGTCACATGTGACACGGGCGTGTCGGAGGCCGTTTCGAATGCCTTGTGCTGGTTTTTCGAGTCGGTCAAGAGGGCGAATGGGTGACACGGCCAGGCACATGGCCGTGTGGCAACCCGTGTTCGGCCCCAGATTTTGTATTTTAGGCCTAATCGTGGTCGTTCGTTTCCTTGGTTTTGGAAACAACGGTGGGGGGCTAATGCTGGGATGTTATATCCGGGAATAGGGTTTTGAAACCCTCATTCCCTTTGGTTGGTTCTCTCTAAGAGTTAGAGAGAGGATAGAGCTTGGAGGAGGAAGAAAAAGCTAGATCCGGTCACCGGCAGAGCTTCGGAGCTCCAAATCACGATCCGAGTCTGGATCCGCGAAGGCGAGGCCGATACGGTGCTTTCCGTTCGGCTAGATCGTCATGGTGCTGAGGAAAAGCGAAAGGGTAACGATTCTCTTCTTGATCATGTGAAGCTCTTCTTCCTTTGCATGGGAAAACCCCTCTCCCACGAGTGTGCGGCTAGATCATGGTATTCCTTGGGGTAGATATGCGAAGTCCCCCTTGTTAGAGTCCGGAATCGTAGTACGGACATAGGCATTATGTGTGAAGCCTACCCGGACGTGTTGGTCCGGATCGGTGATGATTTGCTATGCATTGTTGGCCGGAGAAGACTCCGAGCATTGTGTTTGTTTTCGGGTTGCTATGCGGTAGTATGCATTAGGGAATCTAGGGGATTATCCCCGAGGTGCACCCAAAAATCTGGACGGAAACGCATTTCTGTCATATCGATGGCCTGGGAGCCAATCGGGTACATAGCGGGGCTATGTACCATGTTTGATCGTTATTTGGGACTGGGGAAGCTTAGTCCGCGTCAAAGGCCTAATGGCAATGGCGGGGAGAGCAATGGGCTGGTGTACCACTAACCGCTCCACCTGCTCGGTTAAAGCGACCTAAAGTTTTACGTGGGACTTACCAAGGTTTGGAGATCAAGTCTAGGCTGCGGCTGAGATGACTAAATGCTCACAAGATTGCCACCCTGGTGGTGGTGGTTGAGTTGAGGACCGAACGGGGTTCGGACTGGCTTCGCCGAGTAAGTGCCCATAGAGCACGGGGTGTACGGCTGTGTGAGCGTGCACCTGTGATGTGATGGTTATTTTGCTATGTTGCTTATTTTGCTAACAAGTGCAGGGAAGAAGCTTTGCCGCCCCAGTTTGGGGGCGGAATCGTTATAATTTGGTCAGCATAGCTGACAGTTGCCTTTGTTTACCACCGTGCGGTGGATTGTTTCTTGCAGGTGCTACGGAGCCGAGAGGTAAATAGTGGGCTAAAGCCCGAGTTGCTGTGCCGGCCCTCGAAGGCCAAATTTTGAGTGTTTTCCTTTTTGTACTCATGTGTGACCGGCCTGGGTGCCGAGGTTTGGAAGACACTTTTTATTAAGCAAACTCTTGTAATGCCATAAGGCTATTTCTGTTTTGTGTATTATACATTCCTATGGGTTTGAGTAGTGGACATTCATGCTTGGCAAGGTTCTTTATTCTTTGCAACCTTATTAAATTGCTTCCACTAGGTGTTGTGTAGGACGTTGTGATTGGTTGAATGGTTTCAATGCGTAACCAACCGGTCTGTCCGTAGTATATGGCGTCGGGCCCCGGACGGACCTACTGTTATATACTATGCGACGGATAGGGGTGTTACATGCTACTTCCATTTCTGCTCTATCTTCTCAGTTGACTTCTTACTCCACTATCCCTTCTTATATGGGTTTAGATTTAGGTCTCCCTAGACCTAGGTAGGGGAGATGCTTAATGAAGAAGCTCCAAAAGTTCCAGTTCGGGTAGCATAAGCTCAGGTCAGTCTAACAGCAGCATAAGTTGTTATTCAATATACAGAAATGTTTATAGATTCAGTTGTAGAAGCCGTTGCGGAAATTCCGGAAGTTGCTACTATAGGGGATGTCTCTATTAATCCCACAGTCAAGTTGAGCTCCTTATTCTCAGTTGTCGATACCCGGCACAACAGTTATTTTCATGTTTTTGAGAATTCTAATAAGGCTATAATATGTTATACAGCTCCTATTAGCTCTTCTATTCTAGAACAACTAAGAAACTTTTTTTTTCAGTTGTTTCTCCCTGTTATAATACGGTCCTGGAGACTATAGTTGCTATTTAGAATTCAAATATTATATAGCCATTTTTCCCCTCCAACTTATGCATGGGATGAATACCCAATGCCTAATTTAGATGACATTCTTTTTGAAGATATGGAAGATGATGATAATGCAAATATTCAAGCAACATATACAGATATTGCTAGTACACTGCCAGTAGTTTCAATTCCTTATCAGTCAGAGTTAATTAAAAAGATTGATGATTTATATGATCTGCCTTAAGATGATTCTTATGATGATGATGAATCTGATGAGTAAGATGACTCTAGTTCCAAGAAAAGAAAGTATAAGAAAAAGAATGTTCCTACAAAGGTTTGTCCTCAACCTTAATCTACTGCTTACATTCCATACTACATCTTGCATGGATTAACTCTCACTCAAAACCTTCCCCACTGGATGAGTTATTCTAAAAATGAATAGAAAAGGAGGAAGAATATGAAGAGATATCAGTCACCTCCAAGGTCTAGCAGAGGACCTCCTCCTCTACTAGCAGGTGCAGCAAGAAACATTTCTCAAAGGTCTACTTCTTCTCATTAACAATCTAAACCTACTTAGAGCAGACATGATAGACCCTCAAGGTCTGATTCTCATAGAATTCAAAGCAGCAGTCAACAACAAACATATCAAGAAAAGCCGCTTTCTCAAATTTATGATCCAGAACTGGATCCAAACTTCAGAATGGCTAAATTTAATG
Organism: Platanthera zijinensis; assembly: GCA_039513925.1. NCBI lineage: Eukaryota > Viridiplantae > Streptophyta > Magnoliopsida > Asparagales > Orchidaceae > Platanthera > Platanthera zijinensis. The sequence goes on from CM077078.1 coordinate 129,079,134, forward strand.
AAGTTATTTCTTTATCTCAGATTAAGAAAGCTAAAGTTGAAGGAAAGGACATCTCCCAGTTCTTCGCTATATCCTCCTACAGAAAGAAGGAACTAGATAAATACCAGATTAAGAACATATTCAATGTTAATCAATACATGAACTTACATCCAGAGGCAGTAGTGCCTAGGACTACATCTTTGAGAATTATTAGCTCTCAAGATCTTAAAATGAGTCAAAAGGAAGCTGATGATCCAAACAGGAAGTTAATCTTCACCAAACCTTCTTCAGAATCTTACTCTAATGCTCCTTAGAAAGACAAGTGATTTCTGATTTTTATTTTCTTATAACTGTGTTTATGTTTTTGTACTCTCAAAGCACTTTATTTTATATCTGCTGAAAGTTTTTCTGGTAGATATTCAATTCTTTGTTGTTTTTTCTTTAGTAAATAGTATCCTCACCCAAATAAGGGGAGATTGTTGGAAACCTATTACTGATTTAGGCTAGGATTACTATTAGGATGTTCAGTTTGACCCATTTTGTATAGTCTAGGGTTATTGGTTTTTTTCCAGGGTTATTGCCTCAGAAGAATTCCAGCAAAAATGCAGTTAGTCGAATGCAGAACTTAGGTCTACGAAAGCTGAGCGCAGTTCGACGATCGCCGAGCTCAGCTCGATGAAATTTGAGCTCTGGTCGACAAACTCTGATCTCCACTCAGAAACTCAGCTCGACGAAAGTAAAGCTCAGCTCGACGAACTTTGATCTCAGGTCGATGAATAACAAGATTCTGTTCGACGAACTCCAGGCTCAGGTTGACGAAATGCTTACTGAGTTTGACTAATTCTCTGCAATGTTTAGGCAGTTTTGTTCACCGACGACAAAACATGATTCAAGCTTAATTTCAGGCTAATTATATTCTAAAGTCATAATAATTTAAATACTTAATTACAGATAGCTATAACTTTTATATTTAATTCCAAATATTGTAACGAATATAGCCATTTAGAGGCAGTATTAAATATTTATTTACCACACATATTTAGGCTGATCTATTTTTAAGGCAATTACTATTCTTGGAAAATCTCTCAGACATTTCAGAATCGACAAATTCAAATATTTGAAATCTTCTCTACATTCTCTATATATATGTGCAGAAGATTGTGAAAGTTAGGTGATAAGATCTATCTACCTCTAGAGGGGGGTGAATAGAGTAAGTTCAAATTGATTGATGTATTTAAAACTTTTGATTTACTTAGTGTAGAAAGTGAGTTATGCAATGGTTAAATATATGATAAAGCAAACAGCACACAACACACAGCAAGAAGTAAACATAAACCACAGAAGACACAAGGAAATTATAGTGGTTCCCCAAACTTGGGTAGTCCACTCTTCTATCACCCTTTGATAGGAATCCACTGCAAGATGGTTGATCAGGTGTCCTGGGCACCACCAGATTTTTTGATAAGGTGTCTTGCCACCACTGATTTTGACAAGGTCTCAGCTAACCAAAAGGGTAACTTTTGAAGGGAGTTAAAGCCCTGTACAGATGGAATAAGGTAAAGAAAGGATGAGTATGCTTCTCTGTCAACTATCAGAGAGAAGCTTGTGGATTTTGATGTTGTCAGAGCTCCCCCTGAGATGTAGATGAGTTCAGGTAGAAGAAGCTTTGCACAAGGGTGACAGGCTCTTCACTGCTTGTCCTTCTTCAGCAATAGATAACTCAGAAACTGAGTGTTTGATGTCTGAAGGTAGAAGGCAGTCTGTAGAAGAGTTGATTGCAGAGCAGAAGAGAATCAGAGAGTATTGATGATGATATTTCTCTGAGTGATGTTCTTCTCTTTGAATTCTCTGCAGCAGATTCTGTGAGAGAGAGATGATGAAGAATGTTCTCTGTAACAAATCTGAATAACTGTGTTACTGTCTCTCTCGAAAAAATCTCTGAGTAATAGAATTACTACTGTCTGATAGATAGCCGTTGGCAGGGCATTCAATGCATTCCTTAACTGTCCATGCCTTGGAAGGAAGTGCCTTAATTGATTTCCAATGAAAATTCCTTGAGATATGGACCAATTAAGTCTTGAAACGGCCAGGGGATCTCTTGCAATAACTGCTTTGATGATCTTTAATTTGAATTTCAAATGTCAACAGACGGGAGAACTCAAAACATCGAACTCATCATAAATCGTCGATCTGAGCTCAACTATCCGTCGATCAGAGAGTGATTAAGGATGCAGAGAGAATCACGCCAAAACGTCGAGCTGAAGTCGACATTACGTCGAACTGAGGACGACGCTGCGTCGAGCTGCGATCGACTATGCGTCGAGCAGCGGTCGACTACGCGTCGAGCTGAGGACGACGACACGTCGAGCTGGGGTCGACTATCCGTCGAGCTGAGCAGAACTAAATTCTCAAATATCCTAAGTTCTAAACTCACACTCAATGACCTATGCTATACAATGAGGTCATGAATCCTTAGCATAGTTATCCTGACCCAAATATAAAAAGGGTGTTCCAACAATCTCCCCCTATTTGGATTAGGATTACTATTCACATGATTATAAGGAAATAAAATGCATACAGAAGATTAAAACACAGACAAAACCATAAACCATAGATAGGAGCAGGAGTAGATATATAAATATCAAAAGTGTTGATGGCAGTTGTAGAGAGGTAGAGCCATCTTACATTACTTCTTCTTTGGTTCTTCTTCAAAGCTTTTCTTGAACTTGATTTCTCTTTGAGGATTGGCAATATCTTTCCTGGATCTGTAATCCTCAGAAGTACCCAAGGAAGTTATGCTTTTTCTACTGGGAGGAACAGCAGCAGGATGCAATTCCATGTACCTATCAAATTCAAAGAATTTACTGGAGTTGTATTTGTCCAATTCTTGTCTTCTCTGCTCAGACATAGTACTGATATTTGATGTGTCCAGTCCTCTTTCTTTATTCTTCTTAATCAGGTCTAGAGCAGCAAGCTCAGCCATTCTAGCTTTCCAAGCAGTAGGATTGTTGACTGGATCATCATAAGGGACAGGAGGTTCATATTTGTTGCTTTGATCTGAAGGAGAAGGTTTTTGCCTTACACCATCATTGAGCTTGAAGGGAAAAGGACCAGAGGCTGAAGCAATAGTCTTTCCTCCCCTTTGATATGGCTGGTGTCTAGCTTGACCTCTTGATTGGTTTCCTCTTGAAGATCCTCTTTGTTGATAACCTCTTGGTTGGCTACCTCTTTGTCCTCTCCTGGATTGATATGTCTTGCCTTGGAAGGAGGATGTGGGAGGTTTGCTGACAGGGTTAGCACTGCCTCCTGCACCTGGAGAAGATGGAGGAGGAGGAGGAAGAATAGATTTAGAGGGGCCTTTGAAATACTTCTTCTTCTGTTTCATAGCCTTGAGTTGGTTCTTGGAATATTGCATCCAGGGCTCTGTAATCTCACAGTTGTGAAGAATGTGATACGGAGTATCATGGTCAGTGGCCCTTTCCATTTGAACTCTCTTTAGAGCTTTGCTTCTAGCTTTTCTCTTTTTAGCAATGGTGGCAGATGAATCATCTGAGCTAGTGGCAAACTCATCAGAGGAGCTGCTTTGCACATGATCATAAGGATCATAAAAATCCTTCTTGGAGGCAATTCCTGAAACAGGAACAGAAGCAGCTGAGTCACTGATAACTTCAGATATTACAGCCTCAACTGAACTGGCTGGATAGATCTTATTAGCAGGAGCAGAAGCTACCACTGCATCAGAGACTTGAGAAATAATAGAACTGGCAGGAGCAACAGCTACCACTGCCTCTGGAACAACAGAACTAACAGGAGCATCAGCTACCACTGTTAAGAAAACAATATCAGAATCAACATCTTCAACTGATTTGGCAGGAGCTGAAGCTACCACTGCAACTGAAACAACAACTTCAGGAACAATTGCAGGAGCAAGGGCTTCCACTGCATCAGAAGTGTTGGGCAACTCATCAACAGTCATATCATCAACAGAATGATCAACAGTACTAATATCAACATTAGAACAAGCAGGAGCAGCAACAGCACTATGATCAAGAGAATCATTAGCAGGAGCATCAGCTACCACTACATCATCATCAAGGATCATTTCATCTAAAATAACAGCAGCAGCAGCAGAAAAGGGAACAATAGCCCTGGACAGATCTTCAGGAAGCAATAATCTGTATGGGCTGAAAGACCTTTGGAAAAAGCATGCTGGCACTGCCACTGTAAAGTCTTCAACTGGAGGCTGAACAAACTCTCTATCTGTAGGCTGAATTTCTGAAACTAACAGCTCTTCTCTATCAAAAGGAGGCAGCTCTTCTTCTACAAAAATCTCCCCCTGCCTAGAATCAGTAAGAACTGACTCTAGGCCCCTAATAGAAGGGCCAGCCACAAGAGGAGTAAGGGAAGAGAGTTTAGATGAGATGGAGTTCAAAGAGAGGATTATTGGAGCTAGGGAAGCATCCAATAGAGAAGAAAGCCTTGGAGCCAAGAGCTTGTTGGCCAAGGGAAGCAAATCTACTTGCTCAAGGGGATGTTGAGCAGAGGTAGAGGGAGGAGAAACAGATGCAACAGGAGATGATGTTGGGATAGATGGAATGGGGATGGTAGGTTCAATGATGGATGACATGATGAGGTCAGAAAATGATGGTGTCTCAGATATGTCATCAGGAGAACCATCCAAGAAAGAATCATCTGGATTGTTGATCTCAATATCCATTGGAGGGAAGAAGTGAAGAGGATGAAAATCTTCAGATGTGGTAATGGATGGAGGAATGGAAGAAGCAATTGTAGCAATTGATGATGTTGTTAGCATAGGGGATGAAAATTGAGATGTGGATGGAGTGAAGGTGGTTGGAAAGCTGAAGGAAGATGAAATGGTGATGGATGGCATGGCTTCTTCTACTAGATCAGAAGGCTGAGGTGAAGTGACCACAACAGTCCTTGTTTCTGTAGAAGTTTTCATAGCTGCAGCAGCTCTGGGATTGGTGATTTTCCTGTCCCACTTACCAATGAGGGCACAGGTCAATCTCTTAGAAGCATTGATATGCTTAGAGGATACCAGAAGCTGAGGGCAGATATGATGAAGCAGCAAACCCAACACTCTTCCAAAATTGACATAGGTCTTGTTGACCTTCTTCTTCACTAAATCAAACAGAATTTCTCCCCAATTCAAGTGCTTTTTGTCCAGGAGAGCAGCCATGATGCAAAATTGATGCCTGGAAATGGCATCATGTGCTGTTCTCTTAGCACAGATAACCTTGCCTACCACATCAGCTAGAAGTCTGAATTCTATGGCAAGGTCTACTTTCAACAATTTGGAGGCATTCTCAGAGGAATGACCCATCCTGTCTAACATTGCAGCATATTCTTCATTGGACAGCTCCATACTGTCATTGCCATTCTCCAATTCAAACACCTCAATAAATATAGCAGAGGTTAAGGATACCTGAGTCCCTGAGATTGAACCAGTAATGGTGCTTTCATCTTGAGTGACTGCTGTATAAATCCATTCTTTGATTTCTGTTTCTGCTATTGGCATTCTGGTTGTCATGAACTTCTCCAATTTCTGTTCCTTGAACAGCTCCAGAATTTCCAGAAAATTCTGAGATGATCCTTCAAAGGAATCCAAATCAATGTCGAAACCGCAATCAAATTTCATTGCCGCCAAGATTGCTGCTGGAATCGCCATTTCCTGTAGAATACCTCTCGAAAACAAGTGTAAAATCTTTGGAGGGAGAAAATACTTGCAGAAAATATGAAAGCGCAAATGAAATCGACGCCGAGAAGATGATTTTATACTAGGGTTCGACGCAAAAAAGGAAATAACGTCGAGCTTAGATCGACGCTAAGAAGCTCTAGGGGAAACGAAGAGACTCGGTGGCGTTCAGCTTAGATCGACGTTCGACGTTTTGAAGGTCGACGGTCGACGCTATTTGGGATGCTGAACGTCGAGCTCTGGTCGACGTCAATTAACGTCGTCGACCGAGACAGAAACTTAACAAACTCTAGACAGGGTCGATCTCTGGTCGACGCAAAGATGAGGTCGACGGTCGACGCTTTTTAGCGGTCGACGATCAGTCGATCTCCAGTCGACGTTTTCAAATGAAAAACGTCGAGCGTCGAGCAGAGTTCAGACAGAACCTCTAGACACTTAAGAAAGAGATACATTTGCCTAGACTTTGTCATTTTTATGGTTTCAAAATCTTGTAGATTAACTTATGCTATCTCCATCTATCATTCCCAACTGATTAAGGAAGAAGAAGTGCTTCTTTTCATCCAAAGGTTTGGTGAAAATATCTCCCCTTTGTAAATCAGTAGAAATGTACTCTAGTGCTATTTTATTCTTTTCTACATTATCCCTTAAGAAGTGATGTCTGATCTCTATGTGCTTTGTCCTACTATGGAGAACTGGATTTTGAGCAATGCAAATTGCACTAGTATTATCACAAAGAATTTTTGACTTCTCTAAGTTGTAGCCATAGTCTAGGAGCTGGTTTTGGATCCACAATATCTGTGAGCAGCAACTACCTGTAGCCATGTATTCAGCTTCAGCAGTTGATGTAGACACAGATGTTTGCTTTTTGCAAAACCAGGAGACAAGTCTATCACCAAGGAATTGACAAGTTCCACTGGTGCTTTTCCTGTCTACTCTACATCCAGCATAGTCAGCATCTGAAAATCCAGTGAGATCAAATCCTGAGTCATGTGGATACCAGAGACCTAGATTTGGACAGCTTTTTACATACCTAATAATTCTCTTAACTAATGTGAGGTGTGACTCTCTAGGGCTCACTTGGAACCTAGCACATACACATATAGCAAACATAATATCTGGTCTGCTAGCTGTAAGATATAAAAGAGAGCCGATGATTGCTCTATAATTAGTCTGATCAACTGGTTTACCAGATTCATCAGCATCTAAAACAACATTAGTAGGCATGGGTGTTTTCATAGAAGATGCATCTGACATGCCAAATTTCTTAACCAATTCTTTTGCATACTTGGTTTGAGAAATAAATATGCCATCAGCATGTTGTTTGATTTGCAATCCCAAGAAGAAGGAAAGCTCACCCATGCTACTCATTTCAAACTTTGAGTGCATTAGTTGTGAGAACTTTTTGCACAAGCTTGAATCAGTAGACCCAAAAATTATGTCATCTACATATATTTGTACTAGTAGGATATGGGACTTATGGGTTCTAATAAAAAGAGTTTGGTCAACTCTACCCCTTTTAAAATCATTTTCAAGCAGAAAGGAGGCTAAGGTCTCATACCATGCTCTTGGAGCTTGCTTGAGACCATATAAAGCCTTATGTAATTTGAAAACATGTTCAGGAAAGGTTGGAGAGATAAAACCTGGAGGTTGCTTGACATAGACTTCTTCCTTGATGTCTCCATTGAGAAATGCACTTTTAACATCCATTTGGAATACCTTGAATTTCTTGTGTGCAGCATAAGCAAGGAAAATTCTTATGGCCTCCAACCTTACAACTGGTGCAAAGGTTTGGTCATAATCAATCCCTTCTTCTTGACAATAGCCTTGAGCAACAAGCCTTGCCTTGTTTCTCACAATGATCCCTTGATCATCTAACTTGTTCATGAATACCCATTTAGTTCCAACAATTTGCTGGTTTCTTGGTTTTGGAACCAATTCCCATACTTTGTTTCTTTCAAACTGGTTTAGCTCCTCTTGCATTGCAATGATCCAGTTTGGATCTTGCTCTGCATCTTGAATTGTTTGAGGCTCTTTTTGGGAGAGAAAACAAGTGTGCATCAGATGTTGATTTATCTGATTTTTGGTTTGCACACCTTCTGAGATTTCTCCAATCACTTGAGAGATTGGATGATCTCTTATTGTTACTAAATCAACAATGGGTGTTGATTGTTCACCAACCTGTGTTGTTGTTTCCTCTTGTGGAACAACAACTGGTTCTTCAAGTTCTTCATTGTTTCCTTCCAAAATCTGATCAGTATCTTCATTGTTACTAACATTTGGTTCTTGTTGTGTAGTGGAAGATAAAGAACCATTATCCATGATGGTTAACTGATTTATATTTTCAGCTAGAGATTGTACCTGCAAATGGTCTATGGTAGAAGAATTCTTCTCCTTATAAGACATATATTAGACTCATCAAAGGTAATATGCATGGATTCTTCAATTTTATGGGATGACTTGTTATTAACCCTATAAGCTTTGCTGTTCAAAGAGTATCCCAGAAACACTCCTTCATCAGCCTTAGCTTCAAATTTTGCTAAATATCTCTTGTCATTATTATGAATGAAGCAAGTGCAACCAAAAATCTTGAAAAAGCTAACTTTAGGTTTCTTCCCTTTGACCAATTCATAGGGAGTCTTATCCTTTAGTTTATGTATCAGGCTTCTATTCAAAACATAATTGGAGGTGTTCACAGCCTCTGCCCAAAAGGTTAGAGGAAGATGAGCATCTGTCAATAATGTTGTGGCAGATTCAATTAAGGTTATATTTTTCCTTTCAACTACACCATTTTGTTGAGGAGTTCTAGGAGCTGAGAAAGTGTGCCTGATCCCTTCATTCTGACAGAACTCTTGCATAAGAAGAGAATCAAACTCTGTCCCATGATCACTTCTGATCAGGGCTATATGAGTATTGAACTCAATCTGTATGCTCTTGAGAAAATCTGTCAAAATTTTGAAGTTATCAGACTTCTTTCTCAGGAAGAACACCCAAGTGAATCTTGAGAAGTCATCTACAATCACTAAGGCATAAGATTTCCCCCCTAGGCTTTGTACTGTAGTGGGTCCAAAAAGATCCATGTGCAACAGATACAAAATTCTAGGTGAATCACTCTTATTAAGTGATTTGAAACTGTTTTTGGTTTGCTTTCCTAATTGACAAGCCTTGCAGAGTCCTTCCTTCTTGTAGGAACCAGAAGGTAGTCCTCTAACAAGGTTGAGTTTAGACAGCCTAGCAATAGTTCTAAGGTTAACATGTCCTAATCTTTTATGCCAAAGCTCATTTGACTTACTAAGAGAATTGAAAAGGCATATATCTACTTTAGAAGAATTGAAATCAACTAAATATATATTATCTTGTCTATTTCCAATCAACACAATATTGTTATCTAAAGCAATATTACAGACCAGATCAGTGAACCAAACCTGATAACCAGCATCACAAAGTTGACTGATGCTGATTAAGTTGTGCTTTAGTCCTTCCACATAAGCTACCTTCTTGAAGGTGATTGATCCAATTTTGACTTGACCATATCCTTTGGTTTGTCCAAAGTTGGAATCACCAAAGATTACTCTTGGTCCAAGCTTTGCCTTGAAGGATGTAAGATTGCTTTTGGTCCCTGTCATATGTTTGGAGCAACCACTATCCAGGTACCAATGCTGGTTCACCACTGGATAGCTCTTCATCTGCACATGTAACAGCTTAATTGTTTTTCACCCAGTTCACCTTGGGTTGAGGTTGATAACCAATGAAATCAGAAATGAAAGAAATTTCAGGCTGACTCTTATAGCCTTCAGGATGATATCTCCTAGGAGGAATCACCCATTCAGTATAAGGGTTAGGCTGAGATGTAGGATATTTATGATTTGATTTAGATTTATCCTGTGTAAATAAAACAAGGCTCTGAGCTCTGTTCGACGATCGTCGATCTAAGTTCGACGTTGATGTTTCAGGACGTCGAGCTCCATTCGACGTTCGAACAAGCCTACCTTCAGGGACAACAGCCAGTCGACCTGAGTTCGACGTGTGTCGACCTGAGTTCGACGCTTCAGCATGGTGTTGCTGATTCTTGTTAGAATGGCATCGAGCTCTGGTCGAAGATCGTCGAGCTTTGTTCGACGTTTTCTGTTGTACTTGAAATGGCTTAGGTAGATCAGAATTTTTTCTGGCTACCACCATAATTTCTTTACCCTTGTTACTGGTAAACTTTATGGGAGTTGTTAGCACTATAGGTTGGCTTGAAGAGGCACCCAAACCTAGTGAACCATTCATTCTTGAATTCACTATGCTTGTGATGTCTATTAACTTGAGACTCCTCCCATTGAGAGTTTCCTCATCTGTTTAGCCTTGGATAGCTCACTAATTAGTGAAGCTATCTCCTCCCTACAGCATTCTAACTCATCAGAAAGCTTGAGATTATTTGCACTTAATGTGCTGTAATCAGACAACTGACTTCTAAGAGAATCAATTGTTTTCTCAGCAGTCAGCAAGTCTATGCACATAAATTTAAATCTAAATTTGAAATCATCAGAAGAAAAATCAAAGGAGTCAAGTACCTGATCTTCACTTAATTCCTGATCAGTCACATATTCAGATTCATGCTCTTAATCTGAGCAGCTTTGTGATGCATTGATTGCCATCATGCAGAATCCTTTCTCAGTGGCATCATCCTCATCATCAGTTGTGCTGGATGATTCTTCAGACTCTTCAGTATCACTCCATGTTTCAGCAACAAATCCTTTCCTTGTATGTTTGGTGTTGCTGGAGGAGGATTTATCATAGTATTTCTTGGAGTCTTTATCTCTTTTCTTGTCTCTTCTTTCTCTCTTGTCTTTCTTGTCTTTCTTGTCTTTGCCTTGATTTTCAGGACAGTTTGGTGCAATGTGTCCTGGTTTCCTGCAGCCATAGCATATAATATCTTTATTATTGGATCTGTCATACCTTGGCTTATCTTGGTCTTTAGAAGACCATCTTCTGAAGTTCTTTCTAGCAATCTTGTTGAATCTTTTGGCTAGTAGGCTTAATAGTTCTTCATTGCCTATCTCCTTCTCTTTAGGTACTTCCTCTGAAGCTTTGAGAGCTATTGTCTTCTCCACTTTGGGTGTAGAAGAAGTTATGTTTTGCTCCCCTTCTCTATTTTTGACAAATAGCTCATAGGACTTGAGTTTGCCTAAGAGAGCTTCAGTGGATGTCTCAGTTTGACTTCTGCCATCTTTAATTGGCCAGATTCTTGAATCCCAAGTGCTAGGTAAGCACATGAGAATTTTATCATTTATCTCTGTGAGAGATATATCCTTGTCCAAAGTTTTCAGTTCACTGACAATCAGACTAAATCTGTTGTACATGTCAGCCACAGATTCAGCTTGAGCCATTTTGAAATTCTCATACTGTGTTATCAGCTGAGCTCTTCTATCTTTTCTTTCATCAGCTGAACCTGAGACTATCTCAGTTAGTTTGTCCCAGATTTCTTTGGCAGAGTTGCATTCAGCAACCTTCTGAAATATGTCATCTGACATTGTTTGGGCCAAGATGTTCATGGCCTTTGCATCAGCAACTTTCCATTTCTTTATATCAGTGTCTGTTCCTGCAGGTGGTGGAACAGCTGAGGTACTTGTTGTAGTAGGAGGCCTTGGACAATCTGTTAAGACACAGTTAAAAATGTCTTCATCAAAAGAGTTCATATATAATTTTATCCTTGCCTTCCAGAGTCCAAACTTAGATAGATTGCACACTGGAGGTCTTGTGCTTGCATAATCCTTGTTTTGTGCCATGAGTTTTTATAAAAACAATTTTTATCAAAACAAAATAAACCCTCTGTAGAGTTTGATCTTATCAAAGATCTTTGTGGTTCAGGTGTTAGCCTTAAGGAAAGACCAACCTGCCTCTGATACCAATTGAAAGTTAGGTGATAAGATCTATCTACCTCTAGAGGGGGGGTGAATAGAGTAAGTTCAAATAGATTGATGTATTTAAAACTTTTGATTTACTTAGTGTAGAAAGTGAGTTATGCAATGGTTAAATATATGATAAAGCAAACAGCACACAGCACACAGCAAGAAGTAAACATAAACCACAGAAGACACAAGGAAATTATAGTGGTTCCCCAAACTTGGGTAGTCCACTCTTCTATCACCCTTTGATAGGAATCCACTGCAGGATGGTTGATCAGGTGTCCTGGGCACCACCAGATTTTTTGATAAGGTGTCTTGCCACCACTGATTTTGACAAGGTCTCAGCTAACCAAAAGGGTAACTTTTGAAGGGAGTTAAAGCCCTGTACAGATGGAATAAGGTAAAGAAAGGATGAGTATGCTTCTCTGTCAACTATCAGAGAGAAGCTTGTGGATTTTGATGTTGTCAGAGCTCCCCCTGAGATGTAGATGAGTTCAGGTAGAAGAAGCTTTGCACAAGGGTGACAGGCTCTTCACTGCTTGTCCTTCTTCAGCAATAGATAACTCAGAAACTGAGTGTTTGATGTCTGAAGGTAGAAGGCAGTCTGTAGAAGAGTTGATTACAGAGCAGAAGAGAATCAGAGAGTATTGATGATGATATTTCTCTGAGTGATGTTCTTCTCTTTGAATTCTCTGCAGCAGATTCTGTGAGAGAGAGATGATGAAGAATGTTCTCTGTAACAAATCTGAATAACTATGTTACTGTCTCTCTCGAAAAAATCTCTGAGTAATAGAATTACTACTGTCTGATAGATAGCCATTGGCAGGGCATTCAATGCATTCCTTAACTGTCCATGCCTTGGAAGGAAGTGCCTTAATTGATTTCCAATGAAAATTCCTTGAGATATGGACCAATTAAGTCTTGAAACGGCCACGGGATCTCTTGCAATAACTGCTTTGATGATCTTAAATATGAATTTCAAATGTCAACAGACGGGAGAACTCAAAACATCGAACTCATCATAAATCGTCGATCTGAGCTCAACTATCCGTCGATCAGAGAGTGATTAAGGATGCAGAGAGAATCACGCCAAAACGTCGAGCTGAAGTCGATGTTACGTCGAACTGAGGACGACGCTGCATCGAGCTGCGATCGACTATGCGTCGAGCAGCGGTCGACTACGCGTCGAGCTGAGGACGACGACACGTCGAGCTGGGGTCGACTATCCGTCGAGCTGAGCAGAACTAAATTCTCAAATATCCTAAGTTCTAAACTCACACTCAATGACCTATGCTATACAATGAGGTCATGAATCCTTAGCATAGTTATCCTGACCCATATATAAAAAGGGTGTTCCAACAGATTGTTGCCTCAATGTTACAAACTAATGTTGTTCACTTAGATTTACTGACTTAGAGACTTGCAGATAAACATACTCTTACAGAATTAGATCTTCAGTCACTACTTGTGCAAAGTCTTCAATCTCTCAGATACAAGAAGGTCTATACCCTGAAGAAAGACTCCCTCTCCTAATCATAAACTATACTCAAATCAGGGGGAGCTTTCTGCTTTAACATCCACTAGTCTTCTCAGAGATTCTTGACAGAGAAGACACCATCATTCTTTTGGTTTATTTTCATAAACTGTGTACAGCGTTCTTAACTCCCTTCAAAAGTTACCTTTTTAGTTTTTAAGTCTCCTGATCAAAAGACTTAAGTTGGTTTTTGGGCACCTAATCAAAAGCTCAAAGGGTTTCTAGATCTCCTTTAGAAAAATAGGTCTTGTGATGGTAGGGAACCTGAGCAAAAACCTATGGTGGTAGGGCACCTGATCAAAAACCTATAGTGGATTCTTACCTGGGTGGTAGAAGAGTGGATGCACCCAGGTTTATTCGGGAACCAGTGTAAATTCCTTGTGTCATCTGTGATTGCTATTCTTTTTATTTGTGTGTTGTGATTGTATCTTTATTTATATATATATATATATATATATATATATATATATATATATCACTAGTTTTTAAATATGCTATAAAACAAAATCAAGATTTTAATATACACTATTCACCTCCCTCTCGTGTAAAGTAGATCTATCCCTCACTTTCAAGAATGTAGCTATGTCCACAGGAGTTGAGTGAAGTTTATTCACTCAATTCCAGGTAAGAAAAAGCATTGAATATAGCTTAGTTAGTCTAATACTAAGTATTGGCAAGCCAAAAATATGTCTAAGTAGTTTGGCGTTGAGTGATGAAGAAACGCTCAACACCATGCAACAAAAACAATGTGAGTTGAACTGGATTTTGAATTTGTCAAACTAAGTTTAGAGTTCGTCGAGCTGAGCTCACCGTTCGTCGAACTCAGTTCAACATTCGTCAAACTTTGTTTAGAGTTTAGTGAGGCAGAGACTGTCAAAGCCCAATGTTTAAGAGGCAGAAAATTTGCCAAGTCCACAGGTGTTGAGTAAAGGTCATTCACTCAATGTCATAGCCTTATAAGGGTTGAGTAACACTCTATCAATAAAAGTCACTATTTTTTAAACACAGAAATTTGGCTTAAGCAAAAAGCGTTGAGTGATGAAAACTGTTGGGTACATTTGAAAATGTGTACCAGATTTTGAGAAGCCTCACTTAACTCAATGATATTCATCAATGTCTAATTGATGGTATTTTAAGTTACTTTGTGAAGGTTGAGAAATTTCAAAGGAAATGTTCTAAGTATAAGTGTCGACACTTGTAGAAAGCTGTGTCGACACCAGAAGACAGATAGTATCGTCACACCGGACATTTGTCGACACACAGAAAATCTGTCAACAATAATTGTGACGACACACAGGACTAGTTTCGACACACATCTGGATTATGTCTATAGCAATTGTGTCGATACACAGGACTTGTGTCGACACATTCCAGAACACAATCAAGACTACAAGCTGTGTCGATACAAAAGACTTGTGTCGACACATTATACAGAAGCCATGTCAAGAAGCTGTGTCGACACTATGGGAGCTGTGTCGACTTCACCAGGGATTGTGTCGACACTTAATCTATTTTTGTTGACACATATGAAGCAATGACTCAACACTTTGCTGACTGAGACAAAGACATATGGAATGACTGGTGAATTGATAGGTGTCATGATCAATAAGGCTATTGCAAGTGTCAGAGTTGTTAGAAGTTTGTTATAAACCGGATCCGTCTGTAACCATGGAGAAAGTCTATATAAAGACATATTCTATCATCTGATACAGCAGAACATTTTGGGAAACAAAAAGGACAGAGAGCTTGTAACGCCCCCGAATTTTCGATGATTTATTTTAAATCCTTTTTCGGCGTTACGTTGACGTTTTCCGTCTCGAGCCGTTGTTAGAGTACCTCGTTAGGTGTTCTTAGAGGTTTAGCCTGTTTGCGGGTTTCCCCAGCTAGCCGGTGTCTGTTTTGGAGACCCGGTTGAGCCTTTCAGGGAATTCTCGTGTTTGGCTTCGGGCGAGGTTAGCTCGAGTTTTGTTCATCGGAAGTCGTTTTTGACTTCGTCGTTGTTCTCGTAGCCCGGGTTTTTAGCTACGGTGCGATTTTGGTCGAAATCCGAAGACGTCGCGTTTTCGCGTCGTTTTGGCGGTAGTTAATTTGCGCGAGTCGTCATTTTTCTATGACGGCATGTCTCTTGGCGCATGTGTCGCGTGGCGCGCGACTCGTGCGAGCCGGTGTGGTTTATTGTTTGGTGTGCGTGTTGTACGTGTGAGGTTAATTATAATTGCGCGTGCGTGCCGGTATTTTTTTGTACGTGCTCGTGCGCGCGTGTGCGTGCGCGCGGGGTTGAGTATGTGTGCGCGAGCGCGTGTTTTTAGGCGTGTTTATGTTTTATTAGTATATTATGGGTGTTGGTATGTATATACTTATGTGTGTTAGTGGGTTATTGGGTTAAGTTAGTTAGTAATTATATTAGTATATAAGTTATATTGCTTAATAGGTTTTATATTATAGTATATATTATGATATATTAGGTATTAACTAATATTAGGATTAGCATTTAGGTTTTATATTAACCCTCCCTCCTCTCACCCGTGAGCTAGCAGCCCCCCCCCCCCCTTTTACTTTTTTGTTCTCCCTGTACGAGCCCGACCGAGCGGAAACGGCGACCTAGCCGACCCCTCTTCCGCCGCCCGCCGCCGGCCGCCCCGGCCCCCTCCTTCCGATCCGAGCCCGGATCCGCGCTCCCCTCGCCGAGAGCTTCGAGCCGAGGTAGTCTATTCGTCATTCCTCCATGTTTTTCATTTGGATTCGTTTTGGATTTTTCGTTGTTTTGGAATTTATTGTTCTCCTTTCTTGTTTAGAATGCGATCTTAGGTTGCTTTGGTGGTTTTGGTGAATTTTGGGAGCTTCCGGAATTTTTGGGCGTCCGCCATAGCGCCGTTGTGCTGGCGAAATTTTTGGTGATTTAGCGAGGCAAGTGTTTCTCCCTTTCGCCGTTTGGCCTCTCTTTTCCTCTGTTGCATGTTAAATTCATAATCAAAATTTTTAATTTAGTCGTAATAACGCCCCTCCTAACCCTTATCCCCATTGGATCGCGCTAGAAAAAAATTAGGATTTCTACCCTCCCGCTAGTAGCTTCCGATTTAGGACGGCGTCGCGGTAGGTGTGTCGCGTAGATATGGGTTAGCGTCGGGTTGAGTTTATGTTAGGCCTAGGTGTAGGTCTAGGTTTTGGGATTTTTGCCTAGTTTGCCTATTTGAGGTGTTTAGGTGTAATTGTGCACGCTCGGCCTATGGTCGTGCGTCTTTTAAATCGTGCGACCCGATGTCGGTGCTCGTACGCTAGGCTTAGGATCGAGTGAGTGTACTCACTCGCAGCGGCGTTGCGTAATCGCAACGACTAATCCCTTAGCGTTGATTTCTCCCCGAGTGTTTTGCTCGTGTATCGAGAGTCCCTTGTCGGCTGTTACTTTTCGAAGGCCGAATCGTGGGTTGTGGTCAGTAGTGGTGGTGGATGGCTCTTTTATGGGTTGTGTGGCGTGATGTAGCCTTGACCACACTCTTTACCTTGACCCGAGTAGTTTTCTGGGCAAGTGAGTGATGGGTTTTTGTGCCTTCACGTGTCAACCCTTGAGCAATTTGTTGACTTGGAATTAGTGGTTGGGCGATTTGGAACGTTTTCAACCTGATTCCAAGTTTCTTGTTTTTGCTACTGCCGCCTCTCACAATTTAGGATGTTAGGCGTTTCTTCCGTAGGTGTTGCAGCATTTTTTTTGGCATCATGGCCATGTTGACTCTGCAGGTTTTTAGGCAGAGTAGTTGCTGTTTACCCGCACTTGGTGCAGGTTTGCTTTTCGCCCTTCCTTGGGCATTGTTGTTTTTACTCTACTTTGTACTCTCCTTACTTTACTTTACCTGTCTTTACCTTACTTTCCTTTTTAGCACTTGCATTCCTTGCTCTGAGGTGTTCTATTTTTCTTCTGAACGCCTCAGGTTCTGGGCGGTAGCCAGTAGGTGGCTGTTGCTGTGGTGCTGTTGGAGGTCCTTTTGTTGCCTGTTGAGACTCTCTTGAGTCATTGTGAGGTAGTTTTACTGCACTTTCTACAGACATACATACTTGCCAGTGGGTTCGTGTCAGCTGTTGGCGCCCCTGGTAGTTTTACCTTTTTGTACTAGATATGTTTTCTTCTTACTGCTACCCTTTCTGGGAGATAGTCTATTTGCTCTGGGAAGTTTTATGCTAGGTTGCTAGTTACTTTAAAAGCTAAAAGTAAAACTATATTATGTATAAGCATATGATCAGCATGATTTCTAAAAAGAACTCAATTAACGTACTTTCATAATTACGTATAGCAAATGAATTTTCCTATATATGTATAAATTAAAACTAGAGTTTTGGTTCAGCGTAAGGGCCCTTCGGGATCACTTATGCGCTCATTTAGGATGTTGACGTAAATGAAGTATCTTCCGCTACGTATAAAAATCAGTTTTGAAACCGTGGACTCTTTGGTCCACTGAGCCGAGGGATACGGCCAATAAATAAATCAAGTTTTTTATAATCAAATAAGTCATGATTTGAAAGGATTTGGAGTGTCGCCTGAACGTCGGCAGTTATCCCCTGCTCGACGTGGCATCACAGCGCGTAGATTTTCTCTTACTCTGATTTAATAAATAGTGAGAAAAATGCGGGTTGTGACAGTTGGTATCAGAGGGAGGTTGCTTGACAATTGGTCGGGCAACCTTCCTTTGTTTGTGTTAGATGTTTAGAGTCATATCATACACACACCGACATGTCATCAGCACGTCTTGGCAAAAGCACGAACACTACACTCATAGCATAACATGAAGTATACGGGGCATATTATGTGGTATGGGATGCATAATATGTGTTCGTATATGGATCCACCATAGGGGCTACATGTGAGGGTTATGTAGTATGGGATGCATAACCTCACCACATGACTGCGACTAGCACGTTTCTTTTTCGTTGCATGGAAATGTTATGTAGTATGGGATGCATAACATTTTCATGTGTACGCCGCTCATATCATGCATTAGGGCCTTTTTTTTAGAATGCATAGCACAATCATGCATAACATATCATTGCATAAGCACAACGCGCCGAGCTAAAGATTTGCAGGATGACATGTGTACACACATAATTTTTGAGTCAAAAAGAATATAAATTCATGCATTCCCGATCTAGGCACAAGAGTTAGTGTGATGGTGGTGAACCATCTTAGGCTAAGCATATCATTCCTTTTGTATTAAATAAAATAAAATCTCAGAGCAAATATAGCAGTAGAAGATCATATTTATGTATGTATTGTCTGTACCTTTTGTCTAATCCTAGGAGTTTAGCGAAGTTCTAATCGTTTGTTATGTTTTAATTTTCCTTATAGTATGCCGCCGAAGCGTAGTGACGAGGTCGACTCCCCAGTCTGAGGGTGAGTCCTCCGGTGCTCAAAGTGATGCGTTGGTGGAAAGCCTGAGGCAGAGTAACGAGGCCTTATCAAGGCAGGTGGTGGAGTTGCAGGCCCAGATGCAGTCCTTTTTATCCGGAGCGGCGGGTCAGACTCCGGGAGTTCAGGACCCCGCCGTGGGTACAGCTGTTCTAGCCCCTCCTGCTCCTCTCGTGCCTCCAGTGGTGGTGCCCCCCGGGATGACTTTCATCTCCCAGTTCCAGAGGCTGAGCCCTCCCACGTACGATGGGAAGGCGGATTTCATGGTATTGGACGACTGGCTGATCACTATGGAGGAAATGCTTCACTATTCAGGTATCTCAGATGATCAGAAGGTGATGCTGGGCGTTTATCAGCTGAAGGGTTTGGCGAAGACCTGGTGGTTAAGAGAGAAGGAAGGCATGGTCGGAGAATGTTCCTGGAGTTCTTTCAAGGAGTTGCTGATGAGGAAGTTTCTACCGTCAGTAGAACGAGACCGGTTGATGAACAACTTTCTCCATCTGAAGCAGCGTCAGCTCACCATCAACGAGTACGAGATTGAGTTTAGCAAACTCAGTCGATTTGCTCCGAGTTTGGTGGCTACGGAGGAGGACAGAGCAAAGCGTTTTCTGGGTGGCCTCAGGAGCGATGTCCAGCAGCTTGCGGTTGCTCATGGCGCAGTTACTTATGCGGGAGCAGTTGAGGCCGCTTTGAAGGTAGAGGCTATCGAGAACGCGAAGCAGCGTGGGCAGCAGGCGAGAAGCGAGAAGAGGAGGTCAGTTGAGGAAAAGGGTCCCCAGGTTCTTGGTGCTGCTTCTGAGAAGAAGAGCAAGGTAGTGTGCAGTTTCTGTGGCCATCCGGGCCACCCAGCTGAGAGGTGCTTCAAGAGGGCAAGGGTCCAGAAGAAGGAGCATGTGCATGCTATCCAGGGTACTCCTAGGAGGGATGTTCCTTGTCCGGTCTGCAAGCGACCCGGTCACGATGCTGCTCAGTGCTGGTCCAAGGATCGTGTTTGCTACCAGTGTGGCCAGAAGGGCCATATTAAGTCGAGGTGCCCTCAGGTTCAGTCCGCTCTTCATGCTGTTCCGCTTCAGGCTTTACCTCCGCCTCAGCCGGTGGACAAGGGTAAAGGGAAGCTGAATGTGGTATCTTCAGCGGAGGCTGAGACTTCGACGCAGGTTATTTCAGGTAAACCCCCCTCGCTTGACTTTCTCTTTTGTAGCAGTTTTAGTGTTGCTATTGTTTTGTTTATTGCTTGTGCGTTTAATATTTTGGTTGGTGTATAGGGAAATTTAAGGTAAGGAACCACTGGGCCCGCGTTCTGTTTGACTCAGGTGCTACCCACTCTTTTGTGGCTAGGGCCTTTGTCGAGCGGTGCCAGTGGGTTGTTGATCGTGTTGGTGGTGCCTTTAGCGTCAAGTTCCCCTCGGGTGAATCCGTGATATCAGATCAGGGCATTCTGGACTGCCCTATTTTGTTGGGGGATTATCTGGCCAAGGCTGATCTGGAAGTGTTGGACTTAGAGGATTTCGATGTCATCCTGGGTATGGACTGGTTGTCCCGATATGATGCTGTGATTCAGTGCAGGGGAAAGCGCTTGGATTTCAGAAAGGACAGCGGTCAGCCCGGGAGTGTTTTCGGTGATTCGCGTCGGGACTCTCCGGCGATTTCTGCGGTATGTGCTCAGAGGGTTTTTCCTGCGGGTTGTTTTGCTTGTTTAGTCTCAGTGTTGGGGACTGTTAGCAGTGTGCCGCTTTTGGATGAGATTCCGGTTGCGCGAGAGTTTCCTGACGTGTTTCCTAGCGATCTTCCCGGTCTTCCTCCAGACAGGGATGTGGAGTTCGTGATTGATTTGGAGCCTGGTACGCGTCCGATTGCCAAGGCGCCGTATCGGATGGCCCCGCGAGAGCTGGAGGAGCTTCGTACTCAGCTTGATGAGTTATTGGAGAAGGGCTTCATAAGGCAAAGCTCGTCGCCCTGGGGTGCTCCGGTTCTCTTTGTGAAGAAGAAGGATGGTTCGATGCGCCTTTGTATCGACTATAGAGAGTTGAACAAAGTCACCATCAAGAACAGGTATCCACTGCCCAGAATCGACGATTTATTTGATCAGTTGCGTGGCAGTTCAGTATTTTCGAAGATAGACCTCCGTTCTGGTTACCATCAGCTTAGGATCCGAGAGTCGGATGTCCCACGGACGGCTTTCCGATCGAGGCATGGTCATTTCGAGTTCCTAGTCATGTCTTTTGGGCTGACCAATGCGCCTTCAACATTTATGGACATGATGAACCGGGTGTTCAAGGACTTTCTGGACAAGTTTGTCGTTGTGTTCATTGACGACGTTCTGATTTATTCTCGGAATGCGGCGGAGCATGATCAGCATTTGCGGTTGGTGTTATCCGCCTTGAGGGATCATCAGTTGTATGCCAAGCTGAGCAAATGCGAGTTCTGGTTGCCGCAGGTTTCCTTCCTGGGTCATGTGGTGAACAAAGATGGTATTTCAGTGGACCCGGAGAAGATCTCAGCAGTGATGGATTGGAGTAGGCCGAGCACACCCAAGGAGATCAGGAGCTTCTTGGGGTTGGCCGGCTATTATAGGAGATTCGTCGAGGGCTTTTCTACCTTGGCAGCGCCCTTGACAAAGCTGACGCAGAAGCATGCGGCGTTCGTTTGGAGTGATAAGTGCGAGGAGGCCTTTCTGGAGCTAAAGAGCCGGTTATGTTCTGCCCCTGTGTTGACCTTACCGGCGGAGGGACAGGACTATGACGTTTATGTGGATGCCTCGCACGTTGGACTCGGTGGCGTGTTGATGCAGGAAGGGAAGGTGATCGCTTATGGGTCTCGTCAGTTGAAGATTCATGAGCGGAACTATCCTACGCACGACCTCGAGTTCGCAGCGGTGATTTTTGCCTTGAAGCTGTGGAGACACTTACTTTATGGGGCCCAGTGCAGGATCTTTACCGATCATAAGAGCCTGAAGTACGTGTTCACACAGAAGGAGCTGAATTTGCGCCAGCGGCGGTGGCTTGAGTATGTTGCTGATTATGATGTTGAGATTCAGTACCATCCGGGCAAGGCCAATGTGGTGGCCGACGCCTTGAGCCGGAAGACGGGGAAAGTCTTCAATCTCACCGCGGATCGCTTAGTGGAGGAGTTTCTATTGATGGATATCACCGCAGGACGCTGTGAGTTGCAGAGCAGTTTGGTAGTGGCAGAGCCGTCATGGATTTCTCTCACCAGATTGCACCAGAAAGAGGATCCGAATTTGTTGCACTTGTACCTCAGAGCTGAGAGGGGAGAGTTGCCAGATTTCTCCATCGACGAGGCGGGTACTTTGAAGTACCGCGGCAGGTTTTGCATCCCCGCAGTTGGAGACATCAGGGTATTGATTTGCAAAGAGGCTCACGGATCCAGTGTTTCCTACCACCCGGGATCTACGAAGATGTACCATGATCTGAAGCAGATCGCCTGGTGGTATGGGATGAAGGGTGATATAGCTCGTTTTGTCTCGGAGTGTTACACTTGCAGGCGGGTGAAGGCCGACCATGGGAGGCCTGGTGGCAAGTTGGCACCTTTGGAGATCCCGACTTGGAAGTGGGAAAGCATCTCGATGGATTTCATTACAGGCTTACCGAGATCTCCGAGAGGGTTTGATTCTGTTTGGGTGATCGTGGACCGATTGACGAAGTGTGCGCACTTCGTACCTTATAAGATCGATTACTCGATGAAGAAGATTGCTGAGTTGTATTTGGATGAGGTCGTCAGATTGCACGGCGTTCCGGTTAGCATCGTTTCAGATCGAGACTCTCGGTTCACATCGCGTTTCTGGAGGAGTTTGCAGGAGGGTTTGGGCACTGATTTGAGGTATTCCACAGCTTACCATCCGCAGACCAACGGGCAGACCGAGCGTGTGAATCAGATTGTGGAGGATATGATCCGGTGCTATATTCTCGATCATGGAGGTGCTTGGGATGAGCGTTTACGGCTCATGGAATTTGCCTACAACAACAGCTACCAAGAGAGTCTACAGATGGCTCCCTTCGAGGCGTTGTATGGGAGGCGCTGCAGAACCCCTTTGTTTTGGGCCGAGGCCGGTGAGAGGCCTGTTTTGGGTCCTGATGCACTCGAAGAGATGGAGGTTTCCGTGAAACTTATTCGGGAGAAGCTTCGAGTTGCTCAGGAGAGGTATGAGAAGAACGCCAATCGGCGTAGGTCCGATTTAGAGTTTTCAGTGGATGATTTGGTCTTCTTGAAGGTGTCTCCGATGGTAGGAGTGAAGAGGTTTGGCAAGAATCGGAAGTTGGATCCGAGATTTGTGGGCCCGTTCAGGATTTTGGAGCGTATTGGTGTGGCTGCTTATAGGCTGGATCTGCCAGCTAGCTTCCCGGGGGTTCATAATGTCTTTCATGTGAGCCAGTTGCGGAAGTGCGTGCGGAGCAGTGGGCAAGTCTTGGACGCTGTGCCCCAGTTGGAGCCCAACCTCTCGTATGTCGAGGTGCCGGTCCGCATCTTGGAAGCTCAAGCTCGAGTGTTGCGGACGAAGTCTATTCCTATGGTAAAGGTTCTTTGGAAGAATCAGGATTTGGAGAGCGCGACTTGGGAGCTAGAGTCGGCTATGAGGGAGGCTCACCCTCATTTGTTCCCCTGAGTTGTCGGGTACGTTTCCTCTCTAGTAGTTTGTTTCTTTCCTTCTGTTGTAGGAGTAGTTTTCGCAAAGTTTCGGGTCGAAACTTTTTGTTAGGGGGAGTGACTGTAACGCCCCCGAATTTTCGATGATTTATTTTAAATCCTTTTTCGGCGTTACGTTGACGTTTTCCGTCTCGAGCCGTTGTTAGAGTACCTCGTTAGGTGTTCTTAGAGGTTTAGCCTGTTTGCGGGTTTCCCCAGCTAGCCGGTGTCTGTTTTGGAGACCCGGTTGAGCCTTTCAGGGAATTCTCGTGTTTGGCTTCGGGCGAGGTTAGCTCGAGTTTTGTTCATCGGAAGTCGTTTTTGACTTCGCCGTTGTTCTCGTAGCCCGGGTTTTTAGCTACGGTGCGATTTTGGTCGAAATCCGAAGACGTCGCGTTTTCGCGTCGTTTTGGCGGTAGTTAATTTGCGCGAGTCGTCATTTTTCTATGACGGCATGTCTCTTGGCGCATGTGTCGCGTGGCGCGCGACTCGTGCGAGCCGGTGTGGTTTATTGTTTGGTGTGCGTGTTGTACGTGTGAGGTTAATTATAATTGCGCGTGCGTGCCGGTATTTTTTTGTACGTGCTCGTGCGCGCGTGTGCGTGCGCGCGGGGTTGAGTATGTGTGCGCGAGCGCGTGTTTTTAGGCGTGTTTATGTTTTATTAGTATATTATGGGTGTTGGTATGTATATACTTATGTGTGTTAGTGGGTTATTGGGTTAAGTTAGTTAGTAATTATATTAGTATATAAGTTATATTGCTTAATAGGTTTTATATTATAGTATATATTATGATATATTAGGTATTAACTAATATTAGGATTAGCATTTAGGTTTTATATTAACCCTCCCTCCTCTCACCCGTGAGCTAGCAGCCCCCCCCCCCCTTTTACTTTTTTGTTCTCCCTGTACGAGCCCGACCGAGCGGAAACGGCGACCTAGCCGACCCCTCTTCCGCCGCCCGCCGCCGGCCGCCCCGGCCCCCTCCTTCCGATCCGAGCCCGGATCCGCGCTCCCCTCGCCGAGAGCTTCGAGCCGAGGTAGTCTATTCGTCATTCCTCCATGTTTTTCATTTGGATTCGTTTTGGATTTTTCGTTGTTTTGGAATTTATTGTTCTCCTTTCTTGTTTAGAATGCGATCTTAGGTTGCTTTGGTGGTTTTGGTGAATTTTGGGAGCTTCCGGAATTTTTGGGCGTCCGCCATAGCGCCGTTGTGCTGGCGAAATTTTTGGTGATTTAGCGAGGCAAGTGTTTCTCCCTTTCGCCGTTTGGCCTCTCTTTTCCTCTGTTGCATGTTAAATTCATAATCAAAATTTTTAATTTAGTCGTAATAACGCCCCTCCTAACCCTTATCCCCATTGGATCGCGCTAGAAAAAAATTAGGATTTCTACCCTCCCGCTAGTAGCTTCCGATTTAGGACGGCGTCGCGGTAGGTGTGTCGCGTAGATATGGGTTAGCGTCGGGTTGAGTTTATGTTAGGCCTAGGTGTAGGTCTAGGTTTTGGGATTTTTGCCTAGTTTGCCTATTTGAGGTGTTTAGGTGTAATTGTGCACGCTCGGCCTATGGTCGTGCGTCTTTTAAATCGTGCGACCCGATGTCGGTGCTCGTACGCTAGGCTTAGGATCGAGTGAGTGTACTCACTCGCAGCGGCGTTGCGTAATCGCAACGACTAATCCCTTAGCGTTGATTTCTCCCCGAGTGTTTTGCTCGTGTATCGAGAGTCCCTTGTCGGCTGTTACTTTTCGAAGGCCGAATCGTGGGTTGTGGTCAGTAGTGGTGGTGGATGGCTCTTTTATGGGTTGTGTGGCGTGATGTAGCCTTGACCACACTCTTTACCTTGACCCGAGTAGTTTTCTGGGCAAGTGAGTGATGGGTTTTTGTGCCTTCACGTGTCAACCCTTGAGCAATTTGTTGACTTGGAATTAGTGGTTGGGCGATTTGGAACGTTTTCAACCTGATTCCAAGTTTCTTGTTTTTGCTACTGCCGCCTCTCACAATTTAGGATGTTAGGCGTTTCTTCCGTAGGTGTTGCAGCATTTTTTTTGGCATCATGGCCATGTTGACTCTGCAGGTTTTTAGGCAGAGTAGTTGCTGTTTACCCGCACTTGGTGCAGGTTTGCTTTTCGCCCTTCCTTGGGCATTGTTGTTTTTACTCTACTTTGTACTCTCCTTACTTTACTTTACCTGTCTTTACCTTACTTTCCTTTTTAGCACTTGCATTCCTTGCTCTGAGGTGTTCTATTTTTCTTCTGAACGCCTCAGGTTCTGGGCGGTAGCCAGTAGGTGGCTGTTGCTGTGGTGCTGTTGGAGGTCCTTTTGTTGCCTGTTGAGACTCTCTTGAGTCATTGTGAGGTAGTTTTACTGCACTTTCTACAGACATACATACTTGCCAGTGGGTTCGTGTCAGCTGTTGGCGCCCCTGGTAGTTTTACCTTTTTGTACTAGATATGTTTTCTTCTTACTGCTACCCTTTCTGGGAGATAGTCTATTTGCTCTGGGAAGTTTTATGCTAGGTTGCTAGTTACTTTAAAAGCTAAAAGTAAAACTATATTATGTATAAGCATATGATCAGCATGATTTCTAAAAAGAACTCAATTAACGTACTTTCATAATTACGTATAGCAAATGAATTTTCCTATATATGTATAAATTAAAACTAGAGTTTTGGTTCAGCGTAAGGGCCCTTCGGGATCACTTATGCGCTCATTTAGGATGTTGACGTAAATGAAGTATCTTCCGCTACGTATAAAAATCAGTTTTGAAACCGTGGACTCTTTGGTCCACTGAGCCGAGGGATACGGCCAATAAATAAATCAAGTTTTTTATAATCAAATAAGTCATGATTTGAAAGGATTTGGAGTGTCGCCTGAACGTCGGCAGTTATCCCCTGCTCGACGTGGCATCACAGCGCGTAGATTTTCTCTTACTCTGATTTAATAAATAGTGAGAAAAATGCGGGTTGTGACAGAGCTAGAAGTATCCAAGTGAAGAAAGAGACAATCACCAGCAAGTCTCTAAGAGCAAATCAAGATCAAGTTTGTAAGGAGAATTCAGATTAAATTCTAAAGAGAAGAAGGAAGGTAATTGAAGATCAGCTTCAAGAAGATCAACCTTACTTTGTTCAGATTCAAGAAGCTTTGAAGAAAGCTAAGACAGGTTGAAACTAAAAGTTGTTAGATCTATTAAGAACTGACCAAGAAATCTTCTACCCTTTCTCTTTCTACTTGGTTGAAGGTTTCATACATCTTATTATCATTTTACTGCAGGGTCTTTTATAGATCTGAGTTATAGGCCTAGGTAAAGGCCTAGGTAGGGCTGTGTGCCTGAGGTAGGAGAGTTATCTCTCTGAGTTGTAAGCCTAAATATATAAAGGCTGAGGTAGGGAAGGGGCCTGAGGTAGGATTGTGGATTCACTCTGAGTTGTAGGAACCATCTAAGGGTTCTGAGCTGTAAGATCTGAGGATTTGAGAAAGAAAAAGGGAGTTTGGTCGAATCTAGTTTACTGCTAGATAGGTGAAGGGGGAAAGTGGATGTAACCATCACTTGGGGAACCACTATAAATATGTGTGCATTCTGTGATTGGCTTTGGTAATTTAAATGTTGTGTTGTGATACTTACTGATGATATAATCTAACTTGCATGAGTTATCTGCCTAAGTATTAAAAAAGAATTGAACCTATTCACCCCCCCCCCCCTCTAGGTGTTTAGGATATCTTGAAACCAATTATTTCAAGTGGTATCAGAGGGAGGTTGCTCAAAAAAAAATTAGACTTAACAGTCTAAGCAGATCTCCAAGGCAGAAATAAGTTAGTCAAAATGGGTTTAGGAGAAAATCACAAGAAACATGGATCCATGAAGCTACCTATTTGTAGGAAAGAAATATTTGGTATATGGAAGGAGAGGATCAGATTGTTTATGGAAACATCTGATCCAAGAATCTATATTATAGTTCAAGAAGGGTCATTTATTCCAATGAAAATCTCAGTTCTTGATGCCAATCTCAGGACACAAAAATTATTCTAAAATGTCCAAGGATGAGATCATCTTAGCCACCATGGATAAAAGAGCACAGAATATAATAGTCAGTGCTATGGATGACTCAACCTTCCAAAACTTGATTCACTGCAAAACCTCCAAAGAGATGTGGGACACCTTGATTGTCTGCATGGAAGGATCAGAAGAAGTGAGATAAGACAGGAAATCTATGCTTAATCAGGAATATGAAAGTTTTAGACAAGGAAAAACTGACAGCATTACTGAGTGCTACAAGAAGTTCTTCAGAATTGTCAATGAACTGATGTCATATGGAAGAGTTTTCAGCACATATGAACTAAACGATAAATTTCTTAGATCCCTAACAAAGGACTGGGACACCAAGATATGTTCAATGAGGGAGGTGGCCAAACTTACAGAAATTTCTCCTCTTATTCTATTTGGAAAGCTGCTATCATATGAAATGCAGCTTATGGTCAGAAAAGAGGAAGAGAAAAATAATTTGGTCGAACACTGAAAAAAGACTGTGGCATTCAAGGCTGAAGCCACAAGAAAAGTAAGGAGGATGTCTCCATCCTCTCCTTAGAAAGCTGCTGAAGTTGTCTCAGAAAGTTCTGATAATCACACATCAGACAGCCATAATTCTAATGAGGACTTTACTGCCTTCACAATGCAATTTCAAAGATTCTTAAAAAAAATAGTGGAGATCCAAGCCATCCTCCTCACAATCCAAGGATGATTATTATCAGAACAGGAAATCATCTAGAAAGGACAGGTATGACACTAAACCTAGCAAATCAACTTCAACTAAGATTGTTTACTATTATTGCAATAGACCTTGACATATAGTTGTTGAGTGTCCTGACAAAATAATGGAATCTTCTGACAAAAAGATACCTCAATACAAGAGCAAGAAGGAGAAATCCTTTGTTGCTAGGAAACAAAAAAGCTGGAAAGATTCCTCAACATCATATTCTGATGCTGAAGCTGAAACATACATTGGTCTGTTTACAACTGAAGAGGATTCAGAAGAGACAGAGTTCTTACAGATGCTGGATTCAATAAATAAGAATGAAGATAATCATTGCAAAGGGTAGATGGCCATGACTAATGAAGATCACTGCCAGGATCAGCCTAACGCTGGTAGGGTAAACAACCTATCTACAGATTCTGATTATTACACTGGATCAGAATCAGAAGCATCTGCATCAAAAGATGTGGATGGATCTTAATCTAAAGGAGATGTTCATCAAATCATTGATGAATATGGTTACTTGTTGTATGCCCTTAAGAGAAGTAGAAACCTTGTCAAAAGTCAGACTAAGGAAATTGCTGCACTTAAGTTGACTGTATCTAATTTAGAAAAATTGCTGGATCAGAAGATGAATGAGATTGCCAAGCTGGAAAATATAACATTTATTCAGATGGGTACAATTACATTCAAGAATGATCAAATCAAAAGTCTGGAAGTTTGACTTTAGAAAGAGAAGGATCTACTGGCTAGATTCTCTAAGCCAAAATCAGTCTTACTCTTGATTGATAACTTCATTACTCAAAAGTGTAAGACAGGTTTGGGCTTTATGGGAAATGCAAGGGCTGCAAATTCCATAAGAAAAAGCAAAGCCCCAGTTCAGTCTTTGGTCATCAAACCCCCTATTTCATTCAGGAAAGTTGTGAAGCCAACTAACAAATTTGATCATGTTATCACACATGGTCATCATGAGTCATCAGTCGTTGATGTTCCAGCCCCTGCTCTCAAGAAAAGGACCACTCAACCTACAGTTTTAAAGACTGCATATAGCAATGTTGTTAAAATTGTATTGAAAAGAATATATAATAGATATGAGTGATGGTGTTGTGGCAATGTGGGCCATAATGCCATAGACTGTTGGTACAACATAACTATCAGGAAGAATGCCAGCTTACCTGTCAGTAAGACTGCTGGTAAGTTTGACAGGTTTCAGTCTAACCTGAACCTAAAACCCAATAGTTATTGGGGTTCTAAGGTTAATTTATTTTATTTTATGCAGGTGAGTCCAAGTGGCCATACTCCTATATGGTACTTGGACAGTGGATGTTCAAGGCACATGACTGGAATAAGGAGAATGTTGAATGACTACTCTCCTATAGAGAATGGACCTAAATTAATTTTTGGTGGATCTTAAAAAGGAGTTATCAAAGGGTTTGGTAACATTTCTAACAGTTCTATTTCTATCACCTAAGTAGATTATGTGAAGGGTCTGAAACATAACCTGATAAGAAAAAGACAATTGAGTGATCTTGGTTATGACACTTCATTTATTAAGAATGGGTGTCAGATTAAAAGGACAAGTAATCAGTAGGTCATCTTGTATGGTTATATAAAAGGAAATGATTATTTCCTAGACTTAGTAAGTAAGAAGAATGATTCTCCTGTTGGTCTTGTTGCTGATGAGAAAGCCTCTTATTGTGTCAAATGGCACAAGAGGCTAGCTCATCTTAACTACAAGACTCTTGGACAACTATTTAGTAAAGAGTTAGTGAGGAATGGTCCTCAAGTAAAATGCATTAAGGGTGGCATATGCTCAGCTTGTCAAAAAGGCAAGCAGATCAAATCCTCCTTTCACAGTCTTGATACCAAAGACTCAGTGAGGTGTCTGTACCTTTTGCATATGGATCTATTTGGTCCTATGACAATTCATAGTCTAGGTAGGAAAGTCTATAACATTGTGATTGTGGATGACTATTTTATATTTACATGGGTTTTCTTCTTCAGGCAGAAATCTGAAACTCCAACCATCTTCCACAATTTTGTTAAACAAATTAAGAATGAACTTAACAATTAAGTGGTCAAAATCAGAAGTGACCATGAAACAGAATTTTAGTCTGAAAGTATGACAAACTTGTGTAAAGAATTTTAGATTCATCAAGAATTCTCCTCACCTAGAACTCCTCAGTAAAATAGTATTGCTTAAAGAAAGAATAGGACACTCATTGAGGCTGGAAGAACACTACTAAGTGACACTTCTCTCCCAGAATATTTCTGGGCTGAGGCAGTAAATACTGATTGTCATGTTCTCAATAGAGCATTCATAACCAAAAGCCTGAAGTAGACACCCGATGAGATTATGAAAGGTAGAAAACCAAATATATCCTATTTTAGGATCTTTGGTAGCAAGTGATATGTACTTAATAATGAAAAGACTTACCTTACTAAGTTTGCTGTCAAATCCCAAGATGGGATATTTGTTGGGTACAGCAACATGAGTAAGGCATACCCAGACAACTTGACAACACAAGTTGTAGAAGAGTCTGTTTATGTAGTGTTTTTTGAATCTAAGCTTATTAACTGTGAAGCTCAACCTGTAGACAGATTGCCTCCAGTAATTAGACATCTAAAGGATCATCCAGCACACCAAATTATTAGTGATCCTATACATTGTGTTCAAACCAGAAGCAGGAACATGAACACAATTCTATGTTCAAGCTTCCTATCTCAGTTGGAACCCAAGAAATTTGAAGAAGCCATACAAGATTCAAACTGGATTGATGGAATGTAAGAAGAGCTGAATCAGTTCAGGAGATGTAAAGTATGGAAGCTGGTTCCAAAACCAAAGAATTATAATGTGATTGAGACTAAGTGGATGTACAGGAATAAACTAGATGAAAATGACATCATAGTCAAGAACAAAGCTAGACTGGTGTCCAAAGGATATAGGCAAGAAGAAGGAATAGACTTTGATCAGACATTTGCTCCAGTGGCAAGATTGGAAGCAATAAGGCTATTCCTTATCTATGCAGCTTATCAAAGGTTCAAGGTATTTCAAATGGATGTAAAGTCAGCATTTCTAAATGATTACTTAAAAGAGGAAGTATATGTTGAACAGCCCTATTGTTTTGTAGATCCTCTTTATCCTAAGTATGTTTATAGGTTGAAGAAAGCCTAATATGGACTAAAACAAGCCCCCAGGGCTTGGTATGAAACATTGACTACTTTCCTCATTAAGAACACATTTTCAAGGGGGAAAATAAAAAAGACTCTATTTCTTAAGGAATCTAAAGGCAAGATTATCCTAGTCCAGATATATGTTGATGATATTATATTTGGATCAACAAAAAACAACCTTTGTGGGAAGTTTGCAAAACTTATACAAGGGAAGTTTTAGATGAGCAGTATGGGTGAACTGAAATTCTTCTTGGGACTCCAAGTTAAACAGACTGTTGATGGCTTGTCCATATCCCAGTCTAAGTTCACTAAGGAGTTAATTAAGAAGTATGGAATGGAGTCATCCTCCACCATGAGAACTCCAATGGGGACAAGTATGCCTATAGGCAAAGATGATGCAGGAAAACATGTAGATGAGTCTTTGTATAGAGGGATGATTGGCTCCCTTTTATACTTAACTGCTAGTATACCAAACATCATGTATGCTACATGTGTCTGTGCTAGGTACCAAGCAAGCCCTATAGAATCTCATTATACTACAGTTAAAAGGATTTTTAGATATCTTAAGGGAACACCTAATCTTGGGCTTTGGTACCGTAATAATATAGACTTTCTACTAACAGGGATTCAGATGCAGATTTTGCAGGTTGCAAAGAAGACAGGAAAAGTACTAATGGCACATGTCAGTTTCTAGGTGGTAGATTGGTGTCATGGAGTAGTAAAAAGCAGACTAGTGTGGCAATTTCAACTGCTGAGTAAGAATATGTTGTTGCAGGCAACTGCTGTGCTCAGAAATTATGGATTCAACATCAACTTGAAGACTATGGTCTCAAGGTAAGTAGAACTCCATTATTTTGTGATTCTAAAAGTGTTATTTCTATTGCAAAAAATCATGTTTAACACAGCAGAACAAAGCATATAGAAATTAGATTTCACTTCATTAGTAATCATGTTGAAAAAGAAGATATATGTTTAGAATTTGTAAATACTAATTATCAATATGGTGACATATTCACCAAACCCCTAGATGAAACAAAATTCAATTATTTCAAATTGGAATTAGGTATGCTGAACATAGAATAGAATGTCAAAATTGACTAAGTAATTCTGTGTCGATACACAAAGTAATCTGTGTCGACGCATAGTAGTCTGTGTCGACACATAGTAGTCTTTGTCGACACATAGTAGTCTGTTGTCGACACCATTTCAACTGTGTAGAAACATTATGTTTCTTTAAGTCCGCCTTTTCACCTTCTGTGTTTTAAAAACATATAAATTGGTCAAAAACAAACCCTGTCGACAGGCTCTCCATATTCTCAAGACCAAATCCCTGTGTCGACAAGTTCTTCTTCTTCCTAATCCCAAGCTTCTTTCAATCCCAATGGCGCCCAAACATGACGATAACATTAACGAGGGTTATGAACTCGTTCGTACCGCCTTTGACAGTGCAGATCAAGAAATCCAAACTATGATTACCCTAATCACCGGAAATGGATTAGAATACCTTGTGTCAGAACCAACAAAGATTTGTAAGAAGGAAGTTCTGGAGTTCGATGATGCCGCAACACTGGATTTGATTGCACTATAGATAAAATCCTCCATTCAAGGAACAAAGGTAAAACTCACCTTGAAGAGTTTACGAAAAACTCTACACCTACCGCGAGTTCAAGAAGAAGATGAAGTCTAATCTTCCAATACCAAGGAAGCTCTCCAATAGTGTGGACTGGATCCCACCACTAAGATTGGATCTTCCATAAACAGGAAAGGGATAAATTCCCAAGGTAAATTTCTTTCATAGATAATAGGAAAGGTAATATTGTGCAAAACTGGGGGACATGATAGGATCTCTGCCTACATGTTCAGCCTTATGACTAGAGTCATCTTCAAGATCAACACTAACTGGTCTGCAGTTATCTTTCAAAAGATAAAAGAAAGCATCAAGAAACCAAACCTAGGGAGAATACTAAGTCTCTATCTCACTGAGACCATACCTGAAGTGATGCACCAGAGTACAAGATCTAAAATCAATCACATGAGAAGGATGGATTTAAGAATTCTTTCCAGATGGGAAAGGGTGATCACAAAAGATATTTCTACATCTCCAAAGCAACTGCCCCAGCAAAAGAAGAAACCAACACCAAGTATACCTGAATCTTCTAGTGATTCAGAAGAACAAGTGATCTTCAGCTCAGATGAAGAACATCCAGAGACTGATCATGATAATACAGATGGTGGTAAGGTGCAGGGGGATCAAATACCTAAAAGAACCATCCTCCTGGATCAATTTCAGGGGGAGCCTCATCCTGTGCAAGAGCCCACTCAGCTAGAGAGTGAAGTGGCTATTGCGACAATTCTTAAGTAAATGCATGATCTTAATCAAGCAGCTATATAAACTGAGTCTACTACACTATCTGTGCACTTAACTGATGTTCAAAAGACAAACCAATTCTTTCAATTCTTTCAAGACAACATCCAAGCACAAGATCTAGGAATGAAAAACACATCAGCACGTGTTGTTGTTCCATCCACTACTCTAGAAACTGATGCTCCATCTGTCCACACTCAAAAAGAAATCATTCTTAAAATGTTGTTTCCTGAGGTTCAAGAAGTTAGGACTGAGGGGGAGCTTCCAAGGACTGAGAAGGAGCTGCCCTCTAGTCCTTAGTGACAGTTGATATAGCAAGCTCCTTATCATGTAATGATGAAGAAGCATCTAATGAAGAAAGGAGGAAATTAATAGTTGTTATGAAAAGAAGCCTAAGTTATAAGAAGGCCTTAAAGACTGTTACTCCACCACAAGCCCCAGAAGTTGACTACAGCTCACCGCTGGTGGCACTGTAGGTTAAATTAGATGAACAGAGTGTTGCAATGGAGAAATATATGGATGAAAGCCAAAAAGATCTTAAGTTCACCTTAGCTCAAGACATCAAATCCATCAGATTTGAAGTCAATCATAATAAGAAGGAAATGATAGATTGCTTCCATAAGGGAGGCAATAAAGTAGTCTATCTAGCATAGCAGCAACAGGAGGCCAGGACACAGATAGAAGATCCCGTGGTCAAGCAAGGATGTGTTCTGGAAAATCTAACTAAGGATGAATGATAATCTAACTGAATCACATAATGTGATACTTACTGAATTACAGAAGACAGACACAACTTTAACTAAAGAAAGGGCTAAAGAGAAATCAGAATTTGATCAGATACTTAAGGAAGATTTAGCCTAATTCAAGACTGCTCTTCAAACATCTCAAATTATAATCTCTGATCAACTAACAAAGTTCAAGGCTTACTATAAAGAGGGCACTAATTACTTGGCTGATCAAGTTAGATTTCAGGAAAATGATCTTAGGGATCATATAGAGAGAGAAGTCATAAAGGGGCAGTTGTTATTAGTCACTACAGGCTCTGATCATGCTAAATGGATCACTAATGCCATCAGAGCCACTCTTGGCTATCCTCCTTTATGTGATGATAATAATACAGCTGCATTTGGCATCCAAGATGCAGGTCATGAAGGGGGTCAGCAAGAGGTGGCTCAAATCATATACCCCCTTCTAACTTTGAGGGTATTCAACAAATTGTACAACAGATGTATAGCCCTCCATCAAATGCTCAGAATATAATAATTGAGGAAGTGGAAATGTCTGAGGCTGTTTTGAAGAAAGAACAAGAAGCTCAGCTTTCCAAAAAAAGATTTAGAGAGCAGGCTGAGTCAAATCCAGATTTTGAAAGATGGAGTCCTACATCAAGGAACATTATACTTACTGTTTGGCAAGCTGTCAAAGACAATATGAATGATAGAGGCAAGTGGTATTCTGAACAAGAGTGAACTAAGTATCAACACAGACAAGAGGCTATATATCAGTTCAGGAAGAATCACAAAGCTGGGAAGGTACCTGCTACTACTGTTGAGCCAAGCAAATACTTCCCTAAGCCTTATCACTGTTTTGAAAGACAAAAGATTAAGGCTGAAGAGCTCAAGAAAAGAGATCTGAAAGGAAAGAAGCCAGCTGAAGACACTGAACCAAGTGTACAAGCTAAAATTCTATGTGGCAAAGGAATAGTTATCAAGGAGCCTGACCAGCCTTATAATAATTTTACTAGATTTTAACTCTATGTAAATCTATGTAATGTCTTGAACTAAATCTTGGTAATTCTGAACACTGATTGAAACTCATTGACTTAGTCTTAAATCTATTTTATATACTTAGAATCTATTGATGTATGTTCATTATGTTTTAATATATTCCGTGAGATTAATGTTACATGCAATGTTTTTATTATTACTCATGTCTTTGAAATTATGTTCACATCATAATCTTTGTTGTTATTATAGGTGATGTATATTATTGACTAAGGGTTATGACTTCTCCAAAAAGGGGGAGATTGTTGAGCATTGGAAAATGTGTACCAGATTTGGAGAAGCCTCACTTAACTCAACGATATTCATTAATGTGTATTTGATGGTATTTTAAGTTACTTTGTGCAGGTTAAGAAATTTCAAAGGAAAAGTTCTAAGTACAAGTGTCGACACTTGTAGAAAGCTATGTCGACACCAGAAGACAAATAGTGTAGACACGTAGGACTTGTGTCAACACACAAAAAATCTGTCAACAACAATTGTGTCGACACACAGGACAAGTGTCGACACACATCTGGATTATGTATACAGCAATTGTGTCGACACATAGGACTTGTGTCGACACATTCGAGAACTCAATCATGACTAGAAGCTGTGTCGACACACAGGAATTGTGTCGACACATTATACAGAAGCCATGTCAAGAAGCTGTGTCGACACTATGGGAGCTGTGTTGACTTCACCAGGGATTGTGTCGACACTTAATCTATTTGTGTCGACACATATGAAGCAATGACTCGACACTTTGCTGACTGAGACAAAGACTCATGGAATGACTGGTGACTTGGCAGGTGTCATGATCAACAAGGCTGTTGCAAGTGTCAGAGTTGTTAAAAGTTTGTTATAAATCGGATAAGCCAGTAACCTTTGAGAAAGTCTATATAAAGACATATTCTATCATCTGATACTGGAGAACTTTTTGGGAAAAAAAGGACAGATAGCTGGAAGTATCCAAGTGAAGAAAGAGACAATCATCAGCAAGTCTCTAATAGCAAATCAAGATCAAGTTTGCAAGGAGAATTCAGATTAAATTCTGAAGAGAAGTAGAAAGTTGATTGAAGATCAACTTCAAGAAGATCAACCTTACTTTGTTTAAGATTCAAGAAGCTTTGAAGAAAGCTAAGACAGGTTGAAACTAAAATTTGTCAGATCTATCAAGAACTGACCAAGAAATCTTCTACCCTTTCTCTCTCTACTTGGGTGAAGGTTTCATACATCTTATTATCATTTTACTGTAGGGTCTTTTATAGATCTGAGTTCTAGGCCTGGGTAAAGGCTAAGGTAGGGCTTTGTGCTTGAGGTAGGAGAGTTGTCTCTCTGAGTTGTAAGCCTAAATCTATAAAGTCTGAGGTAGGGCAAGGGCCTGAGGTAGGAGTGTAGATTCACTATGAGTTGTAGGAACTATCTTAGGGTTCTGAGCTATAAGATCTGAGGATCATAGATAGAATAAGGGAGTTAGGCCGAATCTAATTTACTGCTAGATAGGAGAAGGGGGAAAGTGAATGTACCCATCACTTGGGGAACCACTATAAATCTGTGTCCATTCTGTGATTGGCTGTGGTAATTTAAATGTTGTGTTGTGATAGTTACTGAAGATATAATCTAACTTGCATGAGTTATCTGCCTAAGTATTAAAAAAGAATTGAACCTATTCACCCCCCTATAGGTGTTTAGGACATCTTGAAACCAATTCTTTCAAAAACACACTCAACGCCAGAGAACCAGGAAGATTTATTCTAAGGCAAAAGCGTCGAGAACAAGTATTTGTCACAACACAAGCGCTGAAACAAATGTTTATCTCTGTTGAGAATAAGAAAGCGCAGAGACAGTTAGGCAGGAAAATACCTAAGACAGAAAGCGTTGAGTGAGGAGTTCTCACTCAACGCTCTCGGTGCCTTGTGGAGATAGAATTTTGTCTAAGGAGTTTGGCGTTGAGTGATGCACACTCACTCAACGCAAGTAGCAGAAAGATGATAAAGCATGTTGGCGTTGCGTGAAGCTGAATCACTCAACGCCTAGAAACTGATTTATATTCTAAGTAGTTTGGAATTGAGTGAAGGTTACTCACTTAACGCTAGGAGACAGTACATCTGTCTAAGTGATTTGGCGTTGAGTGAAGGACCCTCACTCAACGCCTATACTAATGTTGCTTGATTTTTTTCTAAGTCCATAACTGGTGACGTCAGGAAGTCAACAAGTCAATATATTTCAAATTAGTGGCAGGATTGGTATAGTACGTGATAAATGTTGCCGCAGAACTACTATACGATAGTTGGCATTAAAGCAAGGTTACTGCTGGCCATTAATGGAAGGGGCCCACTACTCAAAGAGCCATTGGGTCATAATTAATAAAACGGAAAGGATTTACAGAGGAAGGCAGTTTTTTTGAGTGGAGCCATCAGGTCGTTCTTCTTCACCGCCATTGTTGATGTGCTGAAGAACAGGAAGATCAAGTCAGCTAGACTAAGAGAAATTTTGCTATTGTCTTCTTCATCGACTTCAGCAATACAGTGTATTTCTCTGAGGAAAGAGGAAGTAGTCAACGGTTGAACCTTACTGCACGTTCTTCACAGTTCCAGCTATACAAGCAGCATCCTGAAGATCTTAATCTGGAAGATGTGAAGATAAGAAGCTTGAAGAAGAATATATTTGAAAGAAGGATCAGGGGACTATTCCTAAAGTGTCAAGGTTAGGGATGAATCACCTCAGCCCAGGAAAGGAAGAAGAGGTAGAGCTATCTTAGTCTGAAAGTTAGAGCTGAGATTTTCTCAGCACAGGTAGCAGCAATCAACTGCTGTAACTTCACAGTTCCAGTAAGAAAAATCCCTGTTGCTGTGAAGTAGTAGTTAGGGTTGAGCTTCAGGCTCAGTTAAGAAAGAGGCAGAACATTATTCTGTAAATCACTTCCAGCTCATGTAAATATTTACTTGTTAATGTGGAAGTAGTTAGGACTAAGTACTTCTTAGTTTAGTAAAGGTAGACTCAAGAAATAAATTCATGTAGACATTGTTGGGCTGAGTTTATCTCAGTTAAGAAGCTTGATACAGAGAAACATCTCTTGTTTCAAGAGTTACCACCAACCCACCTTCATCCTGTAAGATCTAAGTGTGGATATGAGTTATAGGGCTGTTTAACTTAAGTTGTAGGTGCATGGAAGGGAACTGAGGTAGGTACCTGCTAGGTATTGAGCTGTGGGAGTGCTACAACACTCTGAGAGTAGGGCTTTGTGCCTGAAACTATAGAGCTGAGAAGCTTGAGTTGCAGGCTTTTATATAAGGCTGAGGTAGGTGGCTTGAGGTTCACTAAGTGTAGGAGCACTACAGAGCTCTGAGGTAGCATCCTTTGTGGATCTGAGGTAGGGCTGTCCTCCCAGCTTGAGTGTAGGGCTTAATAGCCTGAGGTAGGTGGTCTACTGATAACTTAGTTGTAGGCCCTTGTGGCTGAGAAGTAAGTCTTGGAGGAGACTTAAAGATCCTGAGGGATCTCAGGTGTAAGCTCTTTGGACTAGGATTTGGAGAAGTTCCTAGTCTAATATGATAGTTGGATAGGTGGGAGGGAAAGTGGATGTACCCTTGTTAGGGGAACCACTATAAATCCTGTGTGCTTTGTGTGTTTTCTTTTTGCACCTTTTATTGCAGGTTGCATATCTTGAAATATACAACTAATCAACTAATAAACTCTCCAATAATAAAGAAAATAAAAGATAGTCACTAAGGAATGAGAAACCTATTTAACCCCCCCCCCTCTAGCTGATTTAGCTATCCTTGAAAACAAAGACTTTCAACCTTCACTTCAGGCCCTGTCGTCCTGGCCTTGCTTCCCTACTATATAACCTGCTACTGCTCTATCTGCGGGGTTTCCTCCTTAAATGGAAGTTGTTGCAACCGTTAGTCATAAAGACTAAGTTGCTATCACATCCGCTCCACCAATGACACCTCGGCACCGGGCGGAGAAAGGACAAGGTTACAATATATATATAAAATGTAGTACAAACAGATGGTAAAGGATTAATAAATATTAGTGAATATCAAAGTAACTACAACAACTAAGTATATCAATCAACTTTAGCAATTCTACCAACAACAATAGTATATAAGTATAAATATACGACAGTAAGTAACTTAACTTATATGAATGCCCATATAGACATATAAGTTAAGGATCGCTCAACAGTAATGTAACTCATCAAATAGGAGTACCCATACAAACTTATACGATGAGGATCTTGTGTATGTAATGTATGTAATGTATGTAATGATATGAATGCAATGAAATAACTCACCCATGATTATGTACAAGTCATTGTTATGTCGACACAGACCTGTAGTTCCATATTTTCGAGCAGGTAGATAACCTCTCACGCATCATCCATCGTGGCCAAACGGTGATAGTAGAGCAGGATTATCCACTACTAGGCTGTCATCCACACTACCTGGCCTAGGACTCCATACGTCTCATTGCTAAGAACACAACAGTGGAGCTCACATGCATACTACGACTCAGAGGGGTCTTTGGTAGATGTATACCAAGAACACAACCCATACTGGCCTATCATCATGGCATGGAAGGTGCCTCTATGAACATGTCACTGAAGGAACAAGGCCAACCATCCACTAGCATGGAGGGTTCCTCAGGAAGTAAACACCGAGGACCAAGGACCAACCGTGCAAAGTCTATCTATCATCTTCCATAAGTGTGACGACTGGTGAGCAAGTAAACCTGCCACACTATCTTTAACCCAGGATTATGATACCACATGCCAACTTACACCGCATGAAATTTCACATATAAGGACCCCACTTTGATTCCTTTTTATTTAATCACATCGTGTGCTCAACAGCACGCAAGGGGTCCACACTGAGTCCCTTATCAGCATGTCGTTTTAGTGCGGCAACACCCTCACACTTCAAACACTTCTACATATCGTTCACAATAACATAATGGTACTTCACATATTCATCAACTATTTGGTTATCATAATTACATATAGACTATGGTCACTTAACATTAACATCAACTAGACACAATCTCTTTAGCACGTTCAAACCATTCGTGTACCTATGGATCTATACACTAAATGCCAACAACCATTTGTTCATCGCAATCACTACAAACAATGTAAAGAAAACTTCAATCCAACCTCATCATTATTCATCGTATTATAATTATCAAGTACTTCCTTATCGGTTCATATATTTAAACCATTCCTACCATCGCAACTCATCAACCCATTCGTCCTCTAACCTCCACCAAATCATCTCGTTCAAGTACACTTCACTACACCATTTGTTCATTAAGGATCTATCCAAGAAATTACGTTAAATTTTTTTTACCACAATTACATATAGACTAAATTCACCAAAATGTTAACGTTATTGTACTAAATTCTCTCTCTACTAAGTCCAAAGTCGATTCAACATGAACCAGATAACTATATGTGCAGGAAAGATTACTGTACAACAACTTTGATCGGAGATTCTCGAGGCTATAGGAATCCGTTAAAGGCGTGTAACCACTCATTGGAAAGGTATTTCCGTGTGCTACACCTTTGATGTTCGGCCTACAACCCAGATCCAGCCGCATTATGTCCGAAAATGGCCTCGAATTTTGTGGCACGCATAAAACATATTTCTGCAGGAATCTTAAAGCGAGATGAACGACATAGGTTCGTTTTCTTCTTCTATTTACTTCAACACTTCTCACGGATATTCCTCCACCCTTATTCACCCTCATGAGGCCATTTATCTTCACGATCTCAATCCACAAACTTCATTTGAAGAGAAGAAAGGTTAAAGATTCTACCACATGACACAAGTCATAGTCGGCCTCCTCATATGAGATCTTTGCCTCGCAAGTCCGACTCCATTGAGTCGACATATCTCCTAGAAATAACTATAGATATTGCACCAAGGGAGAGGGTAGGATGCTCACCTAATTTCCAGCATTTTCGGCAAAGGATCGTGTCACTCTTCTTTGCAGCATAGCTCTCTCTTCTTTGGCGTCGACCTTTTGCCTCTCGTTCTCCTCCTCCTGTTCCTTGTATCTAAGAAAGGCTCCGTCGTAGTCGTTCTCCTAGAAAATTCCAGAGAAAGTAACAGGCAGTTAAGACTTGGATGATTATATGTAGGGGTGGCCAAATAGAATTACGGTTTTCTGATCAGGGAGCTACCGCCGCACGATAGCTTGCAACCGAGGGGGGGTATCACCAAGAACAACTTCTTCCGTAAGCCACCATCCAAACTACCCACTTAGGTGTCACCACTTGCACTGTAATCGTCAGGTGGTACCCTTCTTCCGCCTCGCGATAAATTCCTAAGCTCCCTATCAAAATAATTCAGCGGCCTATCGTCTGTCATAACACTAAAGTCAGGCGCTAGGTTCCCGAGACGTATGACACTTGAATCACTCGGCTACCATAGTGCGGTATTCCGCTACCACCGCGCGGTAGCGCCATTCATTGAGTCCACTCGACAACAATAAATTCCTCGGCTATTCCGCTACCACCGCACGGTATCTCCCTACAACTACACGATAGCAATCAACGGTCTCAATGCCTCGGCTATCCCGCTACTGCCAGGCGATAGCTACTATCGCCAAGCGATAGTGCCCAGACACATAGTGTCGAATCGGCACCTCCTCCCCTGCTCAGGTGCAAGCCTATCTGTCTGCACACCTTGATCCCAAGTTAGCTCTCCTGACTTAAAATTACACATATGGGGCCTAGTACGAATCTAGATGTTACAAATCCTATATAAAAATTAAAAGATTTCATCCCCGGAATCAGGCTAAGGCTCTTGGGAGAGAAAATAATTAAAATGAAATAAAATATGCTTTTAAATATTACCTTGGGGAAACAATTTTGGGTAGCGCTTTTGCATCAAGTCCACTGGCTCCCAAAAAAACTCCTCATTCCCATGGTTATACCATAAGACTTTTATCAATAGGAAACTTTTCTGCCACAAGCTCCTTGTTTTAGTGTCCACTATCCGCACCGGCTTTAGTCGGACAGACCTATCCTTTTCTACAACACTATCTGTGGTGAGGACATGTTGATCAAGCCGCAGTAGCGCCTTTCGAAGCGATGACACATGGAATACGTCGTGTAAATTCTCTAGCTCTTGTGGTAGCTCCAACCAATAGGCTAAAGGGCCAATCTTTTCCAATATTGCATAGGCCCAACGTATCTTGGGCTGAGCTTCTTCATACCACGTAGCTGTGACACTCCATGCATCGCCCGGATATTCAGTAACACCTTGTCACCCACTTGAAATTCCACCATCCGGTGCCTTACATTATAATACTTAGCCTGCTGACTTTAAGCCTCAAGCATACGGTCCCGTATTAGTCTAACAACAACATCAGTATTATCAATGTACTCTACTCCCAAAACCTTCAGGTATTCGTCTTGTACCCATGACAAGGGTGTCCAACACATTCTCCCTTAAAGGGTTTCATGGGTGTGTCATCCCGATACTGGCATGATGGCTATTGTTATATGAAAATTCTACCAGGGGTAAGAGCCTTTCCCATGGCTCTCCTCTATCCAGCACACGCAATCTTAATAGATCTTCCAAAGTTCTGATGGTCCTCTCATACTGCACATCCGCCTGAGGATGAAAGGTTGTGCTTAATGTAAGGCGTTAAACCAAATACGCATGTATGGCCTTCAATTCTTTAGAGG
This sequence comes from Platanthera zijinensis, assembly GCA_039513925.1. Classification (NCBI taxonomy): domain Eukaryota; kingdom Viridiplantae; phylum Streptophyta; class Magnoliopsida; order Asparagales; family Orchidaceae; genus Platanthera; species Platanthera zijinensis. Next base: position 129,122,031 of record CM077078.1, read on the forward strand.
TAAAATGACCATCCCAGTCAGAAATAATAATCTTTGGCACGCCATGATACCGTACAAACTGCTCCACAAAGAGGCGTACCAAAACGTCCACATGAGCCTCTTTCTTCATAGGAATAAACCTGCCTAACTTTGTTAGGCGATCAACGATTACCCAAACCGAATCATTCTTTGAGCGTGAGTGAGGCAAACCGTGAATGATGTACATGGAAATATCCTCAAACTTCCACTCGGGGATGGGCAATGACTGTAGTAATCCTTCGGGGCTCTTGCATTCTGCCTATACCCTTTGAAATGCCTCACAGTGCGTGACAAAATACCTAGCATCTCTCTTCATTCCTACCCAACACATGGTCTTCCGCAAGTCAGCGTACATTTTGGCAATCCAAGGTTGCTCTGAATACTTAGAGCAATGTGCCTCTCTTAAGATATCTTACCGAATTTTACCGCCCTTAGGAATGTAGAGCCGGCCACGAAAGTAAACGTGGTCATCTTTTAAAGTATACTCTTCAGTGGATCCATCTTCAACTGACTTAATCACGAGGGCCAGAGCAGCATCCTTCCCTTGCTCTGCCCAGATTCGATCCCGAATATCACAGACAATAATCATGGTCGCCAAGTACTTCATATATTTTTCCGAATGACCACTATACACAAAAGTGATCTCCATTTCCTCGAGCATTCGAGCCAATTCCATACTCATCAACCGAGACTCCGGGCTCGACTCGTGTACTTTTCTGCTCAACACATCAGCCAAGGAGTTTGCTTTCCCGGGGTGATAGTTTAGGGTAAACTCATTTTCACACAAAAATTCAAACCTCCACCGCTGCCTCAAATTCAGTTCCTTCGGAGTGTGAATGTACTCTAAATTCTTGTGGTCAGAAAAGATCTCGTAGTGGACTCCATATGGATAGTGTCTCCAAACCATCAAGACGAACACCACTGCTCCAAATTCTAAATCATGTACTTGATATTTGACTTCATGCTTCTTCAGCTGCCTTGAAGAATAAGCAATCACATGCCCGTGCTGCATCAGTACTTCTCCCATCCCTTGATTTGATGGGTCATTATAGACTTGAAATCCTTCCTTCCTAGATGGAAGGGCTAGGATGGGTGCGGTAGCATGTATATATTTTAGCTCTTGGAATGTAGCTTGACACTGGTGTGTCCACTCGTATGGCACACCTTTCTTTGTCAGAGTAGTAAGAGGACGGGCTATCTTTGAGAATCCTTTCACGAACTTGCCATAATACCCAGCAAGCCCAAGGAAACTTTGTACATCGGACAATGACTTCAAGGGTGATCAATCCTTCATGACACACACTTTGGTTGGATCCACATCTACTCCAGCCCTACTGATCACATGGCCTAAGAAGGCAACCTCTTAGAGCCAGAATTCGCACTTGCTGAACTTAGCAAGCAAGGCATGCTCTTTAAACTTCTTCAGCAACAAGGTCAGATGTTCAACATGATCGTCCTCTGTCTTTGTGTAGTCCAAAATGTCATTGATGAAGACGATGATTAAGACATCAATGTACGGCTCAAACACTTTGTTCATCAGACTCATGAATGCCGAAGGGCATTTGTGAGCCCAAATTGCATCACGGTGAAATCTAACTGACCATACCTTGAGCTAAATGTCATCTTTTGAATGTACTCCTCTCATATCCTCAACTAATAATACCCCAAGCGCAGATCAAATTTGGAAAACCAATGCTCTCCCACCAACTAATTGAACAACTCGTCGATCCGAGATTAGTGATATGTGTTCCGCACTGTCAGTCGGTTGAGTTCCCGATAATTTGTACATAACCATAACGTTCTTTCCTTCTTCTTAATTAATAAAATAGGGCCTCCCTAAGGTGATAAGCTGGGGCGAACAAACCCTGACTCTACCAACTCTTGCAATTAAACTCTAAACTCGGCGAGTTCCATTGGGGTCATTCTATGCGGGGTCCGAGAGATGGGATTTGCCCCCGGCACTAGCTTAATTTGAAAATCTACCTCTATATGTGGGGGTAATAGGAAATACCTCGGGAAAATCTCGCACCACCTGTACATGCTTGATATCCATTGTCATCTTTTTCAATTCAAAATAAATCATATATACTTCATCCCCTTTCATATGGGCTTTTAAGGCCTGTATCGAATAAAATAACATGCGAGGTATGAACTTAATACCTTGGAAAAAGATTTCTGAGTCTTCATGTCACAAAATGATTCGCTTTGCCGCACAATCAATCTTGGCGTGGTGCCAATCCAGCCATGCCATTCCCAAAATGAGGTCGAATTCTGGCATTCTCAACTCTGTTGTCGGGGTATTAAAGAATCTTCCTCCAAGGAGTACCTCAAAATCACACTTTACGGACGCAGTCATTTCAGAGCAATCTGGGATGCGTACTGTCCGGGTAGTACAAGTGAAGTGTTTACCCCTTCAAAGTATTTAACGAAGTTTGCCGACACAAACAAGTGTGTTGATCACATATCGAATAGAGTGTAGGCCAGTATCTCACCAACCATCACGGTTCCTAAGTACCAATAGGATATACTCAAAGAAATATTTCTAGTACATCTTAGGCAACTTAAAGTGAATGCTGAAAATGTGTTAATTAACTGCAACATACCTGCGATCACCTCCTGAGGGTTCCGCTCCAGTGCTATGTCCAGCGCTAGCACATGATCCGGAGCATGTCTGGGATTCCTTTCTTGTGGCCCTCACAATCATCCACGCACATGTACCATCCTCGTGGAGCCATCGGAGGGAGAGCAGGAGGAGAATTCACACCTAGCTGTGGGCAGTGATTTCGGATGTGGCCCGATTGGTTACATTGGAAGCATACTCACTCATACCTCCATTCGGGTTGTTGGAACTATTAAAACTGTGGAGGTGGAGGCAATGCTGGTGGTTATGGGACCGGGCGATCCATTCTAAAATTCTAGTGGAAATGCCCGCCTCCTCTCTGGTATCCACTTCCACCACTATTGTCATGCCTTCTTCTATTACTAGGGTCAACTTCCATCACACCCTCAGCGGGTCTCTTACCACTTCCCAAGTGGTCCGCTTATACCCTCTTCGCCTTGTCAATTATCTATGCTAATATGGAGTCCGCAATAAACAAAAGGGCTTGCCTCAGGGAATCCCCCAAGCATCATTACATGGAAATCTTGCAAATGCCCCACCCGCATATGGGTCTTAAACCCCGGGCTTGCCTGCAAATTCTGACTTCTCACATCAGGATTTTGTATCACACACAACTGATTCTAAGAACCCTTGCTGGACCCCACCCGCTCATGGCTTCATTTCCCGGGCTTGACTTACACCCGGAGTTCTTGTCAGTCTCACAGAAGGGGACTAGTCTCGCCAGGACACTTTCCCTATGTGACATGCATGCCACGGAATAGCCATCCGACCACAGATACATTGCCACGCCTTAGCACATCACAACCATAATTCCCCACCCTAATCCATCATTCGTACCGCAACGTTCCCGCGCACCAAGGAAATCATCTACCACCGAAGCAGAGCTAACCTTTACAGGTTCCGTCTACGAGTACTCACTCAAGAAAAGGGGGAAAATAACGCATAAATCATTGTGACATCTAGCCATAACGGATTTCTACCGAATCCTCAAAGCTCGTTATGCAACATCACCGAGTCAGACTAAATGTCAAGACATCGACTTCACCCACAATGCCTAATCCACTAACGGAGCGGATCTCTAATGCAAAATCATGCTGGGGACGGACACAATCGACCCAGAGGTCCATCTTGAACCATGACAACCCAAACCCTTCTCATTTGAGAGATCTGGAGCCCAAAAGAAATGAGTATAAGAGAAGATGCTAAACGTGCATCCTAAAACCAAGAGGAGAAGTGTCGTTACCTTTCGACCCCTCTTCCTAGCCATGGAAGCTTTGATTTGAACGGCTTGACATGATCGCCTCCACGCCCTCTCCACGGATCTGGTCTCGGAACGGCGATCGGATCTCCGAAGCTCCGTCAATGGAAGAAGAAGCTCTCTCCTTCCTCTTCCCTTCTCTTCCTCTCCTATCCCTCTCTCAAACCCTAAAGATGAGAGTAATGAGAGGAAAAACCCTCTCAGCCCTAATAAGATCATTTGGGCGAAAGATCCTAGCCTTTGGATCTAATTTGGGGAAGCATCAGACGGCCACAAACCAAAATTGACGGAACTATCCCGACCGTACGATCGGTGGCGCACGACTAGTGGTCGTGCGCAATAAATCCCATGGTCGTGTGATTACCTCTGGAAGAACTCAAGAATGAAAGGGTTAAACGGGCACGAGCAGCGGCGAATGACCAGTGGTCGTGCGCACTCTGACCAAAGATTGTGCGTTTACCCAAACAGAACTTAGCTAACCGGTGAAAAGTGCGCACGAGAAGTGGTGCACGACTAGTGGTCGTGCACACTAGATCCAGTGATCATGCGCTTTAAACAACAGCCAAAAACAATGACCCATCGCCCGTGGCATCCCTACCATCGGGCGTTAACTTCTAGTGACTCCAGGTCTAAGAACTGGGGTGTTACAAAGATGCACCAATGCTAAATCGCAAATCATATAGTGAGATGCTCTTCCATGTAAACTAGCATGAAATTGATAAAATATAATTTGTATGGCTAGCGCTTCACTACTGTGCTTATATAACTTTTGAACATGAGAGGCATTAACTAGTGTGAGTTGACTTGGATTATCAAACAGTGGAAACGAAATCAAGTCAAAAGGCACTTGTGCTTTAAATTCGTGCACGATCTCATTCGTCGAGCAACAAGCATATAAATTATCATAAGACGCAACTATATAGAGTAATTTATTACAAGTTCACCTAAATATCTCTCTACCATGTGGAGTGAACCCATGCGCTATGTGACTCAACCCGAAACGAAGGGTAATGGGGTTAAATCCGGGGGTACGGGAGCCTTAAAATCAAATATGACTTTCATAGGCATCAAAGTCGCAGTTTTAATTTTATAATTAACATCATCCAAGTCAGAAGCAGTAACGGTCTCCAAAATGGTCACATCAATATGTCTCGGTCTAAAAAGAACCATATCGAGTCCTAGCAAGTCATCTAAATGAGTCAAGTGAACTGGAGGGAGAGTCAGCATGGTCGATTCCGGAGGAGGAGCTAAGTCATACTCACCGCCAAAATACGGATTTAACGTCCAAGAAAATCCCTCCTGGTGCCAGTCATCCAAATCAAAAGGAAGATCAAACAGTAGATTCATCCTCACACAAAACTCAACCGGATCATCATCACCTAACTCACTCTCAGATAAACATTCATCACAGGATGATTCTACCAATTCAGCCCAAATGTCGTCCAACCCACTAGATACTTCCTCCAAATCAAAATCAATAACGGTCTCTGAAGTTGGCAAAATTGAACCCGACACAATTTCTAATCCAGATTGGGCTTCAGGCAACGGAGATAACATCAAGGAAATGCCTTTCAGGTCCTCAGTGCTAACGTCATCCAAAAATAACTTTCCCACACAAGGCAAATCTTCCAATATAACACTTCCTTCGCTAGCCAAATCTTCCCATAATGTAGGTACATCGTCAAAATCGGGATGGATGATAGGGCAAATCGAATCCCAGGGAGAATCTAAATTATTTTTAACCTCAAGCAATGATGATAATATCAATGAAATACCTCCCGGATGTGCATCACTAAGTTCATCCCAAGATAAACATCCAGCCCATAGTGACTCTTCAAACACCGACGAAACATCTACCAACACTGGGTCCATAGAAGACTCCATGATAATCACGGTAGATGGCTCAGAAATATCATCAAAAGGGAGTGGAGATGATTCCTCAAAGGAGAAATCCTCATCAAGGTTACTAGGGTAACCAATCTCCTCATCGTCACTCAAATCGTCAACGTAATCAGCCTCGTCCTCAGTGACGGGCACAGTCCTAGACATAGCCTTCAGACTCAACAGGAGAGTAAACGACTAATGCAAATAACTTGGGGAGAGACTCACAAGGGTTTACGGGTGTAATCGGGGTAGAACGCTCTATAGAGACATGATCAGATACGCCACTAGAATCATATGTAGTAATCGTCTGAAACAAGGGAACTTTACTTCTAGGAATGTGGTGCTTCTCAATTTACAATGCAGCATTAAAGGTTGTGTTCAGGTCGGTGTGAACATGACGCAGTAACTTACCCTAGATGTAGGGGTTTAACCCCCTACGAAACATAGAAAGGGTGACCTCAGGCAATTCCTTCACACTGCTCCTAACCATGATATCCTTAAAGAGTTGTATATAATTCGAGACCGACTTATTTCCTTATTTAAGGGTAGCCAAATAATCAGTTATTTGCCGCTTGGTCTGGGAATTCGGGTTATATTCATTCCTAAAGGTTGGCATGGAACTAGCGCCATAAGTAGGATAAATGGGGTGTTGCCTAGGGGAAAGTGTTGCTACTTGGCAAGCCTTTAATTGTGCAATCAACGCCTTAATCTCATCTACTACAAGGCAATGGACTGGCTTTCTAACATTCATATTGGAACCTAATGATTTTACTCGGGAAACGTTGATGTCCTCGACCATTATAGTGAGAACCGGAGAGACACTCAACCGAAACTGGTGCAGATGCAATGAAAAAAATAAACTAGCCCTATTTAAATTTCAAAGATGTAATTGTTCCCGCTAAATACTAAAAATAATAAATGTATTTTTTTAACTTTCTTGCTGGAAAAATTATTAAGATTATTAAATAAATTGTTTTTATTTTTTTGCTGAGAAAATAAGAATATAGGTCGCTATAGGCAAACCAAAATTAAAATTTTATAATGAGTTAATAAAATTTAATTGCTTATTAAAAAAGTAATATTTTTTGATATCTTACTAATAAAATTATGTATAAATTCCAGAAATTTTTTTTTTTTTAATTTTATGAAAAATTGAAAATTTTAAGACGCTATATGCAGACCAAAAATTTAAAATTTGACTTATATGATGTGCAATGAAACGTGCAAGTGCGTGTCGGGGCTCGATGCAAAAGGGGGAGGGGGTCAATTAGGAAATTGATGTAACCTCTCTCTGATACCAAATTGATGTAGGCTTGCATGTTGACACTGAAAAATATCTACGGGCTAGCACAATTATCTCTCTACGATCCAAATCCTATAACCGCACAACCATTCTATGATGCACCACATTATTAATTCTATAAATTATATGCTAGCATACGGGTAGCCAAAACGGTTAGGATCAAACAAAGGCTATGGGCCAATGTTCTTTGCGGCTAAAGGGACCCACACGGTCTGAACGAGTGGTGTTGTACCAAAAGAGATCTACCAAATAAAATATGATTCGGAAATGGTAGATCCCCCCCAAAAAAAGAAGGCGAAGGTTTTCAAAACCATTTCAAATTTAAATCAATCAAGAAAAACACAAACCAACCAAAGAAATTCCACGATTAAATAATGCTTCAAAATTGCACGCCAAAAATATCCACCACACGACTATCTAAAAAAAGAAACGCACGAGAGTAGAAGTTTTCGTTACCCAACCGGAATGGATGATTCTGATTTCTCTCTACTTCGATCGTTCTTCAACGGCTCCGTTAGAAGTACATCGGAAGGAGAGGAAACTAGTCTACCTTTGATGCTTCACGCTGGAGTTGGAATCCACATGGGGGAGAACCCTTCTTTTGTATGATAATATAGATGTATGGAAGAGAAAGAAATGGTGGGGGGCTATGTTGTGGAGAAAAGGAAAATAGGGAGATGTGGTGTAAGACCCCTTTTTTTTTCTTTTTCAACCACCGGGGTCTTAGGCCCAGAATCGCCGCTTTGCGGTGACACCTTCACGTCCTGAAGGGTTATTACCACAAGGTGCCGATTCTGCCGGCCAATTCGATCACTGAAAGGTAGCTCAATAAATGAAGTAAGAGCAATGCAGTCCACAGCAATAGATCACATATATAGAATAAAAATCTCCACGAAGGGAGTGTCCACAGAAAACATCAAAGTACTATAAATGCGGGCTTATGCCCGGTACATCATGTCCTCACTACAATATCACTCATGCGGAAGCTAAAACAGATACTACTCAGGGTCGAGACTCACGGTCCCGGCTGTATGAACTCCGGAGCTAGACTGCCCCATCTCTAGGCGCACCGATCTCTGGGGCTGCTCCTCCATGCTGGGCTCCACGATCCCCTAAATGATGCGGTTCGAAAACCGTTAGTCATAAAGACTAAGCCCTATCATCCCCCACCCCTTCCCCCATGGCTCCTAGGTACCGAGCGGGGAGGAAGAAAGGGAAGGACATGATAGTAGAGATTAATCAAGAAACAGAAGGCAGCGGAACTAATCTAACAAGTTGTATTCGGTGAGCAGTATTATAATTGTTATAATAGGTCTAGTAGTAAGAAAAGCAAATATATGAATTTAACCTTCACTTATGCGAGAAAACATAAGCAAAAGGGATCTTTAGCAAGGCTCCCATCGTATAAGTGTCCCAAACCACTTATACCTTGGGGTGTCGGTTATAAAACAGCAATGGTTGTTATATATTGAAATAAACCTTTGATTTATAAACTTGCCCACACAAGCTTATAGACCAAGGGGTCGTTTTGTAGGTCCTAATGTATAAGCATCCCATACCACTTATACTTTAGGTGTCAGGGTTAAATGAATCGAATATGCTATGACATGCTAGTGGGTATGATGAAACATGCAAGTGCAACTCACACACCCGACTCTGTGCACACAGACCTTTAGTTCCCCCTTTCGGAGCCGTTACCTCCCAGGATACCTCCGTAGTGGTGGACGGAAGCGGTGGGTTGGGCCTCGCCCACCTCAAAACCAGTAAAAGCACCACTGGTCTGACCTATCGTATGCCTCAACGCTTGGTGCACTAAGCGGACGCCTGCGTACTCTTGCCGGCTGGCGCACCAGACTTCTGTTGGCGAAGTGCTAATCACCCTGCCGAGTCAACGATATCGGTGTCGGTGCAATCGAACTCCCCGATATCGAAAAACCCACCACCTTAACTTTTCCTATTTTATGCACATGCAAGTTTAATCATAAACATACAAAAACCGAGCCGAAGCTCCCCGGACCAAAACGTCCGTCTCCAAACCAACCGAGCCGAAGCTCCCCGGACCATCCCGTCCGTCTGCAAACCAACCGAGCCGAAGCTCCCCGGACCATCCCGTCCATCTCCAAACCAACCGGGTCGAAGCTCTCATCAAAATCCCTGTGCCAACAGTGTTTGTGAAAAGTGCAGCTCTAGTTACTAAGTTACTCTTGTCGGTTTGTTATTACAGTTTACGTTAGCCCAGGACTGCCCCTGGTATTCCCCGTGAAGGGCTCTCAAGGGGCACTAGGAACCAAGACGGCGGCATTACGGCCCGAAGTTCCCTTTCGCAAGGCACTTATTGTTATTGGTTGATTTCCCATGACCCGATTCCCTTCTCATATTACGATAGACTATCCTAGGGTGATTTTTAACCTTCCTCTCTTCGGGAAAAGCGATCTTTCGCCGAACCCGAGCACCTCTTAACTCTAGCTATCACCACTTCTCGCTACTCTTTATATCTTCCTATTGTGATTTCCTCCACCATTGCCCACCCAGACAATATGATTAACTCCAATGCCTTCCTCGGATCGTGTCCTATTGCATTTCACAATTGCTATATGCAGACCGACCTAGACTTCATGTCGAACCGGTTATGCAATGATCCAATACTCATCCAAATGCCCTAAATTATTTACTGGAGACTCACCATGATATAAATGACCTAAATCCAGAAAATGGAAATTTTCCTAATCTATTTGGCATTTAATTAAATTCCTCGAAAATCCCAAGGGCTACTAGTTTGAACATGAACTACCCTAAGTAAATCATGCAAGATGTCCAGCAAATTTATGATAAATAGTAGGTTATCTCAATAGGTTAAATCCTAAGTATCATAATTTTTCTATCATTAAAAGGGCATGAAAACTATTTTAGAAACAATCTTTAACTTCTGTTGTTTATGAATCAAGTACAGAAAATATTCTTCCAAAAATTATAAATAATTTATTCCATGCAGATAAAGACCTAAAATTAGCACTGGCCAAGGTTCATAATTTTCCAGCAAGTATATTATCCATAATTAATTTTTAAACAATAAAACTCCTTTCTAATATCTGTGAACAAAGTACCAGATTTATTCAACATAAAATTCTATAAAAATTCAGGTATCAATGTTTTACTAGTCAAGATCTAAATCCAGAATTTTAACTGATTATAATTAATTTAAAACCTCCAAATATTTGAAAAAACAAATCGGGCTAATAACCCTTTAACACATGAAGTATAATATTATTTAATCATAAAATTCCAGGAAAATTACCATAAGTCTAAAACATCCTAAAACTCGCTCCTCCTGAGTTTCATAATTTTTAGATTAGATTTAGTGCTTAAAATAACTAAATTACACGTTTATCCTAATCCAAAGTCTCAGCTTCCGAGGTACCTAATTACCTCCCATTCCTTCACTATTTCAACCAGAGGGTTTTCAGCATATCATCCCACTCTCCTCCAAATTTCAAGGGCATACAAGAGCTTTTGCTCCTATGTCCCTCACAAACCTCAAACTCCCACCCACTGGATTTGAGCCGATCTCTTAGGGTAAAATCCACCCTAATCCACACCATGTTTCTCCAAGCTGGTTATATCACCCTTCTAAGTCAGAGGTCGGATTATCAGCCTCTGTTGAGGTGATTTGACCTTTGCAAACTCTCAGTGCACTTTTTATTAAAAGGTGTCTCACTAATGCCTAGTTAAGGGTGGAAGATTTCCTACCCAAAACTCCTCCAAATCAGTTGGAATTTTGTATAGACCTAGGTTTTATAGCCAGGAACCACCACCCAAAATTTGGGGAAGTTTGGACTTATTTTCATCTCTTAATAAATTTTATAGTGTTTATTAAAATTTTACAAAAACTTTAGGCCAAAGTTCTCCAAAAATTCTCATTTTTGGGCAGCCGTTAGGTATAGCTAAGGTTAACCCCCTGCCAAAATTTCATTTCATTTGGACAAGGGACGAAGAGTGGGCATCCGTTTTAATTTCTGCCCAACTCTAGGTACAGCCCCCACTAAAACGGGTGCTGTGGCCGAACCGCTTACCCAAACAAGTTGGAACCAATTTTAAATTAATTTAGACTCGAAGGGCTACAACTTTCATGTCTGGTCACTTTTCATAAAACGGCCTCTAAGTGCCTCATTTTGCAGCCCCAAAATATATTCTAATAATACATCTTTCCATTATGTAATATATAATAATCTATATATTATAAAATTTATTCTACTGTTCATCTTCTTCATGAAACCGAAAACAGACACAGAAAACAATTTTTCCTGTAAGCATTCCGTGATCCGTCATCGGCCGTCCGGTCACTTCCCTGGCCAGCCACCACCACCACCACCTCCGTTGAGGCGATGGCTAGCGGTCGGCGGTGGTTTGGCCGCCGGAGGTGGTGGTTTCCGGCGAACTCAAAAAAATACCTTTTTCATGGTTTTCCCATGAAAACGAGAGATGGGTCCGGCTCCGTTGAGCGTGAACTTCCTTTCTAAGAATCCTAAGATCTACCCACGAAAGAGAAGAAGCAGAGGAGGACCTTGTTCGCGGTTTGGAGGCGAGAAGAGCGACGGGGTGCCATGGCGCAGTGGTGGCGTAGCCGAACTTCTTCTACAGCAAGAACAAAGATCTGATCCATTTACTTGAGCGTGTAAACTTCTCCTCTTGCCCCAAGTGGGCTTTTATAAGTCAGAAAGTGGGGAGGTGAAAGGGTAAGGCCGTAATGGCCATGAAGGCTCCTCTTAATAGCCTTTCAGTTACAGTGACGAGATAAGAAACGGTGGAAGATGAACTGGTTTGTCCAGTTGGCGGTTTCCTATTGGACCAACACTTCCTCCTTTATTATATAATTATAGAAGGAAAAACGGCCCGTAATTACTCCTGGTGTAACTTCCCACACCAGCATTTATTTCCACGCGCGTTAGAATAATTTCGGGCCTGAACCGTCGTTTCGGCCAACGTCACGGGCGTGACACCTAGGTCACGGGCGTGACAGGCCCGGTTGACAATTTTTTGGGTCGACGATCATCGAACGGAGATCGACGGTCGTCAAAGGGTAGTCACGCCCTAGGTCACGGGCGTGACACTTAGGTCACGGGCGTGACAGGCCCGAACAGCAATTTCGAGTTCGACGATCGTCGAACTGAGATCGACGATCGTCGAAGGCTGGTCACGCCCTAGGTCACGGGCATGACACTTAGGTCACGGGCGTGACGGGCCCGAGTTCATTTTCGACGATCGTTTTACGGGGATCGACGATCATCAAAGGAGTCACGCCCCTGGTCACAGGCGTGACACTCTGGTCACGGGCGTGACATGCCCAAGCTGCTAGATCGATGATTGTCCCACGGAGATCGACGATCGTTGAAGGGGTCACGCCTTAGGTAACGGGCGTGACACCTTGGTCACGGGCGTGACATGCCCGGGCAGCAAGTTCGACGATCATCTCATGGAGATCAACGATCGTCGAAGGAGTCACGCCCAAAGTCACGGGCGTGACCAACCCGTGACCCGAAACCTCGATCGATTTATTTCAATTTTTGGGCTTCATGGGGTTCTGTCACGACCAACTGACTCCTAGGGGTCTAGCCGGAAATGGGATGTTACAAATCCCAATAAACAAAACAAAAATTTCGTCCCCGAAATTGAGGTTGAGCCTACGGGGATTTCTATCGGAATAAATTAAACTTGTAACATCCCATACGATCTTTCTATCGGGTTTAAGCGACTATTCGTTTGATAAACAAAGACAATCTCCACAATAAACAAAAGATTAGCCTCTACCTTTCTGATTGAGTGCGCATGCCTAGGTCTTGAATTTTCCTTATCTAGTCTTAACTGTCCAAAACAAGAAGGCAATCTATAGTATACCAAGAGGTGGTGAGATGTACCTGACTAAACAACTCCGGGTATCTTTGCCTCACCAGGTCCTGCGGTTCCCAGGTGTGCTCCTCCTGACCGTGGTTTCTCCACAAAACCTTGACTAAGGGGATCTTTTTGTGGCGCAAGATCCGTACTCCTTTGTCGTCGATCCGAACCGGCACCAAGTGAACAGATCGGTCTGAAGCTACCGGCCCTTCGGTGGTCAAAATCCACTGCTCCGGGCGTAGTAGAGCCCTTCTCAGCGAAGAAATATGGAAGACGCCGTGTAGAGCTGCCAGCTCTGGCGGCAACTCTATCCTGTAGGCTAGGGGTCCGCTCCGCTCCAGGATCCGGTAAGGGCCCATATACCTAGGGCTGAGCTTCTTCCTCCGACCGCGCACCCGTGAGACTCCGTGCATGGGCCGGATCTTCAAGAACACTCGATCCCCTTCCCGAAACTCCACCTGACGATGCCGGGCATCATAGTATTTATCCTGTCTGCTCTGCGCCTCCAACATCCTATCTCTGATCAGTCTCACCCGGGCCTCGGTGCCTTCAACAAAATCTGATCCCAACAGCTTCGGATCCTCGTCTTGAACCCAAGAAAGCGGGGTCCTACACTTTCTTCCATACAAGGCTTCATAAGGCGCCATCCTGATGCTGGACTGGTAGCTATTATTATAGGAGAACTCGACCAACGGTATCATCTTCTCCCACGGCTCCCCTCGGTTCAGTATACACAGTCGTAGTAAATCCTCCAAGGTCCGGTTGGTGCGCTCTGTCTACCCGTCCGTCTAAGGGTGGAAGGTCGTACTAAAAGTCAACCGGGTGCCCAAATATGCCTGCACTGACCGCCACTCCCTGGATGTAAACCGTCCATCGCGGTCCGACACTATCGTCCGGGGCACGCCATGATATCGGACATACTGCTCCACAAACTTCCGTAGCAGCACTCCCACCGAGTCATCCTTCCTGATCGGTATAAAGCGGGCCACCTTTGTCAACCGATCAACAATCACCCAGATCGAGTCGTTCCCCGTCCGAGACCGGGGAAGACCATGTATAAAATCCATAGCTATATCCTCAAACTTCCACTCCGGCACCGGGAGTGGCTGCAACAATCCTGCGGGGTTCCTGCACTCCGCCTTCACCAACTGACATGCCTCGCAATAGGTCACGAAGTACGTAATGTCCTTCTTCATGCCCGGCAAAAACATCGTCTTCTTCAGATCAGCGGTCATCTTTGTGATCCCCGGGTGCACAGAGTACCGGCTGCAATGCGCCTCCATCATAATATCCTCTCGGATCTGGCCACCTGCGGCTATTTATACTCTGCCTCTGAAAAGTAGCAATCCATCTCTCAGGGAATAATCTCCTGTCGAACCTTGCTCCAAAGCACGGAACATCGGCTCTGCCCATGCATCTGTTCTCTGTCCATCCCGAATGCGATCCCGAATATCGTCTATGGCCACCATCGATGCCAGATACTCCCTATATAGAACTGGGTCATCCTCGGACACTAGGGATATCTGCAAATCTCTGAATGACCGGACTAGCTCCATGGACATAACCTGGGGCCCAGCTTCGGAAGTGGCAGCTCGCCGGCTCAACGCGTCGGCCACCACGTTTGCCTTCCCTGGATGGTAGTGCATCTCATATTGATAATCTGCTAAGAACTCCAACCAGCACCTCTGCCTGATATTCAGCTCCTTCTGAGTGTCTACGTATTTCAGGTTCTTGTGGTCGGAGTAGATGTCACAGTGGACTCCGTAAAGATAATGGCGCCAGACCTTCAGAGCAAAAACGACCGCTCCCATCTCAAGGTCATGCACTGGGTAGTTCTTCTCATGGGTCTTTAGCTGGCGGGAGGCATATGCTATGACGTGTCCATTCTACATCAGCACTGCTCCCATTCCCTGGTATGATGCGTCGGTATACACCTGGAATCCTTCCTTTCCAGATGGAAGGGCCAGAATAGGGGCTGAGATGAGTCGGTCCTTCAGTTCCTGGAAGGCCGCCTGGCACTGCGGGGTCCAAACAAAAGGTGCCTCCTTCTTCGTCAAAGATGTGAGGGGGAGGGCAATCCGAGAGAACCCCTCCACGAACTTCGGGTAATAGCCGGCAAGTCCCAAGAAACTTCGTACATCGGTGGCTGTCTTCAACTGCGGCCAATCTCGAACTGCCTGAATCTTTGCCGGGTCCACTGCCAACCCGGCTCCGATGATAATGTGGCATAAAGGTGATGCTCCCGCAACCTCTCCAAAGTCAGTGCCAGATGTCGAGTGTGCTCCTCCTCCGTCCTAGAGTAGATCAGGATGTCGTCTATGAACACTATGCCGAACACATCCAAGTAGGCCTCGAAAACCCGGTTCATGAGACTCATGAACGCCGACGGAGCATTCGTGAGCCCGAAGGGCATCACGGTGAACTCATACAGGCCATATCTACTACTAAAGGCCGTCTTCGGGATATCCTCCTCCTGGATCCGTAGCTGGTAGTATCCTGATCTCAAGTCCAGCTTCGAGAAATAATGGGCCCCCTCCAGCTGGTCGAACAATTCGTCTATCCGTGGGAGTGGATAGGTATTCCGGACGGTCAGCCTGTTTAGTGCTCGATAATCGATGCACAGGCGGAGTGTCCCATCCTTCTTCTTCACGAATAGGACCGGTGCTCCCCATGGCGAGGAACTCGGTCTAACAAATCCTGCCTCAACTAATTCCTACAACTGAGTCCGAAACTCTGCCAACTCCTTTGGGGCCATCCGATAAGGGGCCCTAGACGCCGGCTTGGCCCCCGGCACAAGCTGTATCTGAAAGTCCTGCTCTCGGTGTGGAGGTAGTCCTGGCAGTTTCTCTGGAAAGATGTCAGCGAAATCTCGCACCACCGGGATGTCTGTCACCGACTCCTTAACTTCCGCCATCTCAAATAGAATCTGATAGACCTCCTCTCCCTACAGATGGGCCTTAACGGCCTGTACCAAAGATAAGAGTATACGAGAGACAGGTCTTATACCTTCGATGGTAATGAAAGAGTCCCCGTGTCTCACGGTGATCCTCTTCTCCTGGCAGTCAATCTGGGCATGGTTCCAGTGCAGCCATACCATGCCCAGGATCAGGTCGTAGTCTGTCAGCTTCAAAATCGTCGCTGGAGCCTCGAATGCCTTTCCACCAATTTCTGCCTCCATATTGCAGTGATCCGTGGTTAGGAGCTGAGATCCATCCGGTAGTCGCACCCTCATCCTCGAGCCTGTGAACCGCTCCACGCCTTCTAGTCCTTCTACGAACGTCTCCGACACAAAGGAGTGAGTAGCTCCAGTATCAAAAAGCGTGTGGGCAGGCTTGCCGCTGATGAAGACTATACCTGGGGTGATTAAATATCTTAGGGTTCTATAAAGAATTTTCTTTCCTTGTTAATCCATCTAGTGCGATTCAAAGTTTTAACAACTTAAAGGGAAATTCTATGAAAATAAAGAAGCATTGCAGCGTACCTGCGATGACCTACTCCGGATTCCGAGGCTGCGCAAGGTCCAAAGCATATACCTGCTCTCTTCCTTGTCTACGATCTCCCTCATGGTATCCACGATCGCGGCCGCGTCCTTGGCCTCCGTAATGCTGAGCTGGTGGGCCGCCCTGTGGTGCTGGAGGTGGTGCCCCCCTCATCGGGCAGTTCCTCTGAATGTGCCCAATCTGATGACAAAGGAAGCACTCCGGTGGGGGATACGCCATTCCCCCGGGTCTCGGTATCTCCTGCATCCGAAGAGGTGGAGGGGCCAATATCACCTGTTCCTTCGGCTCCTGGCTCACGTCCCGACGAGGCTGGTCCTCTGTCCTCCTCCCCTCTGGTATAGCACCTCGCCGCTGGTCATTTCTACCTCTCCGTCCCTGATCCTCTGCTGGCCGTTTCCGGCCCCGGGTAGCGTGCCAATCTGCCTCAATCCTTTTTGCCATCTCCAAAATCCGGGAGATGGGCCCGTCAGATACAAACAACAGGGCCTCCCTCAAGTCCTCCCGCAGGCCCTTATAGAACCTCCTGATATACCCTGCCTCGTTCAGCTGGTAGGAATCTGCGTATCAAGCCAGATGGTCGAACTCTCGATGGTACTCCACCACGGTCCGGGTGCCCTGCTTCAGCTGTAAGAACCGCTCCTCCAAATCATCCCTGGCTGACCGCGGAACGAAATGCTCCAGCAGTGCGGCCCTGAACTCCTCCCAGGTAACCTCCGCAACCTCCCTGTCGGCAAATGTCGTGTCCAACAGCGTCTTCCACCACCTCTTTGCATGGGACTCCAGGCAAGAGACAACCAGAGCCACCCTCTCCTCCCAGGGACACCGTATCCCGGTCAGCATATCGTACATGATATCGAGCCACTCTTCCGTCCGAACCGCCGACTCTGTCCCTAAATAGGACGGGGGAGACAGTCCTCGGAAGATGCTTAGCCAGTTGGCCCCCGGATTTGGCTGCGGGGCCGGAACCTGCTGGGCCCTGAAGGCCTCCAGGATGGCAGTCAGGGTCTGTCCCATGTCTGACTGAAGGAAAGGAGTGGGGACCGGTGGGGGTGGTGCAACATCCTGAGCCTGTTGAACTCCACCTTGTGGCGTAGTCTGTGCTGGAGGCTGAGTAACAAAAACACACGCTGAGAAAGCGTTCAAATATTACATAAAGGTGGACAATTTATATGTGATCCCCATATGGGCACACCACTGCTTCCGCTGCTTAGTTTGTCCCCAAACTAAACTCGAGCGGGGGTGACCCAGGGTTAGTGGACTGCTTCCTTTTCAGATCGATGTTTTCTCTGATACCACTTGTAAGACCCCCTTTTTTTTTCTTTTTCAACCACCGGGGTCTTAGGCCCAGAATCGCCGCTTTGCGGTGACACCTTCACGTCCTGAAGGGTTATTACCACAAGGCGCCGATTCTGCCGGCCAATTCGATCACTGAAAGGTAGCTCAATAAATGAAGTAAGAGCAATGCAGTCCACAGCAATAGATCACATATATAGAATAAAAATCTCCACGAAGGGAGTGTCCACAGAAAACATCAAAGTACTATAAATGCGGGCTTATGCCCGGTACATCATGTCCTCACTACAATATCACTCATACGGAAGCTAAAACAGATACTACTCAGGGTCGAGACTCACGGTCCCGGCTGTATGAACTCCGGAGCTAGACTGCCCCATCTCTAGGCGCACCGATCTCTGGGGCTGCTCCTCCATGCTGGGCTCCACGATCCCCTAAATGATGCAGTTCGAAAACCGTTAGTCATAAAGACTAAGCCCTATCATCCCCCACCCCTTCCCCCATGGCTCCTAGGTACCGAGCGGGGAGGAAGAAAGGGAAGGACATGATAGTAGAGATTAATCAAGAAACAGATGGCAGCGGAACTAATCTAACAAGTTGTATTCGGTGAGCAGTATTATAATTGTTATAATAGGTCTAGCAGTAAGAAAAGCAAATATATGAATTTAACCTTCACTTATGCGAGAAAACATAAGCAAAAGGGATCTTTAGCAAGGCTCCCATCGTATAAGTGTCCCATACCACTTATACCTTGTGGTGTCGGTTATCAAACAGCAATGGTTGTTATATATTGAAATTAACCTTTGATTTATAAACTTGCCCACACAAGCTTATAGACCAAGGGGTCGTTTTGCAGGTCCTAATGTATAAGCGTCTCATACCACTTATACTTTAGGTGTCAGGGTTAAATGAATCGAATATGCTATGACATGCTAGTGGGTATGATGAAACATGTAAGTGCAACTTACACACCCGACTCTGTGCACACAGACCTTTAGTTCCCCCTTTCGGAGCCGTTACCTCCCAGGATACCTCCGTAGTGGCGGACGGAAGCGGTGGGTTGGGCATCTCCCACCTCAAAACCAGTAAAAGCACCACTGGTCTAACCTATCGTACGCCTCAACGCTTGGTGCACTAAGTGGACGCCTGCGTACTCTTGCCGGCTGGCGCACCGGACATCTGTTGGCAAAGTGCTAATCACCCCGCCGAGTCAACGATATCGGTGTCGGTGCAATCGAACTCCCCGATATCGAAAAACCCACCACCTTAACTTTTCCTATTTTATGCACATGCAAGTTTAATCGTAAACATACAAAAACCGAGCCGAAGCTCCCCGGACCAAAACGTCCGTCTCCAAACCAACCGAGCCGAAGCTCCCCGGACCATCCCGTCCGTCTCCAAACCAACCGAGGCGAAGCTCCCCGGACCATCCCGTCCGTATCCAAACCAACCGGGCCGAAGCTCTCATCAAAATTTCTGTGCCAATAGTGTTTGTGAAAAGTGCAGCTCTAGTTACTAAGTTACTCTTGTCGGTTTGTTATTACAGTTTACGTTAGCCCAGGACTGCCCCCGGTATTCCCCGTGAAGGGCTCTCAAGGGGCACTAGGAACCAAGACGGCGGCATTACGGCCCGAAGTTCCCTTTCGCAAGGCACTTATTGTTATTGGTTGATTTCCCATGACCCGATTCCCTTCTCATATTACGATAGACTATCCTAGGGTGATTTTTAACCTTCCTCTCTTCGGGAAAAGCGATCTTTCGTCGAACCCGAGCACCTCTTAACTCTAGCTATCACCACTTCTCGCTACTCTTTATATCTTCCTATTGTGATTTCCTCCACCATTGCCCACCCAGACAATATGATTAACTCCAATGCCTTCCTCGGATCGTGTCCTATTGCATTTCACAATTGCTATATGCAGACCGACCTAGACTTCATGTCGAACCGGTTATGCAATGATCCAATACTCATCCAAATGCCATAAATTATTTACTGGAGACTCACCATGATATAAATGACCTAAATCCAGAAAATGGAAATTTTCCTAATCTATTTGGCATTTAATTAAATTCCTCGAAAATCCCAAGGACTACCGGTTTGAACATGAACTACCCTAAGTAAATCATGCAATATGTCCAGCAAATTTATGATAAATAGTAGGTTATCTCAATAGGTTAAATCCTAAGTATCATAATTTTTCTATCATTAAAAGGGCATGAAAACTATTTTAGAAACAATCTTTAACTTCTGTTGTTTATGAATCAAGTAAAGAAAATATTCTTCCAAAAATTATAAATAATTTATTCCATGCAGATAAAGACCTAAAATTAGCACTGGCCAAGGTTCATAATTTTCCAGCAAGTATATTATCCATAATTAATTTTTAAACAATAAAACTCCTTTCTAATATCTGTGAACAAAGTACCAGATTT
This sequence comes from Platanthera zijinensis, assembly GCA_039513925.1. Classification (NCBI taxonomy): domain Eukaryota; kingdom Viridiplantae; phylum Streptophyta; class Magnoliopsida; order Asparagales; family Orchidaceae; genus Platanthera; species Platanthera zijinensis. Next base: position 129,142,229 of record CM077078.1, read on the forward strand.
ATTCAACATAAAATTCTATAAAAATTCAGGGATCAATGTTCTACTAGTTAAGATCTAAATCCAGAATTTTAACTGATTATAATTAATTTAGAACCTCCAAATATTTGAAACAACAAATCGGGCTAATAATCCTTTAACACATGAAGTATAATATTATTTAATCATAAAATTCCAGGAAAATTACCATAAGTCTAAAACATCCTAAAACTCCCTCCTCCCGAGTTTCATTATTTTTAGATTAGATTTAGTGCTTAAAATAACTAAATTACACGTTTATCCTAATCCAAAGTCTCAGCTTCCGAGGTACCTAATTACCTCCAATTCCTTCACTATTTCAACCAGAGGGTTTTCAGCATATCATCCCACTCTCCTCCAAATTTCAAGGGCATACAAGAGCTTTTGCTCCTATGTCCCTCACAAACCTCAAACTCCCACCCACTGGATTTGAGCCGATCTCTTAGGGTAAAATCCACCCTAATCCACACCATGTTTCTCCAAGTTGGTTATATCACCCTTCTAAGTCAGAGGTCGGATTATCAGCCTCTGTTGAGGTGATTTGACCTTTCCAAACTCTCAGTGCACTTTTTATTAAAAGGTGTCTCACTAATGCCTAGTTAAGGGTGGAAGATTTCCTACCCAAAACTCCTCCAAATCAGTTGGAATTTTGTACAGACCTAGGTTTTATAGCCAGGGACCACCACCCAAAATTTGGGGAAGTTTGGACTTATTTTAATCTCTTAATAAATATTATAGTGTTTATTAAAATTTTACAAAAATTTTAGGCCAAAGTTCTCCAAAAATTCTCATTTTTGGGCAGCCGTTAGGTATAGCTAAGGTTAACCCCCTGCCCAAATTTCAGGTCATTTGGACAAGGGACGAATAGTGGGCATCCGTTTTAATTTCTGCCCAACTCTAGGTACAGCCCCCACTAAAACGGGTGCTGTGGCCGAACCGCTTACCCAAACGAGTTGAAACCAATTTTAAATTAATTTAGACTCGAAGGGCTACCACTTTCGTGTCTGGTCACCTTTCCTAAAATGGCCTCTAAGTGTCTCATTTTGCAGCCCCAAAATATATTCTAATAATACATCTTTCCATTATGTAATATATAATAATCTATATATTATAAAATTTATTCTACTGTTCATCTTCTTCATGAAACCGAAAACAGACACAGAAAACAATTTTTCCTGTAAGCATTTCGTGATCCGTCGCCCGCCGTCCGGTCACTTCCCTGGCCGGCCACCACCACCACCACCTCCGTTGAGGCGATGGCTAACGGTCGGCGGTGGTTTGGCCGCCGGAGGTGGCGGTTTCCGGCGAACTCAAAAAATACCTTTTTCATGGTTTTCCCATGAAAACGAGAGATGGGTCCGGCTCCGTTGAGCGCGAACTTCCTTTCTATGAATCCTAAGATCTACCCACTAAAGAGAAGAAGCAGAGGAGGACCTTGTTCGCGGTTTGGAGGCGAGAAGAGTGACGGGGTGCCATGGCGCAGTGGTGGCGTAGCCGAACTTCTCCTACAGCAAGAACAAAGATCTGATCCGTTTACTTGAGCGTGTAAACTTCTCCTCTTGCCCCAAGTGGGCTTTTATAAGTCATAAAGTGGGGAGGTGAAAGGGTAAGGCCGTAATGGCCATGAAGGCTCCTCTTAATAGCCTTTCGGTTACAGTGACGGGATAAGAAACGGTGGAAGATGAACAGGTGTGTCCAGTTGGCGGTTTCCTATTGGACCAACACTTCCTCCTTTATTATATAATTATAGAAGGAAAAATGGCCCGTAATTACTCCTGGTGTAACTTCCCACACCAGCATTTATTTCCACGCGCGTTAGAATAATTTCGGGCCTGAACCGTCGTTTCGGCCAACGTCACGGGCGTGACACCTAGGTCACGGGCGTGACAGGCCCGGTTGACAATTTTTGGGGTCGACGATCGTCGAACGGAGATCGACGGTCGTCGAAGGGTGGTCACGCCCTAGGTCACGGGCGTGACACTTAGGTCACGGGCGTGACAGGCCCTAACGGCAATTTCGAGTTCGACGATCGTCGAACTGAGATCGACGGTCGTCGAAGGCTGGTCACGCCCTAGGTCACGGGCATGACACTTAGGTCACGGGCGTGACGGGGCCGAGTTCAATTTCGACGATCATTTTACGGGGATCGACGATCGTCGAAGGAGTCACGCCCCTAGTCACGGGCGTGACACTCTGGTCACGAGCGTGACATGCCCAGGCTGCTAGATCGATGATCGTCCCACGGAGATCGACGATCGTCGAAGGGGTCATGCCCTAGGTCACGGGCGTGACACCTTGGTCACGGGCGTGACATGCCCGGGCAGCAAGTTCAACGATCGTCTCGCGGAGATCGACGATCGTCGAAGGAGTCACGCCCAAAGTCACGGGCGTGACGGGTCGGTCACGGGCGTGACCAACCCGTGACCCGAAACCTCGATCGATTTATTTCAATTTTTGGGCTTCACGGGGTTCTGTCACGACCAACCGACTCCTAGGGGTCTAGCCGGAAATGGGATGTTACATGTGGAGGTTGGCGGCTAGGGTAGGGAAGCAATGTGGCGGCTAGGGTGGGGGATGGCCGGCTTGTTTGGAACAAGGAGGAAGGGGTTTGATCTTGATGGTGGTGAGGGGCTCGGGTTGAGGGGAAGGGAGGGCTCGGCCTGGACAGTGGAGTAAGGGCTCAGTAATGTTGGGGAGGAGAGGCTCGGGTTGATGTGGGGGGAGATGTTCGGTGGCCGAGTGGAGCAAGGAGTAATAGGAGAGGTGGCAGCCAGGGATTCTTAGGGAATAGAGGGGAGGAGGGAGGATTAGAGAGACTAAGAAAGAGGATGGGTGGAGAAGAGGCCGGCGGCCAAGAGAGGGAGTATAAGGGGGTGGCCGAAATTTTCCAAGAGGAGGAGGAGGAGAACTTCTCAAAGTTAGGGTTAATTTTTCATTCATTCAATAATCCTCAATATGAAAGATACATGCCTATATATAGGCTCCATCCAAGACTTGGCTACATGCAGCCAAAAATAAAAAGAAACATAACACATGGTTGTATACCTAACCATGATATTACACATGACATGAAAATGAAATAACAATGCCAAATAAAATAATACTAAAACAAAACATAAAAAGAGAATTAATTATTAATAATAATTTTTTAATAATTATTATTAATTATTAATATATTGGTTTGCGTTCAGGACGGCTATTACGGCGACGCTCCATATGGTTATCCGTAAGCACGCTATCGTCGTCTTCAATATGTTACGGGCCATCGTCTCCATCATTACTCCTTTTAAATGCATGCAAAAGTTCACCATATTTATCAAACACATGATAGATGTCATCCTCAGACTATGAATCACCATCATCCTCTGATGAAAATGCTTCTGAACCTGGACCAGTCACATAATTTGACTTAGATGAAGAGCTGGATGGAGAGGATACCTTAGGTTGACCAGGCTGATCCTTGCAGGATTCTTCATCAGATCTTTCCATCATCCCAATATAGGCTTTATCTTCTTCATCTGACTTTGAGGAGGATGAGTCAGTCAAGTTTTTCCTTCCTTTGCAATGAAGGTCTTCTCCTTCTTGCTCTTCTGATGATGATATTTCTTTTCACCAGCCTCCTCCTTCTTCACTGGGCAATCAAATATAATATGCCATGGCTTTCTACAATAATAACAGATAATTTTATTAGAAATCTGTTTACTGTGTTTTGAATCATACCTGCCTTCCTTGGAAGGTCTCATCTTGGTTCTGTAGTTGTCCTCCTTGTGTTGAAAGGAAGAGGAAGGTCTGCTCCTCTACCCCTTCTTCTTCATCAGCTTCAGAAACTGCCTTGAGAAGGCAGCAAATTCCTCATTAGACATATTACAGTTTGATGTACCTTGTTCTAAACTATCTTACTAAGTTGGACTTCTAGGTGGAGAAGGATTAATCTCTTTGCTCCTCTTGGAGATGTCAGCCTTGAAGGCCACTGTGTTTTCTTTGGCATGGGAATTGCTTGATTTCACTTCCTCCTTGCTTGTAGTCGGCTACATTTCATAAGACAGTAGCTTCCCAAACAAAGTTGATGGTGGAGTATCTGCCAGCTTTTCCACTTCCCTATTTGCACATATCTTAGTGTCCCAGTCTCTAGTAAGAGACCTTAGTAACTTGCCATTAAGTTCATAGTTACTAAAGCCCTGACCATTGGTCCTTAACTAATTAACAGTTCTGAAGAACCTTTCATAGCAGCTAGCAATGGTCTCCTCCTTGATCAGCCTGAAAATCACATAATCTTGATTGAGCATAGACTTCCTATCATCTCTTACTTCCTCAGTAAGCTCCACTTATATCACCAGAGTGTCCCACATTGCCTTTAAGGTCTTGCAGTGCACCATGTTTTGAAAGGTTGAGTCATCTATGGAATTAACTATAATGTTTTGTGCCCTCTTATCCATTATAGCCAAAATGACTTCATCCTTAGTCATTTCAGCATAATTTTTAGGAGTCTTGACATTTGCGTCAAGGATAGATACCTTCAAGGGATTGAATGGTCCTTCTTGTACTGTAACACAAATTCTAGGATCAGAAGCCTCCATAAACAACCTGACCCTTTCTTTTCAGATTCCAAAATTCTCTTTCCTATAGAGAGGAAGCTTCATGGAACCTCGTTCCTTATGGTTCTCTCCTTAACCCATAAGTATCTTTTGTTGGCTACCCTAGGAGATCTACTCAGACTGTTAAGCCTTTCATGAGTAACCTCCCTCTGATACCACTTGAAAGACTTTGAATTTAAGGATAGCTAATCACCTAGGGGGTGAATAGGTTATTAAAGTCTTTTTCTATTCTTTTGACCTTTAACTGATTTAGGTTCTGTTGTGATTGATTAATTCTGCTTTAAAGACATTCACACACAGTAAAACAAAGTTTTATTGTTGTTCCCCAGTGTATGGGTACATCCACAGTCCCTCCCATCATTCTAATTGTATGTTAGACAAGGCACTTCTCCAATAACTCAGCTCCTTAGAGCTTACAATACGATCCCGCAAGACCACTATTCTTCTCCAAGACTTAAAACATGAGTAAAGAACCCTACCCCTCAAATTCAATAATAAATCCTACCACTCAAGCCCACCGCCCTACCTCAGATCCAAGGGATCCTACTACTCAAATCTATACCAGATCCTACACTCAACCTTTATAACTTAGGCTTACAATACTGATCTAACCAGATCTTAACCTCAGTATTCAAAATCTAGTCTTACAACCCAGATCTTGAAAAGATCCTACAGAATTGAAGTAATTGTTAATGTACATTAGGCTCCAGAGATTTATTCTCAGAGTTTAAAGCTTCTCGAACTAAGAGAATCTCAATCAAATTTTCTTCACAGTCATAATGATGATGTTCTTCAAGAATCTGATGCTTGTGTTGGATGTAACATCCCTCAAATAATTAGACTCCCAAGAGTGATTTTGTCATGACTAGGTCATGACAAAACATTAGAAAGCTCAAGAAGACCAGGTGAACTAGGGAATAAAGGTAGAAATCACTTTGGACTGGAAATAACAAAATTCAAATACCAATACTAGGGTTTGACTTTATGGATTTAACTTGACTTCGTGATACCACCATACCACTCATAACCCTTTGGGAGGTCCATTGGGTCACAAAGGACCCATTGGAGGCAACCTAAGTTGTCAAGTTGACCAAAGTCAACCGTAACCCTAATTAGGTCAAACAACCTCACATAAGGTCAATTGATGTTCCATTAGCCAATTTGACCCCACCAAAACCTCTCTAGCCCTAAAGGGTTCATTGGTTCCCCAAAGAGCCATTGGGATAAACCCAGACAGTCAATTTGACCAAAGTCAACACAACCATAAAATGGGTCCAATTAACTCAAGTTGACAAAACCTAGTCCAATCCACTTGGGCTAAGCCTAATTGGAGTGACCCACTAGATTTAGGAGGCTAACATTTACCAAAAATTCCACTCAAAGTCTGGAGGGGGTTACTAGGATAGAGAAACCAAGTTTTCCTTCAATGGAGGAGAGAGAAAAAGTGGAAGAAAGGTAATTCATGGTCAAGGGAGGCCAAGGGCCTCTCCATTCAATCCTAGTGGCTGGATTCACCTCCTCTAATAAGTTAGGAGAAGTCCAGGGGTCTTTCTCGGCCATAACATTGGATGGGTAAGGGGAATTTCAGGAGGCCTATTCCCCTCCCCCTTGGCCATTAGTGGCCATTGAAGCTTTGACCCCTCTCCTCCCCCCCCCCCATTTGATCATTTTAAAAGCTCCCCCAGACACAGAGCAATCATTTCCAAACTTCCCTTGAATATTTTGAGCCCTTTAGCACTGTGGTTGCAGAACACTGAGCACCTCCACCACCGTCAATGGCGACACCGCAATCGGTATGGCTTCAACCACCCTAGAAGGTCGACTCCCCCCCCCTCTCCCTCTATGCTCGCATCTTTGATCGACTTGTAGAGATATTGGGCCCAATTGAGCCCAATCTAGTGAGGAGATTTGAAGAATTTTCCATGAAAAATTGAGGTTGCGGGTTCGCCAAAAATGGCCTCTCCGGCGGCCGTGTTGCCACTAAACGATAGCCACCACCTCAATGGAGGTGGTGGTGGCCGTGGCCGGCAAGGGAGGTGGTCAGGTGACCGGGAAAACACGGGCAAAGTCGGACTAGGATGGGGCCATCTGGGCCATTGGAATGAAGGAGAAGATGATGGGATGCCGTCGGTTTGGTGCTTTCTGATTCGTGCGCGATTTAATTCATTAATTAATATTAATTAGATTTTTGTCATATTTTATGTAGTGGATTATTTTAATTATTAAAAATATTGAAAGCCCTCTACATTAAAAGTTTCCAACATTAAAGTTGTATCCCCTGATGTCTACTTTATTTTTCAATTTGTTTCAACCCATTTGAGTTAGTGATCTGACCACAACATTCAAAATGGTGGAGTCTATACATAGGGTTAGCAAGAGACTAAATTGAGTGCCCCCATCAATCCAGCCTTCCAAATGACTTGAGATTTGGACTGGTGGTTACTCTTACCTATAACTCTAACATATCCAAAAATGGGAAATTTTAGAAAACATTTTTGTATAGTTTTTGTAAATATTTAATAATCCATGTATGGGTTAATTAGAGTGTCTAATGACATCACAATTCCCAAAAAATTTGGTAGATGACCCTTAAGGTCATGATAGGTCACTGTTAAAAACTCTCAGACCATTTGGGTTTTATTTGAGTTGGTATTGGTGTGACCGAAGTTTGGTCCCTAAGGGTAAACTAGGTCAAATTGTGTTTTATGGGTTGTGTGGACAATCCTCACTCAAAAGGCATGAATCGTTGACCAATGACTTAATGTAATATAAAATCCACTCATAACAGATTTTGGGTGGCTTAGGGTTGGTTTGCCCTATAGCCTTAGTGTGAACCCTAAGGTTCAGTTCTGAGCTCAATGAGGGACATGCTGTAAGACCCCCCCCCCCCCCCCTTTTCTTTTTAAAACCACAGGGTCTTAGGCCCAAAACCGTCACTTTTCGGTGACACCTTCACCCCCAGGATGGTCGTGACTACAAAATGCCGATCCTGCCGGCCAAATCGATCATAGAAAGAGTAGCAAGAGAGTAAATAAAACATGTCCACAGAGATCACATATATAATGAATAATCTCCACAAAGGGAGAGTCCACAGTAATAATAATAATAAAAGAAGTACTGAAAGTGGCGCTCACGCCCGATACAACAATATCCTCACTACATACCAATCATCGTGGAAGCTAAACTAAAATAACTACTAATGATTGGGACTCACAGTCCCAGCTTTCTGAACTTCGGTGCTAGACTGTCCTATCTCAAAGTGTTCCGACCTCCGGGGCTGCTCCTCCATGTTGGGCTCAACGGTCCCCTAAAATGATGTGGTTCGAAAAACGTTAGTCTAAAAGACTAATTCCTATAATCCTCTACCCCTTCACCCATAGCTCCTAGGCACCGAGCGGGGAGAAGGAAAGGAGAGGTAGTGAGGGTGGAGAATGAACAAGAAGCAGGTGACGACGGAACTAATTTAATGGTTCTATAAGTATATGTGGCAGTAATAAAAGTACGAAAAACTGAACAAGAAATAAGTAATCTAAACTTATACGTAAACACATAAGCTAAGGGATCTTCTGCAAGGCTCCTATCGTATAAAGAGTCTCATACAAATTTATACGATAGGGTGTCGGTTTTTAGAAAGCATGTATATATCTACATAATAAAAACCTTAACTTATAAGCACGCTCACACGAGCTTATAGACCAACGTATCATTTTGCAGGGCCTATTGTATAAAAAGTCCCATACCAGTTTATACAATAGGGGTCAAGGGTTAAATGCAATAGTTATGATGTGACATGCAAGTGTGCTATGATCTGAATCATGAAATTGCAACACACCCACTCGACTCAGTGCACACAGACCTTTAGTTCCCCCTTTCTGGAGCCTAACCTCCCAGGATACCTCCGTAGTGGCAAATGGAAGCGGTGAGTTGGGCCTCGCCCACCTCTAAACTGGTAATTTCACTACCAGTTTGAACTATCGTACCCCTCGATGCTGGTGCACTAATTGGAGCTCCTGTGTACTCTTTGCTGGTTATTCCACCAAACTTAATTTGGCCAAGTGCAAAACCACACTTGCCGAGTTAACGTATTGGCGTCGATGCATCTACCATCCAATACCGAAGACCCACCACCTTATAATTTATGCACATGCAACCTTGATGTATCAACCACCGAGCCAAAGCTCCCCGGACTAACCTGTCCGTCTCAACCAATAACCGAGCCAAAGCTCACCAGACTAACCCGTCCATCACAACCAATAATCGAGCCAAAGCTCGTCGGGCCAACCTGCCCATCACCAAACCCACCTAGCCTACTGCCCGGGTTAGCAAACCTAACATTGCGAGACATCAAGGTAATTGAAAGTGAATCTCTAGTTATACTAGTTACTCTTGCAGTTTATTTTGCCTACAGTTTATGTTAGCCCAGGACTGCCCAAGGCATAACCCGTGAAGGGTTCTCGAGGGCACTAGGAACTACGATGGGCTAAAGCCCAAAGCTCCCCTTCGCAAGGGACTTACAATTATTAGTTAATACTCGATTCTTAATCCCTTTTTATATTACTCTGGATCTAACCCTGGTGTGTTTTGACTCTCTCTCTCTCTCTCCAAAGGAAAGATGATCTTTCGTTGATCCCGTACACCACCTAATCTTAGGCAACCCAATAATCTACTCACCCAAACTTCCTATGATATACTCCAATTCACTTCACAAAAATCAGTAAACTAACAATCCCATCTCCCCACGACCATTCCACATGTTATCACAATTTACGCAGTTTACTAAATGAAGACCACCTTATCCTATATGATGTGCATGATAGGAGGTACTCTAAATCCTCATCCAAACACCCTAAGATAATTAATGGAGGCCTATCATGAAATTTATAGCCTAAATCCAGAAACTTGGAATTTTCCTAATTTATCTGACATTTTATTTATTTTCCCTAAAAATCCAAATGCCCTTATTTTGAATATGAAGTGGCCTTTACAGTCATGCAAAAAGTTTCACAAAATTATGATAAATAATAGGTAGCTAATTGACAGTAAATTCAAGTCTCCTAATTTTTTTGCAAGGTTTAAGCCCTTAATTCAAAAATTCAAATATAAACACATAGTTAACAATTAAAGAAATAAGTGCTGCAATTAGGCTTCCAAAAATTATAAGAAAACCCAAGCATGACTAATATGCCCTAAAACACTCCTGACAAAGTTTCCAGACTTTCCAGTGAATAATGAACTCTAATTTTAATTTAGAGCAATGATCCTCTTTCATAAATTAATGAAACAACTACTAAAAATATTCATATAAAAATTATGCAAAAAATTTCTCATCAGCATATTAACCTAAGTACAGTTTTGCATAAGTTTCACAATTTTTTAACAATCATTGAGCTCTGAATCTACTTTTGAACATAATTGTATATTTTTAAGCTTATGAAGTAAGTACTGAAAATATACATCGAAAAATTATTATAAAATGCATGTATGAGAATAATGACCTAAAACACCCTCTGCCCAATTTTTATAATTTTCCAATTAACAGTGAGATCATAATAAACAAAAGAATATCAAGGGCAGATCCATGTATTACAAAAGAGGTACTAAAATTATTGTCCCAAAATTTCCAATAAAATTACTAGAGGCTCATATTAACCCTATGACCACATTACCCAAGTTTCACAACTTTTCATAAAGTTTTGATAGCCTATCATACCATTATAAAACTTGTGACATAAATTAGGGTTAGGGTTTTGAGGGATTTAACTATCTCTAAATCCACTAATATTTTCACCAGAGGACTTTAGCTACCATATGGTCCTCTACACAGAATTTCAAGTCCATACAAGGGCATTTGACACCATGCCCTTCTCAAACCCCCAAGGTCCAACCTTCGGGTGTTAACTTGGGTCCTAGGGCAATTCTACCCTAAACCACCCCATAATCCATATGAGGGTGTTAATGTCATGTCCAATCAATAGCAAAAATTTCAACCTCAGTTGAGGTGGATTGGGCACCTAAACCCACAAGGTGCACTTTTGACCTAAATACCCCTTTTTGGGTAAAGCTAGGGTTTGCTCATTTCCTAACTAAATCATCTCTATATGGGGTGAAAATTTATATAGAGCCTCCTAATGACCCTAAGGACAACACACCCAAATTTGGGAGGGTTTGGAGGTCATTAGGTCTCCTAATTAATTTACCCTAGGATTATTAAATAATTTCTAAAACTATATAGAAATTATCTCCAAAAAATTCCATTTTTAGACATGTCCTAGATATAGTTAAGACTAACTCCTTGTCTAAATTTCAGATCATTTGGATTTGTGGTGAAGTGGGGGAACTCCTTTAAACCTCTGACTATCCCTAGGTATAGACCCCACAAAAATTGATGATGTGGTCAAGCCACTTACCCAAATTGGTTGAAACAAATTTTTAAATACTCACAGATCTTCAATTTTTATGTTGAGCATTTTCTCAATACAAGCCTCTGGGTATTTTTAATAAATAAAAACATTAATAATGATTTCTGTGACATATTCAAATGAAATGAAATTTAATAATTCATAAGATTTAAATCAAGTGCACGAATCAAGGCGCAGAATCAGACGGCATCCCGTCATCGTCTACCTCCAGCTGACGGCCAGGATCGTCCTGACCTGGAAAAACTTTTCGCCCTAATTCACGGCAATCTGGCCACCTCCCTGGCCGACCACCACTTCTATCGAGGTGGTGGGTATCGCTAGGCAGCGGCACAGCTGCCGGAGGGGCCTTTTCCGCTGATCCCGAAAATAAGAATTTTCCCAAAAAACAAAGGAATCAAAAGCTTGGATCAGGCTCAATTGAGCCTGATCTTCATTTTAGCTGAAACCTAAGATCTACCAACAGAGTAAGGAGAGGAGGAAAACCTTTGTGGTGGTCTGGAGTCGTGCCGATCGTCGGGTTGCCATTAGCGGTATTGATGTCACAAGAATTTTTCAATAGTACAGTGGACAAGTTCGAGACTATCGGGGGAAAAGTGGAAACGCCTCCTTGTTTCCTAGTGGTGCTTTTAAAACACACAAATAGGGTAGGGGAAGGGTGTGGGTTGAATTGGCATTAAAGGCCATTCTAGGCCATGATGGTGAAGGGTGAACCTGGGCTGGAGTGTCCAGGAAATGGCTAGAAACTCTTCCTCTTCTCCAGAGGAGTTGAATCCAGCCATTAATGGTGGCCATGTGCCTCCCTAAGCCATGAGTTGCTTCTTCCTCCCTCTTTCTCTCTCCTCCATTAAGGGTGAGGTGGAGATCTCTCTCTCTCCTAGTCATCAAGGCTAAATTGGTCAACCCTTTAGTCTATTTGCAGCCCAATAAATCATATCATAACATAATTAAGATTTAGTTAGCCAAATGAAAGAGGGCTTGAGCTTGGGTTAGCCCATTTGGGTTAAGTTGACCTAAACTAGGCTAGGGTTGAGCTATGTCCTTTTGACCTTTTGGGTGGGGTCCTTGGTGACCCATTGACCTCCCCTAGGGTTTAGGAAGGGTTGTGTAGGGTTAACATTGCACTCTGACGATCACTTGCCCCTTAGTTAGGGCATTTTGATCATTTTAGGACTAGGGTTGACTTGGGTCAACTCAGGCTCTAGGGTTTACCCCAATGCATCTTTGGGGTTCTAATGGACATCCACATGGGTTGGTGAGGTTGTAGTGAGGTCTTGGAGTCATGTAGAAATCATGTTATCATCCCAACCTAGTGTTTAGAAACTTACTTTTTGTAGACCATAGTGATCTCACATACATTCCTAGGTCCACTTGGTATCCATAGGGTTTCATAGGGTTTTTTCATGACCTAGTCATGACAAAACCACACCTAGGGGGTCTAGTTGTCTGAGGGATGTTACACATGGGACCATATGTCCTTGTAATGTTTTAAAACTTGGTAGGAGAGTTCCTAGGGTGGAATTAAGCCCTAGTGAATGATTTTAGGACCTTAAGGAACATACATTCCCCCTAAAATAGTTTAGGACCTGAGAGGACTTAGCGCTACCAACTGCACCAAAAGACCGGCCTGAAGGTCAAAGGCGCATACTAATCTTTATATCAAAGGTCCTCGGGCGGATCCACGGGGCAGCCAGTTAAGCCATTACCGCATAGCACCGCAGCGCGGGGGCGATTCCGGACCGCAGCCCCAACAGGACCCATTATGGCACTTTTACTCATGATTTTATTACCTAGATATATGATCTTGGATGTCCATGAAATTTATGCAGTGACCTTAAATAGTGGTCTCTAATCTCTGGGAATTTTGTTATGAATTTTGGAGCATTATTTTTGGTACTTCATTCACAAACCTAGTATCTACCCTATTTATCAAGGAATTTATTATAAACTAATTACTGACTGAAAAGTCTTGAAATTTGACTTGAGGACATCTTAAGGCTTCATCATGCTCTGTGAATAATATAAAAGTATTGGAAACCTTTTTATATAGGATGCTTCATAAGTACGAGTCATGTTGTGATTTTCTGGTTGACTAGGATACAAGGTTGTTCTCGGGATCAACGATAGATCATCTTTACCTTAGAGGAAGTATAAGTACACTTAGGTTTAGTTCAAGTGTAAGATCAGAAGAGTTGGGAAATGGGTAGATGCCAAAAATTATAAGTACATTGGGAAAGGGAGCTTTGTGATTCAGCTCATCGTAGTTCCTAGTGCCCTCGAGAGCCCTACTTAGGGAATGCTCTGGGTTGTCAAAGGTTAACCTTAAACCGTAAGACAAATAATTAAAGAGCAACTAGTAAATACTAGTACTTCACTTTCACTCACCCCAATGGCTCAAGATACTTTCTTGGTTTGGATACTCGAGCGGTAGGCTCGGTGGTTGTGGAAATGGGCAAGTTTGCCCGGCGAGTCGAAGGCTCGGAAGGTACGTTTAATGGAAAGGTTAGTCAGGGGAGCCGATGCTTGGGAATTCATGGTTGCATGTGCATAAGGTAGTGAGTCTTCGGTATTTGACAGTCATTCACACCGACGTCGATATGATGACTCGGCAGGTGTGGTTTACACTTAGCCAAGGAAAAGACTGGTGGATTTTCCAATAGAGTATGCAGAGGCTCCACAGTGTGTTCTTTTGTAGAGGCGTAAGAAGGTCTAGGTTTGGTGGTGTGAATTTTGGCCTAGAGGTGGGGTGGCCCAATCCATTGCCTCTATTTTCCATGACGGCAGGTACCTGAGAGTTTAGCTAACTCCAAATGGGGGAACTAAAGGTCTATGCGCATAGAGTCGTGTGTGTGTGTTTGTTGCACTTGTATGAACATAACATTAAACCCACATAACATAGCATATCATTTCATCATCACATTTCTACCCTTACCCATAACGTATAAATTGGAATGAGACTTTTTATACGTTAGGCCATGGAAAACAATACCTTAACTTTATAAGCTTGTGTAGGCATTCTTATGCGTTAAGGTTATTTTCTCTATGGTCATCTATCACTTTATTATTTTTGTGATGCTCTCTGATTACTTGTCTATACTACTCTATTCCTATAGAAATGCTAGCCTAGATTTTGTTCCAATGTGCTTGTTATTATATAATAACTAAGGTAGGTCCGCCATCACCTGCTGTTGTTCACTATCCACCTTAATATCTTCCCTCTTCTTCTTCCTGCACAGTGCCTAGGAGTCGTGGGGGGAGGTGGGGACGATAGTTGGCTTAGTATATTGACTAACGGTAGGTGGACTAAACATTTTTGGGGCTTTGGATGGGGTGACAGGGGGCAGCAGTAGGAGATACAACATCAGTGGAGTTCGCTGCACATGGAGGTGGGCCAGTCTAGAACAGGAGCACCGGCTTCAGGATCCGTGAGTTATTAGTATATTTTGCTTCTACGAGAGTGTTGTAGTGAGGACATGATGTACCGGGCAAGAGCCTGTTTATCTCTATTGATTTACTGCTTCCATTTTTTTCTATTACTTTGTGGACAGTGATGTGATTCTCTTTCATATATTACATGTGATTTGTGGACTTAGACATAATTGTTCGAACTATATACTTCTACTTCTTTAGTGATCGTTACTGCAGGCTGGATCGACGTTTTGTAGTGGCGACCTTCCCGAGTGTTGGTGTCACCGCAAAACGGCGATTCTAGGAATAAGACCCCGGAGGCAAAAAAAAGGTTCTTACAAAATGATATCAAAGGGAAACCTCAATCCGAAGAAAAGAAGTCCACAAAAATCCTGGGACACCTCGCGCAAGCTTAGTTTGAGGACAAACTAACAGTGGAAGCAATGATATGCCCATAAGGGAAATCACATACAGTGGTCCACTTTTTATCTAATTTGTGGGTAAACCACATGGCAATTGGCTTTTACTTGTCTAGGCTGCGATGAATCCAATCCCTCGACAGGGTGTGCCTCAGACTCAGAATGATGCTCCACCTCCGCCAGCTCTTACTCCATTTCAGCAAACGGAGATGGGACATACATTGAAGGCTATATTATAGACATTCAAGACTCAGCAGGCTCCGGATCCTTAGCTAAACCCCAGGGCAAACAGGTTGAGCGTCTTTCGAGGTCTTACTCTGCAATACTACCTCGGCATGGAGTCATCAGTTCGTACAAAGGAGTGGATTGATATCTTTTACGAGATGCTGGCCGGGATTTGATGCCCGACAGAGGAGGCAGTGGAATAGCAGTCTCTTTCATGGAGTCCCATGAAAAGAGAAGGTGGTAGTCACTTTTGGACACAACCTTCACGGGGATGGAGTATGCAGACTTTTCTTGGGAGAAGTTCAAGGCAGCACTGTTGGAGCATTTTGTACCACAGTCGGCAAAGGATGAGTTGGAGGACAGATTCCTACAGTTGGGACAGGGTAGCATGACAGTATTGGATTGTTATCAGGAGTTCACACATTTAGCCAGCTTTGCGGACTCATGCCAGCTAGACGATGTGGGCTATGCGCAGAGGTTCTACAAGTACCTTTACGTTGACATAAGGCAGACCCTCCATTTTGTTCAGATGGGAGCTTGGATAGGATCTTAGAGATGGCCAAGAAGCTGGAGGCAGACCAGCTCACAGTTCGAGGCCGGAAAAGATTGGCGAACGACACTGTGATCAGTGGAAGGATAGACCAGCAGAAAGGTTGGGTCATTGGAGAAAGGTAGAACAAGGACTAGCCGCGCCAAGAGGATCAGTAGGAACAGAGGAACCTAGTGGTGCTGGCTCCCCAGCCCTTATAGATGAGGGAGATGCTGAGGCCAATGGAGGAGGCATCGACGGACTATCAGTGCAAATATCTAGGACACCTTTGGAGGATCTATCCCATGAGGTAAGGTCCACCTCTAGCTTTACAGGATGCCCCACCTGCTCGGCATTTTTGTGGTCGAGGTCATGGTTTCCAGGGCGGTGACTGCAGACAGGACAGAGGGAAGGTGTATGCCTTGGATCTTGCTCAGCTCTGAAACCCAGAGAGGGTCATAGCAGGTACAATAGTAGCTTTAAATTAACTCATAGAGGCTAAATAGATGTTGAATTGCTAGAAATAGGAAGGAAATTATAACTAGACATCTCAGAAATTTAATAAACTCATGGGTAGTGATGGTATGCTTCAAGCCTGCCTATACCCTATTCGACACGGGGGCATTACACAACTTTATCTCCAATGACTTTATTAAGGACATGGAGGGCATCAGATATTATGAGGGAGTCACCAGGAGGGTGCATCTACCCAATGAGATGGAGGTCCTATCTAAGGCAAAATGCCTTCTAAGGGTGACCATTGATGGGTTAACTCTCGAAGCTCCGGAAATGATCTTAAGCTTGTCGAATTTTGATCTTATTCTGGGAATGTCATGGCTCGCCTGGAACCACACTCAAATTGATTGCCCGATGAGTAAGGTTGTACTCAGATATGACAACACTTATCCGACCTTTGAAGGTACTATTCCGGTCTCCCGTCATTTACTTTCTTCTATTAAGGCCATCAAGGCCCACCTGCAGGGGGATAAGGTCTATCATGTGTTGTTCGAGATGACCGAAACCAAGGACCCTACGGTTAGTATTCCTATGGTTTGATATTTTGCTGATGTATTTCAGGAAATGTTGTCAGGGCTACCACCAAATCGGGATAAAGACTTCCAGATATAGCTCATGTTGGGGGCTAAGCCGGTATCTAGGGCTTCGTACCGTATGGCCCTGAAGGAGTTGGTAGAGGTTTGAAGCTAGCTACAAGAGTTAGTGGAAGTTGGGTTTGTCAGGCCAAGGTCATCGCTATGGGGAGCTCCAGCATTATTTGTGAAGCAGAAGGACGGGACACTCAGATTGTGCATTGATTTTAGAGAACTGAACATGCTGATAGTTTGGAACACGTATCCTCTGCTAAGGATCGATGAGCTATTTGACCAGTTGGAGGAAGTTCACTGGTTTTCGAAGCTGGATCTATGGTTAGGTTATTACAAGCTACGGATTCATGAGGACATCCTGAATACCTCTTTCAACAGTAGATATGGACTTTATGAGTTCACCGGATGCCCTTCGGGCTCACGAATGCACAGTTTGTGTTCATGAGTCTGATGAACCGGGTGTTTGAGGCCTATCTCGACATATTCATCATCATTTTTATTGATGACATCCTCATTTACTCGAGAACGGAGGAGGAGCATGCTCATCATCTGGCACTAACTCTAGAGAGGCTCTGAGAGCACCATTTGTATGTTAAGTTCAGTAAGTGTCAATTTTTTCTGAAGGAGGTAGCTTTCTTGGGCCATATTATCAGTGGAGCAAGACTTGCAATGGACCAAGCGAAGATCTAGGCAATACAGGATTGGCCACCACTGAAGACGATCACCGACGTACGAAGTTTCCTAGGACTTGTCAGTTACTACCGAAAGTTCGTGCAGGGATTCTCCCAGATTGCCCTTCCTCTTGCATCCTTCATAAAGAAGGAGGCTCCTTTTGTATGGATGGCACAGTGCAAGGCTTTCTTCCAGGAGCTGAAGGGTCGGCTTACCTCGCCCCCTATCCTTGACCTTCCATCTGGGAAGGAAGGGTTTCAAGTTTATACGGATGCGTCGTATCAGGGGATGGGTATCATTTTGATGCAGAATAGGCACGTGATAGCTTATGACTCACGCCAGTTGAAGAAATACGAGCAGAACTTCCTAATATATGACTTGTAGATAGGAGCTGTTATCTTCGCTCTGAAGATCTAGCGGCACAAACTCTACGGTGTCCACTGCGACATAATCTCGAACCACAAGAATTTGAAGTATGTAGATACGCAAAAGGAGCTGAACATCTGACAAAGATGATGGGTGGAGTTCTAGTGAGATTATCAGTACACCATGCATTAACACCCTAGGAAAGCAAATGTAGTGGCAGATGCATTGAACCGGAGAGCCATCACATCAGGAGAAGGGCCCTTGCTAATGTCCATGGATTTGATACAGATGTTGGAGGACATGCAGATATCTCTGGTATCCGAGGATGATCCCGAGAATTATGAGGAGTACCTGGCTTCGATGAGTGCCACTGATGACATACAAGATTGCATCAGAGATAGACAGAGGCTGGATGCTAGGATGGAGCCTATATTAAGGGCCTGGAAGGAAGGCACGACTTGAGACTACACTCTGAGGGATGAGCTTATGTGCTTTAGAGGAAGAGTTTATATACCAGTAGGAGGACAGATATGGGAGGATATTATGGCAGAGGCACGCAGCAGCCAGTACTAAGTACACTCAGGGATTACGAAGATGACAACTGACCTAAAGAGTACTATGTATTGGCCATGCATGTAGAAGGATATCACTAATTTTATGATGCACTGCGATCCTTGTCAGCTTGTAAAGGAAGAGTGTAAGAGTTAGGCCAGATTATTGCAGCCACTACCGGTGTTGGAGTGGAAGTTCGACGACATAGCCATAGATTTCATTCATGGTCTCTCTTGATCACTTACGGGAAATGATTCGATATTCGTGATATTCGACATGTGAACGAAGGTGGCCAAATTTATTCCGATCAGGAAGCACGCTCAAGTTGGTGATTTGGTGTGGATGTTCATGGATTAGTTTGTCTGCTATCATGGCATGCCGAGGTCATTTGTGTTAGATCAAGACAGATGGTTTATGTCCTTAGAGAGGAGGTTAGTCCAGTCTTATTTGGGGTCCCGGTTGACATTCAGTAAAACCTTCCACCCTCAGACAGACGGACAGAGGGAGCATACCAAACAGACACTAGAGGATCTCTTGCGCTTATGTATCCTAGACTGTGGGGAGCCATGGGAGAGACTTTTGTCATTGATTGAGTTCTTGTATAACAACAGTCATCAGTCCATTATAGGCAGGGCCCCTTACGAGGCATTTTATGGATGGAGGTGCCGGACCCCCTTATCTTGGATCCAGGATGAGTATCCAAAGGCACTCAGCTCAAGGTTTGTAGAGGACACAGATGCATAGGTGAGACTTATCTGGGATAGGTGAGACTCAGCCAAATATTATGATGTGCTGCATCATCAGGTGGAGTTCTAGGTTGGAGACCGGGTCTTCTTGATGATACGTCCCATTCATGAAGTCTCGTGGGTATACGGGCGGAAGAAGCTCAGTCCGAGGTATTGGCGCCTTACAGGATCCTGGAGTGGATCGGTTCCTTGGCTTATAGACTGGAGCTACTGCTTACATCCGAGGGATTGCATGACGTATTCCACGTCTCCTCCATTCGGATGGATCTACTACGGCCAGAGTAGCATATTTTCATCACCCACAACCCAGTAGCATCTAATTGATCCTTTATCATGGAGTATATCAGGATTGATGATACAATTGTACAGTGCTTGCGATGCAAGAAGGTTCCGCTGGTAAAGCTCCTGTGGAGGAATCATGGGAAGGAAAAACACACCTGGGAGGCACGGGATCTTATACAGTAGAAATACTTAGATCTCTTCAAGTCAGGAATACCTTTAACTTTCTAAGGGATGTTACATGCTTAAATTTTAGTAGAACCTCATAGGCCAAAACTTAATTTCGGCGACGATTTTTTTTTTATGTATTGGGTTTTGTAACATCCCTCAAAAGGTTTTGTCATGACAATACCAGGAAGCTCAAGAAGACCAAGAAAATAAGGACATAAAGGTAGAAATCACCTTGTTCTGTAATTAGCATAATTCAAATACAATTCTTAGGGTTTGACTTTAGGGCTTTAACTTAATTCCATGATATTGGGTCACAAAGGACCCATTGGAGGCAACCAAAGTTGTCAAGTTTACCAAAGTCAACTCTAACCCTCATTAGGTCAAATTAGCTCATATAAGATCAATTGATGACTTCCCTTAGCCAATTTCACCCCACCTAAACCTCCCTAGCCTTAAGGGGGTTTATTGGGTCACCATGGACCCATTGGGGTCAACCAAAAATTCAAATTGACCAAAGTCAACTCAACCCTAAAATGGGTCAAATCAACTCAAGCTGACCTAACCTAGCCCAATCCACTTGGGCTAAGCCTAAATGGAGTGGCCCACTAGCTTTAGGAGGCTGATATTTACCTAAAATACCACTCAAATTCTGTAGGGGGTGACTAGGAGAGAGAAACAAAGTTTCCCTTTAATGGAGGAGAGAGCAAAAGAGAAAGAGAGGCCATTCATGGCCACGGGATGCCATGGGCCTCTCCATTCAATCCTTATGGCTGGATTCACCTCCTCTAGTTAGTTAGGAGAAGTCCATGTGTCTTTCCCAGCCATAACATTGCTGGGTTAGGGGAATTTCAGGAGGCCGATTCCCCTCCCCCATGGACATTAATGGTCATTGAAGCTTTGACCCATCTCCTCTCCCCATTTTATTCCTTTTAAAAGCTACCCACGACCTAGAGCAATTGTTTCACTTCCCTTTAACATTTTGAGCCCAATATAATTGTGGTTGCAGAGCACCGAGCACCTCCACCACCTTCAATGGTGACATGGCGATCGACAAGGCTTCAACCACCATAGAAGGTCGACTTCTCCCCCTCTCCCTCTATGCTAGCATCTTAGATCGACTAGGAGAGATATTGGGCCCAATTGAGCCTGATCCAGTGACGAGATTTGAAGAATTTTCCATTAAAAATTGAGGTTGCGGGTTCTCCGGAAATGACCTCTCCGGCGACCGTGTCGCAAGACAATGATAGCCACCACCTCAACGACGATGGTTGTGGACGTGGCCGGCCAGTGAGGTGGTCGGGTGGACGGGAAATCACGGGCAAAGTCAGCCTAGGACGGGGCCATCTGGGTCGTTGGCGCTACGGAGAAGATGAAGGGATGCCGTCAGTTTGGTGCTTTAAGATTCGTGCGTGATTTTGTTCATTAATTAATATTAATTAGATTTTTTTTCGCATTTTATGTAGTGGATGGTTTTAATTATTAAAAATACTTAAAGCCCTCTATAGTAAAAGTGGCCAACATAAATGTTGAATCCCCTGATGTCTACTTTATTTTACAATGTGTTTCAACCCATATGGGTCAGTGGTCTGACCAACAATACTCAAATTGTGTAGTCTCTACATTGGATTAGCCATAGACTAAATTGAGTGCCCACATCAATCCAGCCATCCAAATGACTTGATATATGGACTGTGGGTCACTCTTACCTATAATGCTGACATATCCAAAAATGGGAAATTGTGGAAAACATTTTGCTATAGTTTTTGTAAATATTTAAAAATCAAGGTATGGGTTATTCAGAGGGCCTAATGATCTCACAATTCCCCAAAATTATTGTGGATGACCCTATGGGTTATGATAGGTCACTAGTAAAAATCTCATACCATTTGGGTTTGATTTGAGTAGGTATTGGTGTGACCAAAGTTTGGTCCCCAAGGGGCAAACTAGGGGAAATGGCGTTTTATGGGTTGTGTGGCCAATCCTCACCCAGAAGGGACAAATCATTGACCACTGACATAATATCATAAAAAATACACTCATAAGAGATTTTGGGTGGTTTAGGGTTGGTTTGCCCTAGAACCCTAGTGTGAACCCTAGGGTTGAGTTTTGTGCTCAATGAGGGACATGGGACCATATGTCCTTGGAATGTTTTAAAACTTGGTAGGAGAGTTCCTAGGGTGGAATTAAGCCATAGTGAGTGATTTTAGGACCTTAAGGAACTTACATTCCTCCTAAAATAGTTTAGGACCAATTATGGCACTTTTACTCATTATTTTATTATCTAGTTATTTGATCTGGGATGTCAATGAAATTTATGCAGTGACCTTAAATAGATGTCTCTAATCTATAGGAATTTTGTTATGAATTTTGGAGCAATGTTTTTGGTATTTCATTCATAAACCAAGTATCTATCCTATTTATCAAAGAATTTATTATGAACTAATTACTCACTGAAAAGTCCTGAAATTTGGCTTGAGGACATTTTAAGTCTTCATCAAGCTCTGTGAATTTTATAAAAGGGGGAACCTTTTTATATAGGATGCTTCACAAAATGCCTTTTAGTAGTATATTTTAAATAATTTATTTGGGTTACCAAACATGCTTGAAAATTATGATTTTTGGTGAGTAGACTTTTCTGGTCACACTTTATATCTGGCAATTTTTCTATAATTTTTGGATGATTAATTATATTATTTCTTGTTTTGCCCTATCATTGTGGTTATTTAGTCGATAATTAGTTTGGAGATTAAAATTTTTTTGGAAAATTATGAAATTAAGTAATGAGTGTTATTTTAATGATATTCTCTTTTCATAAATTTGTTAAGTCCATACCATTTCATAAAATTGTACTTGGTGTTCAAAAGCACAGTTGGCCTAATTTTCTAGAAAATTAAATAAATGCCAAATAAATTAGGAAAAATATTATATTCTGGATTTATCTTTAAAATATCATGTTAGACCCCCAGTAATAATATTAGGTCATTTTGATGAATATTTAGAGGGATTCATCATTCATGCACGTCATGTATCTCATTAGGTCTCCATATAGTAAAGCTGTAGAAATAAGATAACATGTAAGCCTTGGAAGGAGAAGGTGAGGTAGTTGGTGTATTTTGTCTTGTTAGATAATTAAGAGGTCATAAGTAGGAGTCATGTTGTGATAGTCTTATTAACTAGGATGCAAGGTTGTTTTTGGGATTAACGATAGATTGTCTTTCCCTTGGAGGATGTCTAAATACACTTAGGTTTAGTTCAAGTGTAAGATTAGGAGAGTTAGGAAATGGTTAGATACCAACAATAATAAGTACCTTGCGAAAGGGAGCTTTGGGATTCAGCCCATCGTAGTTCCTAGTGCCCTCGAGAGCCCTTCACGGGGAATTCCTTGGGCAGTCCAAGCAAGGTTAACCTTAAATTGTAAGACAAATGATTAAAGAGAAACTAGTATATACTAGTACTTCACTTTCACTCACCCTTATGGCTCGGGATACTTGTTTGATTTGGTTACCCGAGCAGTAGGCTCGGTGGCTATGGAAATGGGCAAGTTAGCTCGATGAGTCGAAGGCTCGGAAGGTAGTTGTAGCGGAAAGGTTAGTTCAGGGAGCCGAGGGCTCGAGAATTCATGGCTGCATGTGCATAAGGTAGTGGGTCTTCAGTATTTGATGGTCGTTCACACCGACGTTGATACGATGACTCGGCGGGTGTGGTTTACACTTAGCCAAGGAAAAGACAAGTGGATTTGCCAGCAGAGTACGCAGAGGCTCCACAGTGTGTTCTTCGCATTGA
Source organism: Platanthera zijinensis (assembly GCA_039513925.1). Taxonomy (NCBI): domain Eukaryota; kingdom Viridiplantae; phylum Streptophyta; class Magnoliopsida; order Asparagales; family Orchidaceae; genus Platanthera; species Platanthera zijinensis. The sequence goes on from CM077078.1 coordinate 129,165,508, forward strand.
GGCGTATGAAGGTCTAGGTTAGTTGGTGTGAATTCTGGCCTAGAGGTGGGGTGTCCCAACCCACTGCCTCTATTTTCCATGAAGGCAGGTACCTGAGAGTTTAGATAACTCCAAATGGGGGAACTAAAGGTCTGTGCACATAGAGTCGTGTGTGTGTGTTGCACTTGTATGAACATAACATAAAACCCACATAATATAGCATGTCATGTCATCATCACATTTCAACCCTTACGCCTAATGTATAAATTTGTATGAGACTTTTTATACGTTAGGACCTGCCAAACGATACCTTAACTTTATAAGCTTGTGTAGGAATTCTTATACGTTAAGGTTATTTTCTGCATGCTTTTCTTTTACTTTATTTTTTTATGATGCTCTCTACTTACTTGTCTATAATGCCTATTCCTATTGAAATGCTAGCAAAGATTTTGTTACAATGTGTTTTTGATTATATAAATGCTAAGATAGGTCCCCCTTCACCTGCTCTTGTTCACTATCCACCTTAATATCTTCCATCTCCTTCTTCTCGCATGGTTCCAAAGAGTCGTGGGGGGAGGCGCGGACGATAGTTGGATTAGTATTTTGACTAACGGTCGAAGGACTAAACTTTTTAGGGGGTCCGAATGGGAGACAGGGGGCAACATGAGATGCAGCACTAGCGGAGTACGGTGCACATGGAGGTGGGCCAGTCTAGCACAAGAGCACCAGCTTTAGGATCCGTGAGTGATTAGTATATTTTGCTTCCGCGAGAACGTTGTAGTGAGGACATGATGTACTGGATAAGAGCCTGTTTATCTCTAATGATTTACTGCTTCCATTTTAATCCTATTACTCTGTGTATAGTATTGTGATTCTCTTTCATATATTACATGTGATTTGTGGACTTAGACTTAATTTTTATAACAATATACTTCTACTTCTTTAGGGAATGTTACAGCCGGTAGGATCAGCGTTTTGTAATGGCGACCTTCCCGAGTATTGGTGTCATCAGAAAATGGCAATTCTGGAAATTAGACCCCGGAGATAAAAAAAGTGTCTTACAAACTGGTATCAAAGGGAAACCTCGATCCAAAGAAAAGAAGTCCACAAAAATCCTAGGACACCCTACACAAGCTTAGTTTGAGGACAAACTAGCAGCAGAAGCAATGGTGTGCCCATAAGGGAAATCACATGTAGTAGTCCACTTTTCAGCTAATTTGTAGGTAAACCACCTGACAATTGGAATTTCCTTGTGTAGGCTGCGATGAACCCTACCCCTTTGCATGGTGTACCTCTGACTCAGAATGTTGCTCCATCTCCGCCGGCTCTTACTCTGTTTCAGCAAACGGAGAATGGACAGACATTGGCGGCCATCTTGTAGACATTAAGGACTTAGCATGCTCTGTTTCCTTAGCCAAACCACAGGGAAAACTGGTTGAGCGTCTTTCGAGGCCTTTCTCAGCCATACTACCTCCGGAAAGAGAACAGTTCATACAGAGGAGTGGCTAGATATCATTTACGAGATGCTGGTCGGGATTCATTGCCCGACGAAGGAGGTAGTTGCATTAGCAGTCTCTTTCTTGGAGTCCCATGCGAAGATTTTGTGGAAGTCACTATTGGACACTACCTTCGCAGGGATGGAGTATGTAGAGTATTCTTGGGAGGAGTTCAGGGCAGTGCTGCTAGAGCATTTTGTACCATAGTTGGCAAGGGACGAGTTGGAGGATAGATTCCTGAAGTTGAGGCAGGGTAGCAGGACAGTATTGGACTCTTATCGGGAGTTCACACATTTAGCCCGCTTTGCGGACTCGTACCAGCTGGACGATGCGGGCTACATGAACAGGTTCTACAAGGACCTTCACGTTGACATGAGGCAGGCCCTCCTTTTTGTTTCTGATGGGAGCTTGGTTAAGATCTTTGAGATGGCCAAGAAGCTGGAGGCAAACCAGCTCATAGTTCGAGGAAGGAAAATATCTGCAAACAACGTCGTGATCAATGGTAGGAGAGAATAGCAGAGAGGTCAGGTCATTGGAGAAAGGCAGAATGGGGACTAGCCCTACCAGGAGGATTAGCAGGAGCAGAGGAACCCAGTGGTGCTGGCTCCCCAGCCCTTATAGATGTCGGAGATGCTGAGGCCACTGGAGGAGGCACCGACGTGCTTTTGGTGCAACGAGCCGGGAGACCTTTGGAGGAACTGTCCCATGATGTTAGATCCACCTCTAGCTTTACAGGATGCCCCACCTGCTCGATAGTTTGGTGGTCGTGGATGTGGTCGAGGTCGACGTTTCTATGGCGGTGAATGAAGACAGGATAGAGGGCAGGTGTATGCCTTGGATCTGGCTCAGCCCCAAAACCTAGAGAGGGTAATAGTAGGTACAACAGTAGCTTTAAATTCACTCCTAGAGGCTATATAGATGTTGAATTGTTTGTAATAGGATGGATATTATAACTAGACATCTAGGACATTTAATAAACTCAGGGGTAGTGATGGTTTGCGGCAAGCCTGCCCATACCCTATTCGACACGGGGGCATCACACAACTTCACTCTGATGAATTTATCAAGGACCTGGAGGGCATCAAATATTATGAGGGAGTCGCTAGGAGGGTACGTGTCCCGATTGGGATGGAGGTCCGGTCTATTGCAAAATGCCTTCTAAGGGTGACAATTGATGGGTTAACCCTCAAAGATCCGGCGACGATGTTAAGCTTGTCAGATTTTGATCTTGTTTTGGGAATTTCATGGCTCGTCTGTAATCACGCTCAGATTGATTCCCCAATGAGAAAGGTCATACTCGGATACGATAACACTTATGCGATCTTCGAAGGTACTATTTCGGTCTTTCGCCATCTACTTTCTTCTATTCAGGCCAACATGGCCCACCTGTAGGGGGACGAGGTCTATCAGGTCTTATTCTAGATGACCGAGACCCAGGACCCTATGGTTACTATTCCGGTGGTATGATTATAGATGTGTTTCCGGAAAAGGATTCAGGGCTTCCACCGCATCGGGATTAAGACTTCCCAATACATCTTATGTCGGGAGCTAAGCCGGTATCCAGAGCTTCGTATCGTATGGCCCCGAAGGAGTTGGTAGAGGTTTGAAGCCAGCTATAGGAGATTGTGGAAGTTGGGTTTTTCATGCCGAGCTCCTCCCCTTAGCGAGCTCCAGTATTATTTGTGAAGAAGAAGGACGGGACGCTCAGATTGTGCATTAATTACAGAGCACTGAACATGCTGACAGTCCGGAACACATATCCTATACCAAGGATCGATGAGCTATTTGACCAGGTTGAGGGGGCTCACTGGTTTTCGAATCTAGATCTAAGGTCAGGTTATTACTAGCTATGGATTCAGGAGGAGGACATCCCGAAGACCTCTTTTAGCAGTAGATATGGAATTTATGAGTTCACCGTGATGCCCTTCGGGCTCACGAATGCACCATCTGCATTCATGAGTTTGATTAACCGGGTGTTCGAGGCCTATCACAACGTATTTATCATCGTTTTTATTGATGACATCCTCATTTACTCGAGGATGGAGGAGGAGCATGCGCATCATCTGTCACTAACTCTTGGGAGGCTCTAAGAGTACCATTTTTAGGTTAAGTTTAGTAAGTGCCAATTTTGGTTGAAGGAGGTTGCTTTCTTGGGCCACATTATCCGTGGAGCAGGACTAGCAGTGGACCCAGCGAAGATCCAGGCGTACAGTATTGGCCACTGCTGAAGACGACCACTGAGGTATGTAGTTTCCTATGACTTGTCGGTTACTACTGGATGTTCGTGGAGGGATTCTTCTAAATTGACCTTCCACTTACATCCTTCACGAAGAAGGAGGCTCCTTTTATGTGGATGCCACAGTGCAAGGATGTAACATCCCGACCAATTAAATAACATATAATAAAAGGTCCTGCCGGGGCCCCACATTATATGCCACAAACAGACGGCGAGGTCATAGGTTTATACCAAAATACCATCCCACCCTTACCCAGAGAATTCTAGCAGAAGTTTAAAGCTTATAATAACTCATCCAATGAATGTCCATTACAAATATATAAAAAACTCATTTATATATAACACTAGGAATGTTTACAAGCACACACCGCTCACGGCCTTAAGGCCTTACAAGTTTCTCTTTACAAATATGATTTCATACATCGGCACGCAGGCCGGCCACACATGAAATTCAAAGCTTCGCACGGCATTCAAGGGCCTACAAGCAGCAGGAGTAGCAAGGGATTTATCATGCTCAATCCAATCAGCCTGCAACACCTGTATATGAACGTCCACCCCAAGGTTGATCAACAAAGCAACGATCAGCATTCACCTGACCAATTATAACGACCCTACCCCTTACCTGGAGCAGTGGTTCCTTCCCTGCATGAAATACAATCACACCATATATATATCTACCACAATTATATCACAAACGCTGACCTTCATACCAGACATTCCGTGCACTCAGGGCACGCTTATGGTGTACAAAAACCTCTAGGTTCCACCACCGATTCGAGGTGATTAGCATGTTAGACGGGCAAAAGTCTCCAAACCCATGTTGAAGACCTCACTCACCCAACCCACTCAGAGGCGTTCACCTCATAGCAACTAGTGAGAACTATAAGTCGACTTACCCTCGTAGTGTGACAATCCCGTGAAACCACACATCTGCATTGCCACTAATCGAATGCTCAGAATGCAGGTACACAGTACCTATAGATCAACTTCCCACCATAGGGTAACAAGCCTATGAAACCACACCTCTGTATTGCTACTAGTCGATCTCTCATAACACCAGCACAAAGTGCTGCTTTCCAAGCTATCAACTAGCTCGTGTCGAGCATACAACCAAAGAAGCTATACAAAGCTTCCTTACCACAAATAACAAGCGTCCTCACACTCTCCGCAAGATTTTCGGTTTATAAACGGAGCCTTCTCTGGTTCGCAGCATCACCAATCCAGACTATCCATCCAGAAGGGCTTCACATAGCATGTCTATTCCGTACTACACACTTCCAGATCTAAATACAGACTCATTCGCTGGAATCGCTTACGCTTTCCACCTCTTGGTGGAGGATCCCATGCACATGCATAAAGTAGGACTTCACTTGTCCAAGAAGGAGATCGTTACCCTTGACGATCGCTTCGGGGCCAAGAAACTAGCTAGATGGTAATCACCGCGATGGCCTTGCCTCCACAATGCTGGCCTCGAATCTCGAGTCGGACCTTTGATGCTCCTCCGGCAGCCGAATCTCTTCTCCATCTCTTCCTCCAAGCTCTCCCTTCTCTCTAGCTTAGAAAGAGAGTGATCCTTAGTAGAATGAGAACTTCATCTCATTCTATGGGCTTATCCCTACGGGATTAGGCTTGGACCACATGATCGAATTAGAAGGAATTGGACGGCCAAGATTTTTCAACAATAACTATTTTTAGGCTGACACGGCCTTTGACACGCCCGTGTCACAGACCGTGTTCCTTAAGAGGCTAGGGAACTAACTCAATCCTGACCAAAACATGGGTTATTCCACGCCCATGTCAAGCCCTAACACGCCCGTGTCACAAGGTACACGCCCGTATCGAGGGGCATGTTCCTTAATCGACACAGAACCAACTTCCTGAGAAGGACATGGCTAAGGCACATGCCCGTATCCTTTGCCGTGTGCCAAACACGCCCCTATGATATGCCCGTATCACATGCCTTTTTCTACACTCAAAGCCACTCAACACAACTCAATTCCATGGAAACCGAGCTGGACACGCCCTGGGACACGCCTGTGTCCCAGGCCGTGTCGCCTCACTCAACGATCGTTAACTGAAATTGTGTCGACACTTCGACACGCACAGTGAAGGACACGCCCTGGGACACGCCCATGTCCCAGGCCGTGTGCCTTACTTGACACACACTCGATGCCCACTCTAGTACTACTCGAGACCCACTCAAGTATCGAAAGCTTGGCATGCCCTGGGATACGGCCGTGTCCCAGGCCGTGTCATCTAGCCAAAATTCCAAATCGGGATTTGGGGTGTTATAACCCTCCCCTCCTTACAAAATTTTCGTCCCAAAATATAGCGTAACATATCCAGTAACACAACCATTCCTTTGTTGTAATTACACATAAAATGATCTGGGGTTATGAGCTTAGAGGCTACAGCTTGTCTCGCCCCATGAAATCGCACCAACAAAAATGTTTGCACAAACACACATACATCCAATATGTACAAAGTACAATACAAAGCAATAAAGTGCACACTCCACTTTATTTTCGCTCATCCGCATCTTTAAAAGCCTCTTGATAGCCTCCTGCAACTCCAGGTTATACACCCGAGGTTGTTGTACTTCATGATTTTATCTTTACGGCTCCAGCACTTCGAGATTTTACACTCGCGATTGTGCCCGTGATGCAGATGGTTCCGCCACTGCCTTCCCTTTTTCCTCATAGGACGCACCGATCTTTTTCTCACCCTTTGAAGCTCCACTCCAATAATATCGGGCGATATGCCCCTGCTTCCCATAGTTAAGATACGTATGTGTCTACACACGTCCTTGCCCGTACGTTGCTCCTGAAGTAATATTCGATTGAGCTTGTTCAGCAGGACTGAACTACTTCTTATCATGTTTCCTAAACTCCGATTGCTCCGAATGCGGAAGTTTGAACTCTGGCTTTTCCACCGCTAAGTTCTTCTTGTCCTGCAACCTTTTCAAATCTTTCTTCAGCACACAGGCTGTATCTACTAAGGCTTAGAAGCCTTAGTTCACTGAACTCGGGAGGGCCAACCGCAGCTCATCACGAAGTCCCTCAAAGAACCTATTTGTCTTCCACGCCTCTTCCGCAAATGTCGACCCCACATAGCGCCCCAGCCTAGTGAACTCATGCAGGTAATCATCAACAGTCTTCTCACCATACACCAGACATTGGAATTCGTTCTTCGTCGCAATTCTCCGCGATACTGGCAAATACTTTGCCCAAAACAATTTGGAGAATTCGTCCATTGATAGCTCTCCCACAACTCGGCCTATCAACTAGTGCATCTCGACTTCATCCCACCAAAGCCTCGCCTCTCCTTCCAGCAGGAAAGTGGCCAAAGTGACTTTCTGCCCCCCAGGAATCCTGATCGCTGTTAGGATCCTCTTCATTCTTGAGAGCCAATCCTCAACCTGCTTTAGTGAATTCGCCCTGACAAACGTAGGTTGATGAAAATCCATAAATCGCTTTAGTTGCTCGTCCACCGAAATCTGGCAAACACTTTCCCAAAATAATCTTGAGAATTCCTCCATCGAAATCTCTCCCATGCCTATATCTGCCAACTGGTGCAGCTCAATTGGTGTTGAGAGTTGAAAGAACTCCATAGTTAAGGGTGCTCGGGCAGGAGTAGTACTGGGATGGGTGACCTCCTGGGAAGTCCCTGTGGTGCGCGCTTGATTATCGAGTTTGTGTCATCAAAGGGAGGTTGTGGCCACAAACAACCCGCCAGTGGGCTGGAGAGGGGTTGGGGTGCTTGGGCAGCACCACGATATCATCTCCTAGAGTAGAGCCGTGACATTGTCACATTAGATCAACTAGGGGCATTATAAAGGATGCCTTCTAGGAGATGAAGGGTTGGCTTACCTCGACCCATATCCTTGCCCTTCCATCTGGGAAGGAAGGGTTTCAAGTTTATACGGATACGTCGTATCAGGGTATGGGTACCATTTTGATGCAGAATGGGCACGTGATAGCTTATGCCCGCCAGTTGAAGAAATACGAGCAGAACTACCAGGTACACGACTTGGAGATGGGAGCGGTTATCTTTACTCTGAAGATCTAGCGGCACAACCTCTACGATATCCACTGTGACATTTTCTCGGACCACAAGAATTTGAAGTATGTAGATACATAGAAGTAGTTGAACATCCGACAGAGATGATTGGTGGAGTTCCTGTGATATTATCAGTACACCATGCATTACCACCCTAGGAAAGCAAATGTTGTTGCAAATACACTGAGCCGGAGAGCCACCATATCAGGAGAAGAGTCCCAGCTTATGGCCATGGAGTTGATACAAATGTTGGAAGACATATAAATATCATTGGAATCCGAGGATGATGAAGAGCTTTATGAGGAGTACCTGGCTTCGATGAGTTCCACCGACGACATAAGAGATCGCATTAGAGATGTATAGAGGCTAGATGCGAGGATGGAGCCGATATTCTGGGCCTTGGAGGAAGGCACAGCTGGGGACTACTCTCTGAGGTATGGGGTTCTATGCTTTATTGATAGATTTTATATACCAGCATGAGGCCGGATATGGGAGAATATTATGGCAGAGGCACACAACATCCGGTACTCAGTGCACATAAGGATTACGAAGATGACAGCTGACCTGAAGAGGACTATGTATTGGCCGGGCATGAAGAAGGATATCACTTATTTTGTGATGCACTGCAAGCCTTGTCAGCTCGAAAAGGCGGAGTGCAAGAGTTCGGTCGAATTATAGCAGCCACTACCGGTGCGGAAGTGGAAGTTCGATGGCATAGCCATGGATTTCATTAATGGTCTCCCTCTATCACATACGAGAAACAATTTGGTATGGGTGATCGTCGACAGATTAACAAAGGTGGCCAAATTTATTCTGATCATGAAGGGCGCTCCAGTTGGTGATTTGGTGCAGAAGTTCATGGAGCATTTTATCCGATATCATGGTGTGCCAAGGTCGATTGTGTCAGATAGAGACAGACGGTTTACGCTCATAGAGTGGAGGTAAGTCCAGTCTTATCTGGGGCCCCGGTTGAGAATCAGTACATCCTTCACCCCTCAGACAGACGGACAAATGGAGCGTACAAACTAGATAGTGTAGGATCTCTTGTGCTTATGCATCCTAGACTGTGGGGAGTCGTGTGAGAGATTGTTGTCATTGATCAAGTTCTTGTATAACAACACTCATCAGTCCAGTATTGGCAGGGCCCCTTAAGAGGCATTTTACGGACGAAGGTGCAGGAGCCCCTTATCTTGGATCCATGAAGAGGATCCAAAGGCACCGACTCAGAGTTTTTAGAGGACATAGATGCATAGGTGAGACTGATCCGGGACAGGATGCAGGAGGCCCAGAGCAGACAAACCAAATAATATGATGCGCGACATAGTCAGGTGCATTTGGTAAGACCCCCTTTTTTTTCTTTTTAAACACCCGGGTCTTAGGCCCAGAACCGCCGCTTTGCGGTGTCACCTTCACACTCGGGAAGGTTGCCACTACAAAATGCCAATCCTGCCGGCCGATTCGATCACAAGACAGTAGCAATATAATAAAGGCAAGTCCACATGCATCATATATATAGTAAATATTCTCCACAAATGGAGTGTCCAAAAATATAATAAAGTACAGAAGTTAGGACTCATGCCCAGTACATCAAAATCCTCACTTTATATCTCTCATCTGTGGAAGCAAAACTAAAATAACTACTATCGATCAGGACTCACAGTCCCAACTGTCTGAACTCCGGTACTAGACTGCCCCATCTCCAAGCATGCTGACCTCCGGGGCTGTTCCTCCATGCCGGGCTCCACAGTCCCCTAAAATGATGTGGTTTGAAAACCGTTAGTATAAAAGACTAAGTCCTATCTCCCCCGCCCCTTCCCCCATGGCTCCTAAGCACTGAGTGGGGAGGAAGAAGGGAGAGATCATGATAGTGGAGAATAGTAAATGCAGGTGACGACGGAACTAGACTTAGTAGTTTGATGAGCATGTATAAATATAGCAATAACAAAGGTTAGAAAAGCTACTCAAGAAATAAGTAACCTTAGCTTATATGAAAGAACATAAGCCAAGGGATATTTTACAAGGCTCCTATCGTATAAAAAGTCTCATACTAATTTATATGATAGGGTGTCAGTTTTCTAGCAAGCATACATATATATTTACAGAATAAAAACCTTAACTTATAAGCACGCTCGCACAAACTTATAAACCAAGGGGTCGTTTTGCAGAGCCTTTTGTATAAACTGTCTCATACAACTTTATACAATAGGTGTCAAGGTTATATGCAATGAATATGCTATGACATGCAATTATGCCATGATGTGAACATGCAAGTGCAACACACCCACTCGACTCTGTGTACACAGACCTATAGTTCCCCCTTTCTGGATCCGAACCTCCCAGGATACCTCTGTAGTGGCAAACGAAAGTTGTGGGTTAAGCCTCTCCCACCTCTAAACCGGTAATTGCACTACCAGTCAGACATATCGTACGCCTAAACGCTGGTGCACTATGCGGAGTGCCTGCTTACACTTGTCGGTTGGCGCACCAGACTTTTATGGCAAAGTGCTAACCACTCTTGCCGAGTCAACGTATTGGCGTCGGTGCATCGACCATCAAATACCGAAGACCCACCACCTTATATCTTATGAACAAGCAATATTAATATATTATCCACCAAGCCAAAGCTCCCCGGACCATCCCGTCCGTCACAACCAACAACCGAGCCACAGCTCCCCGGACCATCTCATCCGTCAAAACCAACAAGCGAGCCAAAGCTCGCCGGGCCAACCTGCCCATCACCAAAATCCCCCGGGCCTACAACCCATGTAAACCAACCTAAAATCCCGAGACATCGAGGTGAGTGAAAGTGAATCCCTAATTATGCTAGTTACTCTTGCAATTTAGTTCTACCTATAATTTAGGTTAGCCCAGGACTACCCCCGGCATACCCCGTGAAGGGTTCTCAAAAGGCAATAGGAACTACGATGGGCCGAAGCCCAAAGCTCACTTTCACAAGGCACTTATTGTTATTGATTGTTATCCATTACCCGTTCCCCTCTCATATTACCTTGGATCTAACCTAGTGTATTAAGACCCTTCCTCTCCTTGGGAAAGACGATCTTTCGTCGACCCCGATCACCTCTTAACATTAGTAAAACTACCCTCTCCTCATCTACTAAAGATATATTCATTCACATTTCAAAATCAGTATTATAATATCCCAAATTATGTAAGTTCATTAAGCACCTCATTATGATTTCTGTAGTTTTTACTAAACGTAGACCATCCGAAGATATATGATGTATACAATGGGAGGTACTCAAAAATATCATCCAATATCCCTATAATAATTATTGGGGGTCTACCATGACATGATAAGACTAAATCCAGGATTTCATAGTTTTTCCTAATTTACTTGATAATTTATTTAATTTTCCTAAGTAATCCAAGACCCAAGTTTGAACATGAAGTACCCCCTTTCAGACATGAAAATGCTCTACAAAACTTATGATTATTACATAATGACTATTGAATAGTCAAATCAGAGTCTCCAAATTTTCCAGCTAGGTTTAGGCCTCTAAATATAATTTTACATACAACCTACATTAATCATTTTAAAGAGACAAGTACTGCCAATATACTTCCAAAAATTCTCAGAAAATTCAAGGATCACTACTAGAAAAGTGAGTATTGGCTACACTTTTTTTTGCCAGGGACTAAAAATCGCGGCTAATACACTGATATTATCCATGATTGTAAAAACCATGGTTAATAATTATTTTATAGCTAGTGTTATAAATAGTATGGCTAATACATATGTATTAGCTCTGAAAAGTAATATTCTTACCTTTGTTTATTATTTCATGCATTATTCTCCACCTAAAAATCGTGATAGCGGCGATTTGTTCTTCTGTGTAGGTAGGGCATCGCGTGCTTCTTCTGCCGCTACTTGCGTACTTCTTCTCTTGCTGCTCGCGTGTGAACGAGAGGGAGAGAGGCGAGTGAGTGAGGCCATGAGAGGGAGAGATACAATGATGGCGGCGGCAGTGGCAGGGAGGCAGGTGAAGCGATCGGGTCATCGCTACCAGCGCTAGTACTCCTTGGAGCAGTTCATCTTCGACCAAAACCTCCCATCCTCCGAAAAACATGTTTCGCAGCAGGTACGACTGTATTGATTGTTGAAATGGGAACGCACGCTATTTTTTGCTGATTTGTTTAGTTTTCCCCATATGTCGTGATTTTTGCTAGGTCGATTTTTTTAAGGATGCTGTGGAGCGCGCAGAGGAGTGTTTGTTGTCGGATCAGAAGAATCCTCAAAGTTGGATCAATCAGATCAAATATCCCATTAATTGTGTTTGTTGTCGGATCAACGTCCTTCTGGCTTGGATATCCAGGTAAGGGAATTTCAGTGCGTTTTTTTCACTCAAATTTCAGGTGGATGGGAAAATATAAAAAAATGGATGTGGGATTGATGTATAATTCCATTCTCATTTGTTGCTGGGTAGGGGCAATGTAGGAAGCTAAAGGTGATTTATTATCCAATGTCCCAAGCTCAGGTGTTGGCCATGATTTGGATTTGAACTCCTGTTTAGGTGTTAATCATGAGGTTTCTGGGATTTCTTCTTCATCAGAAATTGTTAATGAGAGAGGTTGCGATCCTTCAGTTTCTTATGTCAATTTAGAGACAGAACTTGCAGAGAATGAGATGGAGGAGTTCGTCTGATGTGGGGAGGGATTATCAGAGGAAGAAACTTCATCTGAACACAAGCCAGTCAGACTAGAAGAAGGCAAATAGATCTCCTTTTTTTGCTGATGGAATTCAACACTCAGTGTTGAATCCTAGTTTTTTGGTGAACACGGATAAAGATACTTATCCTTAACAAAATTTGAAAGGGTTAGTTTCATCATTGGATGCAGTTAGCAATGAAGAAGATTCTATTATTATTGGTGTTGAATAAGAAAGCATAACATCAGATAGAGAGAAGGAAGATGGTCATGATAATCATATGGGTAGTGATGAAGATGAAGTACCTTTAATTGTTAGTGGAAGGGAAGATGATTCATATACTTTATCGATTGAGCAAACTTTAAGTCTCCATAATATACTTAACATGATGAAACTCAAACTGGAGAGTGTTAAGATCCATGCAATTGGCAACCAGAACAATAAAGAAGTGCCGGAAAAGTTTAAAATGGATTGCTAATCTCAGAAGCATCGAAATAACAGTCTATAAGTTGCATTTGATGGAATTTCTAACAAAGTGGGTAGTTATTATCTTCAAATAACGGACACACCAAAGTATATAGATGAGCTTCATCAGTATGTCAATAAGGAAGCATCTGGATTTCTAAACAAGATAGAAATTTTTTGAAGGCAGAAATAAGTGAAGATGTATTCTCTCTCAAATAAGAACGAGATTTTGTATTGGGCATAATTTTGGAAGCTGTTGGAAAGCTTGACGCATGTACTGGATTGAAGGTCCTTGAAGATCTTGATACCAGATCACATGTTGTGCATTCAGTTGACACTGTCATTTTGTCAATTAAAAATCTCCATGGTAAGCTTGAAGAATTTGATCAGAACTATAAGACACTTCTGGATTCACATGAATAACTGAATAGATTATTCATGGATATTCAAGGAAAGTATTCTCTTACTATCAAGTATTTTTAAAGTTTTATAGTAACCTTATGGAGCTAAAAAATGGAGCCCATCAAAATGCAATGCATGCTGATTTTGATGAAGTTCTAGAAATTCTGCCTGGAAAGTGCGACATGGTTGTTAGTTATTTGAGGGAGCTGTTAAGTGAGCATGTTTATCTTTTGTCAAGAAATAAAGAACTAGACTTGGACCTGTCAAGTAGAAACCATGAAGTAGAAGAGTTAACTACAAAATTGAAGGAGTTGTACATTCAAAAAAATATTAGAGTAGAGCTTGAATCTATTTTATTGATTCAAACAAATTAAATTTAAGAGGTAAAGAGGAGATGCCTTATTCTGGCCAATAAGTTAAAAGTCCATGAATCATCCAAGGATTTATATGGCTACTCAAATTCCTATGAAAGAGGTGAACTTGCTGTCACTAAAGATGCTGATTATATTGTTCACTCATGCAACTCAATTCTATTGTGGCTTGAAGAATCAGTTGCTTCTCATCTTCACAACTATGAAGAGATACTTTTGGAGAGATCTCGTGTGGTACAGATTAGTAAACTGGAAAGGAACTACCACTATTTTTATCAGCACTGTGCTTCAGGAAAGGTAGATATATTTATCAAATTTGTTGATGCCTTGATACTTGCATCTTGTTTACAGTTTCATTCAAGTTAATCTTTATCTGATATGATATTTCCAACCTTGGCTGTTCAAGATGCAAATTTTTTATGCCTTGTAATTTATTATTGCAACTTCTTGTTTTTTCATGTTTAGATTCAGTTTTAGCACCTGATACTTGTAATGATAAACTTCAGTACGAAGGTTGTATGTTCTTCTAATATCATACAAATAAAAATGCTAAAAATAGCTTTCTCTTGACTTTTACCTGTTTAGTATTATGTTTGCATTCTCTGGATGATATATTTAGGGAAGTTTAACCGTACATCAAGATTGGTTATCTCCATATTTTTGTAACCACAAACCAAGTTTTGAAAATTTTATCCGCAACCTAAATTACTAACCGTAGACCAAATATGTTAATGACAAACAAAATTGCGGGAAAAGTGTATTGCACCACCCGAACCTTGTTAACTTAATTGGATATTGTGTTGATGGAGACCAAAGGCTTTTGTTTTATGAGTACATGCAACTGGGATCCCTTGATGCCCATCTTCTTAATATGCTGCTCCTCTTGGACAAATTTATTGTTGGAGATGATTTTACTGTATTTTGATAAATACTGCAAGAGGGTAAGCTAACTTTATTTGATTTAATAATGTTTCTTTTGAAGCAGTTCTAGTAGAAGAAATCAAATTTTGCCCTTGTTTGCATTTTATAGAAAGAATTTTCTTATGCTTTGATGATATTCATATATCTTATTAATATGATTGTTGATTCTCTTTCGATTGATCTATCAGTCTATTGTTTTACTATTTGTTGTATTATACATTTTTTTTGTTTGGTAGACCAACAAGATGAATGCTACGTTCTAAAATAATCTGTGAGTGATGTACAAACAAGATGAGCCTTTTATAATTTGTTGTACTATACATTTTTTTTCAGATTACACTAGAATTAACAAATATTCACTTGATGCCCCCTACTATTTCAGATTGCACTAGAATGAGCATCCTACCCTCGCATATACCCTCTTCATGGATCCCCTTTTTTGGAGTTTACTCGGAGATAACATTAATTTTAGTTCGAACCTAGTTTGGGTTTCTTATAGCAATTTAGAACTCCACGAAGATGGTGGTCTAGATGGCTCTCATGTCTTGGGTTTGAGGGTGGAATAACGCACGAAGGCTTAAGCAAGTCTTATGAACATTCCAACCATCCAGACAAATTGGCAATTGTTGAAATGAGTGAATTAGGTTTCTACATTGGGTCAGGGAAAGTAAAAAATATATCACATTGGTAGCCACATTTCTTTTATGTTCTTTATATTGGTTGTGCCCAGAAAATTCCCAGTTATCTTTTCAAAAAATTTTTGCTATGTTATTTAATTAATATATTCTCCTGTGACCCTTGATGATTGTGAAAGGAAATTTCCGAACAGCTCCAGATCTGGCATACCCTAATCTCTATAACGGTGGAATTATTTCCAGTTACGGACTACCTTTCTCTACAATGCGACTGCTTTCTTTTCTATTCTACGTTTTTTGTTTGTTTGCAGTTTGTTCATGTCAATCCTCATTGTTGTATAAACATTAAATTCACTTTGGATTCTTGTCAAAGGTTTGTCCAGATTTAAAGCCTGAAAAATGAATTTTAGATAGAGTTTTGAGTAAAATTTATTAATTGCATGGGACACAAAATACTTAATGCTGCCATTGTTAAGACAAAATAATATTATTTTTCTAGTTGTTTTTCATGGATTAGAGTGTAGAGCATCTCTAACTAAATGTTTCTTGTACATTTCAGGCCATCAGCATCCTTGGATCCTGCAAATGGAGGGGAATGCAAAAGTTGATGCAGATATCTCTTTGATAATTAGTATTAGCTGTTTTTGCGAGTTTAATATGTAGGTGCTTGTTTTTATTTCTTATGTAGTAGAACAACACACATTTTTGGAGGTTGCAAGCGAATTTGGACAAAACTACGCAAATTACGTGATCTGACATTATTATATAGTGTTTATTGATTCATTTATAATTGGAAGTTTGAATTTCATGAGATCTAGAGTATTTTGAATGTAATTTTTTTTTAAAAAAACCTAAATTAGTATTTTTCACAGCTTGTAACCGTGGCAAATAGTTTTTTAAAAATGATGAGTTCACTTTTAGCCAGGGTTCCATATCGTGGCTAATAGTTAGCTTATTTGCCATGATAGTTTTTTTTCATGGCTAATACTCTTTGCTACGGCTAATTCGTGGCTTAAAATTTTTAGCCATGCCGACATTAGCCACGGATTTTTCACGTGGCTAGACCGTGGCTAAAGCTTTTTAGCCACGGTTTTGGACTTTTTGCCAGGGAAATTTGCCCTGGCCAAAAGTCTGTTTTCTATTAGTGGATGATCATAAAAACATATAAACACTCCAGGTCAAGTTTCATAATCTATCAGTGAATAATAAGCTCTAAACTTGATTTTCTCATAGTAATCCAAGTTAACAGGTTAATAAACTAAGTACAACAATCATTCATCTAAAAATTGTAATAAAATCACCATTTGAGCATATAAAATGGTATTGAAAATGAAATATCGTTGAGCATATAAAATGGAACACTACTGATCAAGTTTCACAATTTTTCAACAAGTGTGGAGTTCTGAATTTATTATTGAACATGAAATTATTCTCAAAAGCTTGTGAACAAACAACTAAAAATATAACTCTGATAATTATAATAAAATTCATGTAAGAGTATATTGATATAAAATACCCTCTGCCTAATTCTCATAACTTCCTACTCAACAGGGTGATCATAATAATTGAAAGATTATCACGGGCAATTTTCATGTATTCTAAAGAAGGTGCTAAATGTTTTGATCCAAAATTACCAAAAAAATCACCAAAGGACCTTATTGACCCTATGACTATACTACCCAAGGTTCATGGCTTTTCATTAAGTTTTGGTTTCTTATCTTGCATGTACAAGTGTTGTGCCCTAAACTAGGGTTAGGGTTTTGAGGGATCTATCCATCTCCAAATCTTCTAAGATTTTTACCAGAGGACTTTAGCTACCCTAGAGTCCTCTTCACCAAATTTCAAATCATTTCAAGGTCATTTGACCACATGCCACTCTCAAACCCCCAAAGCCCAAACATAGGTTTGAACTTGGGTCCTAAGGCAATTCAATCCCAAACCACCCCATATCCCAAATGAGTGTGTTATATGTCATGCAAAACCTGTGGCCCAAATCCCAACCTCTGTTGAGGTGATTTGACCACTCAAACCTCAAGTGCACTTTTGACATAAATTCCCTTATTTTTGCAAGGCTAGGGTTTGCTGAAAATCAATCCAATTCAGCTCCAAATGAGATGAAATTTTATCCAGAGCCTTATGATGACCCAAAGGACTACTTACCAAAATTTGGGAGGGTTTGGAGGCCAATTGGTCCCTTAATTAATTTAATCATGGTTTATTAAATAATTACAAATACTATACGAAGATTATCCTCAAAAATTCTCATTTCTGGGATGTATTTAGATATAGATAAAGGTGACTCACTATCCAAATTTCAAGTCATTTGGACAAGGGATGAAGTGGGGCACTCATTATAATTCCTGTATAGCCCTAGGTATAGACCCCACCAAAATAGGTGCCCTGGTCAAACAAGTTGACCAAATTGTCCCAAATAAATTTAAAAATAAAGTACACCCATAGGGCTACAAATTATATGTTGATTATTTTCTCATATAGAGTCTCTATGTATTTTTCATTAATTTTCTAAAGTGACTGTTATCATAATATAGAAAATTCATTTAAAAAGAAAAGGATTTAAATGATCTGACGGTTGCTGGATCGTCTTCTTCCTCAAGCTGAGGGCCATGATTGGCCTAACCTAGAGCTTATTCCAAGACAATTTCACAGCCACCCGGCCACTTCCCTGGCCGGCCACCACCACCACCACCTCCGTTGAGGTGGGGGCTATCGCCGGGTGGCGGCACGACCGTTGGAGGGGTGGTTTCCGACGAACCCGACCACTCTTTTTTTTCACGGAATAACCATTGATTTTCATCACCCGATCTGGCTCAATTAATCCCGATCGTTAGCCCTAACAATTCCTACAATCTACCCATAAGGAAAGTGGAAGGGGAGGACCTTGTTCGCGGCCGGGAGACGTGTCGATCGCCGGGATGCAATTGTCGGTGGTGGCGCAGCTCGATTTTTGCAAATGCACGGTGGCCTTCCTCGGCTCCTTCAGGTGTGGGTGGAAACCGCTCCTCTATGTCCAGTAAGTCTTTTGAAATGATAAAATGGGGAAGGGGAGGGGTCTAGCTGGTGGTGGCCATTAATGCCCCTTTAAGAGCTTTTCAGCCATGGAGGCGGAGGGTGAATGTGGGCTTAATCCAGCCGGAAAATGGCTGGAAACTCCTCCTCTTCCCCAGAGGAGTTGAATCCATCCATAAAAGGGGGAGGGGAATGAGGACAAGGCATTCAAGTGTCATTAATGGCCATAAAAGCAAAATTTCGGCCATGGCTTTAAGTTAAACCGTCTGCCACGTGGCATTCTACCATTGGACTACTATTATTGTTTAAATAAGTCTTAATGAAAGGACCGGCAAACAAGGCCTATTAATCGGGGCCTATTAATTCAGATTGGTGAAATTCTCAAAAATCTCCGGTTCTGCCTATTCACCCGAACCAGCAAATAGGGCTAAAAATTTCGCTAAGGCAAAAGCATTGAGACAAGCCTCCACACTCAAAGCCAAAATCGCCAGGAATTTTTAAAGTATAATGGCGTTGAGTGTGTGCTCAGCTCACTCGACGCCATTCATTCTATGGCGTTGAGTGAGCTCAACTCACTCAATGCCATAATTACCGAAATTTTTCCAATTACAATGGAGTTGAGTTAGCTCAGCTCACTCTGAGCTCACTCGACACCATTCAGTCTAAGCCGTTGAGTGAGCTCAACTCACTCAACGCCATAATTCTAGAAAATCCTTTCTCAGTAACATGTCGTTGAGTTCACTGAAAGCACTCAACGCCATTCAGCCCATGGCATTGAGTAGACTCAACGCCCGAACCCCAAATTATTTCTAAGTAAGATGACGTTGAGTGCACTCAACGCAATCAACGACATTCATCCCATGGCATTGAGTGGACTCAACGCACTCAATGCCTAAACTCCAAATTCATTCTAAGTAAGATGGCGTTGAGTGCACTTAATGTACTCAATGTCATTCAGCCTATGGTGTGAGTGCACTCGACACACTCAACGCCCGAGCCCAAGATTCTTTCTAAGTAAGATGGCGTTGAGTGCACTCAACGCACTCAATGCCATTCATCCCATGGCGTTGAGTTCACTCCAAGCACTAAACGCCTGATCCCAAGATTCTTCCTAAGTAAGATGAAGTTGAGTGCACTCAACGCACTCAACGCCATTCAGCCTTTGGCATTGAGTGTACTCGACGCACTCAATGCCCGAGCCCAAGATTATTTCTAAGTAAGATGGCGTTGAGTGCAATCAATAAAGTCAACGCCATTAAGCCCATGGCATTGAGTGCACTCCATGCACTCAACGTACGAGTCCAAAAACCTGTCTAAGTAGATACCTGATCTACTTGTCGAGTCTTGTCGACTCACTCGATGCTTCCCGGACTTGAGTCTTTTTGGCCTCTTTTGGTTGACCCCAATGGGTTTGTAGCGACATATTCGCCTCCCTTAGGATTAGAGGTGCCATGATGGGATAATGGAACTAAGTTTAAACCCTAAGGTCATCCCTAGGATTGTAATTGGGATTCTACTACTTGCATACCAAGGAGATTTTCACCTTGAGCCTTGTTCACTTGGTCTTCTTGGGCTTTCTAGGTTTTGTCATGACCTAATCATGACAAAACCACTCCTAGGGGGTCTAGTTGTTTGAGGGATGTTACAAATCCCAATTTATAAACATAAAATTTCATCCCCAAAATTCTAGTTAGGCCTACGGGAATTCAAGTATGAAGGTAAATTGTAACATACCGAGTGGTTGTGAGTAATACCTAACTAAACAGCTCCGGGTACCTTTGTCCCATCAAGTTCTATGGCTCCCATGTGTGCTCTTTTTGCCCATGATTCTTCCACAGGAACTTGACCAATGGAACTTTCTTGCGGCACAAGACTCGTATCCCCTTGTCGTCAATCCGGACCGGTTCTAGGTGAACTGACCGATCATATGCTATCAGCCCATCGGTAGCCGTAATATGCTTCTCCGGGCATAGTAGATCCCTCCTAAGAGAGGATATGTGGAACACGTCGTGCAAACCTGCCAGCTCCGATGGCAGCTCCAGCATGTATGCTAAGGGACCGATCCGCTCCAGGATCCTGTAAGGCCCCAAATACCTTGGGCTGAGCTTCTTCTTCCGACCACGCACCTGTGAAACTCCATGCATTGGTCGGATCTTCAAGAATACCCGGTCCCCCACCTGAAACTCCACCTGACGATGTCGAGCGTTATAATACTTGGCCAGTCTGCTCTGTACCTCTAACATCCTATCCCGTATCAGCCTCACCTGATCCTCGGTATACTCAACAAACTCCGAACCCAAAACCTTCGGATCCTCATCCTGTACCCATGAAAGTGGAGTCCTACACCATTGTCCGTATAATTCCTCATAAGGAGCCATCCCTATGCTGGACTGGTAGCTGTTATTATATGAGAACTTGATCAGTGGAAACAACTTCTCTCAAGGCTCTCCGCTTTCCAGAATGCATAGTCGCAGTAGATCTTCTAAGGTTCGATTGGTGCATTCCGTCTGCCCGTCGGATATGGGGATGAAAAGCCGTACTGAATGTCAGCTGAGTTCCTAAGTAAGTCTGCACTGATCTCCACTCCCTAGACGTAAACTACCATCCTGATCCGATACAATCGTCTTGGATACACCATGATAACGGACAAACTTCTCCACAAATTTTCAAACCAGCACAACAAGCGAGACATCCTTCCTGATCGAGATAAATCTGGCTACCTTTGTCAGCACGTCGATGATTACCCACATCGAATTATTCCCTATCCGTGATCAGGGAAGCCCATATATGAAGTCCATCGCAATGTCCTCGAACTTCCACTCTTATACTAGGAGTGGAAGCAATAATCTTGCGGGGTTTCTGCACTCTACCTTAACCAGCTAGCATATCTCATAGTGGGTCACAAAGTAGGTGATATCCTTCTTCATGCTTGTCCAGTACAATGTCTTCTTCTGATCCGCAGTCATCTTCGTAACTCCCGGGTGTACTGAATACCGACTATAGTGGGCCTCCGTAATGATATCCTCCCAGACCTGGCCTCCCTCTGGTATATAAACCCTTCCTCTAATGTACACAAAGTCATCTCTCAATATGTAATCCCCAGCAGTACCTGCCTCAAAGGCCCGGAATATCGGCTCCAGATTGGCATCCTGCCTCTGCCCATCTCTGACTCAGTCTCGAATGTCATCAGCAGCGCTAATCGCGGATAAGTACTCCTCATAAATTTCGGGGTCATCAGATGACACCTACGTGATGTGCATATCCTCTAATCTCTACACCAGCTCCTTGGACATAATCTGGGGATCCACTCCAGAGGTGGCGGCTCTCCGACTCAGCACGTTGGCTACCATGTTCTCCTTACCTGGGTGGTACAGCATCTCGTACTGGTAATCTGCAAGAAATTCCACCCATCGCCTCTACATGATATTCAGCTCCTTATGCGTGTCCACATACTTCAAATTTTTATGATCGGAGTATATGTCACAGTCGACACCATACAGATAATGTCGCCATACTTTCAGAGAAAACACGACTGCTCCCATCTCTAGGTCATGAACAGGGTAGTTCTGCTCATGCTTCTTCAGCTGGCGAGAAGCATAAGCAATCACGTGGCCCTTCTGCATTAGCACTACTCCCATGCCCTTGTAGGAAGCATCGGTGTAGACCTGGAATCCTTCTTTCCCCAAAGGATAGGCAAGTATAGGAGCTGAAGTGAGTCGATCCTTCAACTCCTAGAAAGCCACCTCGCACTGCGAGGTGCAGATAAAGGGCACATCATTCCTCGTAAGGGATGTGAGTGGGAGGGCAATTCGAGAGAATCCCTCCACGAAGATCCGGTAATAACCAGCAAGTCCTAGAAAACTCCGCACATCTATGTCCGCCTTCAGCTGCGGCCAATCCCGAACTGCCTGAATCATGGCCGGGTCCACTGCCAACCCGACACCACTCATGATATGGCTTAGGAAAGCCACCTCCATCAACCAGAATTGGCATTTGTGTACCTTATCATTTATAGTATAGGATATTAAAGATTAATATCAAGGTCGTATTTCCCTGGGGCGTAATGATTACTTCTACTTCGAGGAGATCACAATTATTTTATCAACTTATTTTTCAATTAATTACTAAACTAAAAGCAGAAATTAAAATACTAAGATAAAAAAGAAAACTAATAACTTGCAGAATAAAAAGAGTTAGAGCTAGTGATAAAGGGTTAGTACTCAATCTAGAATCACTTTGAAATAGGAAAATCAAAATGAAATAACAACTAGTTCTAATTACTGTAAAACTACCTTGACCGTAGAGGTTACAGACGCATGAACACGCTTCTCTCGAAGTCGTGCCTACCTGAGTTTAGGAAGGTCCGCCCGAACTCTCATCCATATCGGAGAACTAAAGCTCGCCTTAAGTGGTGAACCCCGCTATTGGATTTCACTCCAATCCAGGAGATTTAGACGTCTGCATCTCTCGACGGGTGCGTGCAACTCTCTTTACTCTTGGGTGATCGATTCAATCTATGAGACTCTCGGCTAACTAAGATTGAAAACCCAAATGGAAACTATATACCGGCAATATAGTCCCACTATATAAAAACAACGGGTAAATCAAAAGTGATTACTTTAAGAAGAAAAAGAATCTATAACATCATAACATGATCAACCCATTCTTAGATCATCGCGATCGAGTACAAATGGGGATTAGTTAATCATGGTAATAGGGAAAGAGAGGGGTAAATAATAAATGTGCATGAAAACTAAAGAGAGAGAATTAGAGAAAGGAAATACTAACAATAATTTTATTAAAAACAAAGAGGGATTACAACTAGGAATAGAGATTACAAGTGCATAAAAGAAAGCTAACTACTGCTACAACACTAATAAAAGGCTAATACAAGGAATGAAAGTGCATTATACGAAAAAAAACAAGAAATGGAGGGAGAGAGGGAGCAAAACATGAAAATAAAAGTATCCCAAAGAAAAGAACTAGCAGCACCTCCCCTCTCCCCAAAAGTTGGTTTGGAATGCATGGAATGGCCTGGTATTTATAGAGATTTTTCACTGGGTTGTCACGCCCCCTGTCAAACCCAGGGAGGGTGTGTCAGGGGGGGGGGGGCGTGACACGTACGGAGTTGACCTCGGGAGCTAAAATCTGGCAGGAATGATGATTGCTTCTGCACAATGATGGACACGCCCTAGGTCATGCTCGTATAGGGGGGGGGCGTGACAGGAACGTTATGTAAAAATCAGCAGTCGAAAATCCATCAGATGTCAGAAAAAGGCGGGACACACCCAGGGAGGGCGTATCAAGGGGGCGTGCATAACTGTACTGTTTGCGTGCTGCAGCGGAGAAAGCATTGAATGCGGTGGCAGGCTTCAGGATGAGAGTGACACGCCCTGTGACACACTCGGGGAGGGCGTGTCATGGGGCGTGTTAGGTCATCTTTTCTCTAGAATTTTTTCTGGCCGCTATGCTTCCTCTAGAACAGGCTACATGCCCTATGACACGCCCAGGGAGGGCGTGTTAGGGGGGCGTGTCGGGGTAATTTTGGACAAAAACTCTGGAAACCTGCAAAAACAAAAAATAAGCCAAGATAGGTTATTTACAGAAAAAGAAACCTAAACAATACAAAAAGATAGAGATTTAAAACGAAAATAATATATTTTTACCCTAATAAATTAAGCTAAAACATGCATCATCAGTATGCCCTAGAACCCTAGTGTGAACCCTTGGGTTGAGTTTTGAGCTCAATGAAGGACATGGGACCATCTGTCCTTGGAGTGTTTTGAAATTTGGTAGGAGACTTCCTAGGGTGGAATTAAGCCCTAGTGAGTGATTTTAGGACCTTAAGAAACTTACATTCACCCTAAAATATTTTAAGATCAATTTGGGCACTTTTACTCATGATTTTATTACCTAGTTATATAATCTTGGATGTCCATTAAATTTATGCAATGACCTTAAATAGTTGTCACAAATCATTGTGAATTTTGTTATAAATTTTGGAGTATTATTTTTGATACTTCATTCACAAACCTAGTATCAACCCTATTTATCAATGGAGCCTTTTTATATAGAATGCTTCGCAAAGTGCCTTTTAGTAGAATATTTAAAATGATTTATTTGGGTGATCAAACATACTTAGAAAATTATGATTTTTGGTCGGTATACTTTTCTGACCACTCTTGAGATCTGGTGATTTTTCTATAATTTTTGGATGATTAATTATATTATTTCCTATTTTGCCCAATCATTGTGATTATTTAGTCGATAATTAGTTTGGAGTTCAAAACCTTTCTGAAAATTATGAAATTCAGTAATTACAGTTATTTTGATGATATACTCATATAATAATTTTGTTATGGCAATACCATGTCAGAAATTTATACTTGGTGTTCACAAGCACATTTGGCCTGATTTTGCAAAAAATTAAATAAATGATAAATAAATTAGGAAAAATATTATATTCTGGAGTTTTCTATCAAAAAATCATGTTAGACCTGCAATAATAATCTTAGGTTATTTGGATGAATATTTGGAGGGGGTCATCATTCATGCACGACATGTAGCTCATTTGGTCTTCACATAGTAAAACTATAGTAATAAGTTAACATGTAAGCCTTGGCAGGGGAAGGTGAGGTAGTTGGTGTATTTGATCTTTTTGGATAAGGAAGAGGTCATAAGTAGAAGTCAAGTTGTGATAGTCTGGTTAACTAGGATGCAAGGTTGTTCTCGGGATCGACGATGGATCGTTTTTCACTTGGAGGAAGTCTAAATACACTTAGGTTTAGTCCAAGTGTAAGATCAGGAGAGTTGAGATATGGGAAGATACCAATAACAATAAGTACCTTTCAAAAGGGAGCTTTGGTCTTCAGCCCATCGTAGTTCGTAGTGCCCTCGAGAGCCGTTCACAAGAAATGCCCTTGGCAGTCAAAGGTTAACCTTAAACTATAAGACTAAAATGATTAAAGAGCAACTAGTAAATACTAGTACTTCACTTTCACCTATCCCGAGGGATTGGGAGACTTTCTTGATTTGGTTACCCGAGTGGTAGGCTCGGTGGTTGTGGAAATGGGCAAGTTAGCCTAGCGAGCCGAAAGCCCGGAAGGTAGTTGTAACGGACAGGTTAGTCCGGGGAGCCGATGGCTCGGGAATTCATGTATGCATGTGCATAAGGTGGTGGTTCTTCGGTATTTGATGTTCGTTCACACCGACGTCGATACGATGACTCGGCTGGTGTGGTTTACACTTAGCCAAGGAAAAGACTAGTGGATTTGGCAGCAGAGTACACAGAGGCTCTGTGGTGTGTTCTTCGCGTTGACGCATATGATGGTCTAGGTTAGGTTGTGTTAACGCTATCCTAGAGGTGGGGTGGCCCAAACCACATCCACTATTTTCCAAGACGACAGGTACCTGAGAGTTTAGTTAACTCCAAATGGGGGAACTAATGGTTCGTGTGCATAGAATCGTGTGTGTGTGTTGCACTTGTATGAAAATAACATTAAATCCACATAACATAGCATATCATGTCATCATCACATTTCAAACCTTACCCCTAACGTATAAATTGGTATGGGACTTTTTATACGTTAGGACACGCCAAACAATCCCTTAACTTTATAAGCTTGTGTGGGCATGCTTAAACGTTAAGGTCATTTTCTCTGTGCTCTCCTATCACTTTATTTTTCTGTGATGCTCTCTACTTACTTGTCTATACTCCTCTATTCCTATAGAAATGATAGCATAGTTTTTGTTACAATGTGCTTGTGATTATATAACTGCTAAGATATGTCCACCATCACCTGCTCTTGTTCACTCTCCACCTCAATATCTTCCCTCTCCTTCTTCCCTCATGGTGCCTAGGAGTCATGGGGGGAGGCGAGGACGATAGTTGGCTTAGTATTTTGACTAACGGTTGATGGACCAAACATTTCAAGGAATCTAGATGGGAGACAGGGGAAGTAGTAGGAGATGCATCACCAGTAGAGTACCGGTGCACATGGAGGTGGGACAATCTAGCACAGGAGCACCAACTTCAGGATCCATGAGTGATTAGTATATTTTTCTTCTGCGAGAGTGTTATAGTGAGGATTTGATGTACCAGGCAAGAGCCCGTTTTTCTCTATTGATTTACTTCTTCCGTTTTCGTTGTATTTCTTTGTGGACTGTGTTGTGATTCTCTTTCATATATTACATGTGATTTATGTACTTAGACTTAATTGTTCTAATTATATATTTCTACTTCTTTGGTGATCGTTACTTCTGGAAGAATTAGCATTTTGTAGTGCCGACCTTCCTGAGTGTTGGTGTCACCGCAAACTGGAGATTCTGGGCATAAGACCCCGGAGGGAAAAAAATAGGGTCTTACACTGGAATTGACCTAGAAATAAGTTTCTGATCGTGCTGATGAAGGCAGAATATCATGAATGATGGTCTTCAATCAGCTAACCCATTTTGGTAGAAATTAGATTGCTTTGGCTCTCCTTCTATTCTGAGAAAACCCTAAACAAAGAACTTCTTCACACATACTAAGATTGATCTTCTGATTTGGCTCTGCTTGGATCGAGAAGTGACAACATCGTGTGTAATGACTGCATCCGTTAAATAACATAAAATAGAAGGACCAACCGGTGCCCCACACTATATGCCACAAACAGGCGGCGAGGTCACAGGTAATACCAAAAAAGGTACGAATCATAACACTAAGCATACTAGCGGAAGATTTTAACCTTAAAACTTAAATCAATCCATGAATGTCCACTATATATAAACAACCACATTTATATATACTCACCATGGAATGTACAACAAATACTTAGGAGTTTGGCCTCATGGCCTTACAGTTACGCTTTACAAGTGTGTATTACAAATATCGGCAGGCAGGCCGACCACACATGAACATAACAAAAGTCTTTGCTCAGCCTTTAAGGGCCAGCAGCATCAATAGCAACAGAAGTAGGGGCTTCAGCCCTCTATTTCCCGCTTAGCTCTCCAACACTTGCACAGGGACAACCCATCATATTCGTGGCCAATAAAGCAACGGTCAGCATTCAGATGACCAATTTATAACGACCGTACCCCTTTCCCGGGGCAGTGGTATTCCATCCTTGCAAGCATAGCATTTCACAAGCAGATATATGATACAATGTGCACTCACACACAATAAACAAATCACATCTGTCGGCCACACGACCGGACGATTTGTGCACTCGGGTCACAATCTTAGTGTACCGGCGAACAAGGGTCCCACCACAGTTCAAGGTTCGCAACCCAACGGAATTGAGCATTTAGTCTTAATGGCGCGCAGGCCTAAGACTCTCTTTATGCGCTCCAACGAGACCAATAACCAGGTCTACCAGTCGGTCAGACATAATGCGGTCCGGTTCAGCCAAGCTCGTTGCTCAAATCGTCCAACATGACACGGGTAAGCTTTCGCCTTATCTTTTCGGCACGAAGCCTTCAAGAGCTCACAGCTCACAATAGCCATACTTTCCACCAAGGACTGGCTTCATAATCCAAAAAGGGAGTTAGTTCCAGTGTTCCTCATGGTCGCTTGGCGGGATCAGCAGAACTCTCTTTCTGCACCCAAACTCAACCCAAACATAGCATACAACACAATAATTACGAGGGTATTTTCCTGGAATTCCACTCCAGTACTTCCTATTACTACCCTTCACAGGCACATCCCATCGACTCCACAATGTACACATTTATACGCGGAGTCTTCTCCGGTGCGCAAAATGAAACATCACCAATCCAGACCAACATATCCAGATGGACTTCACACAACATGCCTATTTCATACTACACATTTCTGGATCTATATGAAAGACTTGGGTTTCAAGAATCAACCCAAGGAAATTGTTTTAAAACCCTAGTTTGGATTTAGGTCAGGATCACTATGTCTTTAGAACTATTAGTTTGACCCATCAATGTATAGCTAAGGGTCATAGGATGTGCTAAGTCAGAGGATCTCAGAGATTGAAGAATTCAGCCAAGAGAAATAAGTCAAGAGAAGAATTCAGAATTCAACCTTGGCATCGAGCTCAGATCGACGTTTTGAGTTCAGGCGATGACTTGAGATCGACGATCTCTGAGCTCAGGTCCATGAGGCGTCGAACTCCGTTCGACGATCTTCGAGCTCAGATCGATGTTTTCTGTCCCAGACCAGCTCTAATATCTCTGAGCTAAGATCGACGATAGTTGAGCTCAGATCGACGATCATCTTATTGAGATCGACGATTTCTGCCATCACACTGAACACAAGTTCCCAGGCAAATTTTCAGGATATTATTTGTCCAATCAAAGTGAGCTATTCATATTCCAACACAGCTTTTTTACAGGACAGTTACAAGAATTCAGTTATGGAGATTATAGATGTTGGAGTAACTAAGAGGCAGTAGTAATAATTTCAAGAATTCAAATGACCATTGACCTCCTATTAGAATATATACACAGAGATAAAGAGGAATAACACATGAAGAGAACAAGGAGGAGAAGAGAAAGAGATACAGGAATCAGAGTTCTAGGAAGAACTCAACATCACCTGTATAGCCAGTGCTCTTCTCAGATCTACTGTTCCAGGAAGCCTGAAGAGACAACTACTCTACATCAGTCTAAAGGCTTACTGGAAGATTAACATCATCAAGGCTTCATCTTTCACACTCCAAGACAACTCACATTTCAGCCTTTGCTGAAATCATCATTTGCTGGAGCAGTCATACATTGAAGACCTATCACCCTATGCAAAGCTCTCCTTCCTGAACAATTGCAAATCTCAGAGGAAGCTTTGACAACACCATCAAAATCCACTTGTTCTTCTCTTAGTTTGTTGAACAAAGAAGACAACATCTACTCTCCCTTCCCCCCTGTACAAAGGGTTCTAGAACTCCCTTCAAAAGTTCTGCTTGGTTTCTGAGACCTTATCAAAACTCAGTGGTGGCAAGACACCTGATCAAAAAATCTAAGTTTGGTTTTTGAGCACCTTATCAAAAGCTCATTGGTACCCAGGACACCTGATCAACTCATCTTGCAGTGGATTCCTACCTAGGGTGGTAGAAGAGTGGATGTACCCAAGTTTAGTGGAACCACTATAAAATTCTTGTGTTGTTCTGGTTTGCCTTTGTTTCTTTTCTTTATTATTCTTGCTCTGTGTTTGCTCTAATCTCTAGGATAGATCTTACTTTCAATTGTTATCAGAGTGAGGTTAGTTATACAACAACTAAACCATCACTAGTTTGGTTGCTTATACAGGCTAACACCTGAACCAAAAGATCTCCTTTTTGATCCATCCTAGTTAGATTAATTATTTTGTTTTTCACATATAAAGAATATGGAATATTATAGCACCAGACCTCCTAAGTGCAACATAAATAAATTTGCACTTAGGAAGACAAGAATTAAGTCATTTATGGACAATATTGATGAAGAAATATTTTATGCCATTATGACAGGTCTCCCAACCTCAGCAACAACAACTAAAAGGTCCAGGCTAGCTGATGCCAGAGCCATGAATATCCTAGCACAGTCATTATCTGATAACATGTTCCAGGAAATTGTTGAATGCTCAACAGCTAAGGAGATATGGGATTCTCTTCATCAAATGGCTTCTGAACTAGTGAATGGAACCACTGAAAGAAGCCACAACATATTATTTGAAGAAGGAGAATCAGTATCCCTAGATGTCATTTGAGATGTATCAGATGATGAATCATCATTTGAAGATGAAGAAGAGGAAGCAAGGGCCAAACAATTCTGCTTAATGGCCATTAATACTTCCTGCAGCAGTTTAAAGTCTCAACAAACAGAAGGAAAATCAAAACCTGAAGAGGATCAGGTATTATCTAACTTTGTTTTCAGTTCAGTTAACTTAGAACTTCAATTTTGCTGCCAAGATTCAACAAAATTTGAGGAGGAAACAAAACTTCTAAGAGGAATGATTTCAGAATATATTCAAAGGAAAAAAGAAACATTTAAATCAACGAAATGAGTTTAAATCGTCGAACTCAGATCGACGATCCTATATAAAATCGTCTAACTCAGATCAACGATCCTATATAAAATCGTCGAACTCAGATCAACGATCCTATATAAAATCGTCAAACTCAGTCTGCTTTTTCATAAATTTGATTTATAATTATAAGGATAAACTATTTAAAATATTTTCAAATCCTTTTCCTATTTGGAACAAATTTATTAGGAAACATCTTTTCTTAGGTCTGCTTCTATCTTTTTGATATCTGGCTCAAAATTATGTTAGGATTTCTTTATGAGAATTCTCTGTCAGATAACTTTATATTTCTTATAGATCTTTTTTCTAAATTCATCTAGATTTAGTCCTCTGCTCTAGTTGCATTAGTCAGCAGTGATCATGGTACTGAGTTTGAATCTCTTCTGATGAAAAGAAATTCTATAGGAAGGAAGATATCAGACTTTATATTTTAGATTCAGAATCATAATAAAATTTGCTGGAAAAATATCATTTTTATGCTAATATATCCTTTTCAAGGAGAGATCAATCTCTACCATAGCCTTCTACAGGTACCATCTATAAGAATTAGCTAGATGACTAAATCAAAATCCAATTTTCAAAGTCATCCCAGCCTCCTACAATCACAGTTGTTGCATCAACATAGGGGGAGTTTTGTAAAGCCAGCAGTAATCAGTTTTAACAGCCACAGAAGACAGCAATGCAAAGCTTTTCTTTTTATATCTTTTGCTTTGTAATATTGATTCTAATATCTTCATTTTTCATGTAAATAGTATTCCTAACCCAAATAGAGGGAGATTGTTGGAACACCCTAGTTTGGATTTGGGTAAGGATCACTATGTCTTTAGAACTATTAGTTTGACCCATCAATGTATAG
The DNA here is from genome assembly GCA_039513925.1 of Platanthera zijinensis. Classification (NCBI taxonomy): domain Eukaryota; kingdom Viridiplantae; phylum Streptophyta; class Magnoliopsida; order Asparagales; family Orchidaceae; genus Platanthera; species Platanthera zijinensis. Next base: position 129,196,628 of record CM077078.1, read on the forward strand.
CTAAGGGTCATAGGATGTGCTAAGTCAGAGGATCTCAGAGATTGAAAAATTCAGCCAAGAGAAATAAGTCAAGAGAAGAATTCAGAATTCAACCTTGGCGTCGAGCTCTGATCGACGTTTTGAGTTCAGGCGTCGAGCTGAGATCGACGATCTCTGAGCTCAGGTCCATGAGGCGTCGAACTCTGTTCGACGATATCCGAGCTCAGTTCGACGTTTTCTGTCCTAGATCAGCTATAATATCTCTGAGCTCAGATCGACGATAGTTGAGCTCAGATCGATGATCATCTTGTTGAGATTGACGATTTCTGCCATCACACTGAACACAAGTTCCCAAGCAGATTTTCAGGATATTCTTGGTCCAATCAAAGTGAGCTGTTCATATTCCAACACAGCTTTTTTATAGGACAGTTATAAGAATGTAGTTATGGAGATTATAGCCATTGGAGTAACTAAGAGGCAGCAGTAATAAATGCAAGAATTCAAATGACCATTGTCCTCCTATCAGAATATATACACAGAGATAAAGAGAAACAACACTTGAAGATAACAAGGAGGTGAGGAGAAAGAGATACAGGAATCAGAGTTCCAGGAAGAACGCAACATCACCTGTATAGCCAGTGCTCTTCTCAGATCTACTGTTCCAGGAAGCCTGAAGAGACAACTACTCTACTTCAGTCTGAAGGCTTATTGGAAGATTAACATCATTAAGTCTTCATCTTTTACACTCCAAGACAACTCACATTTCAGCCTTTGCTGAAATCATCATTTGCTGGAGCAGTCATACATTGAAGACCTATCACCCTATGCAAAGCTCTTCTTCCTGAACAATTACAAATCTCAGAGGAAGCTTTGACAACACCATCAAAATCCACTTGTGCTTCTCTTAGATTGTTGAATAGAGAAGATAACATCTACTCTCCCTTCCCCCTTGTACAAAGGGTTCTAGAACTCCCTTCAAAAGTTCTGCTTGGTTTCTGAGACCTTATCAAAACTCAGTGGTGGCAAGACACCTGATCAAAAAATCTAGGTTTGGTTTTTGAGCACCTTATCAAAAGCTCATTGGTGCCCAGGACACCTGATCAACTCATCCTGTAGAGGATTCCTACCTAGGGTGGTAGAAGAGTTGATGTACCAAAGTTTAGGAGAACCACTATAAAATTCTTGTGTTATCTGGTTTTCCTTTGTTTCTTTTCTTTATTATTCTTGCTGTGTGTTTGCTCTAATATCTAGGATAGATCTCACTTTCAGAAATCCCTCAACAACCACCTTTTGGTGGAAGAAATCCACATACATGCCAAAAAGAGGACTTCACATGTCCAAGAAGGAAGATCGTTACCCTTGACAATCTCTTTGGAGCCATGGAAATCTAGCCGGATAGTAAGCATCGCAACGCTCTTCCCTCCACAAATTTGGACTCGGCACACATTTCCGAACGCTGAAGCTCCACCGGCGGTCGGATCCCTTCTCCTCCTTCCTTCCTTGCTCTCCCTTCTCTTTATCTCTTTTAGAAAGAGAATAGCTAAGATGAATGAGAATTATGTACTCAATCCTTGGTCTTAACTCAGCGGGGAGAAGCCTAGTCAATTAAATCCAAGTTGAAGTAAATGAACGACCACAAATTGCCCTGAAATAACTTTTCCTGGGCCGAACACGACTTGTGACACGGCCGTGTCCCAGGCCGTGTGCCTTAAGCAGCAAAGAAACTAACTTATCCAGAACAAGACATGGCCATGTGATATGCCCGTGTAACGGGCTATGTGCCCTTACATAGCTTTAGACATGCTCGTGTCCAGCCCATGTTCAACAAGCCTCACAAACCTGGCCAAAACATGAGAGGACACGACCTCTAACATGCCCGTGTCGTAGGCTGTGTACCCTCTCGATAAATGTCGAGAGCATTTTATCGAGTACTCGAGAGAACACAGAGTAGGACATGTCTTGTTACATGCCCGAAACATAGGTTGTGTACCTTACTCGAGACACACTCGAGACCCAATCCACACTCGAGTAAATAGAGCAGGACACGGCTTTGGATACCCCCGTGTCCCAGGCCGTGTTGCCCTCTCGACAAACGTCGAGTGCATTTCGTCGATCACTTGACAGTCTGTGTCAACTCGACAACACAGAGCAGGAAACGGCTTGGGACACGCCCGTGTCCAATGCCGTGTTGCTGAGCCTGCACTCACTCTTGAGATTATGGAGTGTTACAAACCTCCCCTCCTTACAAGAAATTTCATATCGAAATTTATACACAATATGAAAAATAGCAATCAAGATGTTATAACTTCACAAAAGTTTGATACAACTTGATACACACTGTACAATAGTTTACACAAATAGCTCGGGAAATTCAGCCCATATGGTCTGCTCTCGCTCCCATGTTAGCTCCTCACGGCCACAGTTGTCCAATCGGACCTTGACCATCCCGATTGTCTTGTTCCGCAACTATTTATCGGCTCTATCCTTATCTGAATAGGCCTACCCTTCGTCATTTGCCCAAATTCGATCGGTACACAATCGTTTGCAATCACTTGAGCTGGATATTTCACGGCTTTTTGAAGCACTGATATGTATAACACATCATGCAATCCACTCAATTCTGCCGAAAGAGCTAGCCGATAGGCAACTTCCCAAAATCGCTCCACCACTTCAAACGGACCACGATATTTCAGACTTAACTTTTTTAGACGTCGAATCCTGGACACACCTTTGAAGGGTTTTATCTTCAAATAGACCCAATCGCCCACCGTATATTCAACATTTCTGTGCTTGGCATTGTAGTATTTTGCTTGCCTATCCTGGGCTATCAATAGCCTCTCCTAAATAGAGCGTATTGTCGAATTAGTTTCTTCGACTTCTTTATGCCCATATTGTTTAGATTTGCCTGCTTCCGCCCCAGCTAATGGTGTACGGCATTTCCGACCATACAAAGCTTCAAACCTTGTCATACCGATACTCGTTTGGTAGCTATTATTATAGGCAAACTCTGCCATATATAGGTTATCTTCCCACCTCTTACCAAAGTCCAAGGCGCACATTCAGAGCATGTCCTCCATCGTTCTATTGGTCCTCTCAGTTTGGTCATCTGTTTTGGGATGAAAGGCCGTACTGAATTTTAACTTTGGTCAAAACAATTGAAGGATTAGCCTCCATTCATTCGAAGAGAATCGCCCATCACGATCACTTACGATGTTATGGGGAACACCGTGAAATCATACAATTTGCTCAACATAAAGCTTCGCCAAGACTTCCACTGAATTGTCCCTCTTGTTCGATAGGAAGTAAGCCACTTTAGTCAACCGGTCTACGATCTCCCAAACCTAATCGTTCTCGCGTTGAGATCTCAGCAACCCGTGAATGAAATCCATCAAAATATCATCATATTTCCATTCCAGAATAGGTAACGACTTCAGGAAACATCCGGGCTTCTAGCATTCTGCTATCACCAAGGCACATGTTTGACATTTAGCCACATAATGTGCTATGTCTTTCTTTAATCCTGGCAACAAGAAAAACGTTTTCATGTCCTTGTACATCTTTGTTCTCCCTGGGTGAATTGAGTATTTTGTAAAATGAGCCTCATTCATCAATTCTTCCCTCAACTTACCGATACTTGGGATGCAAAAACGACCTTATTTCCTTAAAAGGTCGTCATCCCAGGAGAATTTGTCATTTGAACCATTCTTTGAATTGCGTTGGAGACTTTCATCAAGTTCCGTTGCTCGCCGAACCCTGTCCGCAAGGTCATACTATACCTCTGCCCAGTTCAAGCATGCATCGACTGTGGAATTCTTGTCAACACAAGAAATCTCTAACTCTTCCAACTCCTGGATTAGACGCTCATCATGCATCCGCAACCAATTTTCCCTTTCCAGAGTCCTACGACTCAAGGCATCTGCGACCACATTTCCTGATGCAGTGGCCCAGAGCCGCCCCACTCTGTTGGAGTCACACCGAGCCAGAGGAACACGAATGGCACCCACTGCCGGGCTGCATCCCAAGCACCCCACCCATGACCGCACCTATTCTCAGCGCGGCGGGATGTTGAGGCGAGGTCTCGAACCCAGCCCCCTTGATAAAGAGCTTTCCTAACAGCTCTCATCACCAACTGAGCCGCTTTTTTTGATGCAGTGGCCCAGAGCCGCCCCGATCTGTCGGAGTCACACCGAGCTATAGGAACACGAATGGCACCCACTGCCGGGCTGCAGCCCAAGCACCCCACCCATGACCGCACCTATTCTCAGCGCGGCGGGATGTTGAGCCGAGGTCTCGAACCCAGCCTCCTTGATAAAGAGCTTTCCTAACAGCTCAGTTGGTGATGAGAGCTGTTAGGAAAGGTCTTTATCAAGGGGGCTGGGTTCGAGACCTCGGCTCAACATCCCGCCGCGCTGAGAATAGGTGCGGTCATGGGTGGGGTGCTTGGGCTGCAGCCCGGCAGTGGGTGCCATTCGTGTTCCTCTGGCTCGGTGTGACTCCGACAGAGCGGGGCGGCTCTGGGCCACTGCATCATTTCCCTTCCTGGGAGTATAATGAATATCAAAGGTGTAGTCCTCGAGGAACTCAATCCACCTCCGTTGTCTCATATTGAGATCCTTCTGATCTAATAGGTATTTTAGGATCTTATTATTCGTAAGGATTTCCACTTTTATACCATATAAATAGTACCTCCACAATTTAAGTGCAAAGATCACCACTGCCAACTCTAAGTCGTGGACGGGATAATTCCGCTCATGCACTTTCAACTAGCGTGATCCATAAGCAATCACCTTTCTAAACTGCAGAAGAACGCAGCCTAAGCCACTCCCTGAAGCTTCACTATAAATATCATAGCCGTCTGTACCATATAGAGATGTTAACACAGGCGCCGTGGTCAAACGACTCTTTGTCTCTTCAAGAGCATGCGCGCACTCTGACGTCCAAGCGAACTTCTGATCTTTCCTCGTTAATGTGGTAAGAGGCAAAGCGATGAGTGAAAAGTTTTCCACAAAACATCTGTAGTAGCCTACCAGTCCAAGGAAACTCTTGACATCGGCCATCGAAGACAACACTTGACACTCTCGTATGGCACTGAACTTTAACGGATCCACTGCAATGCACTCTCCACTTACCACGTGGCCAAGAAAAGCCACTAACGATAGCCAAAACTCACACTTTGAGAACTTGGCAAAGAGCTTATTTCTTCGCAGTGTATGCAACATCAATCGCAAATGGTTCGCATGATCAGCTTCAGATTGAGAGTACACAAAGATATCATCAATGAATACGATCACAAATAGATCCAAGTACTCTTGGAACATTTGGTGCATTAGATCCATGAACATCGATGGCGCATTAAATAGCCCAAACGGCATTACAGTGAACTCATAATGACCGTAGCGTGTTCTAAACGCTATTTTGGGAATGTCACCTTCCCGAATCCTCAATTTGTAATATCCAGGTTGTAAATCCAATTTAGAATAGACGGTTGATCCCGCTAGCTGATCAAAAAAGTCATCTATCACTAGAATCAGATATTTGTTTTTCTCTGTCAGCTTATTCAGCTCGCGATAATCAATACACAACTGCAGACTAGCGTCTTTCTTTTTCACAAAAAGAACAGGTGCGCTCCAAGGTGACATACTTTGGTGTATGTAAAACTATTCCAACAACTCTTGCAATTAAACTTTTAGTTATGCCATTTCTTTTGGCGCTACGTGATATGGCGAGCGGGCCATAGGTTTCGCATCTGGCACCAACTAAATAGAGAAGTCGATCTCCAGCTGGGGTGGTAGCCCAAGAAGATCTTAAGGAAACACATCGGAAAACTCTAACACAATCGGGACATCATTAACACTGGCCTTTGGCTAAACAGCCTGAATAAGCATGAAGAATAACTTCACGCCCTTCCAAGCAACATTGACGACTTGGAGAGCAAACATCAAGGTCTCGCCTATGATGCATGGAAAATACGGCAAGCGCACCGGTCGCACATGTAATAAAGTTTGGGAATAAATCCCCGAGTGTCGGTCTCTTGAGGAACACAGTAAGGGATGAGTTAATGTCGGGGAGGACTTGAGATTGAAGTCCTCGGGTCGGCTCAAAAAGGGGGTTTTGTTGGTTGCGGAAACAAAAAATAAAACACTATCAACTACTCCTATGCAACGCCGCTATACGAAGCTTCGCCAGGCGGGATGGAAACTACACGGGCCGCTATGCACCGAATCGCTTGGCGGATGGACGAGTAGGCTAGCGGATGAGGTGATTAGAATGGCGGAATGAGGGTCGTGAGCACTTCTTCGCAACGCACGCCACTAACAATTGCTAATGCGGCAGGGGTGGATTGTGGAGGATGGAATATGGCGCACCTCAAGCAATAATAACAAAATCACACAAATCACATAGACATAAAAAAGTGCAAGATCATTAACTACAATAAAGTGTACTTCATCAAAACAAAGAGTTAAACTAAGCTATCAAATACAAGAGGAAGAGGTATGCGAATCGACCGAATTTGAAGCCTTATCGAGGGTTCACGGTTGGAATCCCGGGTTGTGAATCCGAGTCCAAGCTCGGTCCTCAACTGCGTCCGGGGTAGAGGAGGCTGTCACTCACTCCCAATGGACCCGTCTTCTTTGTTGAAATGACCCGGTAGATTGCGGCTCCAGCTCCTCCTAACTTGATAGAGAAAGCTCGGTCAAAACTCCCTTGAAGCTCGAGGATGAAGGAGGAGGCTGAGAGGAAGCTCCGACTATGATTTGGCATTGAAAGCTTGCCCAGAGCACCTCCCTATGGTGGAAGATGAAGGAGGACGGTGGAAACCCTCGTCGGGGATGTAATACGGCGGAAAATGTCGAGCGATGGCGATCTCCCCGAGTTTAGGGCGAAACCAGCGTATTTATAGATTGCAGAATAAACAGCGCGCACGACCACTGGCGCACGACCAGTGGTCGTGCGCGAACAATGTTAGCGCCCGTGCGGCCAGAACCTGCAGAGCCTGCAGTAAGAAATTAAAGCACGCGCACGATCACAAGCGCACGACCAATGGTCATGCGCGATATGGTCCGTGATCGTGCGATATGGAGGCAGCAAAATGGAAAAAGAAGGTGTGACTGCGCACGACCGGCAGCGCACGAGCAGTGATCGTGCGCGGTATGGCTGGTGATCGTGCGATATACCGGGACAGAACTTTCACAGGAGAGGTCATGATTGCGCACGACCGATGATCATGCGCCAAAGAGGTCGATGGTCGTGCGTGGGTAAAAACGCACGACCATTGACTCCTTTGCCAAAAATGGTGAAAGTCCTACCCCGGACGCCCACACGATCCCAGAACCTGCAGGAAAACTGGACGGGAAGTCGACGTGGCAGTCACAGACATAAATATAATGCACAGCAAAAGAGAAATACACACACGCAAAGAAATAGGCTAATAAAGTGCACAAGACGTGGAAAACCGTAGTTAACCAAAAGGAGTGCAAATGACGCTAAACAGTGTGCAAAGACAAGAAAATAAGCCTAGATGAGTCCGGAAATAGGTATATAAAGAGGACTCATCACACCCCCAGACTTAACCGTTTGCGCGTCCCGAGCAAACAAAACCTAAGCAGATGGGGAAAATGAACTAGCTAACAAAGAAATTGCAAAACGGAGTACCATGCGAAGTCGCATGCTCGCGTGCATAAAAATAAAGTAGAGGAAATTTTTAAGTATACAAAATATTTTATATTTTTCACAATGCGTATCAAAAATTTATCATTACTCAAAAGTGGAATCACGGTGAATCATCTTGTCCTACGCAGGAAGAAAGTAGACAGGCCACTAAGGTGAGCATTATCGAAGACCGGGGCTCAAGATTACCCCCAAAGGAATCCACCAATGTCGGAAACCATAAGCTTGCCCGTTCGCACTCTCTCCACGGCACTAGTCAACTCAAGCGCAAGTCCGTAGGACTTCGGGTAATAATGGGGCTTGGGTTACGGTGAGGAAAACAAGGATAAACATGAAGGGTATGCACCTAACCCAAATGAGCTAACGTACATAACTAGTACCCGCTGCCCGCAAAATAAACACGGGTGCACCACACCCCCAGACTTAACTTTTACTAAATGGGTGTGTGCACCGCCTACTCGAAATCCAAATCATCTCAAATAAAGATTTTCAATCAAACTTTTTCTTTCTCTTTTTCTTTTCTCTTTTTATCTTTTTCAAATATTTTTCTTTTAAATATTTTCTTTTTTTTCTTTTTTACAAAATCAGCACATTTTTCTTTTGGGCACAACCACATATCACAAATACGAATCACCACATCACAATCCAACATAAAATGTAAACTACTAAAGCTCGAATTGGGTGTGCGACTAGGATCGGCTATGAGGCTTTGGCGAATATAGTGGAGCTGAATCAAAAGGAAGGGTAGGCACAAAGGGGCTAGCAAGGGCGATGTTAGGAATGGGTACAAAGCTCAACAGGGCCAAAAGGTGGCCTACATCACTCTCACGCTAGACTAACCGTGTACCAATGCTTCAAGAATAGCTTGGGGCAAGTTCTTAGCAACCGAGAAAGATAATCCTTCCTCCCGACTCAAGCAATACGAGTCTAGTGGCGGCTAAACACATTCCTACGCTACCGTTTGATTCACACCGGATTCACCAACTTTTGAGTAGAATAAGAAATATGTACGCAAATAGAAAAATATAGAACTATAAGCATACGAAAAAATTAAATCTACACAAATTTCTACACAAAACGAGAGCAGTTGACTAGCAACACAGCAAGGCCAACATTTTACTCCGTCGCACAATCCTAAACTAACACAGAAATTTTCCAAATCTAACAAAGATGCAAGTTCAACTCGTGGCACGCTAACAGCTAAGCTCACGCTCATGTGGGTGCATTGGTGTGCGATGCAATGAACATAAACAAAATAAAATACGAAAAGCTTCTAGTATGCAAAAGAAATGTGCACGTGCAAAAGGTAAACATGCTCTCCCCTAGACTTAAACTACACGATACAACATAGCATATGATATTGAATTAAAATCAAAAGGAGAAAAGGGGAGAGGTTACCCAATGCTCAGCTAGTGAGCATACTAGAAGACGCGTGAAAACTAGAACAGCTCCACCATACGGAGAATCACGACCCCACCAACAAGAATGTCAAGAAAACCTGCAGGGGTGAGCTCCGCAAAAACAAAACAAAAGAAAAACAAAATACATATAAATTCTAAACTAAGCTAGACATAAAAAGTAAAATGCAGAAATTTAAGATAACTACTGGAGTTACTGTCATCCCAGCACGACTTATTCGAAGCAGAAAAGCCTTAGCTAATGGGCCTATGGAAGAGAAGATGAACAGGTAACTGTTCCAATATTCGTTACGGTAATGGGTACCGAAACGGTGATAGAATAGTTACCCCTCTACCTAGATAATAATACCTGAAAAGCTCAGGTAGAGGAAGCAAGAAATAAGATGAGGAGGCGACCTGGTCCTCGCTCATCTCATCACAAAAAGAATCCTTGCCTAGCAAGGGGTCATCCCACACAGGTGCGTAGGAGTCAACGGCTTGAGCACAAGGCTCATCGTCATCACAGCACACCAGCGGAGAATCAACCCGCACAGGCTCAGATATGGAAGGGGGATCAAGGAATAAAAGAGAAGAAGGACAAAAATAATCAGAAATCGGGGGAGTGATCCCGGTATCACCCCTAGCAGGATCCAAACAATGATCATCGTCAGTGTTATATGAGTCGTATTGGGGAGAATCTGAGAACTCGAAGTCCGCGGTGGAATGGGGGACCGCCTCGTCAGATAGGGGGTGCAAACCTCCGCATCCGAAAGGTAATACTCCTCGTCCCACCGGGGTGCGTCATAGTGGTCCGGAGATCCACATTCTCCATCGGAGATAGCAGAATCGTCATCCCACATCGGCACAACCTCAGGCACCGAATCATCCACAATAACGGCATCATCAGCCGACTCACAAGACAAAGGTGTAGCACAATCCGGCAAAAATTGCGGAGGGGCAAGGCTGCTCTCAAAATCAGGCATAGAATGCGCAGGCCCCTTCGCAATATCATCCGCAGATGCCACCCCGTCGACGACCGGAACACTCTCATCGTCCCATACAGGATTGTCCAAGAGTTCCCGATCCACTCCTTGCGGGCTAACATCCGAGTGAGAGTGATCACTCAAAGGAAGCTCGAAAAAAGGGGTTGAGGAACCCATGAAGGAACTATATGCGGCGAGAGATTCTTCCGTAATCTCAACGGGCAAAGATCGAGCAAGGTGCGCCATGTCAGTGTATGGGCCAGGCAACACCCTGGTAGGCCCATCCACAGTAGTCTCCCGCGAACAGAGGACTGCTGCGGATACGTCCATAGAGGTAGAAGGCTTGCACAAGCGAGGGCAATCCTTCAACATATGGCCCACACCTTGACATAGAATACACCGAAAACAGTGCTCGGCATTAGAAACAGCCATGGCATCGATGCATCTCCGCAAAGCATCAAAAATACGGCATTCGGCAGCAGAATCCATCGCGAACAGAAATATGTACCGGAAATTACTACACATAAGAATAAAACAACTCGGATCTGCAATATTAAAAAAAAAGAAAACAAGGAATGGACAGAAAAAATAAAGTAAACAATTTCAAAAACTAAAATAAAGACAAAACAAGGTATGAACAAATGGACAAGGGCGACTATCTCGCATCTACTTCTTCAAAAACTCAAACGACTGTGTTCCCCGGCAACGGCGCCAAAAACTTGATGCGTGGAAAATACGGCAAGCGCACCGGTCGCACAAGTAATAAAGTTTGGGAATAAATCCCCGAGTGTCGGTCTCTTGAGGAACACAGTAAGGGATGAGTTAATGTCGAGGAGGACTTGAGATTGAAGTCCTCGGGTCGGCTCAAAAAGGGGGTTTTGTTGGTTGCGGAAACAGAAAATAAAACACTACCAACTACTCCTATGCAATGCCGCTATGCGAAGCTTCGCCAGGCGGGATGGAAACTACACGGGCCGCTATGCACCGAATCGCTTAGAGGATGGACGAGTAGGCTAGCAGATGAGGTGATTAGAATGGCGGAATAAGGGTCGTGAGCACCTCTTCGCAACGCACGCCACTAGCAATCGCTAATGCGGCAGGGGTGGATGGTGGAGGATGGAATATGACGCACCTCAAGCAATAATAACAAAATCACACAAATCACATAGACATGAAAAAGTGCAAGATCATTAACTACAATAAAGTGTACTTCATCAAAACAAAGAGTTAAACTAAGCTATCAAATACAAGAGGAAGAGGTGTGCGAATCGACCGAATCCGAAGCCTTATCGAGGGTTCACGGTTGGAATCCCGGGTTGTCAATCCGATTCCAAGCTCGGTCCTCAACTGCGTCCGGGGTAGAGGAGGCTGTCACTCACTCCCAATGGACCCGTCTTCTTCGTTGAAATGACCCGGTAGATTGCGGCTCCAGCTCCTCCTAACTTGATGGAGAAAGCTCGGTCAAAACTCCCTTGAAGCTCGAGGATGAAGGAGGAGGCCGAGAGGAAGCTCCGGCTATGATTTGGCGTTGAAATCTTGCCCGGAGCACCTCCCTATGGTGGAAGATGAAGGAGGACGGTGGAAACCCTCGTCGGGGACGTAATACGGCGGAAAATGTCGAGCGATGGCGATCTCCCCGAGTTTAGGGCGAAACCAGCGTATTTATAGATTGCAGAATAAATAGCGCGCACGACCACTGGCGCACGACCAGTGGTCGTGCGCGAACAATGTTAGCGCCCGTGCGGCCAGAACCTACAGAGCCTGTAGTAAGAAATTAAAGCACGCGCACGATCACAAGCGCACGACCAATGGTCATGCGTGATATGGTCCGTGATCGTACGATATGGAGGCAGTTAAATGGAAAAAGAAGGTGTGACTGCGCACGTGGCTGGTGATCGTGCGATATGCCGGGACAGAACTTTCACAGGAGAGGTCATGACTGCGCACGACCGATGATCGTGCGCCAAAGAGGTCGATGGTCGTGCGTGGGTAAAAACGCACGACCATTGACTCCTTTGCCAAATATGGTGAAAGTCCTACCCCGGACGCCCACACGATCCCAGAACCTGTAGGAAAACTGGACGGGAAGTCAACATGGCAAACACAGACATAAATATAATGCACAGCAAAAGGGAAATACACACACGCAAAGAAATAGGCTAATAAAGTGCACAAGACGTGGAAAACCGTAGCGAACCAAAAGGAGTGCAAATGACGCTAAACGGTGTGCAAAGACAAGAAAATAAGCCTAGATGAGTCCGGAAATAGGTATATAAAGAGTACTCATCAACCTACTCCTCGCATACCAGTGAACTTAGTCTCAATCTCGGTATTCTGGCCCAGTGTGATCTCTTTTGAATTGCAATCAATAAAGGCACGCTGCTCCGAGAGACAGTCCATACAAAAGATCACATCAAATTCTGATATCGGTAGCATAGATGTGCTCAAGCAGAAATCCCGACTTCCTATTTGTACTTCCACGCAGAAAGTCTTATCCGCACACATAACACATCCGTTTGGTAATAACACCTTCACAGTATCTGTCATCACATGACTAGGTACTCCAATTCGAGCTACGAAGTCCTTAGACAGAAACGAATGTGAAGCACCTGTATCAAATAGTGTTCTTGCCGAATTGTTCCTAAATAGGACAAAGCCGAAGACAAACACATCATACATAAGCTACATATAAGGTATGCAATATAAAAAGTAATCAATATCTTAAATCGTACCTGTGGCGACGTCACTTTGCTTTATGTCCTCGTGCTAGCAAAGATTATATACTCGGGGTTGCGCTTGGGATGCAGAGGACTCAACCACTGCTTTTCCCTTCTCAGCATAAGACGCTCCCGTCTTCTTTTCCCCCTTTGGCGGACCATCCTGACAGTCACAGGCTATATGTCCCACATTCCCACATGTAAAGCAGGTCGATACTCTTTCCTTGACATTGCCCCCGACGCAACATTAGAAGGAGCCTGTCCAGAAGATTTGGATCTACTGCTCCACTTCTTTTGGTAGTTCGATTTGCTAGTACGGGGCGCTTTGAACTCAGACTTTATAATAGCCAAATCCCTCTTTCCTTGCACTCGTTTAAATCTTTCTTCATCGCACAAGCAGTATCAACCAACGCCTGAAATCCTTGGTTCAGCGAACTCGAGAGCAGGAATCTAAACTCATCCCACAACCCTTCATAGAACCTATTGGTTGTTCGTTGTTCATCAGCGAAGATAGACCCCGCATAACGGCCCAACCTTGTAAAATCATGCAAGTAAGTATCAACACTACTTTCTCCTTGCGTTAGACATTGGAACTCATTTTCCATGGCGATACGTTTTGCCTCTGGTAGGTGTTTTGCCAAAAATAGTCATGAAAACTCCTCAATCGAGACTTGTGTTAATTACATGCCCGTTAGGTGATGCTACTCTATCTCGTCCCATCATAGCCGAGCCTCTCCTTCCAACAAGAAGGTGGCCAAGGTGACCTTCTGATCTTCCTCTGTCCTTATTGCCGTCAATATAATCTTGACGCGCGACAACCGATCTCCCGCCTGCGCTGGGGTTCCCACACTCATAAACATCGGAGGATTGAAGCTCATAAAATGCTTCAACTGCCGCTCAACTGCTCGAGGATCAACAGCCTCAATAAGTTCTGGTCTTACACCAACACGATATGGCACCAATGCCGGTTGCGCCTGCCCTGTAGGCTGTGCATGAATCAATGCAAATAGCGCCTCAGCAACTAAGCGTACTGTTTCCACAGAAGGAGTAGGTGTGGGCACCTCAGTTGGTGCCGCAATCTCATCATAATGTTGGGGCTCAGACTGCCCAGCACCACTACGAGTCACCTATAGGTGAATAAGACACACTTTAGCGACATCGCACAAGCAATCACCACAATATAAGAATGCGCTGGTTCCTCAAACAGGTGTATTTTCTTTCCTTAGTGGACATTCCAGAGTTCATTAATGTTAAAGCGGGTTGCACTTACACGTACTTGCCACCCCCACAAAAGAATTCGACCACGAATTCGATAGAGGAAGATCGATACAAGCTGATACAAAAATGTAACGACTCCATCCGTTAAATAACATATAATTTAAGGTCTGATCGGGCCCCACACTGTATGCAACAAACAGGCGGCAGGGTCATAGGTTAATACCAAAACAGGTATGCATCCTAACACAGAGCATACTAGCGGAAGATTTTAACGTTAAAACTGAACTCAATCCATGAATGTTCACTATATATAAATAACCATATTTATATATACTCACGAAGGAATATACACCAAATACTTAAAAGTTTGGCCTTAAGGCCTTACAGTTATGCTTTATAAGTGTGGATTACAAACATCGGCGCGCAGGCCGACCACACATGAACATAACAAAATTCTTTGCTCAGCCTTCGAGGGCCAGCATTAGCAGCAGCAGGGGCTTTAGCCCTCTATTTCTCGCTCGGCTCTCCAGCACCTCCACATGAACAACCCACCATATTGGTGGCAAATAAAGCAACGGTCAGCATTAAGCTGACCAATTTTTAACTGACCTACAAATTTCTCGAGGCAGTGGTATTCCTTCCCTGTAGTCATAACATTTCACAATAAGATATGTCATACAATGTGCACTCACACACAATAAACATATCACAACAGTCGGCCACGCGGCCTGACGATCCGTGCACTCAGGGCACATTCTTGGTGTACTGGCGAACCAGGGTCCCACCACCATTCAAGGTCTACAACTCAACGGCATTGTGCATTTAGTCTTAATGGTGCGCAGGCCTAAGACTCTCATTATGCGCTCCAACGATACCAATAACTAGGTCTAACAGTCGGACAGACATAACGCGGTCCGGTTCAGCCAATCTTGTTGCTCAAATAATCCAACATGATGCGGGTAAGCTTTCCCTCCATTCGGCACGAAGCCTTCAAGAGCTTGCAGCTCACAATAGCCATACTGTCCAACAAGGAATGGCATTACAATCCAAAAAGTAAGTTAATGTCAGCGTTCCTCGCGGTCGCTTGGCGGGTTTAGTAGAACTCTCTTTCTGCACCCAAACTCAACCCAAACATAGCATACAAAATAAGAATTACGAGGGTATTTTCCTGGTATTCCACTACAGTACTTCCTGTTACTACCCTTCACAGGCACAACCCATCGACTCCACAACTAACACGTTTATACATGGAGTCATCTCCGGTGCACAAAATGAAACATCACCAATCTAGACCAACCTATCCAGATTGACTTCACACAGCATGCCTATTCCATAATACATATTTTCTGATCTATTTGCAAGACTGGGGATTTCAAGAATAAACCCATGGAAATCAATCAACAGCCACCTTTTGGTGGGGGGAAAACCACATACATGCCAAAACGAGGACTTCACATTTCCAAAAAGGAAGATCGTTACCCTTGACGATCTCTTTGGAACCATAGAAATCTAGCCAGATAGCAAGCACCGCAACGCTCTTGCCTCCACAAATCTTGACTCGGCTTGCAATTCCGAACGCTGAAGCTCCACCGGTGGCTGGATCCCTTCTCCTCCTTCCTTCTTGCTCTCCCTTATCTCTATCTCTTTTAAAAAGAGAATAGCCAAGATGAATGAGAATTATCATCTCAATCCTTGGTCTTAACTCAACAGGGAGAAGCCTTGTCTATTAGATCCCAGTTGAAGGAAATGAACGAGCACAAATTGCCCTAAAATAACTTTTCCTGGGCCGATCACGGCTTGTGACACGGCCGTGTGCCTTAAGCGGCAATGAAACCGACTTATAAAGAACAAGACACGGCCATGTGAAATGCCCATATCACAGGTCGTGTGACCTGACACGGCTTTGGACATGACCTTGTCCAGCCCGTGTTCAATAGTCCTCACAAACCTGGACAAAACCCGAGGAGTACACGGCCTCTAACACGCCCGTTTCACAGGCCATATACCCTATCGACAAACGTCGAGAGAATTTCGTCGAGTACTCGAGACACCATAAAGCAGGACAAGGCTTGGTACACGCCCGTGTCACAGGCTGTGTGGCTCACTCGAGACACACTCGAGACCCAATTAACACTCGAGTAAACAGAGCAGGACACGACTTAGGACACGCCCGTATCCCAGGCCGTGTTGTCCTCTCGACAAATGTCGAGTGCATATTGTCGAGCACTCGATAGGTTATGTGTCAACTCGACAACATAGAGCAGGACACGGCTTGGGACACGGCCTGGGACACGCCCTTGTCCCAGGCCGTGTTGCCCAGCCTACACTCACTCTTGAGATTTTGGGGTGTTACAGCTAGGGCTAGCCTTGACTGTTTCTTCTTCCTCAGAAAATATCCCTGATCGTGTTGTAGCAGATGTTGATTGTCGCAGCTAACTCAGAGAACCTTCAGATTCATCGAAATGACCTTCTTGTCTCTACAACAAAGGCTGGGGGAAGAAGATGATGTCCCGCTCCTCTTTCGCAAAAATGAATTAATTCAATCAAAAAAGTTGTTATTCTGATCTAATTCCATTGCCTTTTATAATCCCGTCATCCAGCCACTTGATTGACACGTGTCGTTGTTTTATTGATAGATTATAACCTTCATTTCATAGAATAAGACTGACAGCGACGTTAGTGATAAATTGCAGCTCTTCCATAACCAATTTTAAATTTGTTGACAATTTTTGACTTTGCTGATGTCAGCCATTTTGGACTTAAAAAATTTCATACAACAACCCAGGCGTTGAGTGCGTTGAGTGAACAAGCTTTACTATACGAATTTGGACTTGGAAAATTTTCTGCTCAGCTAGGCATTGAGAGCGTTGAGTGAACTAGATTCACTCAATGCCTCGATACTTAGCCAAATCTCCTTCTGTCTAAAGGCATCGAGAGCATTGAGTGAATAAGCTTCACTCAATGCTTTTGAACTTAGTCAACATTCTGCATCCTTCTGTAACTCTAGGCATTGAGAGCATTGAGTGAACTGGCTTCACTCAACGCCTCTATACTTAGCCAAATATCCTTCTGTCTTAAGGATTTGAGTAAGTTGGCCTCACTCAACGCTTTCTTCCTTTTCCTCTGAAATCTTGTGTTGAGAGCGTTGAGTGAATAAGCTTCACTCAACACTTTTGAACTTGGTAAATTTCTCTGTTTCCTCTTGGCTGTCTACATTAGCTTGACTCAAAACCTTTTGATCTTGTCATTGAGTGAACAAGCTTTAATCAACGCTTCTGCACTTAGCTTGACTCAAAGCCTTTTGATCTTGGGGTTGAGTGAATAAGGTTCACTCAATGTTTCTGGACTTAGCCGAATTCTTTAACAAGTTTTTTATGGCTTTAACTTAAGCAGCTTAATTCAATGCTTTTGGCTATATGGCATTAAGTGAGTTGTCTTCACTCAATGCCTATGGACTTAACCACATTTCTGCCTTATCAACACTTAAAGCTTTGACTTCCTTCCTTTTCTCAGCGCTGTTAGTTGTATGGCGTAGAGTGAACTGCCTTCACTCAACGCCTATGGACTTAGTCGTATTTCTGCCTTGCCAACACTTATAGCTTTGACTACATGCCTTCTCGCAACACTGTTAGCTGTATGGTGTTGAGTGAACTGGTTTCACTCAACGCTTGTGGACTTAGTAAATTTTTGTTCTCTAGAAACTACCTTGATATCTAGCATTGAGTGAGCTTCCTTCACTCAACGGCTGTGGATTTAGAAAAATTTCTTCAGTTCCAGTCAGCTTCTTTGAGTCCACCTATCAATGTCACTTGTCCCACTTTTCCAATCAATATGACATAGACCAACCTGCATCCATGAACTTAAACATACATCAAATACAACTATGTGTATACCATTGACTTGTTTGACTTCTTACCAATTTGGGACATTGGGATCAATGGACCCAACACATACCATAGCCTTTTGTGATTTTTTTGTCAAAACATCCAAAGATAACTTTTGGACCGTCTTTGACATTGGTATACTCTTGTAGTAGGCTTCTTATTCTTGTCATATACCCGGAACATCCACTGTCCAAGTACCCGATAGGATTTTTGTTGGCCTTTGGACATTCCGACATTTACAGATTAATTTCCCTTGGGAACCCAAATAGATTTTGGTCCTTGGTTTCTTATAAAATTAACACCACTAGGAATGTTAACTTTGCGAGGGTTCGTTCTAGCATTATTAACTCGGGGTGTCTTATATTCAAACGAATTATACAAATAATATATGACAAAGTGACCAATTTTGCCACGGCACCAACATCCAAACTTGTTTTACCTTATTTTCTTCTCCTTCTTTGCCATTTAAACAGGAGTTCTAGCAGGAGGTGCTGATATAAAAGTAGAAGCCTCATGAGAAAAACAAGTCGTAGGCTTTATTTTCTCACGTTGTAACGTCCCAATTCGCGCTAGGCCCCTTGATTGCGTATTTGAGTCAAGGGGGCTGTGGTGAGCCCAATGGGGGATGTGGGTGAACAGGTGCGGACGTGCGGGAAATGAGGAAAACAAGGCAAAACAGCATTTTTGGCTGACACGGGTATGGACACGGCCGTGTCCATACCCGTGTGCCTCATAAAAATAGGCTTACCAGTCAGAGAGGTACACGGGCATTGGGACACGGGCGTGTCCCTAGCCGTGTGCCAAGGACACGGGTTGGGACACGGGCGTGTCCCTAGCCGTGTGCCAAGGACACGGGTCGGGACACGGCCGTGTCTCTACCCGTGTGCTGCAACCCTGACCCGGCAGAAAGTGGTTCTGGGAGGAACACGGCCCTAGACACGGCATGCCACACGGCCGTGTCACCTGAACACGGGTAGGAACACGGCCGTGTGCCTACCCGTGTCTGCGATGTATAAAAAGGAAAAAGTTGGGAAACCCTAGCATTTCATCTCCTTTCTTCTGCTCCGAAATTCCTGAGAGGGTTCTTGGCTGGAGGAGGAGGAAGAGCTTGCCGGAGCCATCCTTGGAGGAATCAAAACGCCGCCACCGTCAAGGGAAAAACAATGCCGCCGCGAAGGAGTGCGAGGCTCATGGCCGGCCATGGTGGTACCGCTGGACTTGAGGTGAGCTTCCTCCCCTCTCCCTTGGTGCTAGATCTATAGTTATTATAGGAGAGACATCGACTCCATAGAGTCTTGATGGTGAGGAGGAGAGTTCTTAGGATAAGCCATGCCTAGGTTTTAGGCTTAGTCTCCCTCAACCTTCTCATCCTTCAAAGTGGAGATGAGAGGGGTTTTCGTTGGGGGTTTGGCTTTGAAAGGAGAAATAAGGTTGGGTGTGATTTCTGGAGAAGTTTATGCGAGGTCGTTGCAAGGAAGAAGATGAACGGATGCCGTTCATCTCGCCTTAAGATGCGTGCAGAAATCTGATTTCTGCACGCGGCGACCTTCGTGGCCAATTTCGGAGGTGTTCTGGCCAGATCTGGGTGATCGACTCAACACGAAAGTCGTAGCCCTTGAAATTACCTTTCCAACGAGGGGTCGCTCGTTTCCATGCGATACCTGTAGCCACGGGAAAGCTGGTTCGAGTCCGCTGCGTTCGGGAAAATTCCTGTACAGGAAACTGTTTCCTGTACGTATTCGAGTTGAATTTCTGGTATGTTGCGACCAGATCTGGGCGATCGACTCAACACGAAAGTCGTAGCCCTCGCGAATACCTTTCCAACGAGGGGTTGTGCATTGTGATCGGATTCCTGTAGCTCCGGGAATCCCAGTTTTAGTATTGGACTATCCTATGTTAATGCACTTGTTAAATTATAATATTAGCACTCTTGCAATGATTGTGATTTGCTCATGTGATATCTTGCTCCCATATAACTATAATGTCGTTGTTACTATAATTTAGTATGGTTACTCATTTGGTTGTGTAATAAGGGATAACCATGCAATGGTAGAGAAATGGATTGGATGGGAAGGCTAGATATTAGAAGTTGCTATTGGTAAAGGATATATTTATACAAATTGGCGTTGAACATATCTAATGTACGTAGTGTTGAGGTGAAATCATTGAATAGGTGGGCGTGAACATGATGAACACTATGTGAAGAGTATTTTGTAACTGTAATCCGAGCCCAAGGGGTTTATTAACAACCGATGCTTAGAGTTGAAGTCTCCCTACGGGTAGCATCGAGTGAGTTGTTTTGGGGCATGTGATGTGCGACGATTCATCGTGTCGCGGTGTTGAGATAATGATTGTGGCAGGTCTACGGGTTCGCCAGTCGTCACACCGATGGGAGCCAATGAGTAGACCTTGGGCGGTAGGGTTAGATACTTGGTGTCCATAACCCGAGATCTCCTCCGTGCCATGAGAACGGTTGGGCTTGCACCTCGTGCATTTCCGAGGTTCCATCCGGTTCGAAATCAAGGCCAGGTTGGGCTGTGATCTTGGTGCACATTTACCCAAGACCCCTTCTGAGCCGTAGTACGCATGTGAGCTCCGCTGTTGTGTTCTTAGCGTTGAGGCGTACGGGGGCCTAGGATAGGTAGTGTGATACCACCTAGTAGTGGAGACGCCCGCTCCACTGTCGCCGTCTGGCCACGACGGACGACGCCTGAGAGGTTAGCTACCTGCTCGAAAAGTGGGAACTTCTAGTCTGTGTCGACATAGCAAGTTGCATGTGCGTGCGCAAGAGTCGGTCATAACATAACATTCATAACATGTCATTCATTGCATACACAAGATCCTCATCGTATAAGTTTGTATGGGCACTCTTATACGATGAGTTACTTTACTGTTAAGCCGATCCTTAACTTATAAGTTTGTATGGGCACTCTTATAAGTTAAGTTGCTATTCTGATTAATTATACCTGCTGTCATTTATATGGATATTTGTAGAACTGCTAGTTGTGTAGCGTAGTTTATACTTCACCATATTTACTGTCACCTGCTTGTTTACTTGCTTATGTATATATATTGTACCTGTATTCCTTTCTCCGCCCGGTGCCGAGGAGTCGCCGGGGGAGCGGATGTGAAGCCACTTAGTCTTATGACTAACGGTTGCTACGTCTTCCTTTTTAGGAGGAAACCCCGCAGGTAGAGCGGCAACGGACTATGCAGCAGGACAGCCAGGCCCGGATGATAGGACCTGAGGTGGTGGTGCCATCGGCACCGTCAGTGACAGTAGTGAGTGTTTTCATGTAGCCGTTTGGCAAAACATTTCTAGACTCTTGTTTCTTTTGTGCAAGCCTGTTGTGCTTGTTATCTTCCGCTATTTTTGGACTTTAACTTAGCTGTGAACTGAACTGCTTTTAGCTTTACTTTTCTGTTATGGTTGGGTTGGCATAATTGTTGTGATATGGATTGTAGCCGGCGGAATAGGCGTCTTGTGGTAAAGGCTAACCCGTGTGTTAGTGCTACCGCAAGGCGGCTATTTCGGGCATAAGACTCCCCTCGTGCCGTGTGTTGTGTTCCGGGAGGGGGGTCTTACAAATGGTATCAGACTAAGCCGATCTTCACCTACAGCAGTCAGGTAACAATGGGCCACTCCCGTTCGATTAGTCGGTTTGGGGACAAACCGACTTAGCGGAAGCAGTGGTGTGCCCATCTGTAATTCACACTAAGTTGTCCAACTTTGACATTAGTTTTAGCCAACCTGACCCTAGTTTGTACCTTGCGTATAGGTCCCAGCGCAGGTGGAGCCGGTTGGGGGCACTCCTACCCCTTCCGTCCCTTCACAATTCCAGCAGTCGGAACTGGGACAAACGCTGTCAGCCATATTGGATGCATTTAAAGCCCAGCAAGCTCCGGTGCAGCAACAAGCGCCAAGCTCCAACTGGTTGAGCACCTTCCGTGCCCTGTCCCCTCCTGCCTATCTTGGGACAGAATCGTCGGTGCGCACCGAGGAATGGCTTGATACCGTGCAGGAATTGATGGCTGGCATAAGATGTCCGAACAGCATGGCGGTGACATTGGTAGTGACGCTGCTAGAGCTGCACGCCAAAAGGTGGTGGAAGTCCCTCATGGGCTCCATCTTCCAAGGGCGGTTGTACACGGACATCGGTTGGAACGAGTTCACCGAGGCTTTTCTGGAGCACTTCATCCCTTCTTCTGCTCGGGATGGACTTGAAGAAAAATTTCTGCAACTGAAGCAGGGATCGAATTCGGTAACGGAGTACCAGAGGGAGTTCCAACACCTCGCTAGGTTTGCCGATTCCTATGAGTTGGACGATAGAGGCTATGTGAAGCGCTTCTACAAAGGGTTAAGGGACCCCCTGAGGCAGGCCCTTTTGTTTATAGCCGATGGAAGCCTGGAAGAAATCATTGACATGGCAAAGAGACTGGAGGCGGACCACATGGGATGTGGCAAGAGACCTGCGGAAGGTGTAATTGAAGTCGGCCCTAGTAATAGAAGGCGGAATGATCATGGCAGAGGAAGGGGAAACCACAGAGGCGGTCGGTGGGTCAACCGGAACTATCGGGTAGAGTACCCAATTCCGCAACCACTACCTTTACCACCACCACCGCAGCAGCAATATTATCAACAACCTGGGGGCCGACGTGAGATGATATGTTTTGAGTGCAACCAACCGGGGCATGTCCGACGAGTTTGCCCGCGACTGATCGGGGGTGCCCCTATTGCTCCCCCTCCAGTAGCTCCACGGGGACGAGGGCACATGCGTGGCCGAGGAAGAGGACCACCAGGGAGAAATCAAGGACATGCACGGGAGCATGTATTCGCATTGGATATGACTCAGGAGAGAAATCCGCAGGAAGTCATCACCGGTACGTGCAAAATTGTTTTAATATTATATGACTTGTTGGATTTATGATACAAATGATACGCGCTATTCTGAATAGTGATTACCCCTTTTGGAACCTAGGCACTGTCGTGGTTAGCGGGAGACCCGCCTATACGTTATTTGACACGGGTGCGTCTCACTCGTTCATTTCGGAGGACTTCGTGAAGGACTTGGAGGGAGTGCAACACTTCACGGGCATTACTCAAAGGGTGCGCCTTCCGGACGGCTCTGAGATGACGTCGTCAGCAAGTTGCGACTTCGACACCCTTATTGGAGGAAAGTTCTTTGAAACTCCGGCTACAGTGTTAAGAATCCCGGAGTTCGATCTCATCCTGGGCATGAAGTGGTTGGACTGGCACCACGCCAGGATCAATTGTGCGGAGAAGCAAGTTATGTTGAGGCATGGAGACTCGGAAGTCATCTTCCAAGGTATTAAATTCGCACCCCGTAAATTATTATCTTCAATCCAAGTTATGAAATCTCATATGGAAGGGGACGAGGTCTATGTAATTTGCTTCGAGTTGAAGAAATTGACATTAGAGGTCAAGGATGTGCGGGTGGTGCGAGAATTTCCCGAGGTATTTCCCGAGAAATTGCCAGGACTACCCCCGCATAGGGAAGTGGACTTCCAAATCAAGCTAATTCCGGGTGCCAAGCCCGTCTCGCGAGCTCCATACCGAATGGCTCCGAAGGAACTTGCAGAGTTTAGAGTTCAGCTTCAGGAATTGGTGGAAGCAGGGTTCGTTCGCCCAAGCTCGTCGCCTTGGGGAGCGCCCGTTTTGTTCGTCAAAAAGAAGGATGGCACCTTGCGGTTATGTATTGATTATCGAGAGTTGAACCGGTTAACGGTGCGGAACACCTATCCCCTACCGCGCATTGATGAATTATTCGATCAATTGGTGGGATCGTATTGGTTCTCCAAGTTAGATCTGCGTTCGGGATATTATCAGCTGAGGATACAAGAAGATAACATTCAGAAGACGGCGTTCAGTTCGAGATATGGTTTGTATGAATTCACCGTGATGCCGTTTGGGCTCACAAACGCCCCTTCCGCCTTTATGAGCTTGATGAACAAGGTGTTCGGCCCTTATTTGGACATCTTTGTCATCATGTTCATCGATGATATCCTAGTCTACTCCAAGACTGAAGCAGAACACGCCGAACATCTAACTTTAGTGCTGAGGAAACTAAAGGAGCACACTCTGTTTGCCAAGTTCAGCAAATGTGAGTTTTGGCTTCGAGAGGTCGCGTTCTTGGGCCATGTGATTAGTGGGGCGGGGCTAGCAGTAGATCCGGCCAAGGTGCGGGCCGTGAAGGAGTGGTCGCCATTGAAGTCAGCGGCCGACATACGAAGCTTTCTTGGACTTGCCGGGTACTATCGCAAGTTCGTGAAAGGCTTCTCGAAGATCGCCCTTCCCCTTACTACGCTGACCAAGAAGGGTGTGCCGTTTGAATGGACACCCCAGTGCGAAGCTGCATTCCAAGAGTTGAAAGACAGATTGACGACTGCACCCATCCTAGCTCTTCCATCTGGGAAGGAGGGCTTTCAAGTTTACACGGATGCGTCGTATCAAGGGATGGGAGCTGTGTTGATGCAGAATGGGCATGTGATCGCTTATGCTTCAAGACAGTTGAAGAAGCATGAAGCCAGCTACCCGGTGCATGATCTAGAGTTGGGAGCGGTGGTATTCGCCTTGAAGATGTGGAGGCATTATTTATACGGCGTCCACTGCGAGATCTACTCGGATCACAAAAATCTGAAGTACGTTCACACCCAAAAGGACTTAAACTTGAGACAGCGGCGGTGGTTGGAGTTCTTGTGCGACTATGATTTCACCTTGAACTACCACCCCGGGAAGGTTAATTTCGTAGCTGATGCCTTGAGCCGGAAAGCGCCGGAAGCGAGCACGGAATCCCGCTTGATGAGGATGGAGTTAATCCGGACGCTGCAAGAGATGGAAATCACTTTGGTCTTTAAGAATCAACCGGAAGAGTATACCGAATATTTGGCCGCGATGAGTATAGTTTGCAACATACGAGACTGGATCCGTACGGAACAAAAGAAGGATGCGGCTTTAACCCCGGCTTTCAAGTCAATGGAGGATGGGACTACGGAAGAATACTCCCTAAAAGACGGCCTCGTCCATTTTCGTGGCCGGCTTTACATCCCCGAAGGTGACAACATTCGGGAGGATATTCTAAAGGAGGCCCATTGCTCCAAGTACTCGGTGCACCCGGGGATCGCGAAGATGTACACCGATTTGAGAAAGACGATGTGTTGGCCGGGCATGAAGAGGGATGTCAAGTACTTTGTTACTCATTGTGTGGCCTGCCAAATGGTGAAGGCAGAGTGCCGAAGCCCCGGTGGAATGCTACAGTCATTGCCCATCCCCGAATGGAAATTTGAGGACATCTCTATAGACTTCGTCCACGGGTTACCTCGCTCGCGCTCGGGGAATGATTCTGTGTGGGTGATAGTTGACCGGTTGACCAAGGTAGCCCGATTTATCCCAATGAAGAAGGAGGCGCAAGTGGGCGTCTTAGTGCGTCTCTTTGTGGAACAATTTGTGCGGTACCATGGTGTGCCAAAGACGATCGTCTCCGACCGGGATGGTCGGTTTACTTCAAGAGAATGGAGGGCTGTACAGGCTTATTTGGGCTCGCGCCTCGCCTTTAGCACAGCCTTTCACCCACAAACGGACGGGCAATCTGAACGAACCATCCGAACATTGGAGGACCTATTGAGGTTGTGTGTGCTAGATAAAGGAGAACCATGGGAGAGGCTCTTACCTCTCGTGGAGTTCTCTTATAATAACAGTCATCAAGCTAGTATTAGAATGGCACCTCATGAAGCTTTGTATGGAAGGAGGTGTAGAACACCCTTGTCCTGGGTGCAAGACGAAGATCCGAAGACATTGGGAAATGAGTATATTGATGACACGGACGCGGTGGTTAGGTTGATCCGGAATCGAATGCTAGAGGCTCAAAGCCGACAGGCGAAATATTACAACGCAAGGCACCGTATGGTAGAGTTTCAAGTGGGTGATAAGGTGTTCCTGAAGATTCGACCGATGCACGGAGTGTCACGAGTACGTGGAGTCAAGAAGCTCAGCCCAAGGTATGTTGGGCCCTATGTTGTAGTGGAAAGGATTGGCCCTCTGGCCTATCGATTGGAGTTACCACCGGAGCTGGAGAACCTTCACGACGTGTTCCATGTATCGTCGCTTCGGAAGGCTTTGTTGCGACCTGAACAGTATATCCCCACGGCGGATGGTGCCGTGGCGTCTGATAGGTCTGTACGACTGGAGCCGGTGCGGATCGTTGATAACGAGACAAGGACCTTGCGCCGCAAAAGTGTTCCCTTGGTGAAGGTGCTATGGTCTAATCACGGGAAGGAAGAGTGCACATGGGAGCCAAGGGATTTGATGCAAGAGCGCTACCCGGAATTATTTACTCCAGGTAAAAATTTTATTTGAAAGCATAGTTCCCTTTTTATGTGTTTCACTCCCATAGCCTTACCCTGATTTCGGGGATGAAATCTTTTATTTTGTTTATAGGATTTGTAACGTCCCAATTCGCGCTAGGCCCCTTGATTGCGTATTTGAGTCAAGGGGGCTGTGGTGAGCCCAATGGGGGATGTGGGTGAACAGGTGCGGACGTGCGGGAAATGAGGAAAACAAGGCAAAACAGCATTTTTGGCTGACACGGGTATGGACACAGCCGTGTCCATACCCGTGTGCCTCATAAAAATAGGCTTACCAGCCAGAGAGGTACACGGGCATTGGGACACGGGCGTGTCCCTAGCCGTGTGCCAAGGACACGGGTTGGGACACGGGCGTGTCCCTAGCCGTGTGCCAAGGACACGGGTCGGGACACGGCCGTGTCTCTACCCGTGTGCCTCAACCCTGACCCGGCAGAAAGTGGTTCTGGGAGGAACACGGCCCTAGACACGGCATGCCACACGGCCGTGTCACCTGAACACGGGTAGGAACACGGCCGTGTGCCTACCCGTGTCTGCGATGTATAAAAAGGAAAAAGTTGGGAAACCCTAGCATTTCATCTCCTTTCTTCTGCCCCGAAATTCCTGAGAGGGTTCTTGGCTGGAGGAGGAGGAAGAGCTTGCCGGAGCCATCCTTGGAGGAATCAAAACGCCGCCACCGTCAAGGGAAAAACAATGCCGCCGCGAAGGAGTGCGAGACTCATGGCCGGCCATGGTGGTACCGCTGGACTTGAGGTGAGCTTCCTCCCCTCTCCCTTGGTGCTAGATCTATAGTTATTATAGGAGAGACATCGACTCCATAGAGTCTTGATGGTGAGGAGGAGAGTTCTTAGGATAAGCCATGCCTAGGTTTTAGGCTTAGTCTCCCTCAACCTTCTCATCCTTCAAAGTGGAGATGAGAGGGGTTTTCGTTGGGGGTTTGGCTTTGAAAGGAAAAATAAGGTTGGGTGTGATTTCTGGAGAAGTTTATGCGAGGTCGTTGCAAGAAAGAAGATGAACGGATGCCGTTCATCTCGCCTTAAGATGCGTGCAGAAATCTGATTTCTGCACGTGGCGACCTTCGTGGCCAATTTCGGAGGTGTTCTGGCCAGATCTGGGTGATCGACTCAACACAAAAGTCGTAGCCCTTGAAATTACCTTTCCAACGAGGGGTTGCTCGTTTCCATGCGATACCTGTAGCCACGGGAAAGCTGGTTCGAGTCCGCTGCGTTCGGGAAAATTCCTGTACAGGAAACTGTTTCCTGTACGTATTCGAGTTGAATTTCTGGTATGTTGCGACCAGATCTGGGTGATCGACTCAACACGAAAGTCGTAGCCCTCGCGAATACCTTTCCAACGAGGGGTTGTGCATTGTGATCGGATTCCTGTAGCTCCGGGAATCCCAGTTTTAGTATTGGACTATCCTATGTTAATGCACTTGTTAAATTATAATGTTAGCACTCTTGCAATGATTGTGATTTGCTCATGTGATATCTTGCTCCCATATAACTATAATGTCGTTGTTACTATAATTTAGTATGGTTACTCATTTGGTTGTGTAATAAGGGATAACCATGCAATGGTAGAGAAATGGATTGGATGGGAAGGCTAGATATTAGGAGTTGCTATTGGTAAAGGATATATTTATACAAATTGGCGTTGAACATATCTAATGTACGTAGTGTTGAGGTGAAATCATTGAATAGGTGGGCGTGAACATGATGAATACTATGTGAAGAGTATTTTGTAACTGTAATCCGAGCCCAAGGGGTTTATTAACAACCGATGCTTAGAGTTGAAGTCTCCCTACGGGTAGCATCGAGTGAGTTGTTTTGGGGCATGTGATGTGCGACGATTCATCGTGTCGCGGTGTTGAGATAATGATTGTGGCAGGTCTACGGGTTCGCCAGTCGTCACACCGATGGGAGCCAATGAGTAGACCTTGGGCGG
The DNA here is from genome assembly GCA_039513925.1 of Platanthera zijinensis. Taxonomy (NCBI): domain Eukaryota; kingdom Viridiplantae; phylum Streptophyta; class Magnoliopsida; order Asparagales; family Orchidaceae; genus Platanthera; species Platanthera zijinensis. The sequence goes on from CM077078.1 coordinate 129,224,800, forward strand.
TAGGGTTAGATACTTGGTGTCCATAACCCGAGATCTCCTCCGTGCCATGAGAACGGTTGGGCTTGCACCTCGTGCGTTTCCGAGGTTCCATCCGGTTCGAAATCAAGGCCAGGTTGGGCTGTGATCTTGGTGCACATTTACCCAAGACCCCTTCTGAGCCGTAGTACGCATGTGAGCTCCGCTGTTGTGTTCTTAGCGTTGAGGCGTACGGGGGCCTAGGATAGGTAGTGTGATACCACCTAGTAGTGGAGATGCCCGCTCCACTGTCGCCGTCTGGCCACGACGGACGACGCCTGAGAGGTTAGCTACCTGCTCGAAAAGTGGGAACTTCTAGTCTGTGTCGACATAGCAAGTTGCATGTGCGTGCGCATGAGTCGGTCATAACATAACATTCATAACATGTCATTCATTGCATACACAAGATCCTCATCGTATAAGTTTGTATGGGCACTCTTATACGATGAGTTACTTTACTGTTAAGCCAATCCTTAACTTATAAGTTTGTATGGGCACTCTTATAAGTTAAGTTGCTATTCTGATTAATTATACCTGCTGTCATTTATATGGATATTTGTAGAACTGCTAGTTGTGTAGCGTAGTTTATACTTCACCATATTTACTGTCACCTGCTTGTTTACTTGCTTATGTATATATATTGTACCTGTATTCCTTTCTCCGCCCGGTGCCGAGGAGTCGCCGGGGGAGCGGATGTGAAGCCACTTAGTCTTATGACTAACGGTTGCTACGTCTTCCTTTTTAGGAGGAAACCCCGCAGGTAGAGCGGCAACGGACTATGCAGCAGGACAGCCAGGCCCGGATGATAGGACCTGAGGTGGTGGTGCCATCGGCACCGTCAGTGACAGTAGTGAGTGTTTTCATGTAGCCGTTTGGCAAAACATTTCTAGACTCTTGTTTCTTTTGTGCAAGCCTGTTGTGCTTGTTATCTTCCGCTATTTTTGGACTTTAACTTAGCTGTGAACTGAACTGCTTTTAGCTTTACTTTTCTGTTATGGTTGGGTTGGCATAATTGTTGTGATATGGATTGTAGCCGGCGGAATAGGCGTCTTGTGGTAAAGGCTAACCCGTGTGTTAGTGCTACCGCAAGGCGGCTATTTCGGGCATAAGACTCCCCTCGTGCCGTGTGTTGTGTTCCGGGAGGGGGGTCTTACACACGTGGCTTCTTAGCAACTTGAATTCCTTTAGGTGTTTTATTCTCCTTCGGTCCAGGAATGAATGGACCATAATTCTTTATAACGATCTCTTCATAAGGTGCCTTGATAGAAATCATTCCAAGATTTCTAGGACGGCTCCATCCTTGGTTGTTTTTATTAGAGACAACATGTGTTGGTCTAGCAAAATGCACATAGGATGTTTCAAGGTCATACTAAGTTGTAGGAAGAATAACCATCTTAAATACAGATTGACTTTGAGGAGCCCTCCTTCAATTTCTTGGAGCCTTATATCCAATGCAACCTTTCTTAGAGGTTGAAAATCCATCAATGAGAGGAAGAACGGTCTTTTGTTTCGAGAAGTTCTCAACAAGCTTCCTTTCAATCAATAAAATTTCTTCCAATTTATCTATTGTAACATCTCCCCTATAAGACCATATAATATGGGTCCGGCCGGGCCCCGCCACTTATAGATGGCAAAAATTTAGCATTATAAAGTGATATAAAAGGACAACGCATCTCAAAACTCAGAACACAAAAAGCGAAAAAACACAAACCCTAGAAGTTATCCACTATCACAGGAGTATATAAATAACCTTAAGGCCTTAAACCAATCATGAGTGCAAAAACTGAAACAACAACAAACACAATAATGTACTTTAGCACTCCTAGGCTACCTCAGCATGCAAGCTGGATTACAGTTCATGGAGTAAAGCATTCAACAAAACATAAGTAAATAAAAGAGAATCCACTTCATGAGGCATAGGCCTTTTTGGTCGACAAGCTTGATCCTGCTGGCGATCCTTGCCCTGTAAAATTTTTTTGTAACGTGGGTCAACAAAGGCTGACCTTGACTGTGTAACCAACACATCTTCTCCTAACCGTCCCTAGAGGACCCCGGGGCACTCCATCACCCTGTAGGTCAGCACTTCATATGTAAATGTATATAAACATATAGAGTAAAGAAACAGGTTAAGATGTCACATACATTAAACACGTTTCTAGGTTGAGAAGTTTATAAAAAGAGGCCTACAATGCATCATGTATGCAAACCTAGGTTTCACACAAGGCACCCTATAATACATGAATCTAACACATCATCATGAATAATCACATCACATCACACGAGTACTTCAATTTCCCCTAACGATATTCAGGCCATCTCACGGAACTCTTGTCAAGGCCCCGCCCGCTCGTGGGTCTCAAGAACTAGGCTTGCCTGCAAGCTCTGACTTCTCACGTAAGATTCCGTCTCACAAACAAATAAAAAATGATAAGAACCCTTGCTTGACCGCACCCGCTCATGGTCTTCATTGCTCGGGCTTGTCAAAATCTTGAAATTCTCGTTCGTTTCTCATAAGGGGACTTGTCTTGTAGAGAACCTCTCCACACATGACTTGAACGTCACGGGCTAGCCAGCCGACCACAGAGACAAAGTCTTGCCTTTGCACATCAATGAACGAACATAGACTTTCCCACCCTAATGCAGCATTCGTTCTCACACGAAATAAAGGGGGGAAAGCATCACAAATAGATTCTTGCCGCAGACGGATTTCTAGCAAAATCCTTAAGGCTCGTTATGCAACATAACCAAGTCGGACAAATGGTCACGACTACAGCTTCACCCACAAGGCCTAATCCACTAGCGGAGCAGATTTTTAATGCAACATCATGCTGGGGACGGACACAATCGACCTGGTGGCTCTTCTTAAACCATCGCAACCCAAACTCCTCTCATTTGAGAGATCTGGTGCCTAAATGCTTGACCGAAAGAAAGAATAAAATGGATGTCATGCACCCATCCTAAAGTCCGAGAGGAGAAGTGTTTTTACCTTATGACTCTTCTTCATAGCCATGGAGATCTTGCTTTACACTAATGAAAAAGTGCACCTTCAATTCCTCTCCACGGATCTGGCCTCGGTTTAACGAACGGAGCCTCAGAGCTTCGCTAATGGAGGAGAAAGTCCTTCTTCCTCCTACAAATCCTCTATCCCAAACCCTAAATCCCACTTAAAATGAGAATAATGAGGGAAAACAACCCTTCAGCCCTACTTAAGTCTCTTGGACGGAGTGTCCTGGGCCATAGGATTACATCTCAAGAAGGATCGTACATCCTAAACTCAGGCGTTATGAAAATGCTCCCGCCTGCTACCGCCGGGCGGTAGCTACCTATAGTGCTGCATTAACTTCCCGAGCCGTTGGTAAAAAAATTAATGCAGCACTACCACCGACAGTAGTAATATCGTTGCCTGGTAGCTCTCTCAATGCTTCTGACTTGTTGGAGTTGGTGACCGGGCGGTCTGGCAGTCTAGCTTGGCGGGTTGATGATCGGGCGGTCTGGCGGTCTGGCCTCAGCAGGTTGGTTACTGTGTGTTGTTGTCTGTGGTCCAAGCGGTGTAGCGGTTTGTAACTGGCGACTTGGAGACCTGCGGTCTAGAGGTCTCACATGGCGATCTCTCTCTCTCTGGCATTTGCCGAGCGGTTAGCTCTTCTGTCTAACCGCGCGGCTTCTACGGTTTGTGTCTGTACAGTCCGCTTGTGTTATGTAAATTTTTGTCCCACATCACTTATTTGTATTCTCTCTTCTCTCCTCCATTCTATATAAGGGAGGCCATACCTTTGTAATAGATACACTTTTTGGATAATAAAGTTTTAGTTTAAACCGCTTCCGGCTTATTTTGGTTTGTTTCTCACATGGTATCAGAGGACTCGATCCTTTCCTCCTGATTGTGGGACCTCCCTGTCCGCGTGGCTTGCTTCGCCTTCTTACGACCTATCCGCGCGGTCTCTTTCTCTCCTTATTGTTTCCCTCGGTGTGCACGACCACTTTTCTCCTGTTCCTAGTCGCCGCACCTGTTCGCCGCGACCTGTTGCCCTGTGCCTTATTTTGCCTGTTTCTTCTGTTTGAGCAGACTGTCTTCTAGCCGCTCAACTTTTATCCCTCTACTTGATTCTGCGGCTTGGTCGTGGCTTCTCTGGCCACTGGTGTCTGACATCGTGACCGCTGCAGATCTTCTTCTTCCTAACCGCGCGGCTTGTTGCCTAACTGTGCGGCTTGTTGCCTTCTGCGGCTTGGTCCTGGCTTCTCTGGCTGCTTGTGTATGACATCATGACCGCTGCAGATCATCTTCTTCCTAACCGCATGGCTTGTTACCTAACCGCGCGGCTTCTTGTCGTTCGCTCCTATAGCTCTTTCTGATGGTTCTACTGCCACCACTCTTGCCACCACCCCTGTCGCCAATCCGGCTCCGCCTCTCCCTCCTACTCCTTCCGGGAACCTTGGCACCGTTTCCAAGCTAGTCGGCTCCAACTACCCAGATTGGAGCGTCTCTTTCACCTTTCTTCTTCGCTCGCAACGCAAATGCCACCATCTCGTTGATGACCCTCCTCCCACCACTTCACCTCTCTTTTATGACTGGGATGCGAGTGACGCTCTTGTGCGTACTTGGCTCGCTAACAGCCTATCCGATGAGTGCCTTCCCGTCATCCGTCATGATAAGATGGTCAAGGCCGCTTGTCTTCATCTGTCCGCTCTGTACTGTAAAGGGGCTCAGACGTCCCACATCTATACGTTGTATGCGGACCTCTTTTCCCGACCCTCCTTATCTCCTACGGCCTCCTACCAACAGGTCCAAGCTCTTGGGGCTGAGATTCTTCAAAATCTCCCCTTTTCTACGGATTTGGCTCAATAACACAAGCACTTCTAGGAGCTTCTGGTTGTGTGTTATATGCTCCGGCTTCCTAATACTTATGACATGATCCACCAGCAAATTCTTGGTGAGGGGGAATCTCCTATCTTAGATGTCGTCACTGCCCGCATCGCCGTTGTCACCTCTCTCCTTCAGCGCCCGCTTCTGCCCGCTCCTTCCCCACCAGACAACTATGCTCATCAAACTCAGTGGAGTGGCTCTGGTAACCGAAGTCACCCATCTGGCGGATGTACTTCTTCCCGCTACCTCTGCTCTCACTGTGGCCGCACCGGACATACTTCAGATCGCAGCTGGACGAAGCATCCCCATATTCTATCCTTTGGTGACTCCTCCGCCTCCTCTTCAAAGCCGTCTACTTCTGTGGTTACATCATCAGGTAGTGCCCATGTGGTGACTCAAGGTAAATGGCTTATTGACTCTGGTGCAACTAATCACATGACGTGTAATCCTCAGTGCTTCTCTCTCCTCGAACAGCATGATCGGTTGCCCCCGGTCCTCGTTGTAGACGGTTCTCCCTCCTCGGTTCATGGGTCGGGAGTGGTTCATGTTAATCCGTCCCTTCGACTAGCTAACACTCTCTATATGCCCAAGTTTTCGTGCAATCTATTGTCGGTTAACTCTTTATGCAAGCAGCTTCAATGTTCTGTGACGTTTACTCCGACTTCTTGTTCTTTTCAGGATCCGAGATCCCAGCAGACGATTGCTACTAGGAATGAGAGCGGCGGCCTCTACTTCCTCAACAACATTTCCGCTTTGTCCTCCTTTTCTTCCTCTTGTACGAATCTTCTCTAATGGCATCTCCGTCTCGGTCATCCTCCACCACGGCTTCTACATCAGCTTCTACCCACCCTCCCACCCTCTAGTACTCCTCTCAACTGCGACGCTTGTCAACTTGGCAAACATCACCATTCCTCCTTCCCGCCGAAGCAAGTTCGGGGCTCCACTCATCCATTCGATCTAGTGCACTCTGATGTTTGGGGATCTGCTCCTACCCTCACCATTGTTCGGGGTAGTTCTTATTTTGTAACTTTCATTGATGATTTTTCTAAATGTACTTGGGTGTATCTCTTACGAGATCGCTCTGAACTTTTTGATGTATGGCTCTCTTTTTATCATTTAATTAAAAATCAGTTTGGTGTTTCTATTAAAACATTTCGCTCTGACAATGCTAAAGAATACTTTAGTCATGTTTTTCCTCTTTTTGTGTGCAACATGGCATTATTCATCAGACAAGCTTTGTCTATACATCCCAACAAAATGGGGTGGCGGAACGCAAAAATAGTCACCTCCTCGAAGTCGCTCGCACATTTATGACTCAGATGCATGTCCCTCGCTCATATTGGGGCAATGCTGTTCTCCTTGCCTGCTACCTCATCAATTGCACTCCCTCCTCAGTTCTCCAGGGTAAAACCCCATTCTCCATACTGTATCCGGGCAAGGAGCCTTTTCCTCTCCCTCTCTGAATCATTGGGTGCACTGCATTTGTGCATGCCCCGTCTGCCACTCGTGATAAACTCTCCCCTCGCTCCACCAAATGTGACTTTCTGGGGTACTCCACCACTCAAGAAGGCTACTGTTGCTTTAGCCCTGTTCTTCGTAAGCAGTTCGTCTCTGCTGATGTTACCTTCTTTGAGAATGCCTCCTACTTCTCGGATGACTCCTCTTCTCTTCCCAAAGCTTCCACTTCTCTTCCCCCAGTCTCTGATTCCCCTGTTATTCCCTTCATTCCCTCGTCTCCTCCTGCGATATCCACCCCTACTCCATCTCCGTCCACTCCTCTCTCTCCGCCTCCATCTCTCTCATCTCCGCTGCCGTCGCTCTATCCTGCCGGGCCAGCTCTCTCTGCCACGGATGCTCTGGATGCCGAGGAACCCGACGACCTGGATCTTCCTGTAGCTCTTCGCAAAGGGGTGCGGACGTGTACCCTACACCACCTTGCTACTGTTGTTTCATATGATCGCCTTACTTCTTCTCGTAGGGCCTTTGCGCTGGCTATCTCTGCCACTGCCACACCTCGTTCCTACCAGCAGGCCCGTGCTATTCCTCACTGGAAGATGGCCATGGATGAGGAAATGGCGACCCTAACGGAGTAGGGTACCTGGACTCTTGTTCCTCCTCCCTTCAGTACTGAGGTTGTTGGCTGTCGCTGGGTCTTTGTGGTCAAATTTAGCCCGGATGGCACTATGGACCGTTATAAGGCTCGTCTTGTTGCTAAGGGCTCTACTCAGACCTATGGGGTTGATTAATTTGACACCTTCTCTCCCGTGGCTCATCTCAGCACTATACGGGTCTTTCTCTCTATGGCGGTCAATAAAGATTGGCTGATTTCCTAGCTGGATGTTTAGAATGCCTTCCTTTATGGTGATCTTCAAGAGGCCGTCTACATGGAGCAACCTCTTGAGTATGTTGCTCAGGGGGAGACACGAGTATGCCGGCTGAAGAAGGCAATCTATGGTCTCAAGCAGAGCCCTCGAGCTTGGTTTGACAAGTTCAGCAGCATTGTGGCGGCCGTTGGTTTTGCGCGCAGCTCTACCGATCACTCTCTATTTATTCGCAAAACCTCCTCGGGGCTGGTGGTTTATTCTGTGTATGTCTATGATATTCTTCTCACTGGCGATGACCAGGAAGGGGTAGCCTTGACAAAGCGGCATCTTCGTCAACATCTGGTCACAAAAGATATGGGCTCTCCGAAGTACTTCTTGGAGATCGAAATCTCTCGGAAGCCCAACTCCTTAGTCCTCTCCCAGCGTAAGTATGCCCTTGACCTTCTAAAAGAAGCAGGATTGACTGTAGCCAAACCTGCCTGATACCATTATGGCTATTGGAGAAGACAAAACCTGGGCAGATGATTCGCCTCTTCTTTCAGATAATACACGGTACAGGCATCTAATTGGCAAGCTCATATATCTCAGAGTGACCAGGCCCGATATTTCCTATGCTATGGGTAAGGTGAGTCAATTTATGCAAGCACCCAAGGAGTGTCATCTTCAGTCCGCCTTGCGGATTTTGGAGTATGTTAAAGCAGCCCCTGGGAAAGGATTACTCTTTCAGAAAAACTGTCATCTGAGGGTTGAAGCATACTCAGATGTGAGCTACGCTGATGACAAAGGGGATCGCAAGTCTACCTCCTGTTTCTTCACCTTTGTTGGGGGAAATCTGGTAAGCTGGAAGAGCAATAAGCAGTCTGTTGTTTCCAGGTCTAGTGCTGAAGCAGAGTATCGGAGTATGGCATCGACCACTTGTGAGTTAAAATGGCTACGGGCTCTCATGCTGGATTTAGGAGAGGTCTACAACCATCCTCTACCTATGTTCTGTGACAACAAGGCTTCCATATACATCTCCAAAAATCCAGTTTTCCATGAAAGAACCAAGCACATTGAGGCCGACTATCATTTCATTCGTGAAGAGATTTTGAAGGAACAAATTTGCACTCCCTTCGTCACTTCTGATAAAGAGCTTGCTGACATATTCACCAAGCCAGTATCCGCCTCGTTTTTCCATATTTGTGACAAGCTGGGCATGATCGATATATATGCTACAACTTGAGGGGGAGTGTTCGAGTTGGTGACCGGGCGGTCTGGCGGTCTGGCTTGGCGGGTTGATGACCGGGCGGTCTGGCGGTCTGGCTTCAGCAGGTTGGTTGTTGTGTGTTGCTATCTGTGGTCCAAGCGGACTAGCAGTTTGTAACTGGCGACTTGGAGACCGTGCAGTCTAGCGGTCTCACATGGCGATCTCTCTCTCTCTCTCTCTCTCTCACACACACACACACACAGTTGTCGAGCGGTTAGCTCTTCTGTCTAACCACGCGGCTTGTGCGGTTTGTGTCTGTACAGTCCGCTTATGTCAAGTAAATTTTTAGTCCAACATCTCTTATTTGTATTCTCTCTTCTCTCCTCCATTCTATATAAGGGAGGCCATACCTTTGTAATAGATACGCTTTTTGGATAATAAAGTTTCAGTTTAAACCGCTTCCGACTTATTTTGGTTTGTTTATAACATGACTCAATGCATTGGGCTATCGCCGAGCGGTAATTACCTAACTTCGCTCGCTACCACTCGATGCCTGCCAATCAACACACTCAACTCCTACCACTCAGCGCCTCCACAAAATGCCTGAAGGCTACTGCCGGGCAATAGCGACCTACCGTCGCGTGGTAATGTCCTGAGCCTCAAGTCTAGAAAATTGGGGCGTTAAAACTCCTTCCCCCTTAAAAGAATTTCGTCCTCAATATTAAGCAAGCATTTAAATAATAAAGCATACCTGATGCAAAGAGATCCCAAAAGTCTTCCACCATCGCATACTCATGCTCCTAGGAGAATTCGTCTTGCCCGTAGTAATCCCAGCACAATTTTAAGAGCATTACCTCTTTATTCCATAACTATAAAACTTTTAAATCCTTTATGCCGACTATATGGACTTTCGTCCTCAAGTCCTCTTCTACCAGTACTGCCATTGACTCAACCACAACACTTGTCTCCATCAAAGATTTCCTTAAGACTGAAACATGGAAGACATCATGTAATCCACACAGAACTGGGGACAATGCCAACTGATAAGTTGCTTATCCAATTCATTCCACAACTTCGAACGGTCCCAAAAACCTCGGACTCAACTTCTTGAGTCAACGAATCCGCAAAACACCTTTGAATGGCTTAATCTTTAGATACACCTAGTCGATTACCACGAACTCCACATTCCAATGGTGCACATAGAAATACTTCGCTTGCCGATCCTGAGCAACCTTCATGCGCTCCTGAATTGTTCGCACCAACTCGCAAGCATTGGCAACCACATATTTTCCCAAAAATTTGGTGTCCCCCTCCTCTATCTATGACATCGGTGTTCGACACTGCCTTACATAAAAAGTCTCGTATAGCGTCATCTTGATACATGCCTGAAAACTATTATTGTGGGCAAAATCCACCATAAATGGTTATCTTCCCACCTCTTTCAAAAATAAAGGGTACACATTCTCAACATATCCTCCATTATACGATTCATCCTTTCTGTTTGACCATTGGTTTGAGGATGGAACGTCGTACTAAACTTGAGCTTTGTGCCCAGACTCTTCTGTACAAATCTCCAGTCTTTGGAAGTGAACCGGCCATCACGATCACTAACAATACTCTTTGGAATTCTGTGAAACTGCACGATATTGCGAACGTATAGTTCTACCATCTTTTCCACATTGTCCACCTTCCGATTCGAGATGAAGTGAGCCACTTTGCTCAAGTGATCTACAATCTCCCAAATCGCCTCATTACCCTACTGTGACCAAGGTAAGCCATGCAAAAAATCCATAGAGATGTCATCAAATTTCTATTCAGGGATAGGAAGGGGCTTCAGGAACCCATCCAACTTTTGACACTCATCCTTCATTAAGGCACAAGTTTGGCACTGACTCACATACAAAGCTACATCCCGCTTCAAACCAGGCCACCAAAAGGATTTCTTCATATCCAAGTTCATCTTTATACTGCCCGGGTGAATGGAGTACTTCATGAAATTGGCCTTAGACATTAACTCCTCACGGAGCTTGCCGAACAGCGGTACACATACCCTTCTATCATTCTTTAAGATCATACCAACCATCTCTTAGGTATTTCCCTCGCCTTTTTGAGATCCCACCACAAATGGCTAAAACTCTGCATCGACACTGGTCGCTTCCCGGATACGATCAGATAAGTCACTTTGCAACTCAAACCAGTTCAACCGAGCCATTCTAGACTCGCCACTTGCTACACATTCAATGCCAAGGGACTCAAAATCTTGCACAACTGCTCATCATGAGCTTCAATCTAATTCCCTTGTCTAGAATATTTCCAACTCAAGGCATCGACCACCACATTGGCCTTGCTCGACATATACTGAATCGCCACATCGTACTCCACCAGGAACTCGACCTACCTATGTTATCACATGTTCAAGTCTATTTGATCTAGAAGATACTTCAGGTTTTTGTGGTCCGTGAAGATCTCTACCATCGCACTGTACACATAGTGCTGCCACAACTTTAATGCAAACATTACCACCGCCAACACCAAGTCATGGACAGGTTAATTCCGCTCATGAGATTTCAACTGTCTAGATCCAAAGGCTATCACATTGTCATGTTGCACTAGCATGCAACCCAAACAACAACCTGACGCATCAATGAAAATCTGAAATCCATCAGTCCCTTAGGGAGACTTAGGATTGGAGCTGACATCAACCTTCCTTTAAAGGAATCAAAAGCTTAATTGCACTCATGAGTCCACACAAAATTCTGGTCCTTACGTGTCAGAGTAGTGAGCTATCCGTGAAAAGTTTTCCACAAACCTTCTATAGTACCCGGCTAGTCCAAGGAAACTCCTGACTTCTGCCACAGTGCTCATAAATAGCCAATCCCTTATAGATTCAACACTCGCTAGATCCATAGCAACCCCATCACCACTAATCACATGGCCCAAACATGCCACCTTGTCCAACCATAACTCACTCTTCGAGAACTTAGCATAAAGATTGTTCTCTCTCAAAGTATGCAAGACTACTCTCAAATGAGCATCATGCTCTGCCTCTGATTTGGAATATACCAAAATATCATCGATGAATACCACCATAAATGAGTCTAAGTACTCCTGAAACACTCGGTTCATCAAATCCCTGAATACTGATGGCACGTTCATCAACACAAATAGCACCACCAAGACCTCAAAGTAGCCATACCTCGTACCCAAAGTTGTCATGGGTATGTTCTCATCTCGAATCTTCAATTAATAGTACCCTGACTAAAAGTCAACTTAGAGTACACCACTGACCCCACAAACTGGTCGAACAGGTCAACTACCAATGGAATCAGATACTTATTCTTTATTGTAAGATTATTTAGTTTATGGTAGTCTATGCACAACCGCATACTATCATCTTTATTCTTCACAAACAACATCGACGCGCTCCTTGGCGATGAGTTTGGTCTGATATACCCCTACTCCAATATTTCCTACAACTATACTTTAAGCTCGCCCAACTCCTTTGGTGTCATCCTAAAAGGAGGACGTAACATCGGTATAGCTTCTGGCACTTACTCAATCGAGAAATCAATCTCCTGCCGAGGAGGTACTCCAGGAAGCTCCTCAGGAAACATGTCCTCGAATTTTGCCACTACCGGTACTTCTCCAATTGATAGCTTGGAAAATTAAATATCTAACAACCCTAATAAAGCTACTCCTCCCTAGTTAACTTCCCGCACTAATTGCATGGTCAAAATCAGGGAGCAGGCCACTCCACTAAGGCCTTCAAACTTGACTTCTGCCTTGGCACTTGTTCAGCACCACCCTCTGCACAAAATCGAGCTTTGTGGCCTGACTTTCCACACGTGTAATATGTTGGTGGTCCCTTGAAGCAAGATCTCCTCGATTTTATACTGCTCTTCTCCCATGACCTGAAATGATGGGGCTTCTTCTTCTACTTACTACCTGCAAACTTCCCTTGAGATTAAGAAGGCTTTCTCTCTCCCTACTGGATCGCGAGTCCCTTGCAATGTTGGGTTAACTCCATATCAGTTTCCAACATCCTGACAGCCTCAATCAACTTGTTGAAACCCACATTCTTCATAGATATAAAGGGTTGTCTCAAATTCTCTCTCAACCCATGATAGAAGAGGTTGTCCCTCTCCTCATCATCAGCCATGGTCATTCCTGCATAACGACGCAAACGAGTAAATTCCTGAACATACTCATCCACCATCTTGTCCCATTGTACCAAGTGCAAAAACTATCATTGAAGGGCTAAACTCGTCGATGAAGGGATATACTTCTTTAAGAAGGCATTCCCGAACTTTTTCGTTGACGGGGTGAGTCCAGGAAACTTGCGGCTATTATGGCTCACCCACCAAGGCTTGGTGTCACCATCTAACATGAAGGTTGCGAACTGTGACTTATTTTCCTCTAGTATCTCTATCGCCCTCAGAAGTTCCTTGAACTTAGACACTAGGACACTCATGGTCTCGTGATACTCCTATGTGGATAACTTCTTTACGCGATCTGATTTTGCCAAATTGATAATACGTTTTGTAGCCTAAACTATTATCGTATTTTCTATTTTATATTGTACAAATCATGTCTATTATTAGTTTATTTTTATCATTTTTATGTAAATATTATTGCCACTAACATTTTCTTGTCCTTTTGCAGGTTTTCAGAAAATTGGTCAAAAATGACCTGACACGCCCCCCTGTCACGCCCTCCCTAGGCGTGACCTAAGGCGTGTCACCCGACCCCGAGGACTCCTGCTAGAAGGGACAGAAAAATGAACAAAACCACTGTCACGCCCCCCTGACACGCCCTCCCTGGGCGTGTCACTAGGCGTGACCATGGGCGTGTCGCCCTCTGCCGCAAAGCCTGCGCCGCATTAAATGTCATTTCTCCACAGCACACAAACAGTACTATCACGCCCCCCGTCACGGGCATGACCTGGGGCGTGACATCAACTTTTCGGTGACTGACGGATTTCCGACCAATGATTTGGACATTACGTGCCTGTCACGCCCCCCCCCCCCCCCCCCCTTACACGGGCGTGACCTAGGGCGTGACCACCGAAGTACACAGGCAATGATCCTTCCCGCCAGAGTCAAGAGCCTGAGGTCAACATAGTACTATCACGCCCCCTGACACGCCCCCCCTAGGGCGTGTCGGAGGGCGTGACCAACCCGAGATTTTTTTCTATAAATTGAGACACCCCTTCCATTTCAGGAAGCTTTGGTTGAGAGGAGGAGGTGCTGCCCCTTTGGTTCTTGATCTTTTTATGCTTTTTCTGTCTCTCACTCTCTCTCTCTCTCTCTCTCTCTCTTCCTTTGTAATTTTTGCTTAACCATGGTTTAATATTTAGTTGCCTTAGCTTTCCTTGTAATCTTTAGTCTTGTTTTAGTTGCTTAATGTAGGGCTAGAATAGGTTCTAAATTTCATGCACTAGTAATTTCAATTTCAATTAGTATAACTCTCCTTTTCATTAATATAATAGTGTTGTTTTTCTTTCTCTACTTGTTTATTTGTGTTTTTATGCTCTACTACTCATTCCCCCTCCTCCACTCCATTATGATTAACTAATCCTCCTTGTACTCGATCTTGATGATCCAAGGTTAGAGCGATTAAGTTATGATGTTTTGATTAATCTTTTCTTTTTAGGTTAGGGCCTTGAATTACTCTTGATTAATCACGGATTGTAGGTATATTATCGATATATACCCTCCACCTTTGCTTTCATTCTGGGCTAGCCGAGAGGACGATAGAATGAAGTGAGCATTAAAGAGTAAAGGGAGTTGTACGCACCCCTCGAGAGAGGCAGACGTCCAAATCTCCCGGATTGGAGCAAAATCCAATAGTGGGGTTCACCGCGTAAGGAGAGTTTTAGGCCTCCGATTTAGACGAGATTCGGTCGGACCTTCCTAAACTCAGTTGGGCACGACTTCGAGAGAAGCGTGTTCAAGCTTTAGGAACCTCCACAGTCAAGGACCTTTATCCTATTAAGTTTAGATTTTTATCGCATTTTCTTAATCATCTTTAGCTGAGGTGATTCTTGATCGAGTGCATTTCCATTTCATAGTTTCAACCTTCTGTCGTAATCGTTTTACTTAATAGCACTTTACTTAATTGCGGTAGTTCTCTTTCTAGTATAGCTTTACTTCCTTCCTTGCAATTAGATTTTCTAAAACCCTAGTTTTTCCGTCGATAAGATAATAGCATTCGTGTGAGTAAGCATAGCCAACAGTTCCCAGATTTCAATACGACACTTGTGTCTTCTAGCTATAATTCGATAGGTATACTTGCCTTATTGGGTTGCTAGTTCGGTTGCGTTTATTTTCTTCGAACCGTAGTGCGCAACAAGTTTTTGGCACCGTTGCCGGGGACCCAACTTTCGTTGATATATTGAAAACACGAACCTATTAATTTTATCTTTTCTCTTTCTCATCCTCTTTCTTTAAGTGTTAAAAATCAAAAAAAAAATTATCACCGCTCTTAATAGTAACCAACTTCATAATTTTTCTACACCACCTAATTGTCTCGAAAAGGGCAAAGGGCTTTAAGCGTCACTATCTTGTCTAGTACCTTGCGAATCCTTCACGGGGTAGTCCATGGGAAATTCGGGAGTTAATCTATAAAAAAAATCTATTTCAAAAAGAAAAAAAAAAATTTCTAATCTAGTTTTTTTCTCTAGTTTATCCTTTTTCTCTTTCTTTTCTTCTTTTCTGTTCTTTTAGTGCATGACCCGCGGTAGTCCGTCGGTTACTTTGGACTTGGACCACGAAATTGAGCGTACTCTTCGGAGAAGATCGCGATTTCAAGGTCCTACTATCCAAGTGTCGGTTGAGGACTCTGAGTCATTTGCTACTTTAAGAATGGAAGAACCCAACGTAGATGAGGTCGTGCAAAGGACTATGTCCTACTATGCACGACCGAACCTCGAGGGATCAAAATCTAGTATAGTCCGCCCTGCTATAGCAAATAATAACTTCGAATTAAAGCCTAGCATAATTCAAATGGTGTAGCAATATGTGCAATTTGACGGACTTCAAGATGAAGATCCGAACGCACATATAGCTAGCTTTCTTGAAATTTGCGACACCTTCAAGATAAATCGTGTCACAAATGATGCAATCAGGATAAGACTTTTCCCCTTCTCTCTAAGAACTAAAGCTAAGCAGTGGCTGAACACACTTCCTAAAATAGCATAACCACTTGTAATGAATTAACTGAAAAAATTTTGGCGAAGTATTTTCTGCCAGCTAAAACTGCAAAACTTAGGAACAACATCTCTGCCTTTGGACAAATAGACTCTGAAACCCTATATGAAACCTTGGAGAGATTTAAATAATTATTAAGACGATGCCCACATCACGCGCTGCCTGTATGGTTACAAGTGCAGACGTTTTATAACGGGCTAAATCAAAGCACGAAGCAAATGATAGACGCAGCTTCTGGCGGTACTTTAAATCATAAGACCCCGGAAGCAGCTCTTGAGCTTTTTGAGGACATGGCCATGAACACTTATCAGCGGAATGTGCCTAGGTCCCGCCCAAACAAGCCTGCAGGTATCTATGAAGTGGACAACGTCTCCCAGCTCGCTCTGCAAGTAGAAATCATAAGCAAAAATATAACGGAGATGACTACTGCCTCCGCCCCTCAGGTATGGGAATCTGCAACCGCTACTCCAGAACACTTAAATTATGTTAATAATATGACTAGAAATGCTTTTAATAATTTTTCTGCTGCGAATTTTCATCCTCCTGGTTTTAATATTCCGAATAGCTATAACCTTGCTTTAAGAAATCATCCAAATTTTTAGTGGAGTAATCCATCGAATTCTATGTGCTCGCCACCACAAAACGATTTTTATGTACCACCACCACCACCTCTTCAAAATTATCCAAAACCTCCAAGCTTGGAGGAATTACTTTCTAAATATATCACCACAAATGACGCTACTATAAGAACTTTAACCAGAAGCATAAAAAGTCTAGAAAAGCAGGTAGGACAGCTCGCAAAAATAATTTCTGAGCGACTCGCATGGTCTCTTCCTTCCAATACCGAACCCAACCCGAGAGAGCAAGCGAAAGCTATAACTCTTCGGAGTGGGAAGCAAGTCTCCGGTATGGTAAGTGAAGAGCCCGAGGCAAGCTCCGCTCCCACCTTTAAAAATCAAAGCTCCGCTCCGCTTCCACCCTCTGCTGAAGAAGTTATCACCCCTATTTTAGAAAATAATCTCACTCCACCACCCATCTTCAAAAATAATTCAACTCCTCCATACCCCTCCGAACTTAATAGACAACGTCAAGATGATCAGTACTCCCGCTTCTTAGAGATCTTTAAGCAAATCCACATTAATCTTCCCTTCCACGAGGCTATTTCGCAGATGCCGAAATACGCCAAGTATCTTAAGGACCTCCTCACCAACAAGAAGAAGTTAGAGAATCTTTCGCACGTCACGCAAAATGCCGAGTGCTCTGCTTTTTTAACAAACAGTTTGCCGAAGAAAATCAGTGACTCGGGTAGTTTCTCTATCCCGTGTGTCTTCGGTGATCTTCTTGTTAAACACGCGTTAGCCGACTTAGGCGCGAGTATAAACCTGATGCCCTTTTTGTTGTTTAAAAAGCTAGGAATTGGTAGCCTTAACCCCATGCGTATGAGTATCCAGCTAGCCGATAGATCCGTCAAATACCCATTAGGAATAGGGAGGACGTTCTAGTAAAAGTCGACAAGTTCATCTTCCCGATGGACTTTGTCATTTTGGACATCGAAGAAGACGTCGAGGTTCCCCTGATACTTGGCCGACCCTTCCTTGCCACCTCCAGAGCCATCATTGATGTAAGCAATGGTAAGCTCTTCCTTCGAGTAGGCGACGATGAAGTCACATTTTCTATCACCCCTTCGATGAAGAACACCTTAGCAAACGATGACTCCTGCTTTTTCGTAGACGCCGTGAGTGATGATTCTTCCTACTGCCTCTCCGACTTTGAAAAAGAATTTTCTGCTTTTTGCTCCTCTTCTCTTACAACTGAATCGCTGCAAGGAAGTGATGAATCTTTTGATTGTCTTTCTGAGTTTGAAAAAGAATTTTTTGATTTTTGTTCTTCCTCTTTTCTTCCAACTGAATCGCTACAAGAAGCCTTCTTGGCTGCTAGCCCCACCCCTTATTATGTTCCTTATAAAAAAGTTTATGAAGATATTATTTTTGAAAAAGAAAGAATTTCTTAATCCTCTTATGAAGAACCCCCTACCCTAGAACTTAAAGAACTTCCTGAACACCTTAAGTATGCTTTCTTAGAAAAAGATTCCAAGTTACCATGTATCGTTTCGGCCTACCTTACGGATACGCAAAACGATAAACTTCTTCTAGTTCTACGTATGCATCGCCGAGCTATTGCTTGGAAAATTTCTGATATTAAGGGCATAAGCCCATCTTTTTGTACCCATAAAATTTTAATGGAAGATAATTCGCGTAACTCTATTCAACCTCAGTGCCGTATAAACTCGAATATGAAAGAAGTATTTAAGGGCGAGGTTATGAAATTATTAGACGCAGGAATCATCTACCCTATATCAGACAGTAAGTGGGTTTGCCCCGTTCAGGTAGTGCCAAAGAAGGGAGGGATAACCGTAGTTAGTAATGAGAATAATTAATTAATCCCGACACGGACGGTGACGGGTTGGCGTATGTGAATAGATTACCGTAAGTTAAATGATGCCACCCGCAAGGACCACTTTCCTTTACCGTTTATCGACCAGATTTTAGAATGATTATCCGGCCATAGCTTTTATTGTTTTCTCGATGGCCTCTCGGGGTACTTTCAAATACCCATATCTCCCGAGGACCAAGAGAAAACTACGTTTACTTGTCCCTTCGACACCTTCGCTTACCGAAGAATGCCGTTTGGATTGTGCAATGCTCCAGCTACATTCCAGCGATGTATACTCGCAATATTTGACAAGTACGTAGAAAGCATTATGGAGGTATTTATGGACGATTTCTCCGTGTTCGGCGATTCCTTCGATAGATGTTTAGAAAACCTCGAAAAATTCTTAGAACGATGCGAAGAAACTAACCTTGCCCTAAGTTGGGAAAAATGCCATTTTATGGTGAGGGAAGGGTTAGTTTTGGGTCATATAATTTCTGCTAAAGGTATTGAGGTAGACATTGCCAAGATAGAATGTTATTGAGAAGTTGCCGCCGCCTACAAACATAAAAGCTATAAGAAGTTTCCTAGGCCACTCTTGCTTTTATCGTCGTTTTATAAAGGACTTCTCCAAGATCACTAAGCCCCTCACCCATCTCTTAGAAAAAGACGCTCCATTCATTTTTAATGACTCTTGTATTTCTGCCTTTGAATTAATTAAAGAAAAGTTAATTAACGCACCGATTATGATAGCTCCGGTGTGGGACCTTCCTTTCGAGAATATGTGCGATGCGAGTAGTTTTGTGGTGGGAGCCGTATTAGGTCAACGCATATCTAAAAACTTCCACCCCATCTATTACGCTAGTAAAACCCTCACATCTGCACAAGAAAATTGCACCACAACCGAGAAGGAGCTATTAGCTGTAGTATTCGCCTTTGATAAATTCCGCCCTTACATTACACTTTCAAAAATCATTGTATTTACGGACCACTCGGCCCTCAAGTACCTTCTTTCCAAAACGGATGCCAAGCCTCGCTTGATTCGCTGTGTCTTACTCCTCTAGGAGTTTGACTTAGAGATCCGTGATAAGCGAGGAGCCGAGAACTTGGCCGCCGACCATCTATCCAGATTAGATAACCCCTTTATAGAAAAATTAAATGAAAAATATTTTAATGACTATTTTCCTGATGAGAAGCTGCTTTTAGTTAATACATCTACTTCTCCTTGGTTCGCGCACATCGCCAACTATCTAGTGGCACGGGTGCTCCCAAAAGAGTTCTCCTCTCAGCAAAAGAAGAAATTCTTTTCTGTGCTGAAGAACTACTTTTGGGAAGACCCGCATCTTTTCAGAATTTGTGCGGATCAAGTGATAAGTATATGTGTTTCTTATGATGAAGGAATTGATATTCTAAAGCATTTGCATGAAGGTCCGACAGGTGGGCACTATCAAGCTACTCGCACCGCTCACAAGGTTCTTTGCGCGGGTTTTTACTGGCCTAGCCTGTTTAAAGACGCGCAAGCCTTTGTGAGCAGGTGTGATAGTTGCCAACGGTCGGGCAACATTTCTAATAAAAATGAAATGCCGCAAAATTATTTCTTAGAGTGCGAAATTTTCGGACTCTGGGGAATTGATTTTGTTGGCCCCCTTCCTTCTAGCTTCGGAAACAAATATATTTTAGTTGCTGTTGATTTTGTTTCATGATGGGCTGAGGCCCAAGCTCTTCCTACGAACGACTCCCGAGTTGTAGTCACGTTTTTAAAAAAATTATTTTCTAGATTCGGTACGCCTCGCGCAATCATTAGCGATAGGGGTTCCCATTTCGGTAATGCACAATTTTCAAAAATCCTTACCAAATACGGCGTTACGCATAAGCTTTCCATTGGCTACCACCCCCAAACTAACGGACAAGTCGTAGTACTTAATAGAGAAATAAAAAGAATATTAGAAAAGACTGTTTCAACTTCTATGAAAGACTGGTCAGCCAAACTTGACGATGCTCTATGGGCCTACCGAACATCGTACAAAACCGCCCTCGGATGTATGCCGTATCGGCTGGTCTATGGAACATAATGCCATCTGCCCGTAGAGTTAGAACACCGCGCCTTTTGGGCCTTAAAATTTTTAAACTTCGATCCCCACTCAGTCAGTGACCTTCGAAAATTTCAACTAAATGAACCAGATGAGTGGCGCTCTTATGCTTATGAAAATAATAAACTTTATAAAGAGCGGACGAAGCGTTTACACGATAAACACTTAAGGCACCCTAAAAACTTTAAGCCAGGCGACCAAGTCCTTTTATATAATTCTCGTTTACGTTTTTTTCCAGGCAAATTAAAATCTCGCTGGTCTGGCCCGTTTTCTATTTTAGATGTATTTCGTTATGGAACTGTTTTAATTTCTCACCCTGATAAGGGTAATTTCAAAGTGAATGGTCAGCGTCTTAAACTCTATTTTTCTGGTGATGATGATGTCAGTCCAAACATTATTATGTTTCTGCTTCACGAACTTTAACTTCGAACTTTTATTTTTTTCTAAAAACAATTTTATTTCTGGACAACAATATTTTTGGATAATATTATTTTTTGATGTGTCGAGCTCAACGACGCTTTAAACAAAGGGCGCTCTTGGGAGGCAACCCAAGTTATCTTTTTCTGTTTTCTTTATTTTACAATTTTTTGCCTCGGACGGCTCCGACAAGCTGAAGCTTCTGCGATCGCCTGCTCCAACGTTGTTGAATCCATCACGAAGTCCAATGAAGACATTCGGAGGAGCGGCATCACTCAGCTTTCGCAGCAAATAAATCCGGGGAAGTACCTGTCTTTCAATCCTTTCTTTCAATTCTGTCTTTTAATTCTGTACTTTATTTTTCTCTCCTTTTCCAATCCCCTTCTTTAGTCATTGAGGACAATGCCTATTTTAAGCTTGGGGGAGGACTTCCTCCTTCATTTTTGCTTAGTGTAAATATTTTTCTTTTTGTATATATTTTAAATATTTCCAAAATAAAAAAAATGAATATCTTAAAATTCAAAAAAAGAGAAAAAAATTTCCAAAATCCATAAAAAAGAGAATATTTCACAAAATAAAAAAAAATTTTATGTGTTTTTGAATAGTTTAGACATTTTGGTATTTCAATAGTACCCCTAGTTTTCGTTTTTGTTTTACTCAAAATCTCCTATAAACAACTTAGTTAATTATAATATTTCTAATCGTCCTTTTTAATTATGTTTCACAAGTAAAATGTTGGTCATGCTGTGTTTCTAATTCACGGTAGCATGTTAAGGTGAAATATTTTTCTAAAACTCGCATTTCTATTATGGTTTTTTGTTTTTTATTTCCTTTACTTTCTCAAAAATTCATCATCCACTATTTTCTTTTTCGTTATTGAATAATTTTTGTAAAATCAACTTTTGAATAACGTAGTAGATGTGAACGATCCAAGTCACCTATTATTTCTATTTTCAACTTAATTTCATAAATCTTCTTTTATTATCTAGGACTCGCTTTTTGAAATTTTTCAAACCTTTGTTTTAAATAAATTCAAAAGCATGAAAATGATTTAGGCTGTTTTTGTTTTCGTTTGAGCTTTCCTACCAACCTAAAAACTTTTACCACTAGTTAGCCGTTTTTAGCCTTTTTTCGATTTCATTTGATAGCTCCTCCCTTCATTTTAGTTTCACCAAAGCAAAAATTTCAAACCTATCGAATCACACTAGCCTTTTTGAGTTTCATAAATTATTTTGACGATTTTGATAGGATATTTTGTGATTTTTGTGGGAGAAAGGTTTTTGAAAAAAAGTATGCTCAAAAGTGATGTTTATTTCTGTTTTGCCAATTCAAAAGGAAAATAAAAATATTTATGGCCTTTATTTTAAAAAAAAGAAAAAAAGTGAAAAAAGAAGAAAAAGAAAAAAATGTGTATATATATTTTATGAAAGTTTTTGAAACTCTTTGCTTTGGTTTAGTGTGATTTTAAACCTTCACGTTTATCTTTGAATTCCACTCCTAATCATATTCCTAAACCAAACGTTTCTGTCCTATTTAAGTCCTTTTGATTCACGCTTTTTGATTTTTATTTAACAATTAAGAAAAGAAAAGAAAAAAAAATCAGTTTTAGGTTTGGATTTAAACTAGATTTTTGTTAATTAAATTGATATAATTATAATGCGTTGCTTGGATCTAGTAACAACTTAATGCGTGTTTTTTATTTTCGTTGCTTTGCTTAAGTCTATTTAAAAAATTTCGTTAAAATTTTGGATGATTTGTTTTTATTGAGTAAAGTTTATAAAAGTTTTATCATACTTAAATAATTGTTTTAGACTTACATTTCACCTTCTCCCTACTGAGAATTTCGCATAGTACTTGTGTAGGCATAATTAAAACTTTTTGATTAGTCCTTTTTATAAATATCTAGTTTTGATATTTTTGCTTGGGGACAAGCAAAGCTTAAGCTTAGGGGAATTTGATAATACGTTTTGTAGCCTAAATTATTATCGTATTTTCTATTTTATATTGTACAAATCATGACTATAATTAGTTTTTTTTATCATTTTTATGTAAATATTATTGCCACTAACATTTTCTTGTCCTTTTGCATGTTTTTAGAAAATTGGTCAAAAATGACCTGACACGCCCCCCTGTCACGCCCTCCTTGGGCGTGACCTAGGGCGTGTCACCCGACCCCGAGGACTCCTGCTGGAAGGGACAGAAAAACGAACAAAACCGATGTCACGCCCCCCCTCACACGCCCTCCCTGGGCGTGTCACCAGGCGTGACCATGGGCGTGCCGCCCTCTGCCGCAAAGCCTGCCGCCGCATTAAATGTTGTTTCTCCATAGCACGCAAACAGAACAATCACGCCCCCTATCACAGGCATGACCTAGGGCGTGACATCAACTTTTCGGTGACTGACGGATTTCTAACCAATGCTTTGGACATGACATGCCTGTCACGCCCCCGCCCTCCTATACGGGCGTGACCTAGGGCATGACCACCGATGTACACAGGCAATGATCTTTCCCGCTAGAGTCCAGAGCCCGAGGTCAATATAGTACTGTCATGCCCCCTGGCACGCCCCCCTAGGGCGTGTCGGAGGGCATGACCAACCCGAGATTTTTTTCTATAAATTGAGACCCCCTTCCATTTCAGGAAGCTTTGGTTGAGAGGGGGAGGTGCTGCCCCTTTGGTTCTTGATCTTTTTATGCTTTTCTCTCTCTCTCTCTATCTCTCTCTCTCTTCCTTTGTAATTTTTGCTTAACCATGGTTTAATATTTAGTTGCCTTAGCTTTCCTTGTAATCTTTAGTCTTGTTTTAGTTGCTTAATGTAGGGCTAGAATAGGTTCTAAATTTCATGCACTTGTAATTTCAATTTCAATTAGTGTAACTCTCCTTTTCATTAATATAATAGTGTTGTTTTTCTTTCTCTACTTGTTTATTTGTGGTTTTATGCTCTACTACTCATTCCCCCTCCTCCACTCCATTATAATTAACTAATCCTCCTTGTACTCGATCTTGATGATCCGAGGTTAGAGCGATTAAGTTATGATGTTTTGATTAATCTTTACTTTTTAGGTTAGGGCCTTGAATTACTCTTGATTAATCACGGGTTGGAGGTATATTATCGATATATACCCTCCACCTTTGCTTTCATTCTAGGCTAGCCGAGAGGCCGATAGAATGAAGAGAGCATTCAAGAGTAAAGGGAGTTATACGCACCCCTCGAGAGAGGCAGACGTCAAAATTTGCCAGATTGGAGTAAAATTCAATAGTGGGGTTCACCGCGTAAAGCGAGTTTTAGGCCTCCGATTTAGACGAGAGTCGGTCGGACCTTCCTAAACTCAGTTGGGCACGACTTCGAGAGAAGCGTGTTCAAGCTTTAGGAACCTCCACGGTCAAGGACCTTTATCCTATTAAGTTTAGATTTTTATCGTATTTTCTTAATCGTCTTTAGCCGAGGTGATTCTTGATCGAGTGCATTTCCATTTCATAGTTTCAACCTTCTATCGTAATCTTTTTACTTAATAGCACTTTACTTAATTGTGGTAGTTCTCTTTCTAGTATAACTTTACTTCCTTCCTTGCAATTAGATTTTCTAAAACCCTAGTTTTTTCGTCAATAAGATAATAGCGTTCGTGTGAGTAAGCAGAGCCAACAGTTCGCGGATTTCAATACGACACTTGTGTCCCCTAGCTACAATTCGATAGGTATACTTGCCTCATTGGGTTGCTAGTTCGGTTGCATTTATTTTCTTCGAACCCTAGCGCGCAACACAAATCGACCACTAAACCTTACGCTGGACACTAACCTCCCCTCTGATACCAAATTGTAACACCTTCCCTATAATGACCATATAATATGGGCCCGGCCAAGGCCCCACAACATATAGACGCCACAACTTTAACATTATAAAGTGATATAAAAGAACAATAAATCTCAAAACTCATATCACAAATAGCAGAAACAAACAAACACTAGAAGTTATCCACTATCACAGGAATATTAAACAGTCCTTAAGGCCTTAAAATAATCATGAGTCCATAAAATGAAACAATAACAAACACAACCACGTGCTCTAGCACTCCTAGTCTACCTCAGCATGCAAGCTAGATTACAGTTCATGGAGCAACACATTCAACAAAACATAAGTAAATAAATGAGAATCCACTTTATGAGGCTTAGGCCTTCTTGGCCGACAAGTTTGCTCCCTCTTGTGATCCTTGCCCTGTAAAAATTTGTTATAATGTGGGTCAGCAAGGGATGATCTAGAATTTATAACCAACACATCTCCTCTCGGTCGTTCCTAGCAGACCCCGGGGCACTCCATCACCCTACAGGTCAGCATTTTGTATGCAAATTTATATAAAGATATAGAGTAAAGAAATAGGTTAGGATGTCACATACATCAAACACATTTCTAGGTTGATCAGTTAATAAAAAGGGTCTTACAATACAGCATGTATGCAAACCTGAGTTTCTCCCATGGCACCCAATAGCGCATGAATCTAACGCAACATCATGCATCATCGCATCACATCAAACGGGTAACTTACATTTCCACTAACGGCATTCAAACTGCCTCACGGAACTCTTGCCAAGGCCGCACCCACTCGTGGGTCTCAAGACCCTGGCTTGCATGCAAGCTCTGACTTCTCACGTCCGGATTCCGTCTCACAAACAACAAACCAATGCTATGAACCCTTGCTTGACCCTACCCGCACATGAGCGTCATTGCCCGGGCTTCTAAAAAGCTTCGCATTCTCCTCAATTTCTCAGAAGGGGACTTGTATCTCCAGGACACTCTCCACACATGACTTTCATGTCACATGCTAGCCAGCCGACCATAGAGACAAAGTCGCGCCTTCTCACATCAATCAACAAACATAGCCTTTCCCACTCTAATCCAGCATTTGTTCTTGCACAAAATAAAGGGGGCAAATATCACAAATTACTTCTTGCCGCAAACAGATTTCTAACAAAATCCTTAAAGCTTGTTATGCAACATCACCGAGTAGGACTAAAGGTCACGACTATGGCTTCACACACAAGGCCTAATCCACTAGCGGAGCAGATTTCTAATGCGACATAATGTCAGGAATAGACACAATCAACCCGTTGGCTCCTCTTAAATAATGTCAACCCGAACCCCTCTCATCTGAGAGATCTGATGCATAAATGCTTGACAGAAAGCAAGAATAAAATGGATACCATGCACGCATCCTAAAGACGGAGAGGAGAAATGTCGTTACCTTACGTCTCCTCTTCGTAGGCATGGAGATCTTGTTGCGCATGGATGAAAATATGCGCCTTTAAGTCCTCTCCACGGATATGACCTCGGTTTGATAAACGGAGCCTCGGAGCTTTGCTAATGGAGGAGAAAGTCCTTCTTCTTCCTCCTCCAAATCCTCCCTCCCAAACCATAACTCCCACTCAAAATGAGAAGAATAAGGGAAAACAACCCATTAGCCCTACTTAAGCCTCTTGGATGGAGTGTCCTGGGCCATTGGATTACATCCCAAGAAGGATCGGATTTCCTAAACTCAGCCATTATGATCTGCTCCCGCCTTCTACCGCTGGGTGGTAGCTACCTACCACACCACATTAACTTCCCGAGTCGTCGGTAAAAAAAATAAGGCAGTGCTACAACTAGCGGTAGTAATACCGTTGCACGGTAGCTCTCGCAAAGCTTTAGGCTCATTGCATTGGGCTACTACCGAGCAGTAATTAGAAAACGCCGCTCGCTACCACTTGATGCCTATCACTCAACGCACTCATTGCCTACCACACAACTCCTAAAGGTTACCACCAGGCGATAGCAACCTACTGCCGTACGGTAAAGTACTCAGTCTCAAGTCTAGAAAACTGGGGCGTTATATCTATAACCTTTGTTTGGTATTGTATCCATAATAACTAGATTTGTTTGAAGTCACCCTTGAACTAAGATGAATTAGGTTGTATTTGATTTCCTGTTCTAGTTATGTGTTTGTAGGACTTATTTCCAAGTGTAGACCAATGTCAGTCTACAATGGATCATCAAATATAGGACCATACAATGTAATTCCTCATTGTGTGATCCATGGTGTTGACTCATGTGTAGCCTCTCTATTTGGATACACTTCTTTTTCAAGAACTTGGTCTTATGAAGGAAGGCTTGATGTTGTTTGGAACGAAGAACTGTAGTTTCATAAAACTGAGAAAAATTCTAAGTGTTTTACTCGAGTGAAGTTCTAGTAGTCGAGTAGAAACCTTAGAAGCACTCGAGTAGATCTATTTATATTTCGTGTATGGAAGTGGTTCTTGAGAAGCCAAGTCCAACACTCGAGTACACCTGCTCTCCTTCTCGGTTAATCAATGTTTAAGTCTCAGAAATTTTCTAAGTTAAGTACTCGAGTAGTCTAGCTGGGTACTCGAGTAGTTGAGTAGCTTAATTCGAGTGATAGAAGATATATCTCTAAAAAATTCTAAGACCACTCGAGTGGCACATCCTTGTACTCGAGTAGTTCATTTAGTACTCGAGTAGTCTAGTTTCAGTACTCGAGTGATCGACATTTCCTCCAAAATTTTCTCCAAGTCCAAGCTCTCGAGAAGTTCAAGTCTACCTCTCGAGAAGTATATCTAGCACTCGAGTGATTTCTTAACCACTCAAGTGATTTATTTCTCTATCCATAATTTCCAGAAATATCCTCATCTCGAGTAGTGAAAGTCATTCACTCGAGAGCCAGTTAAATCACTCAAGTAGTTTATTTCTTACTCGAGAAATACTGAACAATTTTTCAAAAAATTCTTTAAGTTTCTATCAGATCAAAATTTTGAATTCCGTGATATGACTACTCCGCATGGCCATCATTAATGATGATTATTACCGTTAGGGAGATCTTATAAAAGGTTCTGTCATTGTGACTAACCCTAAGCGTGTTATTCTTATTTTCTGGTTCGGCCGATAATTCCATTTCTTCTACAGAAAGTCATCGCGCGTCTTCAAGAACACTAAGGGCTACTTTCGATCGAGATCGATTTGCAGATCAAGAGATTCATCATTATCCATCTACTCCTTGATTGTGTGAGTCAAAGTTTCTCAGAATAGATCTAGCCGAGAGTCTTTTTCTATAATTTCTGATAAAGCAGCAAAGTTTAAGAATTAAGACCATGGGAGAGATTTTCTGATCTGAGAAGATTATTGTTTGTATTGTACAAATTTCTTTTTAATCTTGTAGGAGATTATTCTCCGAGTGTAGGAGATTTCTTTTCCCAGTGTAGGAGATTTATTCTCCGAGTTATAGAAATTTTTCATCTTCCGAGTGTAGATTCCTTTTTGGATCGAGATTTTAGGAACATTATTCCGAGTGATAGGATTGTTTTCAATCCGAGATTAGTGGAGTAGTCGAGTCTAGTGTATTGTTAGATAAGTGAGTGGGAAGTGGACGTACCCAATATTGGGGAACCACTATAATTCTTTGTGTCCTCTGTGAATGCTTGGTTATTTTCCTGTGCTTAGATTGCTAAAGTTTTTATTCCGCAAAAAGACACACAACTCACTTATTCACCCCCCTCTAGGTTATTTAGGTAGAAAACTTGAACTCTATTTCAATTGGTATCATAGGGAGGTTGATCATTAAAAGGTTAACACCTTGATCAGATTTGACCCTTGTTGTCTTTTGAGAAATTCAAGCATGGACAGAGCCAAGGATTTCGCTAAGCTGACTTTGTGCACAAAGAACAATTTTGCTATGTGGAAAGAAAGGATAAAGTCCTTTATGGAAGCTTTGGATCCAAGGATCTTCATGATTGTTGAAGAAGGTCTTTATGTTCCCATGACCACCTCCACTATAGATGCTACAAAGCAAGTTCCTAAGAAGCTGATGGATCTCGACAAAGATGAGATTGCACTTGTCTCTTTAGACAAGAAAGCCAAAAATATTATAGCAAGTGCAGCCGATGATTCAATGATGCGGAATTTGATTCACTGCCAGCCTACTAAGGAGATGTGGTAGTCTCTTATCATCTTGATGGAAGTTATTGAAGAAGTTAGGGATGACTAAAGATCCCTTCTAAATCAAAAGTATGAAGCCTTCAGACAAGCACCCAAGAACACCATTGCTGATACATTTGAGAATTTCTTCAAGATAGTTAACGGCCAAAGAGTCAATGACCGAGTCTTCACCAACGGAGAACTGAATGACAAGTTCTTGAGATCCCTGACTACAGAATGGGATAACAATGTTTGTGCTATTTGGGAATTTGGAAAGCTTGCTGAGACTGACCTGCAAAATCTCTTCGGAAAGCTAATATTCTATGAGCTTCAAATCAACTCAAGAAAATCGGAAGAAGAGAAGAACAAGTATTCATCCAAGGAGAAGTCTATAGCTCTAAAGGAATACACCTCAAGGAAGTCTAAGGCTGCCTCCCCTGCCCCAGCACAAGAGGAAAGCGAAGAAGAATCATCTGAGCAAAGCACTTCAGGTTCAGAGCTATCTGAAGGAGAGTTCTCTCTACTCTCAAGACAGTTCAAGGAATTCTTGAACAAGAAGAAGCAATGGAGGGGCAAGGATGCCTCATATAGAAGTTCACGACATGATGGTGATCGCTACAAGAAAGGCTCAAGTATCCAGGACAGGTATAATGTTAAACCGAACAAACATATTTCTACTGATATCGTTTGTTACTATTGCAATAAGATAGGTCATGTTATTGTTGATTGCCCCCATAAGAAGGAGGGTAGAAGAAGAGACGAACAAAAATCTCATTACCATAAGAAGATGACAGAAAGAAGCCTTGTAGCCAAAAAGGGAAAAACCCTCAGCGACACTAACTCATCTGAGTCAAGTTTTGAAGAGGAAGCCTACATTGGGCTAATGGCACAAACTAACAAAGAAGAAGAGGACCAGTTCACTGGGGAGGTAAAATCCCACACCCCTCTTTCTGAATCTGATGATTCTGACCATGAGAATGAGGAATGTTCTTCTGACGAGGAATATAAACTCATGTCTTAATATAAAGAGTTAATCAAAGCCTATGACAAATGTCGTAGAGTGGCAAGAGCTCAGGCTAAGGAGATCAAATCTCTAAAGCATGAAGAGAGCAATCTGAGAGAGGAAATTGTAATGATGGACTCCCTCAAGAAAGACTTCTATAATTCTATGGAAGAATATAATAAGGCTCTCAAGCACCTCGATCTGAAAGAGGAAATCATCAAGGGGTTGGAAGAACAACTTGCAGCTGAAAAGAAACTTATTGAAGGTTTCTCCAAGCCCAAGATAGTTCTTCCGCTTGTTGCTGAATTATCTACTAAGGCCAAAGGAGCTGGCTTAGGCTATGTGGGTTCTCCAAGTAAATCTTCTAGGAGAAATAAAGCCCAAAGGAGAAATAAGGTGGCCAATAAGGCTCTGGCAAAGGAAAAAGGGAAAGCTCCGCTAGAACAAACTTCATTTAGGAGAGTTATCTTTCCGACGAATAAGTTTTATCTAGACTCGTCCTATGGTCACTTTGCAAGGATTACTTATGTAGAGCCCAAGTCCCATTACAAAGGATGGACCCGTCCCTGAGACTTTGGTGAGAGTGTCTTCAAGGCACCTTATGAGGAGATCACTTTTCAGAACTACGTACCTTATGATCATGGTCACAACATCAAGAAAGCTCCAAGGGTTAAACCCGTTGTAGAAAAGTCTACTAAGGAGAAGAAGTCATGTGATTTTCATCATCATGAGGCTTCTCCCTCCAACTCTACTTCCCCCGCTAGACCACAATCTCAAAAGGTCAAGCAGGAAATTGTTAGGCAAAGATATAACAGATTTGATTGTTGGTGCTGTGGCAGAATTGGTCACTTTTCCATTGATTGCTTGTTTAACTCCAGAAACTATGTTACCCCTCAGTTTATAAATGTAAGAAAGACCGCTCACATTGTTAATACATGTAGGTGGAGCAAGCGAACTAGAGACAAAGTACCCAAGCTAGTTTGGGTTCCAAAGGCAAATTGATTTTTGACTGCAGGTATGTCCAAAGACCACCAAAACTCCAATCTGGTACTTGGATAGTGGATGTTCTTTGCTCATGACCGGGAAAAGAAGCCTACTTCAGAATTACTCACCAGTCATGAATGGACCAAAGGTCATCTTTGGAGGTTTTGACTGAGGAATTACGAAAGGCTAAGGTATGATTACAAACGGTAGTGTATCTTTTTCGGATGTGGCTTATGTTGAACGATTGGAACACAATCTCATAAGAATAAGTAAACTCTGCGATAAAGGATACATAGTTTAATTTTATGTTGATAAGTGTTTGATAAAATTAGTCGACAATTTGGAAACGATTTTATAGGGCACTCGTAGTAGGATTATATTTTATTTAAATTTTATTTATATAGACTCTTCTACAGTAGTGTGTCTTTTTGCAAAAGATAGCGCATCTCTTGGTGACCAATGACACAAGAGATTAACACATATTAATATCAAAACTATAAATAAATTATTTTCTCCGAACTTAGTACGTGATGCCCCGAATGTTAAGTGTGATAAGGATAGACCTTGTCATACATGTGTGAAAGGCAAGCAAACGAGGGCCACTTTTAAAAGCATTATAGGCAAAGATTCTAATAGGTGTCTACACCTACTATAACATCCCATTTCCGACCATACCACTAGGAGTGGTTTTGTCATGACCAAGTCATGACAAACCACTTGAAAGCCCAAGGAGGCCAAGTGACCCGGGCTCAAGGTGAAAATCAAGTTGGTCTGCAAATAATAGGTTGGAAATTTACTTAAAACAGGATTTAGGATCGGGCGTTGAGTGCATCGAGTGCACTCAATGCCATGGGCTGAATAGCTTTGAGTGTGTTGAGTGCACTCAACGCCATCTTATTCAGGCAGGCTTTGGGCTCGGGCATTGAGTGCGTCGAGTGCACTCAACGCCATAAGCCGAATGGCATTGAGTGCATCGAGTGAACTCAACGCCATCATATTTAGGGAGGATTTTTGGGAAGGAATTGGGTGCATCGAGTGCACTCAATGCCAAAGGCTGGATGGCATTGAGTGAGTCGAGTGCACTCAACTCCATAAGCTGAATGGCATTGAGTACGTTGATTGCACTCAACGCCATCTTACTTGGGCAGAATGGAATTGAGTGCATCGAGTGCACTCAATGCCATAAGCTGCATGGCGTTGAGTGTGCTGACTGCACTCAACACCATCTTGCTTAGGCTGAATGGCGTTGAGTTAGCTGAGCTCACTAAATTCCATAGGCTGGATGACGTTGAGTGAGTTCAGCTCACTCAATACCATTTTACTTAAAATTTTCCTGGCGCTTTTGGTTTGTTTGCTCGTCTAGCTGAACCGGGCCGTTTCGGGAAGTGGGCCATGATGTGTTAAATTAGTCGTTTCTCTATTAAAACTGTATTAAGTCTTATTTAAATAAATATTAACTGGTCAAATGGAAGTATGCCACGTGGCCGGCGGTTATGAAAATGAAAAGCCATAGCCATGTCTGAGAGTCGGCTTTCATGGACACTGATGTCGCTTAAATGCCTTGGGATCCTTTCACTACTATTTTATGGATGGATTAAACTCCCCTAGTAAAGAGGAAGAGTTTCCAACCATTACCTTGCTAGTTTGAGCCATATTCATTCCCCCCACAACCATGGCCGAAATTGCTTTAAGGGACCATTAATGGACACCATCAGTTAGAGCTCTCCCCTCCCCCCATTTTACTGATTTAAAAGCTTCCCTAGACCTCAAGCCTTCGTTTCCACACCTTGCTCGAAGGAGACGAGAGATTTTTTTGTGTTGTTGAAGAGCGTGGGCGATACCTCCACCGCTCATGGCCTTCCGTCGATCGGCACGACTCCAGCCCGCGAACAAGCTCCTCCACTCCTCTCTCTCTACAAGTAAATCTTAGCCTTCTTTAGGATTAAGAATCGGGCTCAACTGAGCCCGATCGGGAAGAGGTGGTCTTCCTGGTTATTTACACAAAAGAAGGCATGTCGGGTTCGCCAGAAAACGCCCCTCCAGCTGCTGCGCCGCCGCCCGGCGATTGCCACCACCTTAACAGAGGTGGTGGTTAAGGTGGCAGGCCAGGGACTAGGCTGGTTTCCCGGCGGTAGCATCTAGAATGCACTCTAGGTCGGGCTAATCTCAGCCCATGGCTGGAGGAAGAAGCCGATCCCAACACTGTTGGATCTGCATCAAGATGTGCGCTGATTAAAATTATTAATTCCTTTTATCCAAATTTTTGTCCCATTTTCTGGATGATTTTTGAAATAATTATTAAAACTAGGTAGGCCCCTCTACTGGAAATATGAACAACATGAAGGTTGTAGGCCGTGAAGTCTAGTTTTATTTAAAATTTATATGGACCCAGTTGGGTAAGTGGTTCAACCACAACACCCATTTTCGTGGAGTCTATACCTAGGCTAGACAAGATAGTATTTTGAATACCCCCACTAATCCAGCCATTCAAATGACCTAAAATTTTGGATAGGGCTTACTATTACATATACCAAGAACATAACCGAAAATGAGGATTTTTGGGAAACAATTTTCTATAGTTTTTGGAAAAATTTAATAATCCTTATACAATTTAATTAGGTGTCTTAAATAGCTCAAAACCACCTAATATTTTCGAGGGTGATCTTGGGGGATGTCATAAGGCTCTTGTAAAAATCTCAGCCCAGTTGAGTTTGATTTGAATATGTTTTGTTGTAACTAAAGTTTGGTCTCCTAAGGGATAAATTAGGGCAAGGAGTATTTGGGGCTTGGAAGAGCCAATTCTCACCCAAATTGGTTGGGACCTTGGCCAGAGCCCCATGGTCAGTAAACATACACCCTTATGGAGTTTGAGATGTATTGGGGTGGGTTAGACCTAGAACCCTAGTTCAAACCCTAAGGTTGAACTTTGGAGGTTTGTGAAGGACATACGGTGATATGTCCTTGTATGGACTTGATATTTACAATATATATTTCTAGGGTGGTTAAACACCCTAGGAAGTGATTGGGTAGTGGTTAGACACAAATACCATGCATAAACCACTTAATAAGTATTTAGGTCTTTACAACCTAGGAATTTTTATAATGAGTCATATGACCTTGATTCATAGTGAAACTTTAGAAGGAGTGTTTCCATAGTGATTTTCATGTCTGGGAATTTTGTTATGAATTATAGATCAATAAATATAGTACTTCATTTACAAACCATCAAATTATACTTTCAACTTAGGAATTTCTTATGGATTAATCACTCACTAGAATCTTATGAAATTTAGTTAGAGGACCTTTTATGATGTTATAAAGCCTTGTAGATTTTTGTGGAATATTTGGAAGTCTTGTTATATGGATTGCTTCACAAAGTGATACTTTTCATGTAAAACCATTTGAATTAATTTTGGTACCTAGTAAGCATGAAAAATTATGATATTTGCTAAGAGGTCCTATTTGGTCACCTTTAAGATTCAGTAATTTTTCTATAAATATCTGATGATAAATTGTATTACTTACTCTTTATTCATGATGATTGGATTTACTTTAGATTAATTAATTAGAAGCCAAAGATTTATGGAAAATTATTGAATTTTATATTTATTAGTAACTCTCTGTTATCTAGTGTTCATAAATTTCTGGTGGCTATTACTTGAGAAAATATTGTACATCATGTTCAATTCAAGCATGGAATGGATTGGTAAGAAATTAATTAAATATCATACAAATTAGGAAAAATGTGAATATCTGGATTTAGGCTAATTATGTCATGATAGACTCCTAGTAAATAACTTAGGTCATTTGGATAAATATTTTGAGTATTTCCCATTATATACATCATATAGCATATGATGGTCTGCGTTTAGTAAAAACTGCAGGAATCATATTATGGTGCAAAATGATCTTAGGGAGATGGCATATTAGTGTATTTATTTGTTAAGTGATATGAGGAGTCATGATGAGGAGTGAGAATTCTGGCTAGTGTTTAGAGGTGCTCAGGTACGATGAAACATTGTCTACCCCGTAGGAGAGAAAGTGTCAAATACACTAGGGTTAGAACTAATATAACACAAGAGATATTGGGAATAGGGTAATAAACAATAATATTAAGTGCCTTGCGATAAGTAACGATGGCCTTCAACTACCATCATAGTTCCTAGTGCCCTTTGAGAGCCCTTCACGGGGTATGCCGGAGGCAGTCCTGGGCTAACGTAAACCGTAGGAATAATTAACTAAAAGAGCAACTAGTATAACTAGGGTTTTACATGCACTGTAACATCTCATTTCCAACTAGACCCCTGGGAGTGGTTTTGTCTTAACATAACCTTAGGAAGCCCAGAAATTGAAGTTTGTCGACCAAGATTTTGAGTCAAGGGGTGGTCACGCACGTGACCGACCCGTCACGCCCGTGACCTAGGGCGTGACCCCCTTCGACGATCGTCGACCTCAGGAAGACGATCGTCGAGCTCAGAAATTTCAAAATAGGTCAGACATGCCCGTGACCGATCCGTCACGCCCGTGACCTCTGAATGGCGTTGAGTGAGCTAAGCTCACTCAATGCCGTGGTCTGGATGGCGTTGAGTGAGCTTAGCTCACTCAAAGCCATAAGCGGGATGTCGTTAAGTGCATTGAGTGCACTCAACGCCAGAAGTTGAATGGCGTTGAGTGCACTGACTGCACTCAACGCCATCTGGTCTCGGCAGGTTAGCGTTTAGTGAGCTGAGCACACTTAACGTCGTAGACTGGATGGCGTTGAGTGAGCTTAGCTCACTCAACGTCATAATCTGTCAGGCGGGATGGCGTTGAGTGCGTTGAGTGCACTCAACGCCATAAGTTGAACGGCGTTGAGTGCACTGACCGCACTCAACGCTATTTAGTGTTGTCTGGATGGCGTTGAGTGAGTAGAGCTCACTCAAAGTCATAATCTTGACGGCGTTGAGTGAGCTAAGCTCACTAAATGCCATAACCTGGACGGCATTGAGTGAGCTAAGCTCACTCAAACCCATAATCTGGATGGCATTGAGTGAGCTAAGCTCACTCAACGCCATAACCTGGACGGCGTTGAGTGAGCTTAGCTCACTCAAAGCAATAATCTGGACGGCGTTGAGTGAGCTCAGCTCACTCAGCGCCATAATCTGGACGGCATTGAGTGAGCTAAGCTCACTCAACACCATAATCTGGACAGCGTTGAGTGAGCTCAGCTCACTCAGCGCCATAATCTGGACGGCATTGAGTGAGCTAAGCTCACTCAATTCCATAATATGGACGGAGTTGAGTGAACTAAGCTCACTCAATGCCATCGTTTAAAAGGGGGTTATTCTGGATGGCGTTGAGTGAGCAGAGCTTACTCAGCGTCATAATCCGGATGGCGTTGAGTGAGCTGAGCTCACTCAACGCCATAGTCTGGAGGCAATTCTGATGTCGTTAAGTAAGCAGAGCTCACTCAACGCCTTAACTGGGATGGCATTGAGTGAGCTGAGCTCACTCAACGCCGTAACTGGGATGGCGTTGAGTGAGCAGAGCTCACTCAACGCCATTTTACTTAGAATTTTTCTTGCATCTTTTTTTGGCTGTGTGCTGGTTCAGCTGAACCAGGCCAGTCTAGGAAGTGAGAATGCATTTTTGGGCCGTTTTCTCTTATTAAGACTTAATTAAGTCTTATTTTATGAAGTTTGACCGACTGTGCTACGTGGCAGTCGTTTCCTCCTCCTCCAGCCATGGCCGAGCCCCAGCCTTCATGGCCGTCAATGGCATTTGATGTCATGGCCTTCCCTCTTCCCATTGAAATGGCTGGATTCAACTCCTCTCAGGGAGATGAGGAGTTTCCAGCCCTCCTCCAGCTGTTACAAGCCGTTTCAGCTCCCCTCCACCATGGCTGAGCTTGCTCTTGAAGAGGCAATAATGGCTGGACAGCCTATAACCTCCCACTCCCCATTTCTTCCCTTTAAAAAGGTCCCTTAGGCTCAGAGATGAAGTTTCCCACCCTAACCCGACAGATTGAAGCTTGTGATGCGCTGTATAAGGATTCCGGTGATGCCACCACCGCGCAAATAGCATCCCGACGATCGGCTCGACTCCAAACCTCGAATAAGGTCCTCCTCTACCTCTTATTCTATGAATAGATCTTAGAAATCATTAGGAGAGATATCGAGCTCAAAAGAGCTGGATCGGGTGAGCATTTCCATGGTTTTTCTGAAATTTCATGGTGGCGGGTTCGCCGGAAACCGCCTCTCCGGCGGCCGTGCCGCCGCCCGACGGTAGCCCTCACCTCAACAGAAGTGGTGGTGGTGGTGGCCGGTCAGGGAGATGGCTGGGTGGCCGGGAAATAGTTTTAGAAAAGCTACAGGAAGTGTTTGTTTTTCTGGTGCTGTTCGGGTTCGGGTAAAGAAGAAGATGAGCAGTAGCATTTTATTATATTATATATTGTATAGTTATGAATTAATCCCCCTTTACTGTGCACTAGGTTTAAACTGAAAATTATAGCCCGTAGGGGCTTAAACATAAAAAGTGGTCAACATAGAAAATGTAGCCCTTGAAGTCAAGTTTAATTCAAAATTTATTGCACTCAATTTGGAGTCCTGGTTAGACCACAGCACACATTTTTGTGAGGTCTATCCATAGGGTTGTCTTGAGATTGATTTGGATTCCCACATCAATCCAGACATTCAAATGACTTGAAATTTGGGATATGGGCTATTATTAGCCATACCTAGGACTTATCCAAAAATCAGAATTTTTGGAGAATATTTTTCTATAGTTTTTGTAAAAATTTAATAATTCATGTATAATTTAATTAGGTGTCATAAACACCTCAAAATCCACCCAAATTTGGGTGGGAGGTCTTAATAGGAATGTTAGAACTCTGGTAAAAATTCCACCTCATTTGGAAGTGTTTTGATTAGGTTTTAACTCGACCCTAGTTTGGCCCTTATAGTGTTAATTAGGTCAATCCATTCCTTTTGGGATCAGAGTGGTCAAACAACCTCAACAGAGGCTAATATTTTGTCCAATGATTTGTTTGGGCATGACACACCCTCAAATGTAAATTGGAGTGGTTTGGGATAGGGTAGCCCTAGAACCCATGGGTAGTTCCCTTAATGGTGACTTGGTGAGTTGTGAAGATCATGGGGTCAAATGACCTTGGACTGAGTTGAAATTTGGTGGAGAGGACCATAAGGGTACTAAAGTCCTCTGGTCAAAATCTTAGGGGCTTTAGAGATAGTTAGTCCACCTAGAACCCTAACCCTAGTTTAAGTCACCAACATTAATTTGAACTATTATGCTATCAACTAACTACAAATCAAATATAATTTGGGCAGGATGATTTTCTGGTCTAAATGGCCATGATATAATTTTGTTGGGAATTTTGGGTTAATTTATACAGTACTTCATTTACAACTCTAGTTGTTCCCTAGATATTTATTTTGATGATTCTGCAATTTCTGTTAACTAGAAGTAATGAGATCTTGGATTAAGGCATATTATAGCATGTTATACCTTCTCTATTTTTCTTGGGAGTTTTATCTGATTACTTTGGGTACTTGCTTCTTTAACTTACCATTTTAGATATGTAGTCAAAAATACAAATAGTGCGCAATTATTAATTGTAAAATTATGAAATTTTGTCAGTGGGTGTTTCAAACCATGATAGTCACCCTGTAATTATCTGTGGATTTTTAGATAATTAAAAATAGTACCTCATTCACTAAGTTAGGAAAATTAGTGTTTTACATTAAAAAAAATTCAGAGCCCAAATATTAGAGAAAAATTATGGGACTTGGTTTGTGATCGTTTTATGTCACCATGAAGCTTATATAATTTTCTTGTGATTTTTAGATACATATTTACAGTACTTGCTTCATAATATAGTAAAAGTGGCCTAAAATGGTAAATGAGGAAATGTAGGCCTAAACACCTCTTAAATTTCTAAAAATTTGGAATTACTGCTTAAATGCCACATAGGATTTTTACTGATTTTTTTGTGATTTAGTGTTGGCTCATTAGTGAACTTCATGTTCATACTAGGGCATTGGGAGGCTGAGAATAAATAAATTAAATGCCAGATGAAATAGGAAAATTATTATTTTCTTGATTTAGACAAATTATGTCATGGTAGACCTCCAGTAAATATTATAGGAGATTCGAAAGATAATTTGGAGTACCACCCCTGACATACCTGATAAAGTTTAGCATGGTCTGCATTTAGTAAAACTGCAGAAGCTGAACTAGAGTGGGTAATGAACTTGGGAAATAGAATTTTGGTTGTTTGCTGGTTTGGATAGGGTGAGTTAAATCAAGTTCATTATTGGAAGTCAGGACGGGTAGGGTGTGAGATTGACTAGTGTTAAGTGGTGTTCGGGTTCGACGGAAGATCGTCCTCCCCGAAAAGAGGAAGAGTCAAAGTCACCCTAGGATTAGCACACTGTAATATGAGAAGGGAATTGGTTAAGGGAACCAATCAATTACAATAAGTGCCTTGGAAAGGGAGTTTTGGGATTCACCCCATCATAGTTCATAGTACCGCTGCGAGCCCTTCACCTGGTAAACCTCGGGTAGTCCAAGGTTAACCTTAAATCTTAGGAATTAAATGATCAAGAGTAACCCTAATAATAGTTGCACCTCACACCTACACATGTACACTTAGGAAGAAGAATTGGCATGGAATGGGTAGAGTAGGTCCGTGGTCTAAGGGCCTACTAGTAATGTCAATGGTATGGTTTGTGAATGTGAAGTCCAGGGAGCTGGATGCTCGGGGACTTGGTATAAACTTTGAAGTCCAGGGAGCGGGATGCTCGGGGACTTGGTATATGCTTGGTAGCCTGGAGAGCTGGAGGCTCGGTTACATGAGAACTTGTACAAATATAACTGTCATGATTGCATGTGCATAAAAGTGGTGGGTCATCGGTACTGGACGATCGATCTCACTGACGTCGGTACGTTGACTCGGCAGTGTGGGACACTTAGCCAAAGAAAGCCTTGTGGATATAGCCAGCACTAGTACGCGGATACTCTAGGTTGTGTTCTTCTAGGGGCGTACGGAAGGGCTAGGCCTGGTAGTGTGGTTACCCGCCTAGGAGAGGGGGGCCCGACCCACTGTCTCCATTTGCCACCACGGAGGTTCCTGGGGGTGAAGCTAGCTGCCCGAAAAGGGGAAACTAAAGGTCTATGCGCATGGAGTCGTGTGGGTGTGTTGCACTTGCCTGTGCATTCCATAGCATATTTGCGTGTCATAGCATAAACATTGCCACCTATCGTATAAGATGGTATGGGACATTTTATACGATAGGCCCTGCAAAACGACCCCTTGGTCTATAGGGGTAATCCCTATAAATCAATGGTTATATTTCTTGTGCTTTTACTTACTTGCTACTCCTTACTGTTTGATAACCGACACCCCAACGTATAAGTGGTATGGGACACTTTATATGATGGGAGCCCTGCAAAAGATCCCTTGGCTTATGCGCTTCCGCATAAGTTAAGGTTACCTTTCCTACTTTCTGCTTCTGTCATATTTACTATGTAATTGCTAGCATAGGCCCGCTGTCACCTGCTATTTACTTATTCTCCACCTTCATGTCCTTCCCTTTCTTCCTCTCCGCTCGGTACCTAGGAGCCATGGGGGAAGGGGTAGGGGATGATAGGGCTTAGTCTTTTAGACTAACAGTTTTCGAATCACAACATTTTAGGTGTACCATATGGAAGGGTCACAGGTTTTGCAGCTTCTGATAGAGTTGACCCCGCGACCGTGTTACCATTGTCACCAGCCGGTACAAACACGGGTCAAATGCCCCTTGATGGGTGGGATTCCACCAGCTCAGCAGCTAGGAGGATGAAGACGTAGATGCAGACGTGGATTGCGAGGCGGCGACTGCAGGCCGAAAAGGAAGAAGCACCCAGAGATACAGTACCAGCAGAGTACGGAGTCAGTGGAGATGGGCCAGTCTTGCTTGGGTGCTCTCGGTTCAGTGACAGTTACGGTGACACTAAGTTTTAGTTTTTCTTCCACGAGTGACTTGTAGTGAGGATTACATGTACTGGACATAAGGCCTCCTTTTGTACTCTGACTATTATTATTGTGGACTCTCCCTTCGTGGAGATTTATTTTTATACATTTGATTATGGTGGACTAGTTTTATGATTACTTATACTACTGTTCTGCGATCGATTTGGCCGGCAGGATCGGCATTTTGTAGTGACGACCTTCCCGGGCGTGATGGTGTCACCGCAAAGCGGCGGTTCTGGGCCTAAGACCCCGGTGTTCGAAAAAGAAAAAAAATGGGGTCTTACATGTACACACCCTGGTAGCTTGGGAGGTTGAATAGGTTGGTTTTATTGCCATCCGGACGATTGCTTCAGAATGTAGATACACGGACGGGATAGTCCGGGGAGTCGGGGGCTCGAGGGTTTGGATATAGAATAAGGTGGTGGGTCTTCGGTATTTGACAGTCGTTCAGACCGACGTCGATACGTTGACTTGGCGGTGTGGGACACATAGCTAAAGAATGTTTGGTGTATATAGCCATCACTAGTACGCGGATACTCTAGGTTGTGTTCATCTAGTTGCGTACGAAAGGGCTAGGCTGGGTAGTGTGGATACCCTCCTTGGAGTGCAGGGCCTGACCCACTGTCTCCGTTTGCCACTACGGAGGTTCCTGGGAGTGAAGCTAGCTACCCGAACAGGGGGAACTAAAGGTCTGTGCACATAGAGTTGTGTGTATGAGTTGCACTTGCATGAATCATGGAATAGCATTTCTCTACACTCATATTTGCATATAACCAACACCCCAACGTATAAATCGGTATGGGACTTTTTATACGATGGGAGCCTTGCAAAAGACCCCTTAACTTATAAGTTTGTATGGGCATTCAAATAAGTTAAGGTTACTTACTTGGTTTCTACCTTGTCTGAAGGATCAAGCGCATACCCAACTGCACCAAAAGCCCGGACTGTTGGAGAGGGAGCTACTTAATTTTTTATATAAGTAGCAGAGCGCCACGGGTCAAGTGATGGAACGCCAGACCCAACAATCCCCCCCCCGGCGTCCAGCACAACCTGTCGGCTCAGAGGCGGGGTTACCATATGGCCCACATGGCTCAGAGGTGGGGTTACTACATGTCCACGGTTTCCTGACCCACCGGACCCACACAGGTAGAAGGGAAAAATCAGGATTTAATAGCGCCCCCCCGGTCTTGAACCCGTGACCTCCTCTGATACCAATTGAAGGATCAAGCGCATACCCAACTGCACCAAAAGCCTGGACTGTTTGAGAGGGCGCTACTTAATTTTTTATATAAGTAGCAGAGCGCCACGGGTCAAGTGAAGGAACGCCGGACCCAACATTGTCTTTTATTACATTTGCTGTGTATTTTACTTATTTACTTTACTGCTCACTATTGTACAACTGCTAGATTAGTTCCATTGTCATCAGCTTTGCTTACTGTTCGCCAATGTAGCTTCCGTTTACTCCTCTCCGCTCGGTGCTTAGGAGCCGTAGGGGGAGGGGTAGGGGATGAGAGGACTTAGTCTTTATGACTAATCGTTTTCGGACAACAACATTACAGGAGCTCCGGATGGAGGACAGGGACCAGCACCAGCAGAATATGGTGTGCATGGAGGTGGGCCAGTCTAGTTCCGGAGCACCAGTGAGCAGATCAGTGAGTGTTCAGTACTATCTTCTAGCTTCTGCGAGAGATTGTAGTGAGGATTTGATGTACCGAGCTTAAGCCCGTCTATATTTCATTTGTACTGATCTTTTCCAGTACTCCCTTTTCAATATATTTGGACTGGCTGTGATTTTTATTTAAATGTGATTCTATGGATATGTTTACATTCAGTGTATATTTACTACTCTTTCTTGTGATCGAAAAGGCCGACAGAATTATCATTTTGTAGTGGTGGACTTCCCTAGTGTCGGTTCCACCG
The DNA here is from genome assembly GCA_039513925.1 of Platanthera zijinensis. Taxonomy (NCBI): domain Eukaryota; kingdom Viridiplantae; phylum Streptophyta; class Magnoliopsida; order Asparagales; family Orchidaceae; genus Platanthera; species Platanthera zijinensis. The sequence goes on from CM077078.1 coordinate 129,267,206, forward strand.
CAAAATGGCAATTCTAGGCATAAGATCCTAGTGGTTTAAAAAGAAAAAAAATGGGGTCTTACAGGTGGTATCAGAGCAGACCTCTATCGAAAGAGAAGTAGTCCACAAAAACACTGGGCCACCCCGTACGAGCTTAGTTTGCGGACAAAGTAGCAGTGGAAGCAGTGGTGTGCCGATAAGGGAAATCACATGTAAAATTCCAATCTTATTCCATTCATATATTCCATTCATACGCTATCTAACAAATGGAATTTTCCTTGTAGCCTACAACGGACCCTACTCCACAGTAGGGGACACCTCTAGCTCCAAATATTGTTCCACCTCCACCAGCACCTGCTCCGTTTCAGTAGACGGAGATGGGGCAAACACTAACGACAATTATGGAGGCCTTCAGAGCTCAACAAGCCCTGACTCCACTTCCAAACCCCGGGGCTAACTTGATGAGTGTCTTACGAGGAATTTCCCCTCCAACCTACATGGGGACGGAGTCGACAGTTCACACGGAGGAAAGTTTAGAGACCATCTATGAGATGCTTGCAGGGATTTGATTCCCCACTTAGGAGGCAGTTGCTTTGGCAGTCTCCTACCTTGAGTCACATGGAAAGAGGTGGTGTAAGTCACAGCTGGACACCACTTTTGCGGGTATGGATTGCGCAGATATTACTTGGGAGGAGTTCAGAGCAGCACTCCTTGGACATTTCGTACCTCATTCGGCTAGGGACGAGCTGGAGGTTAGGTTATTGCGGTTGAGGCAGGGGACCATGACAGTGCTGGAGTATTATCAGGAGTTTACTCACTTAGCCCTCTATGCATACGCTTATCAGTTTGACGACGCTGGCTATGTTAGGAGGATCTACAAGGGGCTGCAAGATGACATGAGACAGGCCCTCCTCTTTGTCTCCGAGGGAAGTTTGGCAAGGATTCTATAAATGGCAAAGAAAAGAGAAGCAGATCAGCTTAAAGTCAAGAGCCAGAAGAGACCTGTTACGATGCAGTGATTGGAGGTTGTAGGGACCGTCCTCGAGGCTAGGTCATTGGGTAGAGAAGGATTGGGGATCAACCCCGTCAGGAGATTGGATAGGAGCAGAGAAGTCAGGGGGTATTGTCTCCCCAGCCTTTATAGATGCTCAAGATGCCAAGAAGAGCATAGCACGACCCGGTATGCTTCCAGTGCAATCAACCAAGGCATATCAAGAGGAACTGTCCTATTAGGCGAGCACCCCCACCAGCACTTTAGGGCGCTCCACCACCCCGGCAGTTTGGTGGCCGAGGACACGACCGAGGATGAGGATAGCGGGGCAGAGGTCACAGGCCAGAGATGGAGCAGGTATATGCTCTAGACCTAGCATAGCCCCGGAACCCGGAGTAGGTTATAGCAGGTATGCCAGTATATTTAATTCATTCCTTCCTAGAAACTAGTTTTCATAGGCATAGACTAGTTAGAAATTAAGAGAGGAAAAAAAACAATAACTTGAATACTAAAACACTTAATCACTACAGGCATAGTTTTCATCAGGGGCAAGCCCGCTCACACGCTCTTCGACACCGGTGCTTCGCACTCTTTTGTGTTGGAAGATTTTGTGAAAGGACTGGCAAGCGTGGAGCATTTCACAGGAAAGGTGATGAGGGTGAGTCTACCTGCTGGATGAGAACTAATTACCTTTGCTCATTGCAATATGGAGGCGGAGATCGACAATAAGGTGTTTGAGGCACCAGCGACGATCTTAAGGATGCTAGACTATGACCTGATCCTTGGCATGACATGGCTGCACTAGAACCATGCTTAGATTGACTGCTTGTCGAAGAGGATCACCGTGAGGCACGGGGACCTACATGTTATTATCATCTGTACAGGCCATCAAGTCCCACCAGCAGGAGGAGGAAGTTTATCAGGTTCTTTTTGCGGCGGTCGTGGCCAAGGATCCTATTTCAGATATTCCTGTGGTGCTAGACTTTGCCGACGTATTTCTAGAGAAGCTACCAGGGCTACCCCCGCACCGAGAGAAGGATTTCAAGATTCAGCTCGTACTGGGGGCTAAGCTGGTATCCAGAGCTCCTTATCGAATTTCCCCGAAGGAGTTGATGGAGTTTCAAAGCTAGCTTCAGGAGTTAGTGGAGGCCGGGTTTGTCCGGCCTAGCTCTTAACCATGGGGAGCTCCGGTGCTATTTGTCAAGAAGAAGGACGGGACTCTTTGGCTGTATATTGATTACCGGGCCTTGAACAGGCTAATGGTCCGGAATACGTACCCCTTGCCAAGGATAGACGAGCTATTTTACCAGCTGGAGGGAGCTCATTGGTTCTCAAATCTGGATCTGAGATCGGGGTACTACTAGATACGAATTCGGGAGGAGTACATCCCGAAGACGGCCTTCAGCAGTAGATATAGATTGTACGAGTTTATCATGATGCCCTTCAGCTTCACGAATGCACCCTCCGCTTTCATGACCCTGATGAACCGGGTGTTCGAAGAGTATCCTGATGTCTTCGTTATTGTATTCATTGATGACATCCTTATCTATTCGAGGATGGAGGAGGAGCACGCGAGGCATCTGGCTTTTACATTGGAGAAGCTCCGAGAGCATAAGATGTATGCTTAGTTTAGCAAGTGCCAATTCTTGATAAAGGAGGTGGCCTTTTTGGGCCATGTCATCAGTGGAGCAGGTTTGGCAGTAGATCAAGCGAAGGTCCAGGCAGTACGAGATTGGCCACCACTGAAGACGGCCTTGGATGTTTGTAGTTTCTTAGTACTTGCCAATTTTTATCGGAAGTTTGTAAAGGGGTTCTCTCAGATTGCCCTCCCTCTTACGTCTCTAACGAAGAAGGAGTCTCCTTTTATTTGGACTCCAAAATGCGAGTCTGCTTTTCAGGAGTTGAAGGATCGGCTTACCACAACTCCTATCCTTGCTTTTCCTTCAGGGAAGGAAGGATTCCAGGTGTACACGAATGCTTCCTATCAGGGGATGGGTGTCATTCTGATGCAGAACGGGCACGTAATAGCATACGTCTCCGGTCAGCTGAAGAAGCATGAGCAGAACTACCCGGTGCACGACTTAGAGATGGGGGAAGTTATTTTTGCTCTTAAGATCTAGCGACATTACCTCTACGGGGTTCACTACGACATTTTCTCGGACCACAAGAACTTGAGATACGTAGACACACAGAAGGAGCTGAACGAAGTGAAGCTGGGTGGAGTTCATGTCGGACTACCAGTATACCATGCACTACCATCCCGGGAAGGCAAATATGGTCGCAGACGCTCTGAGCTTGAGAGCGAGTACGTCAGGAGTAGGCCCGCAACTGATGGCCTTGGTGTTGGTTAAGTCATTTGACGAGATGCAGGTATCAGTAGTGTCCGAGGATGACCCGGAGTTAGACATGGAGTACCTGGGATTAATGGTTACCACTTATTATATTCGGGACCGCATCAGAGATGGGTAGAGGCTGGATGCGAGAGCTGAGCTGATATTTAGGGACTTGGAGGAAGGAACGGCAGAGGATTACTTCTTGAGGGATGGGCTCCTATGTTTTAGAGTGTTGGAACACCCTATTACTAATTTGGGTAAAGATCACTATGTTTGTCTTAGGAAACCAGGTTTACCTAGTTGTATAGTTGTAAAGGACAACATTAGAATGAGTCTAGGGCTTAGAACTTAGGTTTGAAGCTGCCCCCAGGACCATCCCAATATCAAGGATATAGAGCCAAGTCTAAGGCAATTTTCATCGAGCTCCGGTCGACGAAACGTCGAACTCGGTTCGATGCTCTCTGAGCTCAACTTGATAAATCGTCGAACTCCGGTCGACGATCTTCGAGCTCAGATCGACGATCTGCTTTCAGACAATTTTGGTTAGTCGTGGAACTGCATTCTACGTTTTTCCAGCTCAGGTCGACGATCTCTCTTCTGCTATTCTTCAGGTCGCTGAGCTCGGTTCGACGATCTTCGAGCTCAGTTCGACGTTTTCTGTCTATCTGATCTGTTTCCATCTCTGAGCTCAGTTCGACGATAGTAGAACTCAGATCGATGATTTTTCTGAGAGATCAACGATTCTAAGGATTCAAATGCTGCCAGTCTTTGGAATGTTTTTGAAATCTCTCAGCATTTATGATAAGGAGATCTGCCAGCCGTTTGTCTTTATTCTGGAGCAAGTTTCAAGGAATTATTCAGGGAATGTTTTATTGGACCTTCCTCTAGAAGACAAGACTCTTTATGGAAGACATTTATGACTGCCAACGGCTATCCTTGACAAGAATTTTTCAGAGAATAAGATCCTCCTTTTTTTGTCTTCAGAAAAATAGAGAGAATATACAACACCCAGAGAACACAACAAGAAGAATTAAGCTGTGACAGATAACAAGTGATCATATTCTGAAGAATCAGAATAACAGTCTTTTTTCTTACAGAAAAGTGATCACAGCCTCATCTCAAGAACTCCAGACACCTCATCTTTCAGCCTTTTTGCTGAAACAATCCTTTGCTGGAGATCTAAAGTTCTGAAGGCCTATCACCCTAGAGCAAAGCTTCCATTCCTGAACCTGTCTACAACTCAGGGGGAGCTTTGACAACAAAAGATCCACTAGTCTTCTCTAATTTGATTTGAGAACAGAGAAGACAACTTCACATCTTTATCTTTTCTTTTTCTGCTGTAAAAGGGTTCTTGAACTCCCTTCAAAAGTTCTGTCTGGTTCTGAGAGCCTTGTCAAAACTCAGTGGTGGCAAGACACCTTATCAAAAAATCCAGTTTTGGTTTTTGAGCACCTTATCAAAAGCTCATTGGTGTCAGGACACCTGATCAACTCATCCTGAGTAGATTCCTACCAAGGGTGGTAGAAGAGTGGATGAACCCAGGTGTTTAGGGAACCACTATATTTCCTTGTGTCTTCTGGGTTGTTTGTGTGATTGATTTGCCGTGTGCTGTGCTCTTTACTTCTTTGTTTTTAACTCTTCATTAACACTCTACACTATACTATAAATTGAATTTTATATTTGCTGATCAATTTCAACTGTGAAATTAAATTAAATAAACTCTATTCACCCCCCTCTAGAGTTGAGATAGATCTTACCCTCCCTTTCAATTGGTATCAGAGGCAGGTTGGTTGCTCACACAGGCTAACACCTGAACCAAAAGATCCTTGATAAGATCAATCTCTTAAGAGGGTTATTTTCTTTATATCTTATATTATTCAAAGACATGGCACAGAACAAGGATTATGCAAGCACCAGACCTCCAGTGTGCAATCTATCTAAGTTTGCACTCTGGAAGGCAAGGATTAAATTATACATGAACTCTATTGATGAAGATATTTTCAATTCTGTCTTGACAGTTTGTCCAAGTCCACCAGCAAGCTCAAGCACAAATGTTGTTCCACCTCCCTCAGGAACAGATGCAGACATAAAGAAATGGAAAACTGCAGATGCAAAGGCCATGAACATCTTAGCTCAGACAATGTTTGATGAGATATTTCAGAAAGTAGCTGACTGCAACTCAGCCAAAGGAATTTGGGACAAGCTCTCTGAAATTGTCTCAGGGTCTGCTGATGAAAGGAAAGACAGGAGATCTCACCTCATAACCCAATATGAGAATTTCAAGAAAGGAGAGAGTGAGTCAGTAGCAGATATGTACAACAGATTGAGTCTGATTGTCAATGAGCTAAAGACCTTGGATAAAGAAATCTCATTGACTGAGCTTAATGACAAGATCCTAATGTGCTTCCCCAGCACTTGGGATTCAAGAATCTGGCCAATTAAAGATGCCAGAAGTCTAAATGAAATCACTACTGAAGCTCTCCTAGGCAAGCTCAAATCTCATGAGCTGCTCATTAAGAACAGAGAAGAAGAACAGAAGGCTTCCTCACCAGCCTCAAAGAAAGAGAAGTCAATAGCCTTCAAAGCCATTGAAAATCAGCCTGAAGAAAAGCTCACAGGCAATGAGGAGTTGGTCAGCCTACTGGCCAAAAGATTTTACAAACTGGCCAGAAAAGACTTCAGAAAAAGGCCATACAAAGGACATGATAAACCAAGGTATGATAAGTCAAATAATGATAAAGAAATTATATGCTTTGGCTGCAGGAAACCAGGCCACATTGTGCCTGACTGTCCAGAAAACAAGAACAAGGACAGAAAGGATAGAAGAGAAAGAAGGAAAGAGAAAGACTTCAAAAAGAACTGCTCAGACAAAGCCTCCTCCAGCAAGAACAAAAATACAAGGAAGGGTTTTGTTGCTGATACATGGAGTGAGACAGAAGAGGATTCTGAAACTTCATCCAGCTCTACTGATGATGAAGATGATGCAGATGAAAAAGAATTTTGCATGATGGCTATCAATGCCTCACAGCAAAACTCTGATGCAGAATCAGATTCAGACTCAGAAACTCAACCAGAAGAAGATCAAGTAATTAACTCTTTTGATTTTAATTCTGAGGACTTTAAAATTGAATTTAAGACATTGTGCTTGGACCTACTAAAATTTGAGAAAGAGATAATCTCTCTCAGAAACAAATTATCTGAATACAGTGTCCTAAACTCAAATAACCTCAAACTCTCTGAGGAGTTAGAATGCTGTAGGGAGGAGATAGCTTCACTGAAAAGTGAACTATCAAAGGCCAAAAAGTTTGAAGAATCCCTAAATGGGAGAAGTATCAGACTGATGGACATTACAAGCACAGTGAACTCTAGATTCAACAGTACACTGGGCTTGGGTGCCTCTGTAAGACCCCCCTCCCGGAACACAACACACGGCACGAGGGGAGTCTTATGCCCGAAATAGCCGCCTTGCTGTAGCACTAACACACGGGTTAGCCTTTACCATAAGACGCCTATTCCGCCGGCTACAATCCATATCACATAAACTATGCCAACCCAACCATAACAGAAAAGTAAAGCAGTTCAATTCACAGCTAAGTTTAAGTCCAAAAGAGCGGAAGATAACAAGCACAACAGGCTTGTACAAAAGAACAAGTGTCTAGAAATGTTTTGCCAAACGGCTACATGAAAACACTCACGACTATCACTGACGGTGCCGATGGCACCACCACTTCAGGTCCTATCGTCCGGGCCTGGCTGTCCTGCTGCATAGTCCGTTGCTGCTCTACCTGCGGGGTTTCCTCCTAAAAAGGAAGACGTAGCAACCGTTAGTCATAAGACTAAGTGGCTTCACATCCGCTCCCCCGGCGACTCCTCGGCACCGGGCGGAGAAAGGAACAAAGGTACAATGTATATATATATATAAGCAAGTAAACAAACAGGTGACTGTAAATATGGTGGAGTATAAACTACGCTACACAACTAGCAGTTCTACAAATATCTATAATATATGACAGCAGGTATAATTAATCAGGATAGTAACTTAACTTATAAGAGTGCCCATACAAACTTATAAGTTAAGGATCGGCTTAACAGTAAAGTAACTCATCGTATAAGAGTGCCCATACAAACTTATACGATGAGGATCTTGTGTATGCAATGAATGACATGATATGAATGTTATGCTATGACCGAATCATGCGCACGCACATGCAAGTTGCTATGTCGACACAGACTTGAAGTTCCCACTTTTCGAGCAGGTAGCTAACCTCTCAGGCGTCGTCCGTCGTGGCCAGACGACGACAGTGGAGCGGGCGTCTCCACTACTAGGTGGTATCACACTACCTATCCTAGGCCCCCGTACGCCTCAACGCTAAAAACACAACAGCGGAGCTCACATGCGTACTACGGCTCAGAAGGGGTCTTGGGTAGATGTGCAGCAAGAACACAGCCCAACCTGGCCTTTGATTTCGAACCGGATGGAACCTCGGAAACGCACGAGGTGCAAGCCCAACCGTTCTCATGGCGCGGAGGAGATCTCGGGTTATGGACACCAAGTATCTAACCCTACCGCCCAAGGTCTACCCATTGGCTCCCATCGGTGTGACGACTGGCGAACCCGTAGACCTGCCACAGTCATTATCTCAATATCGCGACACGATGAATCGTCGCACATCGCATGCCCCAAAACAACTCACTCGATGCTACCCGTAGGGAGGCTTCAACTCTAAGCATCGATTGTTAATAAACACCTTGGGCTCGGATTACGGTTACAAAATACTCTTCACATAGTGTCCATCATATTCACGCCCACCTATTCAATGAATTCACCTCAACACTATGCATAATAGATATGTTCAACACCCAACTATATAAATATATTCTATACCAATCTCAACCCTTAATTTCTAGCCTTCTCATCCACTCCATTTCTCTACCAATACATGGTTATTCCTTATTACACAACCAAATGAGTAACCATGCTAAATTACAGTAACAACAACATTATAGATATATGGGAGCAAGATAACAAATGAGCAAATCGCAACCATTGCAAGAGTGCTAACATTGTAAATTAACAAGTGCATTAATCATAGGATAGCCCGATACTAAAACTGGGATTCCCGGAGCTACAAGAATCCAATCACAATGCTCAACCCCTCGTTGGAAAGGTATTCGCGAGGGCTACGACTTTCGTGTTGAGTCGATCGCCCAGATCTGGTCGCAACATACCAGAAATTCAACTCGAATACGTACAGGAAACAGTTTCCTGTACAGGATTTTCCCTAACGCAGCGGACTCGAACCAGCTTTCCCGTGGCTACAGGTATCGCATGGAAACATGCAACCACTCGTTGGAAAGGTAATTTCAGGGGCTACGACTTTCGTGTTGAGTCGTTCACCCAGATCTGTCCAGAACACCTCTGAAATTGGCCACGAAGGTCGCCGCGTGCAGAAATCAGATTTCTGCACGCATCTTAAGGCGAGATGAACGGCATCCGTTCATCTTCTTCCTTGCAACGACCTCGCATAAACTTCTCCAGAAATCACACCCAACCTTATTTCTCCTTTCAAAGCCAAACCCTCAACGAAAACCCCTCTCATCTCCACTTTGAATGATGAGAAGGTTGAGGGAGACTAAGCCTAAAAAACCTAGGCATGGCTTATCCTAAGAACTCTCCTCCTCACCATCAAGACTCTATGGAGTCGATGTCTCTCCTAAAATAACTACAGATCTAGCACCAAGGGAGAGGGGAGAAAGCTCACCTCAAGTCCAGCGGTACCACCATGGCCGGCCATGAGCCTCGCACTCCTTCGTAGCGGCATTTCGTTTCCGCCAAGGATGGCCCGGCAATCTTCTTCCAAGGATGGCTCCGGCAAGCCTCTTCCTCCTCCAGCCAAGAGAACTCTCTCAGAAATTTCGGGGCAGAAGAAAGGGGATGAAATGCTAGGGTTTCACATCTTTTTCGTTTTTATACACCGCAGACACGGGTAGGCACACGGCCGTGTTCCTACCCGTGTTCAGGTGACACGGCCGTGTCGCCTGCCGTGTTTAGGGCCGTGTTCATCCCAGAATATTTTTCTACCGTGTTGGGGTTGCGGCACACGGGTAGAGACACGGCCGTGTCTCGACCCGTGTCCTCAGCACACGGGTAGGGACACGCCCGTGTCTCAATACCCGTGTACTTCTCTGACTGATAAGCCTAATCTTGGCATGAGGCACACGGGTATGGACACGGCCGTGTCCATACCCGTGTCGGCCAAAATTACCGTTTTGCCTTGTTTTCCTCATTTCCCATACGTTCGCACCTGTTCACCCACACCCCCATTGGGCTCACCACAGCCCCCTTGACTCAAATACGCAATCAAGGGGCCTAGCGCGAATTGGGACGTTACAGCCTCATCCAGCCAACCTATAATATTAACAACTCCAATCAAATTTATCTCTGACAAAGGAAAGGGAGTAATAGAGGTAGCTAGGAAGAATGCAGATCTACCAGAGAAAACTTCAGTTCAACAGATTGCGTCGAGCAGAGCTCGACGATCGTCGAATAGAGCTCGACGATCTAACCCAAGATCGTCGACTTCAGCTCGACAATATCCAAACTCTGAACTTCAGTATAATCGATCTTCGAACAGAGATCGACGATCTGACCCAAGATCGTCGACCTCAATTCGACGATCGTCGAACAGAGATCAGGTCTGTGAACATTCCTTCAATGGCACATCTAGATTCAATCCTAGAAGTCCCACATCCCAAGGCTTTAACCCCTATACTAAATGGATAATACCTCCTAGGAGATATCATCTTGAAGGCTATAAGAGTCAACCTGAGATGTCTTTCATTTCTGAATTCAAAGGATATCAGCCTAGGCCCAAGGTTAACGGGGTCAAAAACAAATAAGCTGTTCATGTGCAGGTGAATACCTATCTAGTATCTAACCAACAATGGTATCTGGATAGTGGGTGCTCAAAGCACATGACAGGGAACAGGGAGAACCTATCATCCTTCATAACCAAACTTGGACCCAAAGTGATTTTTGGTGATTCAAATTTTGGCCAAACCAAAGGATATGGTGCTGCTCAGATAGGCTCAGTCACTTTCAAGAAGGTGGCATTTGTAGAAGGACTGAAGCACAATCTGATAAGTATCAGTCAGCTATGTGATGAAGGATACAAGGTGACTTTCAACAAATCCCTATGCAAGATCAAGTCAGAGGATAACACAACTGTGTTAACAGGTAAAAGGACAGGTAACATTTACTTAGTAGATTTTCTTTCATCTAAAGTAGATATCTATTTATTTAATTCCATATCTAAGCCAAATGTTTTATGGCATAAGAGATTAGGACATCTAAACCTTAGAACCATTGCTAGGCAATCCAAGGACAACCTTGTTAGAGGACTACCTTCTGGCCCCTACAAGAAGGAAGGACTTTGCAAGGCTTGTCAATTAGGCAAGCAAACTAAAATAGCTTTAAGTCACTTAATAAGAGTGATTTACCTAGGATTCTGTACTTGTTGCACATGGATCTTTTTGGACCCATATCAGTACAAAGCCTAGGAGAGAAGTCCTATACTTTAGTGATTGTAGATGACTTCGCAAGATTCACTTGGGTATTCTTTCTGAGGAAGAAGTCTGATAACTTCAAATGTTTGATAGATTTTCTCAAATGCATTCAGATTGAGTTCAACACTCACATTGCCCTGATCAGAAGTGAACATGAGACAGAGTTTGATTCTCTTCTCATGCAAGAGTTCTGTCAAAGTGAAGGGATCAGGCATACTTTCTCAGCTCCTAGAACTCCTCAACAAAATGGGGTAGCTGAAAGGAAAAATAGAACCCTAATTGAATCTGCTACTACATTATTGGCAGATGCTCACCTACCTCTATCCTTTTGGGCTGAGGTAGTGAACACCTCCAACTATGTGCTAAACAGAAGCCTGATACATAAACTAAAGGGCAAGACTCCCTATGAATTGCTCAAAGGGAAGAAACCTAAAATAGCTTATTTTAAAAGTTTTGGCTGTACTTGTTATATTCATAATAATGACAAGAAGTATCTAGCAAAATTCCAAGCTAAAGCTGATGAAGGAGTGTTTCTGGGATACTCTATGATCAGCAAGGCATATAGGGTATATAATAAATCTTCTTGTAAAATTGAAGAATCTGTTCATGTTACTTTTGATGAGACTAACATGTGTTACAAGGAGAAGTTTACTTCTACCATAGAACATTTGCAGGTACATTCTATTTCAGAAAATATGAACAGATTACAGGTTAAAGAAGAGAACACAACCTCTCAACAAAAGAATGAGAGCAGTGATGATGAAGAAGAAGTTCAACCTCTTGAAGAAAATCATCCTGAAGAGTCAGTTGTTATTCCACAAGAGGAAACAACAACACAGGCTGGTGAACAATCAACACCCCCAGTTGAGTTAGTAACAACAAAAGATCATCCAATCACCCAAGTAATTGGAGAGATCTCAGCTGGTGTGCAAACCAGAAATCAGGTCAACCAGAACCTGATGCACACTTGCTTCCAATCTCAAGTTAAGCCTCAATCCATTCAAGATGCAGAGCAAGATCCACACTGGATCATTGCAATGTAAGAGGAGTTGCATCAATTTGAAAGGAATAAGGTTTGGGAACTAGTGCCTAAGCCAAAGGATCACTCCATTATTGGAACAAAGTGGGTGTTCAGAAACAAGCTGGATGACCAAGGAATTATTGTCAGAAACAAGGCAAGGCTAGTTGCCCAAGGCTATTCTCAGCAAGAAGGAATAGACTATGACCAGACCTTTGCACCAGTTGCAAGGTTAGAGGCCATTAGAATATTCCTAGCTTTTGCTGCTCACAAGGGATTCAAAGTTTACCAGATGGATGTGAAGAGTGCATTTCTCAATGGGGACATCAAACAGGAAGTCTATATTTGACAACCTCCAGGTTTTATCAATGGGGACATCAAAGAGGAAGTCTATATTTGACATCAATGGGGACATCTCAAGCAAGCTCCTAGAGCATGGTATGAGACCCTAGCATGCTTTCTTCTGGAAAATGATTTTGTTAGGGGGAGAGTAGACCAAACTCTTTTTATTAGAACCCATAAGTCCCATACCCTACTAGTACAAATTTATGTAGATGATATCATATTTTGATCTACTGATTCAAACTTGTGCAGAAAGTTTTCCAACCTGATGCATTCCAAATTTGAAATGAGTAGCATGGGTGAGCTCTCCTTCTTCTTAGGATTGCAAGTAAAACAGCATGCTGAGGGCATATTTATTTCCCAAACCAAGTATGCTAAAGAATTGGTTAGGAGATTTGGTATGTCTGAGGCATCTTGTATGAAAACACCCATGCCTACCAATGCTGTATTGGATGCTGATGAACATGGGAAACCAGTTGATCAGACAACATATAGAGCAATGATTGGCTCTCTATTGTACCTTACAGCCAGTAGGCCAGATATAATGTTTGCTACATGCATATGTGCTAGATTCCAAGTTAGCCCTAGAGAGTCACACCTAACTCTAATTAAAAGGATTCTTAGGTATGTAAAAAGTTGTCCAAATCTAGGACTCTGGTATCCAAAAGACTCAGGATTTGAATTAACTGGATTTTCAGATGCTGATTATGCTGGATGCAGAATAGATAGGAAAAGCACCAGTGGAACATGTCAGTTCCTTGGTGACAGACTTGTCTCTTGTTTTGTAAGAAGCAAACATCTGTGTCAACCTCAACTGCTGAAGCTGAATATATGGCTGCAGGCAGTTGCTGTTCACAAATATTGTGGATACAAAATCAGCTCATAGACTATGGCTACAACTTAGAGAAGTCTAAAATTTTTTGTGATAATACTAGTGCTATCTCTATAGCACAAAATCCAGTCCTCCATTGTAGGACAAAACATATAGAGATTAGGCATCACTTTCTAAGGGATAATGTAGATAAAAACAAAATAGAACTTCAATATATCCCTACTGATTTGCAAAGGGGAGATATTTTCACCAAGCCCTTGGATGAAAAGAAACACAGTTTCTTCCTAAATCAGATGGGCATGTTAGATGGAGGAAGCCTAAACTAACTTACAAGATTTTTGAAAAGATAAAATAGACCAAGACTAGGCTAAAAAATCAGTTCTTTTTGTGTCTGTAGAATAGGCTTTATCTCTGAACTGCGCTCGATGTTTTCCCAGAAATCGTCGAACGTAGATCGACGTTTCTCTAAAAATCGTCGACCAGAGATCGACGTTTCCAAAATCGTCGATCTGAGGTCAGCGCCTCCGTTAGCTCCAAGTTTTCTCTCCTTCTGTTCAGAGGCCGTCGAGCGGAGCTCGACGCTTTTCAACATCGTCGAACGGAGATCGACGATATTGACGTCTCTTCAGCTTCCCTCTGTAGCCCAAATCGTCGAGCTGAGATCGACGTTCTGTCGAAATGAGCTCCACGATTTTTGTTTTGCCGTCGAACCCTAATATAAAATCATTTCCACGGCCGTCGTTCATCTTTGCGCTTTCATACTCTCTGCAACTTTCTTCATTTTCCCTCCAAATCTTCTGCGCTTGGTTGTGTTTGGTTCTTTGTTGCAGGTAAAAATGGCTGGATCCAATGCTGCAATCTCCAAAATGAAATTTGACACCGGATTTGATATCGACATGAACTCGTTTGATGGAAGCGATCAGCGCTTCAAGGATATTCTTAATCTATTCAGAGATCAGTAGCTATCGCAAATAATGACTATCAGAATGAAGATTGCATCCGAAGAGATAAAGGAGTGGTGTTATACAGCGATAGATGAGAACGAGAACTCTGTCGTCGGCTTCATAAAAGGGACTCAGGTACAATTGTCCCCTGCTCTTTTAACTGAAGTTTTTCATCTTAGTTCTAGAGAAGATTCCATAGAGTTATCTGGAGAGGAGTATGACTCCATGCTTGATAGAATGGGTCACAATGCTGTGAACCCTAGCAAACTGCTGAAGAAAAATCTGTCGATAGAATTTCAGTTTTTGGCTGATGTAGTTGGGAAAGTGCTTCTGCCAAGCACTCAGCCCATGATACCATATCAAGATTTCAATTTTGTCTAATCGGAGCTCTGCTTGATAAGAAATATATAGACTGGGGATCAATTTTCTTCAACCTGATTAAGAAAAAGCTGAGTAAGACTGCTGTCAATTTTGGGAGAATTCTAGGGGTCTATCTGAATTCAAGATGCCCTGAGCTGCTAACCTCTTTTGGGATGTTCATTAATGCATCCAAGAGGCTCTCCTGTGCCCTTTTCAGCAAATGGGACAGGCAGATTGTAAATCCCTCACTTTCAATTCCAGAGCTGTTGCACCACTATCTTCAGGCACCAGGACTGTCTCAGTCACTCCACCTCTGGTCTCTGCCCCAGTAGAAGTGTTGCCTGCTTCTCCTCCTCCTCCAGCTGTCTCTACCCCAGCCACTTCATCCTCACCTCCAATCACCACCATATTGATATCTTCCCCCATTAACATTTCTTCACCAGTTTCAACCCCTCTAGCATCTACCTCAGAGGAATTCCATCCTCTTTTCTCTTATCCAAGCTTCACCTCTCCATCATTTTCCTTGGCAGATGATTCCTTTATGGATGATTCCCCCTCCTCTCCTCCAGAGCCTCCCTCTACCTCCTCATTCCAACAAATGCTCCAAGAAATTCTATCCCAATCATCCTTCACACCTTCTCTTGCCTCACCTATCTACACCTCAACATCTTCAATCCCCTCCTTTCCCCTTTCAGAGCCATCCATACCCTCATTCTCCATGCCACCAGCTCCAGCAATCATCCTTCCAACAACCTTCTCTCCTACCTCTGCTCAAGCCCCTCTTGAGCATGTAGATTTATCAGCCCTGGCTGACAGGTTATATGAGCTGCTAGCTCCTAAGCTAACCTCATTACTGGAGACCACTCTGGCTCCACTCCTGGCCCATGTCAAGGAGCTATCTTCCAAGCTCTCCTCCTTCATTCCCTCTCAGGCAATTACCTCTTCTGGGTGCCTCGACTCAGTTATCCCTGAATCCAGGCAGGGGGAGATGCCTTCTGAAGTAGTGTTTGTGCCTGAGTATGCTCCAGCTCTGGCTCCTGCTCCTGCTTTTGCAATGGACCTCCAGAGCTTGCTCTCTATGTTTGATATAGTTTACCTCAGATCTTTGCCAGTTCCTCATGCTGAAGACTTGTCTAAGGCCATTATGCCTATTTCTGTCTGTGATCCCAGCCAAATTGAAGCATATGTAAATTCCTGGAAGGCTGTGGATGTTTGTGTTTCCATCTCTGATGTTGCTACTAAGGCCATTATGCCTCTTGTTGTTGAAGTTGCTGCTGCTGTTACTGAGGATACTGAAATGGTTCTTGTAAGTGAAGATACATCTGTTGCTGAAGAAGTTGCTGCTTACCTAGAAGATCCTGCACCTGCTGTTGTTACTGTGATTACTGCTGCTGTTGCTTCAAAAGTTCCCTCTGCTCAAATTTCTGATGCTGCTCCTGCCCTGACTGCTGATCAGTTGAAGTTACAAGAGAAATACATAAAAAGCATTGATGATTTGTATGACAATCCTCAAAGTTCAGAGAGTGATCAATTTCAAACTGATTCAGATGACTCTGCAAATGCTATTGCCAAGAAGAGGAAGGCCAGAAGCAAGGCCATGATGTCAGTCCCCCCAGCTCAGGCAAAGGATTCTAATGACATTCCCTACTATATTCTGCATGACTGCCCCATATCTGAGCCCTGGATGCAATTTTCCAAGAACCAATCAAAGGCTATGAAGAAGAGAAGGAAGCTGAATAAGTATGAAAAAGGATCTTCTCAGTATCAGCCTCCTCCTCCTCCTCCTCCAGACTCTGGTTCAGGCTCAGCCCCTCAAGCTCCAGCTTCCAGGCAAAGCTCCTCCCAGTCTTATCAGAAATATTATCAAAGGGGGCAACATCAAAGGGGATATCAATCTAGAAGGGGCCAATATAGAGGAAGCCAGAGAGGGCACAAATTTCATCAAAGGGAAGGATAAGGCCATACTGATTCTACTTCAGGTCCTTTCCCTTATAAGCTAAAAGATGCAGTTGTCTCCAGGACTCCTCCTACTGATTCTGAATCCATCAACAGATATGAACCTCCTATTTTATTTGAGGATCCTGAGAACAACCCCTTGTCCTGGACAGCTAGAATGAAAGAGTTGGCTGCTCTTGATCAAATAAAAAAGGCCAGAGAGCAAGGCAAGGACACTTCCAACATAACAACTTTATCAGATCAGAGAAAGAAAGAACTGGAGAAATATACATCAAGAAAATTCTTTAATCCAGAAGATTATATGAAGCTGCACCCTAAGGCTGTAGTTCCAAGGCCCAGATCTCAAACTTCCTTAGGTGCAGAAGATGATAGAAGATCCAAGAAAGAAGCCCTCAATCCCAACAGAGAAATTATGTTTAAAAAGGGAACTGAGAAGTAAATTGCGTAAGCTGAACAATCATCCTCCTTTGGATATTTGCTGAATTCTTATCTGTGATCTGCATTGCTGCTATATCTTTTCTTTTGCATTGTTGTTTTAGTTTCTATGTTGAATGTATGCTTATTTATTTCCTAATTCTGTCTATAAATAGTAATCCTAACCCAAATAGAGGGAGATTGTTGGAACACCCTATTACTAATTTGGGTAAGGAAAACTATGTTTGTCTTAGGAAACTAGGTTGACCTAGTTGTATAGTTGTAAAGGTCAACATTAGAATGAGTCTAGGGCTTAGAACTTAGGTTTGAAGCTGCCCCCAGGACCATCCCAATATCAAGGATATAGAGCCAAGTCTAAGGCAATTTTCGTCGAGCTCCGGTCGACGAAACGTCGAACTCGGTTCGACGCTCTCTGAGCTCAACTTGATAAATCATCGAACTCTGGTCGACGATCTTCGAGCTCAGATCGACGATCTGCTTTCAGATAATTTTGGTTAGTCATCGAACTGCATTCTACGTTTTTCCAGCTCAGGTCGACGATCTCTCTTCTGCTATTCTTCAGGTCGCTGAGCTCGGTTCAACGATCTTCGAGCTCAGTTCGACGTTTTCTGTCTGTCTGATCTGTTTCCATCTCTGAGCTCAGTTCGACGATAGTAGAGCTCAGATCGACGATTTTTCTGAGAGATCAACGATTCTAAGGATTCAAATGATGCCAGTCTTTGGAATGTTTTTGAAATCTCTCAGCATTTATGATAAGGAGATCTGCCAGCCGTTTGTCTTTATTCTGGAGCAAGTTTCAAGGAATTATTCAGGGAATGTTTTATTGGACCTTCCTCTAGAAGACAAGACTCTTTATGGAAGACATTTATGACTGTCAACGGCTATCCTTGACAAGAATTTTTCAGAGAATAAGATCCTCCTTTTTTTGTCTTCAGAAAAATAGAGAGAATATACAACACCCAGAGAACACAACAAGAAGAATTAAGCTGTGACAGATAACAAGTGATCATATTCTGAAGAATCAGAATAACAGTCTTTTTGCTTACAGAAAAGTGATCACAGCCTCATCTCAAGAACTCCAGACACCTCATCTTTCAGCCTTTTTACTGAAACAATCCTTTGCTGGAGATCTAAAGTTCTGAAGGTCTATCACCCTAGAGCAAAGCTTCCATTCCTGAACCTGTCTACAACTCAGGGGGAGCTTTGACAACAAAAGATGCACTAGTCTTCTCTCATTTGATTTGAGAACAGAGAAG
The DNA here is from genome assembly GCA_039513925.1 of Platanthera zijinensis. NCBI lineage: Eukaryota > Viridiplantae > Streptophyta > Magnoliopsida > Asparagales > Orchidaceae > Platanthera > Platanthera zijinensis. The sequence continues at coordinate 129,285,218 of CM077078.1, forward strand.
ACAACTTCACCTCTTTATCTTTTCTTTTTCTGCTGTAAAAGGGTTCTTGAACTCCCTTCAAAAGTTCTGTCTGGTTCTGAGAGCCTTGTCAAAACTCAGTGGTGGCAAGACACCTTATCAAAAAATCCAGTTTTGGTTTTTGAGCACCTTATCAAAAGCTCATTGGTGTCAGGACACCTGATCAACTCATCCTGAGTGGATTCCTACCAAGGGTGGTAGAAGAGTGGATGTACCTAGGTGTTTGGGGAACCACTATATTTCCTTGTGTCTTCTGGGTTGTTTGTGTGATTGATTTGTTGTGTGCTGTGCTCTTTACTTCTTTGTTTTTAACTCTTCATTAACACTCTACACTATACTATAAATTGAATTTTATATTTGCTGATCAATTTCAACTGTGAAATTAATTTAAATAAACTCTATTCACCCCCCTCTAGAGTTGAGATAGATCTTACCCTCACTTTCATAGAGGTAGGGTTTATATATCGGCTGGAGGCCGGATCCGAGAGGACATCATGACGGAATCTCACTACAGCCGATCCTCGATGCACCCGGGGATCACCAAGATGGTAGAAGATTTGAAGAGGACGATGTACTAGCCGGGCATGATGAAGGACATTACGTATTTTTGACACATTGCAAGACGTGCCAACTTGTAATGGCAAAGTGTAAGAATCCGGCAGGATTGCTACAACATATTTCTGTGCCAGAGTTGAAGTTTGAGGATATAGCCATGGATTCCATACATGGGCTACTTCGATCCAGTACGGGGAATGACTCGATCTGGGTGATAGTTGACAGGATAAACAAGGTGGCCAGATTCATTCCAGTGGAAAAGGACGCTCCGGTTAGTGTATTAGTACAGAGGTTCATTGAGCTGTTTGTGCGTTATCATGGGGTTCCCAAGACTATTATTTCAGATTAGGATGGGCGGTTTACGTCCAGGGAGTGGAGGTCAGTTAAGGCCCATATGAATTCTCGGTTGATATTTAGCACGGTTTTCCATCCTCAGACCGATGGGCTGACGGATCACACAAACCGTACATTAGAAAATCTTTTGCGTGTGTGTATTTTTGACCGCGGCGAGCCTTGGGAGAGATTGCTGCCGCTGATCGAGTTTTTGTACAACAACACACATCAGTCCCGCATAGGAATTGCTCTATACGAGGTATTATATGGACGGAGGTGCATGACCCCACTATCATGGGTTCAGGATGAGGATCTGCAGGCACTCGGCTTGGAGTTTGTGGGGGATACTGATGCTTAGATTAGGTTTATCCAGGACCGGATGTTGGAAGACCAGAGCAGGAAGGCCAAATATTACGATGCGAGGCATCGTCAAGTGGAGTTCCAAATGGGAGACCGGGTTTTCTTGATGATATGGCCGATGCACGGAGTCTCGCGGGTTTGCGGGCGGAAGAAGCTCAGTCTGAGGTATATGGTGTAACACCCCAAAAATCTTAAGATGGAGTCAGGCTGGGTGACACGGCCTAGGATACGGGCATATCCTAGGGCGTGTCAACTGCACACAGCCTGGGACACGGGCGAGTCCCAGGGCATGTCCTTTTCTATAGGCGTCGACTCGAGTTCTCGAGAACTGATTGTTGAGAGGCGACACGGCCTGGGATACGTGCGTGTCCCAGGGCGTGTCCTGCTCGGGTGAATACTGAGTGGCGTTGAGTGGCGCTGAGTAGAATGGCATTGAGTGGCGTTGAGTGTGGAACACGGTCTGTGACACGGGCATGTCACATGGGCGTGTTGGGCACATGGCCATGGACACGGGCGTGTGCCTTAGCCGTGTGCTTCTCGGGTGATTTGGGCTTCTGTTAAAAAGGTGACACGGCCAGTCACACGGCCGTGTCTAAGTTGACACGGGCATGTCTGCCCTATGACACGGGCGTGTTGTAGCCTGTGTTCTGGTTCAATTTGAGTTAGTTCGTACACCGCTTGGGGGACACGGCGTGGGACACAGGTGTGTCACAGGCCGTGTCAAGTAAAATTTGGACTTTATGGCAGATCTTGTCCATCCAATTATTTCTATTTGGATCCAATGTCCCAGGTCCTTTCCTACAGTGATAAGGCTGAGGGTTGGCCTCTTCTCTCATTCTTATCAAAAGAGAAAAAGAGAGAGCTTGGAGGAAGCAGAAAGAGGAGAAGAGCAAGGCTTTGGTGGTGCTCCCGCGGTCCGATTCGATATCCGAGGCTTGTTTAGTGGAGGCAAAGCTGCTGCGGTGCTTTCCAACCTGCCAGATTTTCGATGGATCCCAAGAGATCGTCAAGGGTAACGATCTTCTTCTTGGACATGTGAAGTCCTTCTTTATGCATGAGTATGGAATCCTCTCCACCAAAAAGTGGAATGAGTGAGTGATTCCGGTGGGTTGATAGTTATTATCCCATGTTGAGTCTGCATATAGACCAGAAAGTGTGTAGTACGGGATAGACATGATGTGTGAAGCCCATATGGACATGTTGATCTGGGTTGGTGATGTTGCATTTACGTACTGGAGAAGACTCCGCGTATACTCATATAGTTAGTGGGGTCGTTGGGTTATGCATATGAAGGGGAGTAGCAGGAAGTACTGGAATGTGGAACTCCAGGAAAAATCCCTTGTACTGTTTGTGATGTGGCTATGATGTAGCCAGTCCTTGATGTACGATGAAGCAAGTCCTAGTTGGACAGTGTGGCTATTGTGATGCCAGTCCTTGGCAAACGTTATGGCGATTGGGAGCTGCGAGCTCTAAAATGCCTCGTGCCAAATAGGAAAGGTGAAGTCGATCCGCGTCTTTTATTATAGCCGCAAGTACGATGTGCTTCGTGATAGCAATGCGATTTTGACCAACGGGGGGTGGTGGATCTATACCTATGTTAGTTGGTTGTACAAGAAAGTGCCCAGGCATTGGACTTTCGTCAGTAGCATAATGAGAGTCTGAGGACTGCGCACCATTAAGACTAAATGCTCAATGGTGTTGATCCCGATTCGCCGGTGTACCCAAAAGTGTTCCTGAGAGCATAGATCGTCGGGCCGGGTGGCCCATGGTTGTGATGGATTGCTTGTGCGTGAGAGCACAATATGTATATTATCTGTAAATTATTGTATTGCTCTGCAGGGAAGGAATGTCTCTGCCACGGGAAAGGGGTAGGATTGTTATGAATTTGTCAACTGAATGCTGACCGTTGCCTTGTTTGCCACCTTCTGGGTGGATTGTCACTATGCATGTGCTGGAGAGCCGAGCGGAAAATGAAGGGTTGATGCCCCTGCTGCTGTTGTTGCCTCTCTTGCTGTAGCTGCTAGCCCTTGAAGGCTAGCTTTGTATTTTCTTTTATTCATGTATGGCCGGCATGCGCGCCGATGTCTGTAATCCATACTGTTTAAAGAGGAACTATAAGGCCTTAAGGCCAAAGTGTAGTATTTGCTATCCCCTCGTTTGAGTGGTTGTATATAACGTTGGTTTATATAAATCTAGTTGATATTCCTGCTATGAGTTCAGCTAATTGTGTATCTATTCCGCTAGCATGCTCTGTGTTAGGATGCGTTGATGGTATTATCCTGTGACCTCACCGTCTGTTTGTAGCATATAGTGTGGGGCCCCGGCCGGACCTTCTATTATATGTTATTTAACGGGTGGAGTCATTACATTTTGGTATCAGCTTGTCTCTCTCTTCCTCTTTCGCATTCGTGGTTGCATTCTCTTGTGGGGTGGCGAGCACGTGTCTGTGCGAACCGTTATAACGCTAATGAACTCTTGAATATCCACTAAGAAATGCAAACACACTTGTTTAAGGAATCTGCGCGTTCTTACTTTGTTGTTATTTCTTACGTATTGTTGCTAATGTGTGTCTTGTCCACCCATAGTTGACTCGTAGTGGTGCTGGGAAATATGAGGCCCAGCGCTCTGATGAGAGTGCGACACCAGCTGAGGTGCCAACACCTCCTCCTTTTGCGGAAACTGTTCGATTAGTTGCTGAGGCTCTATTTGCGTTGATTCAGCCGACCGGGCAGGCGCTGCCGACGGTGGTGCCAGATCGTGTTGATGTCCGACAGGAACCGATTCAGGCTGTGGATCCGCGAGCAGCTGAACGAAAATTGAAGCAATTCATTAGCTTCAATCCGCCTACGTTAATGGGACTGGGATCCCCAACGCAGGCAGAGGACTGGTTATCGCGAGTCAAACTTATTTTGACGGCGATCAGGATGGAGGAAACTCAAAACGTCACTTTGGCCACCTTCTTGTTAGAAGGAGAGGTGAGGTTATGGTGGGACAAGGTTGAGTTACACAATTTTGCGGGCAGGCAATATACTCAAGTATCGATTGAGGAGTTCACTCACATGTTTTTGGCTAAACATCTTCCAGCGACATAACGCATTGCTATGGAGAACGAGTTCCAGCGGCTAATGCAAGGAGAAAATAGCATTGATGCGTACCTACATGACTTTACAAGATTAGGACAGTATGCAGGCACAATCTTCGCAGATGAACAAAGAAAAACAAATCGGTTCTATGAAGGATTGCGGGACGAGTTGAGGTTCCTGCTTTCTAGTTAAGTGAACCAAGGATTTCAAGCTTTAGTTGATACGGCGAGTGTGCTGGAAAAGGACATGAAGCGGGTGCAAGGAAGGAAGTACTTGGCTGTGGAAAAGCCCGAATTCAAAGCACCCCGCTCTGGAAAATCGTACTACCAGAAGAAGTGGGGCAAGAGATCTAAGCCTTCGGGGCAAACTTCTGTGACGGTTACCTCAGAAGCAACGTCGAGGTCGGAGTCTCATACATGCTTTACTTGTGGCAAAGTGGGGCATTTAGCCCGTGATTGTCGGGTTGCTCAACCCAAACGAGAAAAGAAGATGGGTGCGTCCTATGCTGAGAAGGGCAAAGCAGTGGTTGATTCCTCTACATCTCAAGTGCAACCCAGAGTCTACAATCTTGACCAATAGGAGTCTATCAAGCAAAGTGACATCGTCACTGGTATGAGTTAAGTTAATGCTTGTTGTATTGATTGTATATATTGTATGTAGCTTGTGCATGATGTGTGTGCTACAGGCTTTGTCCTGATTGGGAACAATCCGGCGAGACCCCAGTTTAATACAGGTGCTTCGCTTTCATTTCTGTCTAAGGACTTCGTAACTCGAGTTGGAGTACCGAGTCATGTGACGACAGATGGTGTAAAGGTTCTACTACCGAATGGTTGTATCTTGCTTGCAAATAGGACTTGCGATGTGGACGTGCATATAGGAAATCGAGATTTCAGATTGAGAGCATCCGTGCTGCCGCTATCGGAGTTTGATGTGATCTTTGGCATGGACTGGCTCTCAGAGCAGCGTACCTTGATTGATTGCACTTCCAAGGAGATCACACTGGGCCAGAATACCAAACTTGAGATGAATTTCACTGGTATGTGAGGAGTAGGCGGGACCTTGTTTTCTGCACTCCAAGTCATCAGTGCTATTTGAAAGGGCACGAAGTTATTCTTTACTCTTATTCAGGTTATTGAGCCAAAGGCCAGTGTAAGTAAAGTTCCGATTGTGTCGGAGTTTGTAGATGTATTTCCTAAGGATCTTCCTGGGTTACCGCCCCAACAGGAGATTTACTTCGCGATTGAGTTGGTGCTAGGTGCAAAACCTGTGGCCCGCTCACCATATCGCATTGCGCCAAAGGAAATGGCTGAACTTAAAGTCCAATTGCATGAATTATTAGAGCAGGGATACATACGCCCTAGTATGTCACCCAGGAGCGCGCCTGTTCTATTTGTGAAAAAGAAAGATGGTAGTTTGCGTTTGTTTATTTACTACCGCGAATTGAATAAGCTGACGAAAAAGAACAAATATCTGATTCCACGGATCGATGACGTATTTGATCAGCTAGCGGGGTCAACCGTCTATTCAAAGTTGGATTTGAAATCGGGATATTATCAATTGCGGATTCGGGAAGGCGATATTCCTAAGATAGCGTTTGGGACACGCTATGGTCATTATGAATTCACGGTGAAGCCGTTTGGCTTATATAATGTGCCTTCGGTATTCATGGATCTAATGCACCGGACGTTCCGAGAGTACTTAGATTTATTCGTAATTGTGTTTATTGATGATATTCTTGTGTACTCTCAGTCGAGAGATGATCATGAAAACCATTTGCGGTTGGTGTTGCATACCCTGCGGAGGAATAAGTTGTATGCCAAGTTCTCAAAGTGTGAGTTCTGGCTATCGTCTATGTCTTTTCTGGGCCATGTAGTAAGTGGAGAGGGAATAGCAGTAGATCCGGCAAAGATAAGTACCATATGGGATTGGCCAGTGATGTCTTTAGTGGCCGAAATCAGAAGCTTTCTTGGCCTGGCAGGCTACTCCAGACGGTTTGTGGAAAACTTCTCACGGATTGCTTTACCTCTGACCACGTTGACAAGAAAAGATCAGAAGTTTGTTTGGATGCCGGAGTGCAGGCGAGCTTTTGAAGAGCTTAAGAGTCGTTTGACCACGGAGCCTGTGTTGACATCGCTATGTGTTACAGACGGCTATGAGATCTACAGTGATGCTTTAAGGAGCGGCTTAGGCTGCGTTCTTCTGTAATTTGGTAAAGTGATTGCGGATGGCTCACGCCAGCTAAAGGTGCATGAACTGAACTACCCCGTCCACGATTTAGAGTTGGCGGCGGTAATATTTGCGCTAAAGTTGTGGCGGCACTATCTTTGTGGCATGAAAGTAGATATCTATACAAATCACAAGAGCCTAAAGTATTTGTTAGATCAGAAGGATCTGAATATGCGACAACGGAGGTGGATTGAGTTCCTTGGGGACTAAACTTTCGATATTCACTATACTACCGGGAAGGGAAATGTGGTCGCTGATGCTTTGAGTCGTATGATGCTAGTACGTGCAAACTGGTTGCAGAGGCATGATGTGCGGCTAATCCAGGAGATGAAAGTGTTAGAGATATCTTGTGTTGACAAGGATGCTATGGCCGATGCATGCTTGAACTAGACGGAGGTACAATATGACCTTGCGGACAGAGTTTGGCGAGCAATGAAGCTTGATGAAAGTCTCCAATTTTATGCAAAGGATGGTCCTGGTGACCAATTCTCCTAGGATGAAGGATTATTGAGAAAAGATGGTCAATTGTGCGTCCCAAGTACGGGGAAGTTTAAAGAAGAGTTGATGTACGAAGCACATTTTGCCAAGTACTCAATTCACCCTGGGAGCACAAAAATGTACAGAGACATGAGAAAGTTGCTCTTGTGGCCTGGACTAAAGAAAGACATAGCACGTTATGTCACACTTGTGCTTTGGTAAAAGCGGAATACCAGAAGCATGGTGGTTTTCCGAAGTCATTACCGATTCCGGAGTGGAAGTTTGATGATATTTCAATGGATTTTGTGCACGGATTGCCGAGATCTCAACGCGCTCTATCTGGGTGATTGTCGACCGGTTGACAAAAGTGGCTCACTTCCTTCCAAATAAGAAAGATAATTCAATGGAAGTCTTGGCTTGCTCTATGTGGAACAGATTGTTCAACTGCACGGTGTTCCTCAGAGCATTGTCAGTAATCGTGATGGGCGATTCACCTGAACTGATTGGAGGCTTATTCATCAAATGTTGGGAAAAAAATTAGCATTCAGTACGGCCTTTCATCCCCAAACAGATGGCCAGACAGAGCAAACCAACAGGATGATGGAAGATATGCTTCGTATGTGCGCCCTAGATTTCGGTAAGAAATGGGAAGAGTACATTTATTTGGTTGAATTTTCTTATAATAACAGCTACCAAGCGAGCATCGGTATGACACCGTTTGAGGCTCTATACGGTCGTAAATATCGTACACCATTAGCTTGGGTAGAGTAGGCGAATCGAAGCTGAATGGGCGAAAGGAAGTCGAAGAAGCTACCTCGATAATACGCTCTATTCGGGAGAGGCTATTGATAGCCAAGGATCGACAAGCAAAGTAGTACTATGCCAAGCATCAGAACGTTGAGTTTGCGGTGGGCGATTGGGTCTATTTAAAGATCCAACCCTTCAAAGGCCTATCTCGGATTCGGCGGTTTAAAAAGCTAAGTCCAAGATACCTTGGTTAGTTTGAAGTGGTGGAGCGAGTCGGGGAAGCTTCTTATCGGCTAGCGCTTTCAGCAGAGTTGAGTGGATTGCATGATGTCTTCCACATCTCAGTACTTCGCAAAGCCGTCAAGGATCTAGCTCAAATAGTGGAGAATGATCATGTACCGGTCGATTATGGGCTAACGACAAAGGTTAGACCCATTCGGATCATGGATCGAGCCGAGAAACAGTTGCGGAACAAGATAATCGTGAGGTTCAAAGTCCGGTGGGACAATTGTGGAAGTGAGGAGTTAACATGGGACCGTGAGCAGACCATACGAGTTGAGTTTCCCGAACTTTTTGTATAAACTGTTGACCATGTACATTTTGTTATAACAGCTCTTTTAACGTTATAGATTTGTGATTCTTGTTTATTTGCTGAGTACAAATTTCGGGACGAAATTTATCTTAAGGGGGGATTGTAACACCCCAAAAATCTTAAGATGGAGTCAGGCTGGGTGACACGGCCTAGGACACGGGTGTGTCCCAGGGCGTGTCAAGTGCACACGGCCTGGGACACGGGTGTGTCCCAGGGCGTGTCCTTTTCTGTAGGCGTCGACTCGAGTTCTCGAGAACTGGTCGTCGAGAGGCGACATGGCCTGGGACACGGGCGTGTCCCAGGGCGTGTCCTGCTCATGTGAATACTGAGTGGTGTTGAGTTGCGCTGAGTGGAATGGCGTTGAGTGGCGTTGAGTGTTGAACACGGCATGTGACATGGGCGTGTCACAGGGGCGTGTTGGGCACACGACCATGGTCACGGGCGTGTGCCTTTGCCATGTGCTTCTCGGGTGATTTGGGCTTATGTTAAAAAGGTGACACAGCCAGTCACATAGCCGTGTCAAGGTTGATACGGGCATGTCTGCCCTGTGAAACGGGCGTGTTGGAGCCCGTGTTCTGGTTCAATTTGAGTCGGTTCGTACGTTGCTTGGGGGACACGACTTGGGACACGGGCGTGTCACAGGCCCTGTTAAGTCAAATTTGGACTTTTGGGCAGATCTTAGCCATCCAATTATTTCTATTTGTATCCAATGGCCCAGGTCCTTTCCTGCAGTTATAAGGCTTAGTGTTGGCCTCTTCTCTCATTCTTATCAAGAGAGAAAAAGAGAGAGCTTGGAGGAAGGAGAAGGAGGAGAAGAGCACGGCTTTGGTGATGCTCCCGCGGTCCGATTCGAGATCCGAGGCTAGTTTAGTGGAGGCAAAGCTACTGCGGTGCTTTCCAACCGGCCAGATTTTCGATGGCTCCCAAGAGATCGTCAAGGGTAACGATCTTCCTTCTTGGACATGTGACGTCCTTCTTTATGCATGAGTAAGGAATCCTTTCCACCAAAAGGTGTAATGAGTGAGTGATTCTGGTGGGTTGATAGTTATTATCCACTGTTGAGTCTGCATATAGACCTGGAAGTGTATAGTATGGGATATGCATGTTGTGTGAAGCCCATCTGGACATGTTGGTCTGGGTTGGTGATGTTGCATTTACACACCGGAGAAGACTCCGCGTATACTCGTGTAGTTAGTGGGGTCGTTGGGTTATACCTGTGAAGGGGAGTAGCAGGAAGTACTGGAATGTGAAACTCCAGGAAAATGCCCTTGTGATGTTTGTGTTGTGGATACGATATAGCCAGTCAACGATGGACGATGAAGCCAGACCTTGTTGTACAGAGTGGCTATTATGACGCCAGTCCTTGGCGGACGTTATGGCGATTGGGAGCAGCGAGCTCTAAAAGGTCTCGTGCCGAACAGGAAAGGTGAAGCCGACCTGCGTCTTTTATTATAGCAGCAAGTACGATGTGCTTTGTGATGGCAAAGCGATTTTGAGCAACTGGGGGTGGTGGATCTGTACCTACAATATGTTGGCTGTATAAGGAAGTGCCAAGGCATTGTACTTTTGTTAGTAACATAATGAGAGTCTTAGGCATGCGCGCCATTAAGACTAAATTCTCAATGGTGTTGATCCCGGTTCGCCGGTGTACCCAAAAGTGTGCCTGAGAGCACGGATCGTCTGTCCAGGTGGCCGACGGTTGTGAAGGATTGCTTGTGCATGAGAGAACAATATGTATATTATCTGTCAATTATTGTATTGCTCTACAGGGAAGGAATGCATCTACCCCGGGAAAGGGGTAGGATTGTTATAAATTGGTCAGCTGAATGTTGACCGTTGCCTTGTTTGCCACCTTCTAGGTGGATTGTCCCTGTGCAGGGGCTGGAGAGCCGAGCCAAAAATGAAGGGCTTATGCCCCTGCTGCTACTGTTGGCACTCTTGCTGTTGCTACTAGCCCTTAAAGGCTAGCTTTTTTATTTTCTTTTATTCATGTATGGTTGGTCTGTGCGCTGATGTCTGTAATCCATACTGTTTAAAGAGGAGATGTCTTCCACGTCTCCTCACTACGGAGAGCTCTACTACGCCCTGAGCAGTTTATTTCCACACCAGACGGCCTGGTGTCCTCGGATCGATCTGTCAAATTAGAGCCGATCAGGATCGATAACACGGGAGTGCAAGTCTTGCAACGTAAGAAGGTTCTGTTAGTCAAGGTTCTGTGGAGCAATCAAGGGCAGGAGGAGCATACATGGAAGCTATAGGACTTGATGCAGCAAAAGTACCCTTAACTCTTTGAGTCAGGTATACCTTAAACCGTAGGGATGTTACAATTTCTTCTATTCTAGTAGAAACCCCCGTAGGTTAAACCTTAACTTCGGGGACGAAATTTTTATTTTTGTATATTGGGATTTGTAACATCCCATTTCTGACCAGACCCATAGGAGTGGTTTTGTCATGACCAAGTCATGACAAAACCCTAGAAAGCCCAATGAGGCCAAGTGACTCAGGCTCAAGGTGAAAATCACCTTGGTCTGCAAATAGTAGGTCAGAATTTTTTTTTAAATAGGATTTGGGCTCGGGCATTGAGTGTATCGAGTGCACTCAACGCCATTGGCCGAATGGCATTGAGTGCGTTGAGTGCACTCAGCGCCATCTTATTCAGGCAGGCTTTGGGCTCGGGCGTTGAGTATGTCGAGTGCACTCAACTCTATAGGCTGAATGGCGTTGAGTGCGTCGAGTGAACTCAACAACATCATATTTAGGGAGGATTTTGGGGAAGGAATTGAGTGCGTCGAGTGCACTCAACACCAAAGGCTGGATGGCATTAAGTGCGCCACGTACACTCAATGCCATAAGCTGAACGGCGTTGAGTGCACTGACTGTACTCAACGCCATCTTACTTGGGCTGAATGGTGTTGAGTGCGTCGAGTGCACTCAATACCATAAGCTGAATGGCGTTGAGTGCGCTGACTGCACTCAACGCCATATTGCTTAGGCTGAATGGCATTGAGTGAGCTGAGCTCACTCAACGCCATAGGCTGGATGGCGTTGAGTGAGCTGAGCTCAATCAACACAATTTTACTTAGAATTTTCCTTGAGCTTTTGGTCTGTTTGCTGGTTCAGCTAAACCGGGCCATTTCGGGAAGTGGGTCATGATGTGTTAAATTAGCTGTTTCTCTATTAAAACTGTATAAAGTCTTATTTAAATAAATATTGACTGGTAAAATGGAAGTATGCCACTGGCTGGCGGTTATGAAAATGAAAAGCCACATCCATGGAGAGAGTCAGCTTTCATGGCCACTAATATCGCTTGAATGCCTTGGCATCCTTTCACTCCTCTTTTATGGCTGGATTCAAATCCCCTAGGGAAGAGGAGGGGTTTCCAGCCGTTACCTTGCTGGTTTGAGCCATATTCATTCCCCCCACCACCATGGCTTAAATTTCTTTAAGGGACCATTAAAGGCCACCATCAGTTAGACCTCCCCCCTCCCCCATTTTACTGATTTAAAAGCTTCCCTAGACCGGAGTATGAGAACATCTCCACCATGGAGATCAGCCAATCATCTATGACCATTAAATCTGCCTTCCCATCATACGTAGGAGGGCTAAGTCTCTCAAACTGCGAGATGAATGTCATCTCCGCTGGCACAACCACTAGAGGTCTCAGGGGTGCAGGAGGAGGTGGAACAACAATAATCTTGATGAAGGTGATGCAAGAGTTGAGGGGGAGATAGCAGATCTGGCCCCAAATACTGAAGGATCTAAAGAGCTTACATAAGTTGAAGTAGTTAGTTCTTCAGAATCTGAGGAGGAAGAAGCCTCTTAGATGAACAAAAGAAAATTAACTGAACTCAAAAAGAGGAGTAGAAGCTATAAGAAGACCATTCAGTCTGGAACAACACCTGCTCCTTCTATGGATTTAAGCTCACTTGTATTTCAAATGCAGATAATGCTAGATCAACAAAGAAATTAACTGGAAAATATGTAGATGAAAGCAATATGGAGTTGTAGTTTCAGCTTGCACAAGAAATCAAATTCATTAGATTTGAGTTGAATATGTTGAAGAAGGATATGACTGATTTCTTCAAAAGAGGAGCTAATGTTGTAGTGTACATTGCTAAACAGCAGCAGGAATCACAGAAAACTCAAGATGAAATAGCTGTTAAACAAGTCTATATCCTGGAAAACCAAACTAGAATGAATAATAACATGATAGTAGTGCATGATACTATACTGGTAAAGATAGTTGAGCAAACTATAGCTCTGGAGACCAAGATTTCCTCTACCTCCAAAGATATTGAAACTCAGTTATCTATTCACTCAGCCTCTGTGATTCAGGATATCAAGGCTTCTTACAAAGAACTGGATGACCACTTGCTTAAAGAAATGAATCATTTGTCCTCAAGGATTACTCATCTTGAAGGTCAGGTCAGATTTCATAAGAATGACTGGGATCATGTAGAAAGGGAATTCAAAAAGGGGGAGAGAGTAATGATAAAGTCAAGCTCTGAGCATGCTATTTGGACCTCCAATAGCATCAGAGAAACTCTAGGCATTCCTCCCTTAAGGTTTGATGAAGATCAAACTACTTTGTCTGGCTGCCAACAAGCTCATTTTGAGGCCATTCAAATTGCATTACAGTCCATGTACATTCCTCCACCACAAATTCAGAATGTAGTATGTGAGGAGGTGGAGATCACTTCTTCTGCATTGATCAAAGAAAAATAAGCTCAATTATCTAAGAAAAGATTCAGGGAGCAGGCTGAAGTAAAGCGAGATTTTGAGCAATGGAGTCCAACTTCTAGATCTATTATACTCACTGTATGGAAAGCAGTCAATAACAATACCGCTGACAGGGGAAAATAGTATTCAGAACAAGAATGGGTCAAGCATACAAATCAGCAGGAGATCATCCATAAATTCAGAAAATATCTGAAGGCAGGGAAGATCCAAGCTGATTCTATAGAGCCCAGCAAATACTTTCCCAAACCATATCATTATGCTGAAAGACAAAGGCTAAAGGAAGAAGAAATCTCTAAGGCTAAAGATGTCAAGGGGAAGAAATTGGTTGATGACAAGGTGCTTGAAGTCAAAGCTAAAATATAATCAGGAAAAGGCATTGTCATTAAAGAACCAGAACAATCTTAGAATATTGTTTCTTTTTCTAGAAACTATGTAATTTTGTTTTAAGAACATTATAAAAAAAACTTAAATGTGTAATCTTTTAATATACTGTAATGAAAAAGTTTGGTTGCAGTTTATTATATCTGTGTGTTGGAACACCCTATTACTAATTTGGGTAAGGATCACTATGCTTGTCTTAGGATCCTAGTTGACCTAGTTGTATAGTTGAGAAGGTCAACATTTGAGTCTAGGGTCTAGAACTTAGTTTTGAAGCTGCCCCAAGACCACTCCAAGATCAAGGATGAAGAGCTAAGTCTAAGGCAATTTTCGTCGAGCTCTGGTCGACGAATCGTCGAACTCAGTTCGACGCTCTCTGAGCTCAACTTCAACAAATCGTCGAGCTCCGGTCGACGATCTTCGAGCTCAGATCGACTATCTGCTTTTAGCTAGCTTTTGCTTAATCGTCAAACTCCCCTCTACTATCGTCTAGCTCAGTTCGACGATGCCTCCTTCAGCTGTTTCTCAGGTCGCTGAGCTCAGTTCGACGATCTTTGAGCTCAGTTCGACGATTTCTGTCTGCTTATCTCAGTTCATCTCTGAGCTCAGTTCGACGATCGTAGAGCTCAGATCGACGATTCTTTTGTGAGATCAACGTCTTCAAGATTTCAAATGCTGCTGATTTTTTGGAATGTTTTTGAATATTATCAGCATTTATGACAGAAGATCTCCCAGCCGTTTGGAGCAAGTTTCAAGGTATCATTCAGAGAATGTTTGCTGGACTTTCCTCTAAAAGACAAGACCATTTATGGAAAGCATTTATGACTGACCAACGGCCATCTTTGGACAAGGAGAATATTCAGAAAATCAATTCTATTTCTATGGTCCTTTAGATATACAGAAAATCAAGAACAAAAAACACAGAGCTGATAGACAGAAAAACAAGAAGAGAAAACACACAGAAGAATACTGTTAGCAGAAGAACAAGAAAACTACAACATCTAGATCTTCTAGCTGACTAAGTGCTCTTGCATCTTCATCTTAGATTTCCAGACACATCATCTTTCAGCTGTTCTGCTGAAACCATTCTTTTCTGGAGATCAAGTTCTGAAGACCTATCACCCTTCTACAAAGCTTCTCTGCCTGAACCTCTCTACATCTCAGGGGGAGCTTTGACATCTTCAATCCACTTGTGCTTCTCTCATTTGACTGAGAACAGAGAAGACAACTTCAACTTTCACTTTTTCTTTTCCTGCTGTAAAAGGGTTCTTGAACTCCCTTCAAAAGTTCTGTCTGGTTCTGATAGCCTTGTCAAAACTCAGTGGTGGCAAGACACCTTATCAAAAAATCTAGCTTTGGTTTTTGAGCACCTTATCAAAAGCTCATTGGTGTCAGGACACCTGATCAACTCAGTCCTGAGTGGATTCCTACCAAGGGTGGTAGAAGAGTGGATGTACCCAGTTTTGGGGAACCACTATATTTCCTTGTGTCTTC
The DNA here is from genome assembly GCA_039513925.1 of Platanthera zijinensis. Lineage (NCBI taxonomy): Eukaryota > Viridiplantae > Streptophyta > Magnoliopsida > Asparagales > Orchidaceae > Platanthera > Platanthera zijinensis. Next base: position 129,300,221 of record CM077078.1, read on the forward strand.
TGGTTCTGCTTGTGTGATTTGTCTGTTGTGTGCTGTGTCCTTTTCCTTTCAGTTTTTAAGTTTCTGTTAGCACTCTACACTATAGCTTAAATAGAATTTTAATTTGTGCTATTTTAATAACTCAAAAAATATTTTAAGTAAACTCTATTCACCCCCCTCTAGAGTTGAGATAGATCTTACCCTCACTTTCAATTGGTATCAGAGGCAGGTTGGTTGCTCATACTGGTTAACACCTGAACCAAAAGATCCCTGATAAGATCAATCTCTGTAGAGGATTACTTTCTATACATCTATCTACTCATTTAGAGACATGGCACAGAACAAAGATTATGCAAGAACCAGACCACCAGTGTGCAACCTCTCCAAGTTTGCACTCTGGAAGGCAAGGATTAGATTGTATATGAATTCTATTGATGAGGATATCTTTAATTCTATCTTGACAGTGTGTCCAACTCCACCAGCAAGCTCAAGTACAAGTGCTGTTCCACCTCCTTCTGGAACAGATGCAGATATAAAGAAGTGGAAGATTGCAGATGCTAAGGCTATGAACATCTTAGCCCAAACTATGTCTGATGACATTTTTCAAAAGGTAGCTGAATGCAACTCAGCCAAAGAAACCTGGGACAAACTCTCTGAAATTGTCTCAGGATCTGCTGATGAAAGAAAGGATAGAAGGTCTCATCTGATAAGTCAATATGAGAACTTCAAGAAAGGAGAAGGTGAATCAGTGGCTGACATGTACAATAGACTAAGTCTGATTGTCAATGAGCTAAAGACTTTGGACAAGGAAATCTCTTTAACTGAACTAAATGATAAAATCCTGATGTGCTTTCCCAGCACTTGGGATTCAAGAATCTGGCCAATCAAAGATGCCAGAAGTCTGAATGAGATTACCACTGAAGCTCTCCTGGGCAAGCTCAAATCCTATGAGCTGCTCATTAAAAATAGAGAAGAAGAACAGAAGGCTGCCTCTCCAGCCACAAGGAAAGAAAAGACCATAGCCTTCAGGGCTGCAGAAGAGGAGCCTGAAGATAAATCCACAGGAAATGATGAGATCATAAGTCTACTGGCTAAGAGATTCTACAAAATGGCCAGAAAAGATTTCAGAAAAAGGCCATACAAGGGTCATGATAAACCAAGGTATGATAAATCAAACAACACTACAGAAATCATATGCTTTGGTTGCAGGAAACCAGGACACATTGTGCCTGACTGTCCAGAGAACAAGAATAAGGACAAGAGAGATAGAAGAGAAAGAAGAAAAGGAAAGGATCACAAGAAGAACAACTCAGACAAAGCCTCCTTCAGCAAAAACAAACATACAAGGAAGGGCTTTGTTGCTGAGACCTGGAGTGAGACTGAAGAGGAATCTGAAGCCTCATCCAGTTCCAGTGATGATGAGGATGATGCAGGTGAAAAGGAGTTCTGCATGATGGCTATCAATGCATCACAACAAAACTCTGATGAAGAATCAGAATCAGATTCAGACACTCACCCAGATGAAGATCAGGTAATCAATTCTTTTGATTTTCATTCTGAAGATTTCAAAAGTGAATTTAAGACACTATGCCTAGACCTACTAAAATCTGAGAAGGAGATAATATCTCTCAGGAATCAATTGTCTGAGCATAGTATCCTAAACTCAAAGAACCTCAAGCTCTCTGAGGAGTTAGAATGCTGTAGGGAGGAGATAGCTTCACTGAAAAGTGAACTATCAAAGGCCAAAAAGTTTGAAGAATCTCTAAATGGGAGGAGTATCAGACTTATGGACATCACAAGCACAGTGAACTCTAGATTCAATAGTACACTGGGTTTGGGTGCCTCCCCCAGCCAACCTATAGTGTTAACAACTCCAATCAAGTTTGTCTCTGACAAAGGAAAGGGAGTAGTAGAGGTGGCTAGGAAGAATGCAGACCTGCCAGAGAAAATTTCAGTTCAACAAAATGCGTCGAGCAGAGCACGACGATCGTCGAACAGAGCTCGACGATCTAAGCACAGATCGTCGACCTCAGCTCGACGACACCCCAACTCTGAACTCAAGCACTATCGATCTTCGAACAGAGATCGACGATCTGACCCAAGATCGTCGACCTCAGATCGACGATCGTCGAACAGAGTTCAGAATTGTGAACACATTTTCAATGGCTCAGTCAAATTCAATCCTAGAAGCTGCACATCCCATGGACTCAACCCCTATACTGAGTGGATAGTAACTCCTAGGAGATACCATCCTGAAGGCTATAAGAGTCAACCTGGGATGTCCTTTATTTCAGAATTTAAAGGTTATCAACCTAGGCCCAAGGTTAACTGGGTCAAAAACAAATAAGCTGTTTGTGTGCAGGTGAAGACCTATCCAGCATCAAACCATCAATGGTATCTGGATAGTGGGTGCTCAAAGCACATGACAGGGGACAAGGACAATTTCACTTCCTTCAAAGCCAAGCTTGGACCCAAAGTAATTTTTGGAGACTCAAGCTTTGGAACTACAAAAGGATATGGTGCAGTCCAAATTGGCTCAGTCACCTTCAAAAGGGTGGCATATGTTGAAGGACTCAAGCACAACCTGATAAGTATCAGTCAATTGTGTGATGAAGGATATCAAGTAACCTTCAACAAAGCCATATGCAAAGTTCAGTCAGTGGACAACACAACTGTGTTGACAGGTAACAGAAGAGGTAACATTTACTTAGTGAATTTTCTTTCACCTGTAGTAGATATCTGCCTGTTTAACTCCATTTCAAAACCAAACAATTTGTGGCATAAAAGACTAGGACACATTAACCTTAGAACCATTGCTAGGCTATCCAAAGACAACCTTGTTAGAGGACTACCTTCTGGTCCCTACAAGAAGGAAGAACTTTGCAAGGCATGTCAATTAGGCAAGCAAACTAAAAGTAGTTTTAACTCAATTAATAAGAGTGATTCACCTAGGATCTTGTACCTGCTGCATATGGATCTTTTTGGACCCATATCAGTGCAAAGCCTAGGAGGGAAATCCTATACTTTAGTGATTGTAGATGACTTCTCAAGATTCACATGGGTATTCTTTCTGAGGAAGAAGTCTGATAACTTCAAGTGTTTGACAGATTTTCTCAAATGCATTCAGATTGAGTTCAACACTCACATTGCCCTGATCAGAAGTGATCATGGGACAGAGTTTGATTCTCTTCTCATGCAAGAGTTCTGTCAAAGTGAAGGGATCAGGCACACTTTCTCAGCTCCTAGAACTCCTCAACAAAATGGGGTAGCTGAAAGGAAAAATAGAACCCTAATTGAATCTGCTACTACATTGTTGTCAGATGCTCACCTACCTCTATTCTTTTGGGCTGAGGCAGTGAACACCTCCAACTATGTGCTGAACAGAAGCCTGATACATAAACTGAAGGGCAAGACTCCCTATGAACTGCTCAAAGGGAAGAAACCTAAAGTAAACTATTTTAAAGTTTTTGGTTGTATTTGCTATGTTCATAATAATGACAAGAAATATCTAGCTAAATTTCAAGCCAAAGCTGATGAAGGAGTGTTTCTGGGATACTCCATGATCAGTAAGGCCTATAGGGTGTACAACAAATCTTCTTGTAAAATTGAAGAGTCTGTTCATGTTGTTTTTGATGAAGCTAACATGTCTTTCAAGGAGAAGAATGCTTCTACCATAGAACCTTTGCAGGTACATTCTTTAGCTGAAGACTTGAACAAACTGCAAGTTACTGAAAAGAATGACAGCAGTGATGATGAAGAAGAAGCTCAACATCTAAAAGAAAATCACCTTGAAGAACCAGTTGCTGTTCCACTAGAGGAAACAACAACACAGGCTGGTGAACAATCAACACCCCTTGTTGATTTAGTAACAATAAGAGATCATCCAACTTCCCAAGTTATTGGAGACATCTCAGCTGGTGTGCAAACCAGAAATCAGGTCAACCAGAACCTAATGCACACTTGCTTCCTATCTCAAATTGAGCCTCAATCCATTCAAGATGCAGAGCAAGATCCACACTGGATCATTGCAATGCAAGAGGAGCTGCATCAATTTGAAAGAAATCAGGTTTGGGAACTAGTGCCTAAGCCAAAAGATCATCCCATTGTTGGAACAAAGTGGGTCTTCAGAAATAAGCTGGATGATCAAGGAGTCATAGTCAGAAACAAGGCAAGGCTTGTTGCTCAAGGGTACTCTCAACAAGAAGGAATAGATTATGATCAGACCTTTGCACCAGTTGCAAGGTTAGAGGCCATCAGAATATTCCTAGCATATGCTGCTCACAAAGGATTCAAAGTATACCAAATGGACGTGAAAAGTGCATTTCTTAATGGGGACATCAAAGAGGAAGTCTTTGTTAGACAACCTCCAGGTTTTATCTCTCTAACTCACCCTGATTATGTTTACAGGCTGCATAAAGCATTGTATGGTCTCAAGCAAGCTCCCAGAGCATGGTATGAGACCCTAGCATGCTTTCTTCTGGAAAATGGTTTTATTAGGGGGAGAGTAGACCAAACTCTTTTTATTAGAACCCATAAGTCCCACACCCTACTAGTACAAATCTATGTAGATGATATCATATTTGGATCTACTGATTCAAATTTGTGCAAGAGGTTTTCCAACCTAATGCATTCCAAATTTGAAATGAGTAGCATGGGTGAGCTCTCCTTCTTCTTAGGATTGCAAGTTAAACAACATGCTGAAGGCATCTTTATTTCTCAAGCCAAGTATGCAAAAGAATTGGTCAAGAAGTTTGGTATGTCTGAAGCATCTTGTATGAAAACACCCATGCCTACCAATGCTGTATTGGATGCTGATCAGCATGGGAAGCCAGTTGATCAGACAACATATAGAGCAATAATTGGCTCTCTACTGTACCTTACAGCTAGCAGACCAGATATAATGTTTGCTACATGCATATGTGCTAGATTCCAAGTTAACCCTAGAGAGTCACACCTAACACTAGTTAAAAGGATTCTTAGGTATGTAAAGAGTTGTCCAAATCTAGGACTCTGGTATCCAAAAGAATCAGGATTTGAATTAACTGGATTCTCAGATGCTGATTATGCTGGATGCAGAATAGACAGGAAAAGCACCAGTGGAACATGTCAGTTCCTTGGTGACAGACTTGTCTCCTGGTTTTGTAAGAAGCAAACATCTGTGTCAACTTCAACTGCTGAAGCTGAATATATGGCTGCAGGCAGTTGTTGCTCACAAATATTGTGGATACAAAATCAGCTTCTAGACTATGGTTACAACTTAGAGCAGTCAAAAATTTTCTGTGATAATACTAGTGCTATTTCTATAGCACAAAATCCAGTCCTCCATAGTAGGACAAAACACATAGAAATCAGGCATCATTTCCTAAGGGATAATGTAGAGAAAAACAAAATTGAACTTCAATATATTCCTACTGATTTGCAAAGGGGAGATATTTTCACCAAACCCTTGGATGAAAAGAAACACAGGTTCTTCCTAAATCAGTTAGGCATGATAGATGGAGGAAGTCTTAATTAAAATCCAAGATTTTGAAAAGCTAAAACAGACCAAGACTAGGCTAAAAAAATTCTGTCTTTTGAATGAGTTTAGACTCTGAACTGAGCTCGACGTTTTCTCAAAAATCGTCGAACGGAGATCAACGATCTTCCAAAAATCGTCGACCAGAGATCGACGCTTTTGCTATCGTCGATCTGAGTTCAGAGCCTTCGCTAGATCTAGAATTTTTCTTCTTCTGTTCAGAGGCCGTCGAGCTGAGCTCGACGTTTTTCAACATCGTCGAACGAAGATCGCCGATTTTGAAGACTCTTCAGATTCCCTCTGTAGCCTAAATCGTCGAGCTTAGATCGACGCTTCGTCGAGCTGAGCTCCACGATTTTCTTTTTCGCCGTCGAACCCTAATATAAAATCATCTTTCAGCCGTCGTTCTCCTTTTTACGCTTTCATACTCTGCAACTTTCTTCCTTTTCCCTCCAAATTTTCTACGCTTGGTCGTTTTTGGTTTTCTGTTGCAGGTACATATGGCTGATTCGAGGGCTGCGATTGCCAAGATGAAGTTCGACACCGGTTTCGACATAGACATAAACTCATTTGATGGAAGCGACCAGCGCTTCAAGGATGTTCTGAATCTATTCAGAGAACAACAGCTAACCCAGATAATGACTACCAGGATGAAGATTGCATCTGAGGAGATTAAGGAATGGTGTTATACCGCAGCAGATGAGACTGAGAATACTGTTGTCGGCACCATTAAGGGGACCCAGGTAATTCTATCCCCGGCTTTATTAACTGACGTCTTTCAACTCAGTACTGGAGAAGACTCCATTGATCTGTCTGGAGAGGAGTATGCCTCCATGTTAGATAGGATGGGTCATAATGTAATCAACCCTAATAAACTGCTGAAAAAGAATCTGGCTATAGAATTCCAGTTCCTGGCTGATGTAGTTGGGAAGGTGTTGTTGGCCAAGCACTCAGCGCATGACACAATTTCCAGGTATCAGTTCTGCCTGATGGGAGCCTTACTGGATAAGAAACACCTCGACTGGGGCTCCATCTTCTTCACCCTGATTAAGAAGAAGATAAGCAAGTCTGCAGTCAGTTTTGGAAGAATCTTGGGGGTCTTTCTGCACTCAAGGTGCCCTGACCTTTTGACCTCTTCTGGGATGTTCATCAATGCATCCAAGAGGCTCTCCTGTGCCCTCTTCAGTAAATGGGACAGGCAGATAATCAACCCCTCCAGGGCTGCTGCAACACTTCTATCAGGCACAAGGACCAATCTGGTCACTCCTCTAGTAGAAGAGCTGCCTGCTTTTTCTTCTCCCCAAGCCATATCCACCCAAGCCACATATACCCAAGCCATCACCTCCTCACCACCAGTCTCCACCATTATTATCTCATCTCCCATTACCATTTCCTCACCTATGTCATCCCCTCCACCATCCTCCTCAGAGGTCTTCCATCCTCTCTTTTCCTATCCATTCCACACTCAACCATCATTTGCCCTTTTAGAGGATTCCCTCATAGATGACTCTCCCTCTTCTCCTCCTGAGACATCTTCCCTCCATCAAATGCTCACTGACATCCTCTCTCAACCCTCCTTCATACCCTCCTTTACTCTTCCACTCTTCTCCTCAACCTTCTCTATCCCCATCATTCCTTCTTCTGAACCAACAATCCCTACTCCACCTACCTCCACCTTTTCAGTTTCAGTCACCATCCCTCCATCCAACTTGACTACTACCTCTGCTCAAGCCTCACTTGGGCATGTAGATCTTTCTAGCCTGGCTGACAGGCTCTATGAGTTGCTAGCTCCCAAGCTGGTATCTCTGCTGGAGTCCTCCCTGACTCCACTCCTGAAGCAAGTCCAGGAGCTGTCCACCAAGCTTGATTCTTTTTCCTCCTCCCAGGCAATCCCTTCTACTGGGTGCCTTGGTTCACCTCTCTCTGAACCAAGGTAGGGGGAGATGCCTTATGAAGAAGTGATTGTGCCAGCTCCAGCTCCAGCTTCTACTCTCTCAGCAAGCTCAGGATGTGCTTTTGCACTTAATCTGCAGAGGTTACTATCCAGATTTGATACAGCCTATCTAAGCTGTCTGCCTCCAATTACTGCTGAAGATCTGTCCAAGGCCATTGTGCCTGTACCTGTCTGTAATCCCAGCCAGATTGTTTCCTATATCAAGTCATGGAAGGCTGTGGATGTATCTGATGCTGCTACTAAGGCCACTGTGCCTCCTTTTGTTGATACTGCTGCTGCTGACATAGAAATGATTCCAGCACCTAATGCTGAGGAAATTGTTGTTGAAACTGATAATGCTGATTCCAATATCCCTGCTACTCCTGCTCCTGCTCCTGCTGCTGCTGCAAAGCTCAAAGCTCAAGAAGAATATCTAAGAAGAATTGATGCTTTATATGATCAACCTCAGAGTTCTGAAAGTGATCAGTACAGAACTGATTCTGATGATTCTGCCAGCACAATTGCCAAAAAGAGAAAAGCCAGAAGTAAAGCAATGATGTCAGTTCCTCCTGCCAAAGCTAAAGACTCCAATGACATTCCATATTACATTCTGCATGACTGCCCCATCACTGAACCATGGATGCAATTTTCCAAGAACCAACTAAAGGCCATGAAAAAGAGAAGAAAGCTTGACAAATATGAAAAAGGATCATCTCAACATCAGCCTCCTCCTCCTCCTCCTCCAGACTCTGGATCAGGCTCAGCTCCTCAAGCTCCAGCTCCTAGACAAAGTTCCTCTCAATCCTATTCTAAGTATTACCAAAAGGGACAACATCAAAGAGGGTATCAACCCAGAAGGGGTAGTTACAGAGGAAATCAAAGAGGACAGAGACCCTATCAAAGGGAAGGACAAGGCCATTCTGACTCTACTTCAGGTCCTTACCCTTACAAACTGAAAGACACAGTTGCTCCAAGGACCTCTCCTGCTCCTGAATCTCTCAACAAATATGAACCTGCTGTTCCATATGAGGATCCTGAGAACAATCCTGTGGCCTGGACTGCTAGGATGAAAGAGTTGGCTGCTCTTGATCAGATTAAGAAGGCTAGAGAACAAGGCAAAGAAATATCCAACATTACAACCTTATCAGAACAAAGAAAGAAAGAACTGGAAAAGTATGCTTCAAAGAAATTTTTCAATCCAGAAGAGTACATGAAGCTGCACCCAGAGGCTGTAGTTCCAAGGCCAAGATCTCAAACCTCTCTAGGTGCAGAAGATGACAGAAGGTCCAAGAAAGAAGCCCTAAACCCTAACAGAGAAATTTTATTTAAAAAGGGAACTGAAAAGAAGTGATCTGTGTAAGCAAACATATCATCCACCTTTGGATATCTGCTACTATTTATCTGTGATATGCATTGCTGTTTCTCTGCATTTTGTATTTAACTTCTGTATTATTGAATGCTCTTTATGATTGTTTGTAAATAGTAATCCTAACCCAAATAGGGGGAGATTGTTGGAACACCCTATTACTAATTTGGGTAAGGATCACTATGCTTGTCTTAGGATCCTAGTTGACCTAGTTGTATAGTTGAGAAGGTCAACATTAGAATGAGTCTAGGGTCTAGAACTTAGTTTTGAAGCTGCCCCAAGACCACTCCAAGATCAAGGATGAAGAGCTAAGTCTAAGGCAATTTTCGTCGAGCTCTGGTCGACGAATCGTCGAACTCAGTTCGACGCTCTCTGAGCTCAACTTCAACAAATCGTCGAGCTCCGGTCGACGATCTTCGAGCTCAGATCGACTATCTGCTTTTAGCTAGCTTTTGCTTAATCGTCAAACTCCCCTCTACTATCGTCTAGCTCAGTTCGACGATGCCTCCTTCAGCTGTTTCTCAGGTCGCTGAGCTCAGTTCGACGATCTTTGAGCTCAGTTCGACGATTTCTGTCTGCTTATCTCAGTTCATCTCTGAGCTCAGTTCGACGATCGTAGAGCTCAGATCGACGATTCTTTTGTGAGATCAACGTCTTCAAGATTTCAAATGCTGCTGATTTTTTGGAATGTTTTTGAATATTATCAGCATTTATGACAGAAGATCTCCCAGCCGTTTGGAGCAAGTTTCAAGGTATCATTCAGAGAATGTTTGCTGGACTTTCCTCTAAAAGACAAGACCATTTATGGAAAGCATTTATGACTGACCAACGGCCATCTTTGGACAAGGAGAATATTCAGAAAATCAATTCTATTTCTATGGTCCTTTAGATATACAGAAAATCAAGAACAAAAAACACAGAGCTGATAGACAGAAAAACAAGAAGAGAAAACACACAGAAGAATACTGTTAGCAGAAGAACAAGAAAACTACAACATCTAGATCTTCTAGCTGACTAAGTGCTCTTGCATCTTCATCTTAGATTTCCAGACACATCATCTTTCAGCTGTTCTGCTGAAACCATTCTTTTCTGGAGATCAAGTTCTGAAGACCTATCACCCTTCTACAAAGCTTCTCTGCCTGAACCTCTCTACATCTCAGGGGGAGCTTTGACATCTTCAATCCACTTGTGCTTCTCTCATTTGACTGAGAACAGAGAAGACAACTTCAACTTTCACTTTTTCTTTTCCTGCTGTAAAAGGGTTCTTGAACTCCCTTCAAAAGTTCTGTCTGGTTCTGAGAGCCTTGTCAAAACTCAGTGGTGGCAAGACACCTTATCAAAAAATCTAGCTTTGGTTTTTGAGCACCTTATCAAAAGCTCATTGGTGTCAGGACACCTGATCAACTCAGTCCTGAGTGGATTCCTACCAAGGGTGGTAGAAGAGTGGATGTACCCAGTTTTGGGGAACCACTATATTTCCTTGTGTCTTCTGGTTCTGCTTGTGTGATTTGTCTGCTGTGTGCTGTGTCCTTTTCCTTTCAGTTTTTAAGTTTCTGTTAGCACTCTACACTATAGCTTAAATAGAATTTTAATTTGTGCTATTTTAATAACTCAAAAAATATTTTAAGTAAACTCTATTCACCCCCCTCTAGAGTTGAGATAGATCTTACCCTCACTTTCACTGTGTTATCATAATTGTTTACTTTATAATTTTGTTCAACACTTTTCATGTACATCTTAATTATCATATTTTGGCATTGTGGTGTATATCATTGAAGTGGGGTTATGACTTCTCCAAATAGGGGGAGATTGTTGGGTACATTGGAAACAATTTACTTGATTTTAAGAAGCCCTTTCAACTCAAGGATATACACAAGTATGTATTTGATGTATGTTTCAGTTCATGTATGCAGGTTAGTCTATTTCGTATTGATTGGGCAGGTGGTCCAAGTAACACTGATATATGAACCCAAAGAAGCTGACTCAAAAGGAAGAAAATTGCCTAAGTCCAAAAGCAACGAGTGAAGAAAGTTCACTCCACGCCAAACAGCTTAAAGTGCTGCGTGAAGTAAGAACAGTCAACGCCTAGCAAGTTGCAGTACAAAGAAATGGCTAAGTACAAAAGTGTCGACAAACTTCAACTATGTCGACACCTTTGCAGGAGCAGTTTCGAGACAAGTCAGTTATCTCGACACTTTGAAGATCAAGTCAGCAGTGTCGAGACAAGTCAGATATTTTGACACCTTAAGATAGTAGTGTCGAGACAAATATAACTGTCTCGACACAATGTAGAACTGAAGTGCAGACTTAAAGTGTCGACACCTGGCAGATAATAGTGTCGAGACAATTCAACTATCTTGACATGGTGAAGAATTAAAACAACTGTTGACACCCGGCAGACAGTAGTGTCGAGAAAATTCAACTGTCTCAACACAGTGCAGATTTAAAGATGTCAACATAGTCGACAATTGTGTCGAGACAAGTAAACTATCTCGACACCTTCAAGTTCAGACTGAAAATTCTACTAAGTAATATTGTGTTGAGCCAGCTAAGATGTCTCGACACCTTCTAAGAACACTAAGAAATATTGTGTTGAGACACTTGGGATATCTCAACACTTATGATTCTGAAGATGTACAGAGTCAACACAGAAGTGTCAAGTCAAGTCAAAAATGTCACCTCGGCTATAGAAACGTGATATCTCATCAGAAACTGTTTGAAGGAAGACTTAGAGTATGATGGCGTAATGATGACTTCATCAATCAGAAGCCAACAACCTGTGAAGGCTATAAATAGAGGGTCGTCTACACAAAAAAGAACAATCAGAAGAATCACATAATCAATCATTTTCTCTCATTCTAATTTCTCCTAAGTCAGAGGAGGGCGACAACCCCAAGAAGAAGGAAGACGAAGGTCTTCAAGAAAATCTTCTGATCCTTTCAACAAGTTGATCAGAGAATTGGTGGCTTAGAGAAAAGGAGAGCTTGGTAGCTGGTTGCTCTTGGGAAGTGTTCAAGGAAATGCTGCTTAGGAAGTTCTTGCCTTCGGTCGAGCGTGACCGTCTTATGAACGACTTCCTCCACCTGAAGCAAAGGCAACTCACGGTCGGTGAGTATGAGATAGAGTTCAGCAAGTTGAGCCGGTTTGCTCCTTGGTTGGTGAGTGTTGAGGCTGATCGAGTCAAGCGGTTTCTTGGTGGCTTGAGTAGCGAGGTGCAATAGTTGACCAGTGCTTATAGATTAGAGACCTATGCAGGGGTAGTGGAGGCTGCTCTGAAGGTGGAGGCTATCGAGACCGCAAATAGCAGAGGCCAGCAAATGAGGAAGGACAAGAGGAAGTCCGTCGAGGAGAAGAAACCCCAGGTACCCGATGCTGCTTCGGGAAAGAAGAGGAAGGTGGTGTGTAGCTTCTGTGTCCGGTCAGGCCACCCTGTCGAGAGGTGTTTCAAGAAGGCAGCAGCTTAGAAGAAGGAGCAGGTTCATGCTATTCAGGGTGCTCCTAGGAGGGATGTTTCCTGTTCTATTTGCAAGCGACCCGGGCATGATGCTGCCCAGTGCTGGTCCAAGGATAAAGTCTGTTATCAGTGTGGGCAGAAGGGTCACATCAAGTCCAGCTGTCCTCAGGTCCAGCCTGCTCTTCATGCAGTTCCACTTAAGGCACTACCTCTGCCTCAGCATATGGACAAGGGTAAAGGAAAGCTAAATGTGATCTCTTCCGAGGATGCACAAGCTTCGACTCAGGTCATCTCAGGTTAGTTTTTTCTTTTTCCAGCTGGAAAGTTTTATTTGTTAGAATGGTTACAGTTTGGTTTTGGTAGATCCTTAGTTGTATATACTCCTATAGGGAAATTTAAGGTGAAGAGCCGCTGGGCGCACGTTCTGTTTGACTCCGGCGCTACCCATTCATTTATGGCTAGAGCCTTTGTGGAGCGACATCGGTTAACTCTAGATCGAGTTCGTGGTACCTTACGCGTCAAGTTCCCTTCTGGTGAATCTGTGTTATCAGATTTGGGCATTCTAGATTGCCCTGTTTTGTTAGGGGATTTTCTTGCGAGGGCAGACTTGAAGATGATTGACCTGGAGGACTTCGATGTCATTCTGGGATGGACTGGCTGTCTAAGTATGATGTCGTCATTCAGTGCAAAGGGAAGCACTTGGACTTCATTAAGGACAACGGTCAGTCGAGAAGCGTGTGTGCTGATCCATGCCAAGATTCTCCTGTCATTTCAGCAGTATGTGCTCAAAAGTTGTTTCCTTCTGGTTGTTTTGCTTGTTTAGTCTCGATGGTTTGGACCGCTGTTAGTATACCGCGCTTTGAGGAGATTCTCGTTGTTCCCGGTTTCGCTGATGTGTTTCCTGATGACCTTCCTGATCTTCCTCCCGATCGGGATGTCGAATTTGTGATTGATTTGGAATCGAGTATGCGTCCTATTGCTAAGGCGCCGTACCGGATGACCCCTCGTGAGCTAGAGGAGTTGTGAGTCCAGTTAGATGAGTTGTTGGAAAAAGGGTTTATCAGGCAGAGTTTGTCGCCTTGGGGTGCTCCTGTTCTATTTGTGAAGAAGAAGGATGGGTCGATGCGGCTTTGCATCGACTACAGGGAGTTGAACAAAGTCACTATTAAGAACAGGTACCCTCTGCCGAGGATCGATGACTTGTTTGATCAGCTGCACGGTAGCACAGTGTTCTCCAAGATCGATATTCGTTCTGGCTATCATCAGCTTAGGATCCGGGAGGCAGATATTCCACGGACTGCGTTTAGATCGTGGCATGGACATTTTGAGTTCTTGGTCATGTAGTTTGGTCTGACAAACGCACCATCAGCTTTCATGGATATGATGAACCGGGTGTTCAAGGATTTCCTGGACAAGTTCGTTCTGGTTTTCATCGATGACGTGCTGGTCTATTCTCGCAATGCTGAGGAGCATGAGCAGTATCTGCGCTTGGTTTTATCGGAGTTGAGGAATCACAAGTTATTCGCCAAGTTGAGAAAGTCCGAATTTTGGTTGCCTCAGGTCTCGTTTTTGGGCCACGTGGTGAACAAGGATGGGACTTCGGTTGACCCGGAAAACATTGCAGCAGTGATGGATTGGAGTAGGCCGGGCACGCCCAAGGAGATCAGGAGCTTTCTAGGGTTGGCCGGCTACTACAGGAGGTTCGTGGAGGGTTTCTCTCCCCTAGTTGTACCTTTGACCAGGTTGACTGAGAAGAACGCGGCCTTTGTTTGGAGCGAGAAGTGCGAAGAAGCCTTCCTGGAGCTAAAGAACAGATTGTGCACTGCTCCCATTCTGACCCTACCTACTGAGGGTGTGGTGTATGACGTTTACGTGGTTGCTTCACATGTCGGTTTAGGTTGCGTGTTGATGCAAGTTGGAAAAGTGATTGCGTATGGGTCAAGGAAATTAAAGACTCCCGAGAGAAATTACCCTACGCATGACCTTGAGTTTGCAGCGGTGATTTCTGCGTTGAAGCTGTGGAGGCATCTACTTTATGGGGCTCAGTGCAAGATCTTCATTGATCTCAAGAGCCTGAAGTATGTGTTCACGCAGAAGGAGTTAAATCTGCGCCAGCATCGGTGGCTAGAGTATGTGGCCTATTATGATGTAGAGATCCAGTACCATCCAGGCAAGGCCAATGTGGTGGCCGACGCCCTGAGTCGGAAGACGGGGAAGATCTTTAATCTCTCCGTCGACCATTTAGTGAAAGATTTCCTCCTTATGGATATCTCAGTTGGATGCTGCGACATGCAGAGTATTTTGGCAGTGGCAGAGCCGTCTTGGATTTCCCTTACTAGGTTGTACCAGAAGGATGATCTGGACCTTCTGCACTTATACCTCAAGACTGAGAGAGGGGAGTTGCCGGATTTTTCCATCGATGAGGCGGGAACTTTGACGTACCGCGACAGATTTGCATCCCTGCTGTGGGAGACATGAGGGGTATTGTATAAAGAGAGGCTCATAGATCCAGTGTTGCCTACCATATATCAAGGATCTACGAAGATGTATCATGATTTGAAGCAAATTGCCTGGTAGTATGACATGAAAAGTGATATAGCCCGATTTGTTGTTGAGTGCCACACTTGCAAGCGTGTGAAGGCCGATCACGGAAGGCCTGGTGGCAAGTTGACTCCACAAGAGATCCCGACTTGGAAGTGGGAAAGTATTTCTACGGACTTCATCATGGGCTTACCAAAATCTCCAAGGGGATTTGATTCTGTTTGGGTTATATTGGATAGACTAACGAAGTGTGCTCACTTTGTGTCGTATAAGATTGACTACCCGATGAATAAGATAGCAGAGTTGTACTTGAATGAGGTCATCAGATTGCACGGTGTGCGAATTAGCATTATTTCTGATCGAGATTCCCGGTTTACTTCTCGCTTTTGGCAGAGTCTGCAGGAGGGTTTGGGTACCGATCCGAGGTATTCAACTGCTTACCACCCACAGACTAATGGGCAGACGGAGCGGGTGAACTAGATAGTTGAGGATATGATCAGATGCTACATTTTAGACCACAGTGGAGCGTGGGATGAGCGATTGCGGCTAATGGAGTTTGCATACAATAACAGTTATCAAGAAAGTTTGCAAATGGCTCCGTTTGAAGCTTTGTATGGGAGGCGCTGCAGAACTCTCCTGTTTTGGGCTGAGGTAGGTGAGATACCCTTGTTGGGTCCGGATGCGCTCGAGGAGATGGAAGTCGCAGTGAAGCTTATTCGAGAAAAGCTTCGTATAGCTCAGGAGATATACGAGAAGAACACCAATCGGCGTAGGTCTGACTTGGAGTTTTCTGTAGGGGACCTTGTGTTTCTTAAGGTTTCCCCGATGGTTGGAGTTAAGAGGTTCGGTAAGAATCAAAAATTGGACCCGTGGTATGTGGGCCCATTTAAGATTGTTGAACGGATTGGCGTGTCAGCTTATAGGTTGGATTTGCCAGTAAACTTCCCAGGTGTTCATAATGTATTTCACGTAAGCCAATTGCGTAAGTGTGTGCGTAGTAGTGGGCAAGTCTTTGATGTTGTGCCCCAGTTGGAGCCTAATCTCTCTTTTATTGAAGTGCCGGTCCGTATATTGGATACTCAAGATCGGGTGCTGCGAAGGAAGTCCATCCCGATGATCAAAGTTCTATGGAAGAATCAGGATTTGGAAAGCGCGACTTGGGAGTTAGAGTCGGCTATGAGGGAAGCTCACCCTCAACTGTTTCCCTGATTAGTTTGGTTTGTTTTCTTCTTGTAATGTTTGGCTTATTAATTTTCCTTCTATAGTAGAAGCGTTGTGCGTAAAGACGAAACTTTCTTTTAGGGGGAGTGACTGTAACACCCCTGATTTTCTGCGATTATTTAATTCTCGTTTGGCATTACGTCGACGCGTTTTATTGGCTTGTGCCATCTGTGGAGTGTGGTCTTAACTCCTTAGAACTGGGTGGCCTATTTTGTAGCCTATTGGCAAGATCTCCCTAACAAGCCGAGTCATTTTGGGTGACCCGGTCTGGCCTCTCAGGGGATGCTTGTGTTTTGGCGTTGGGTGGGTATAACTCGAGTTCTGTTCGTTGAAAGTTAATTTCGACTTCGCCGTTGCGTTCGTAGCATGGGTATTTAGCTACGGTGCGAGTTTCGTCGAATTTCGAGGTAGTTTGGGTTTCGCGTCGTTTTGGGTGTGCTAATAATAAAAGCAAATGTGTATATTTAAAGCTATTTAGATGATTTCTGCGGTCAAAAGCTTTGGTAATGAACCGGCGGATTAGGAGGAGGTTAAGGCTGATTAGGCGTGATTAGATTTATTTTTAAAGCCTTAAGCAAAATTAGCGGGCCCATTCTTCTTCTTCACGAAAACTGTCGCCTGCTCCTGTTCGCGGAAAACAGAGGAAAACCGTCGGACCTGCTACCCCTTCGGACGGCGATTCCGGGAGCGTTTGTGGACGGATTTTGATTTCGAAAGCGGATTTGGATTGCTCTCTCTTAGACCTACGTTTCTACGACAAGAGATTAGATTTCTCTAGGGTTTTTAGGAGATTTGGATTTTCGGTTTTTGCCCTTTCCGCCATTAAAGCTCGGGATGTGCTGGCTAGGTGTTGCTGCTGTTGGTACCGAGGGAGAGGAAAGGCTAGAGTGAAGCTTTGCTGAAAAACCAAGGCAAGTGGTTCTTGCACTTGCTGTTTTGATCTTCCCCCTCTTAACAACCCGGTTATCCCTAGGATAGAAGCCAAGCTTTTCTCTTTTTGCTTGCTAAAACTATGTGCTTCAGTTTCCCTTTATGAGCCCCCCTATTTGTGCTGTTTTTGCTCCACCCACTGGTTGTTTTCACCATTTAGACTCAAGATTTTTATTTCTGGTTTGGTGCTTTTGCGGGTGGATCCGAGAGAGAGAGAGGGAGGTTTTTGTGGTAGTGCTCTGGTTAGAACCGGTCTTGGTAGGCTCTCGGGATTTGGTGTTGAGTGTGGTGCACACACTCAAAGCCAAAAGCCGCCCGGGATTTGGCGTTGAGTGTAGTGCACACACTCAAAGCCATAGTTTGGTCTGTTCTTTAGCGGCTAAGTAGTGAGGCGATTGAGTTAGAAAATTCGTCTAAGTCGAAATCGACGGGAATCACTAAGTTATTCTCGCCGACTTCGACGAGTATCGTTAGTGATTCCCGCCGATTTGGCGAGAATCAATCGGCATTCCCGCCGATTCGGCGAGAATCGATCGGCATTCCCGCCGATTCGGCGAGAATCGATCGGCATTCCCGCCGATTCGGCGTGAATCGATCGGCATTCCCGCCGATTCGGCGAGAATCGATATGTTTTCCCGCCGATTCGGAGAGAATCGATCGGCATTCCTGCCGACCTCTTCCGGATGGCGTTAGTTTAGGGTTTTCCTGCGGGTAAGTACTTTGGCATAGAGTGAGTTGACCTCACTCAACGCCAAAGCTATTTTTCCGTTGAGAGAGGCGGACTCACTCAATGCCACCGTTGGGTTTTGCGGTTAAGTGTTAAGGCGTTGAGTGAGTGTACCTCACTCAACGCCGTAGCTGTTTTGGCGTTGAGTGAGGGTAGATCACTCAACGCCACTGCCTGTTTTGCTGAAGGCGTTCAGGGAGTGGACCTCACTCAACGCCACAACTGTTTTGGCGTTGAGTGAGGTTAGCTCACTCAATGCCAGAGCTGTTCCTGCGGAGGGCGTTGAGTGAGTGAACCTCACTCAACGCCATGGTTGATTCTGGCGCTGAGTGAGGCTAACTCACTCAATGCCATGGTCTAGTTAGGCGTTGAGTGAGTTGGGCTCACTCAATGCCAGGCCGTGTTGATTCATCTCAATGCTTTTCCCTTACCTTGATTTTCTTTCCCGAGTGAATTTCTTGATTTTGAGGTTTCTTGTCGGCTATTTACTTGTTTTTCTAAAAAGGCTGAATCGTGGGTCGTGGTTAGTAGTGGTGGTTTGAAGCTCTTAATTGGGGAGGTGTTGTGTAATTTAGCCAAGGCCACCCTTTTTCTTTTATCTTGCTCTAGGTACGGGCTGGGCAAGGGGGTGGGAGGTCCCTAGTGCTTTCACGTATAGACCCCTGAGCTTGGTTTATTGGGAATAGTGGTTGGGGGACTGAGTTTGCCTCGAACTCGGATCCGCGATGTTTTTGCTACTACCATCTCTCACAGCTTAAGGTGTTAGACGTTTCTTCCTTGGTAGATTGCAGCATTTGGGCTCATGGTAGCCTTGTTGACTCTGCAGGTTTTGGGCAGAGTTACTGTTGTGTCCCCGCACTTAGTGCACTCCCTTTTTGCCTTGCCTTGGGCAGTTGTGACTGTTACTGTTTTGTTTTCCTCTTTTACTTATCTTCTGATTTACATTTTCGAGCAGTTTCCTAGTTTGCTTGCTGAGGTATTCTTTCTTCTTTGAATGCCTCAGGTTCTGTATAGTAGCCTCTCTGATGGCTAGTGGTGCTGTGCAGTTGTTGGTGGTCTCTGGTGCTATAAAGATCAGTTCCTTGTTTTTGCGAGGTAGTTTTGGTGTTGTTTTCTTACATACATGCATATTTGTCAGTGGGTTCGTGTCAGTTTGTTGGCGCCAACTTGTAGTTTTTACCTTGATACTAGATATGTTACTTTTTGCTGCTACCTTTCTGGAGTTAGTCAACTTGCTCTAGGGATGATTTATGCTAGGTTGCTAGTAACTTTTAAACCTAAAAACACTATTATAAGTATTACTCATAATCAACATGTTTTATAAAACTCGTCACTATTTTTCAAATAACGTAAAAAGATCATTTTCTTATATATAGAATAAATTAAATGTATGGTCTTGCATAGTATAAGTTGTCCTCTGGGGATACTTATGCACTCTTTTAGGATTTCAAACCTGAATAAAGTATTTTTCCGCAACGTATAAGTATAGTTTTTAAATTGTGGACTAGGTGATCCACCGAGCCGAGGGATACGACCTTTAAAAATATAACTGATTTTCTAATCATTTAACTTATGAATTTTCATAAAGTATAGTTGCTTGTGGTTTGCCTGAGCGTCGACAGTTATCCCCTGCTCGACGTGGCATCATGACGCGTGTTTTCTCCTACTCTGTTAATTTGTTTTCCTCGGAGAAAATGCGGGTTGTGACAGTGGTGCATCTCCATTTCATCCCACCAAAGCCGAGTCTCTCCTTCCAACAGGAAAGTGGCCAAGGTGACTTTCTGTTCCTCCTCAGTTCTTATTGCCATCAAAATTCTTTTGACTCGCGCAACCCAGTCCTCTGCCTGCATTGGGGAGCCTGCCCCTGCAAACGTAGGAGGACTGAAATTCATGAACTTCTTCAGTTGCCATTCCGCTGCTCGTATATCTACCACAATCTCCACAGGTTCTTGCCTCACACCAACCTGTACTAGTACCATTGCAAGATGCGTCTGCCTAGTAGTCTGTGCGTGTATCATCGCAAACAACGCCTTAACAACTTAGCGCACTATCTCCTTAGAAGGAGGAGGTGTGGGAACCTCAGCTGGTGTTGCACTTTCAACAGAATGCTGGGGCTCAGACTGCCCCGCGCCACTTCGAGTCACCTATATGTGTAAAATACACACTTTAACGACTTTGCAAAAGCAACAACGACGAGTAGGAGCGCGCAGGTTCTCTAACGCCCTCGATTTTTCGATGAATTTATTTGATATGGTATCGTCATATTTATGACGTCATGGCGTTACTTTTAACGCCGAGTTAAGGCGCATTGCCGTTAAGGCATTTTCGCATCCATGCGGTCGAGTCAGCCAAATTCTTGTTGGAATTGGAAAATTTTGGATTTGGAAATTAAGTTAAGTAATTTTGGACCTGCTCGTCAAGTTTTGTCGCAATCTGAGCGATATTCAGGCCCCGACAATTTTCGAAAGTTTTGTAGAATTTATGTTCGTCGGACTTTGAAAATTTATATCTCGAGAATGGCTCCTCATATTTTGGTTTTGACTTCGCCATTGGGTTCGTAGAGTCAGTGTTTGTCTACAGTGCGAGTTTCGTTTAATTCGGCGCGCGTTTGGGCCTCCGTTTTGAACTCGTGTTTCCTTATTCAGAAAATATATAAATATGATTATTTTAATATTATAATACTATTCAAAAATGTCTTTTACTATTCATCTCTATAGTTTTATTTTTTTGATATATTTGTAAAAGGCATTGTTCATGCAATAGAATTGTCGTGTGATCTGTCTAATACTCGAGTGCTGCTTCTTGTTACTCGAGTGCTGCTTTTTGTTACTCGAGTGCTGCTTCCTTGTTCTTGAGTACTAAATTTTAGTACTCGAGTAGTCAGTTTTCTACTTCTCGAGTACTCCTAAACTTGTTCTCGAGTGATCTGCAGCCCTTCCCGAGTAGTCCGTTTCAGTTTACATTCGGGCGCCTTTTTGAGGGTCTAAACGGTGTCGTATAAATAGGGGTTAACATGAAATTTGTTCATCTTGACGAGATCTAAAACTTTCATGATGGACACTTTTCGATATGAAGCCAACATAAATCTCTATTTTCATTTTCCGTGCACCCTCTTGTAAATAGTCCGTTTTTAGACAAACTTTTAATAAATACATATATATATACTCTTATACATAGGGTAATTAGAAAAAAACTTCATCTCCTCGAAAATTCTAAACCGAATAAGAGAGGCGTAGGTGAGAGAGAGGAAGCCGTTCGTGAATGTTCCGGTGGTCGCCGACGTTGCTCCGGTGCTCGAAATCTTGAACCAATCGTAGATCTGGAAAGCTCTCGTCGAGAGCTACGCCATCATGGTAAAACTTTTCCCATTACTTGAGTTTTCTCATTAAGGGTTTTCAGCCCTAACCTCTATTTCGGCCATTTTTATTCAGATTTCGACTCCTCCCGTCTTCCTTTGCCCCAATCTGCGACGGGGAGTGGTTCGGAGAACTTTTTCGGTAAAACCAAGGCAAGTGGTGGTTTACCCTCTTTTCTTCTTGTCCGATTTGATGGTAACTGCTAAGTTTTTTTTGTTTTTAATCCTTCTGCACTTTGCCTTTCCAAGTTATTAAAATGTTTAATCCTTCCTTGAAGATCGCTTGTATTTGTAAGTGTTGTCATGGTAATTCAATCTTGTCATGTCATGTTTAATCTTTCTTGAAATGTTTCACTGTTGGCTTTAATCGCCTTATCTGTCGTTATTGAACGTATTAGAGTTTATCTAGTATTGTAAATCATTCCTAAGGGTTGATCAACCAAGTCTTGAATCTAGAAATGTTAGGTAGAATCTGACATGCCAAGTCTCGAGATATATGTGGTTGTTTTTTGTGGGTTTTCTTGATTGTGGGAGTCAGTGGACGAAACCACCTCCGCAATGTTTGTTTCCTTTATTAGTACCTTGTGGAAGTCTACAAGGTTTTTGGGCATCTGCGGTGTATGGTGGAGAGTATGAGACTTCCCTGCAGTTAGACGGATATTATATTCGTGAGGGTGTCTCCAGTTGAGTGACAACCTCGCTCGTGTTTTTGGGTAGAGTCGACCACATGTGCCTAATAAAGGTTATGTATTTCTTCCTTATGATTTACTCATGTTTGTCACCTTATAGCCTTGTGCATATGGTGTATTTATGATGTACGTGACGATTCACGTAAGTGTTCTTTTCCTGTTTGATGCTTTACTTTTGTACTTTACTTCAGTACCGTTGGTCTTGGGTTGGTACCTCTTTTAACCTTTGTTGGCTTATCTTTCTTCCATTATTGGTACCTTCTTGCTGAGGTGTTCTGTCTTTGGAATGCCTCAGGTTCAGAGCAGTAGCAGATAGCCGTGCTAGTTTTGGAGTTCCTGGTTAGCTATCTTGGCTGTGGGTTTGCCTCGCCGTAGCGACGTAGTTTGTTTTTTATTTTGTTTTACTGATTCAGACATACTTTACTGTATGTGGATTCGTGTCAGTTTGTTGACGCACACAAGATTGTTATTTTAGGATACTTGCTAGCTGCTTAGTTTTCTTTCTGTGGATGTGGATTACTTGCTCTCTGGGATGATTTATGCTAGGAATGCATGTTAGGTATTTTCATGTATAAAATCTACTATTATTACTTCATGCATTTGCAGATTTTAAAACTCTAACTTGTTATATTTAGCGACCGTAAAAGCTGTCTTTACTACTATTTAAAATTTAAGGTCTTGCATAACATGAGTTGTCTTTCGGAACGTTTACACTCATGTAGGATGTTCAATCTCATGAATGAAGTATTTTTTCCATAGCGTATAAACTATTTTCTTTCGTGGACTATTTGATCCACTAAGTCGAGAGATATGACTAACTTCTTAATTTAAACTGGATTTCCCTCTAAATAACCTAAAGATCTTTATTTATGTATTAAGTAGGAGTTTTGCCTGAGCGCCTGTGGTTATCCCCTACTAGCGTTGCATCATGCTGTGCATTTTACCTTACTCTGATACTCCTTTATTGGCGGTGAAAAATGCGAGTTGTGATAGTTGGTATCAGAGGGAGGTTGGTTTGAAAAGTTGGTCGAACCAACAAATCTCATTTAGTTTATTTCCTTTTTTCATTTGCATACACACACATATGTGTCATCAGTACGTCTTAACCGAAGCATAGTCACTACCCTCATAGCATGATAAGAAGTATATGGGGCAAATTATGTAGTATGGGATGCATAATATGTGTTTGTATATGGATCCACCATAGGAGGCAACATGTGACGATTATGTAGTATGGGATGCATAACCATCATCACATGGGTGCCCATCAATACGTTTTCCTTTATCGTTGTATGCGATGTTATATAGTATGGGATGCAAATTATTTCATGTGTACGCCGCTCATGCATGCATTAAGGCCTTTTTTAGAATGCATAGACTCCATACATATTATATCATCGCACAAGCACGCGTGCTATGTTAAGGTTTACATGATGACATATGTACACACATGATTTTAAAGAAGAATGAAGAATTAATGCATTCGTATCATATGCACATAAGTAAATAGGATGAGAGGATGTCATCTTAAGTAGGACATATCATCATTATAAAATCCCAGAGCAAGTTGCAGCACAGGCAAATGTCTTTAAGTATGGTCTGAACTAGTTGTGTGGCTTTGTTGTAAGCTAGGATTTTGATGAGTTGTTTGCTGCCTTTTAGAATGCCGCCTAAGCTTCCTGTGATGAGGTAGACTCCCCAGTTAGAGGGTGAGTCGTCGGGTGCGTAGAGTGAGGTGTTGATCGAGAGTTTGCGTTAGAGCAAAGAAGCTCTATCGAGGAAGTTAGTTAAGATGCAGTCGCAGATTGAGTCGTTGTTGTCCGCCGCTCCCATGCAGCAACCTGTAGCGGAAGATTTTGTCGCGGGTCAGGATGTACCTGTTGATCCTGCTCCTCTGGTGCCTCCGGTGACGCTACCACATGAAATGAATTTCATATCGCACTTCCAACGGTTGGGACCTCCCACCTACGACGGGAGTGCCGACTATATGATTTTAAATGATTGGATCATCTCCATCGAGGAGATGTTTTCGTATTTCAGAATTCTAGAAGCCCAGAAGGTAATGATTACAACCTATCAGTTAAAAGGCCTAGCAAAGAGTTGGTGGATTTGGGAAAGGGAGAGTCTGAAGGAAGGCTGTTCTTGGGAATCTTTTAAGAAGATACTGCTGAAGAAGTTTCTACCCTCGGTCGAGCATGACCGCCTTATGAATAAATTCCTGCATCTGAAGCCGAGACAGCTCCCGGTGAGCTAGTATGAGATCGAGTATAGTAAGCTGAACATATTTTCTCCTGAATTGGTAGCCTCGCAGGCAGCAAGTGTGAAGAGTTTCCTCAGAGGATTAAGAAGCGATGTTCTACAATGGGCATGCACTTATCGAGCTGAAAGCTATGGTGAAGTAGTGGAAGCCACTTTGAAGGTCGAGGCGATCGAGAATGCTAAGAATCGAGGTGCTGCGGCGAGAAGGGAGAAGAAAAAAGGTGTGGAGGATGGAAGCTCCAGGGCATCTGGCCTTTCTTCGAAGAAGAAAAGTAAGGAAGTGTGTAGCTTCTGTGGTCGATCCAGCCACCCTTTCGAAAGATGCTTCAAGAGGACTGCCACCCTGAAGTAGCAGTAGGTGCACTCAATCCAAGGTGCACCCAAGGGAGAGCTAGTGTGCTTGTTCTGTGCAAGGAAGGGTCATGATGTGAGTCATTGCTGGATGAAGGAAAGGACTTATTTCTAGTGCGGGCAGAAGGGACACCAAAAGTCTTCATGCCCCCCAGGCTCAGTCCCCACTGTATCCTGCCCCGCTTCAAGCTCTGTCGCCGCCACCAAACCAGGACAAAGGAAACGAAAAGCTGAACGTGTTGACTAGTGAGGAAGCTCAAACCTCTACGCAAGTTATATCAGGTTAGCCCCAGTTTAATTTATCTTTATTATTTATTGTTATTGCCCTAGTTTTTGTTCGTTTAGTTATGTATGCTACAGTTTTGGGGAGTTTAAAGCGCGGAATAGGTGGGCACGTGTTTTTTCGATTTGGGTGCCACCCATTCCTTTGTGTCCCGGAGGTTTGTAGATAAACATCATCTGGATGTGGATTAATTAGGAGACTCCTTCAACGTCAAGCTTCCCTCCGGTGATTCGGTGATATCTAATCAAGGAGTTCTGAGATGGCATATATACCTAGGCGATTTCCTAGCCTTTGTAAATCTGATGGTGTTGGATCTGGCGGGCTTTGACGTGATTTTGGTCATAGACTGGCTGTCCAAGTATGATGCGGGCATCCAGTGGAAGGCAAAGAGACCGGACTTCTGGATGGACAATGGCCAACCTATGAGCTTCTATGGATTTCAGGACAGGGTTTCCCCTATTATTTCTGTGGCACATGCTTGTCGTGCTATAGAGTCTGGTTGCAAGGCATTTTTGGTTTCTATTTTTGCTTTGGAAACTACTTTTGTTACACCACGTCTTGAGGATATCTCGGTGGTGCGAGAGTTTCCATATGTTTTTCCTGACTGTCTTCCAATAATTCCTCCGGTGAGGGAGATAGAGTTTGTGATAGACCTCGAGCCAGGTACTCGTCCTATTGCCAAAGCACCGTACCGTATGGCTCCGCGTGTGTTGGATGAGTTGTGTACTCAGCTCGATGAGTTGTTGAGGTGTGGTTTTATTAAACCAAGTTCTTCTCAGTGGGGTTCTCCTGTTTTGTTTGTTAAGAAGAAAGATGGATCGATGAGGCTTTGCATCGATTACAGAGAATTGAATTAGATGACCATTAATAATAAATATCCCCTGCCAAGGATTGATGATCTGTTCGATCAGTTGCGTGGTAGCTCGGTATTTTCAAAGATTGATCTTTGCTCAGGCTACCACAAGTTGAGAATTCGTGAGGCAGATGTTCCTCGAACCGCTTTCCGTTCGCGGCATGGACATTTTGAGTTTTTGGTGACGTCCTTCAGTTTGACAAATCCACCCTCTGCTTTTATGGATCTGATGAATAGGGTGTTTAAGGATTTCATGGACCGATTTGTTATTGTGTTTATAGATGATGTCTGTGTGTTTTCCCACAATATTGAGGAGCATACTCCGCATTTGCGTTTGGTTTTGTCGACCATGAGAAAGCATAAGTTATATGTGAAGTTGAGCATATGTGAGTTCTGGCAACCTCAGGTGTCCTTTCTGGGTCATGTTGTAAGCAAGGACAATATTTCTATAGACCCGACCAAGATTTCTGCTGTGATGGAATGGGAGAGACCTTCTACACCTAAGGAGATTAGGAGCTTCTTAGGCCTGGATGGATATTATAGAAGATTCATGGAAGGGTTTTCGGTATTGCCTGCTCCTCTAACTAGACTTACTCAGAAGAATACTGCATTCATTTGGAGTGATAAGTGTGAAGAGGATTTCCAAGAACTGAAGAAGAGATTATGTACTGCTCCAATTTTAACCTTACCTACAGAAGGATTGAGTATGCTGTGTATGTTGATGCATCACACATCGGACTTGGCAGTGTTGTAATGCAAGATGGTAAGGTGATCATGTATGGATCGAGGTAACTAAAGATAAATGAGAGAAACTATCTTACGCACGATTTGGAGTTCGCTGCTGTAATTTATGCGCTGAAGCTTTGGCGGCACTTATTATATGGCACATTGTACAAGATCTATACGGATCATAAGAGTTTGAAGTACGTTTTAACTCAAAAGGAACTAAATCTGTGTCAGCGTCGGTGGTTAGAATATATGGCTGATTATGAAGTGATATTTTTTTATCATCCAGGAAAGGCTAATGTAGTAGCCAATGCTTTGAGTAGAAAGACCGCCAAAATTTTTAATCTATCGGTACAGTCTTTGGTGTAAGAATTCCTGTTGATGGATATTGAGGTTAAGAGTAGTACTGTGCCTGCTAGTCTAGAAGAAGAAGAGCCCTCTTGGATTTCTCTTACTCAAGTACATCAGAAGGATGATCCAGATTTGTTACACCTCCGGAATAGAACTGTGAAGGGAGAGCTACAAGATTTATCCTTGGATGAGTTGGATACCTTGAAGTATTGGGGTAGATTTTGCGTCCCTGCCTTTGGCGACATTCGGGCAAAGATCTGTGCTGAAGCTCATGGTTCTAGTGTAGCCTACCACCCTTGTTTCACTAAGATGTACAAAGATCTAAAGCAAATTATTTGGTGGTTAGGGATGAAGAATGATATCTCGAAGTTTGTATCGGAATATTATACGTGTCAGCATGTCAAGGCTGACCATAGAAGGACGGGAGGTAAATTAATGCCGCTTGATATTCCAAGATGGAAATGAGAGAGTATTTCAATGGATTACATCACCGGTCTACCAAAATCTCCCCGTGGGCATGACTCTGTTTGGGTGATAGTCAATAGATTGACTAAATGTGCTCACTTTGTGCCATTTAAGATTGGGTATTCGATGGAGAAAATAGCTGAGCTATATCTTAAAGAAGTCATCAGATTGCATGGAGTGTCTGTTAGCATTGTATCAGATCAATACTCCAGATTTACATCTCGCTTTTGGAAGAGTTTATAGGAGGGGTTGGGTACCGATTTAAGTAATTCCACCGCCTATCATCCGCAGACAAATGGTCAAATGGAAAGAGTAAATAAGATCATAGAAGATATGATCAGGTGTTATATTTTGGATCACGGTGGCGCTTGGGACGAGCGTCTAAGACTCATTGAGTTTTCGTATAATAATAGTTATCAAGAGAGTCTGCAGATGGCCCCGTTTGAGGCCCTATATGGGAGGCGTTGTAGGACTCCCTTGTTTTGGGCTGAGGTTGGTGAGAGACTGTTGCTTGGTCCGGAATCCCTTGAAGAGATGAATTATGTTGTGACTCATATTCGAGAAAAGCTCCGAGTAGCTCAAGAGCGTTATGAGAAGTATGTTTTCGACGAAGGGTTAATCTGGAGTTTGCCGTTGGAGACTTGGTTTTTCTGAAGGTTTCTCCGATGTCTGGCGTTTAAAGGTTTGGAAGGAACCATAAGTTAGACCCCTGTTACGTGGGACCTTTTCAGATTCTTGAACGCATCGGAGTTTCAGCGTATAGGCTGGAGTTTCCTGCTATCTTCGAAATGATCGTCAAGTCCTCGACCCGGTGCCCAAGATTCAGCCCAACCGTACGTATGTGGAAGAACCTATTCGTATTCTGGATTCTCAAGATCGAGTTTTTGCGGAGAAAAACCATCCCAATGGTCAAGATTCTTTGAAAAAATCAAGACGTCGAGAGCGCGAAGTGGGAATTGGAGTCGGCGTTGAGGGAATCTCATCCGCACCTCTTCTCTTAGTCCTGGTATGTCTCTAAATTTTTGGTGGTGTTTGATTTTTTCTCGTTTTTAGTTTGATTTTGGAGTTGTGTTAAGTTTCGGGACGAAACTTCTTTTTAGGGGGAGTGACTGTAACGCCCTCGATTTTTTGACGATTTTATTTAATTTGGTATCGTCATATTTTTGACGTCATGGCATTACTTTTAACGTCGAGTTGACGGCGCATCGCCGTTAATGCTTTTTCGCGGCCGTGCAGTCGAGTCATCCAAATTCTTGTTGTTATTGGAAAATTTTGCATTTGGAAATTAAGTTAAGTAATTTTTTACTTGCTCGTCAAGTTTTGTCGCAATCCGACCGATATTCGGGCCTCAATGATTTTCCAAAGTTTTGTAGAATTTATGTTCGTCGTAGACTTTGCAAATTTATATCTCGAGAATGGCTCGTCGGATTTTGGTTTTGACTTCGCCATTGGGTTCGTAACGTCAGTGTTTGCCTACGATGCGAGTTTCGTTTAATTCAGAGCGTATTGGGGTCTCCATTTTGAACTCGTGTTTCCTTATTCAGAAAATATATAAATATGATTATTTAATATTATAGTACTATTCAAAAATGTCTTTTACTATTCATCTCTATAGTTTGATTTTTTGTATATATTTGTAAAAGGCACTGTTCATGCAATAGAATTATCGAGTGATCTGTCTAATACTCGAGTGCTGCTACTTGTTACACTAGTGCTGCTTCCTTGTTCTCGAGTACTAAATTTTAGTAATCAAGTAGCCTGTTTTCTACTTCTCGAGTACTCCTAAACTTGTTCTCGAGTGGTCTGCAACCCTTCCCGAGTAGTCCATTTCAGTTATCGTTCGGTCGCCTTTTGAGGGTCTAAACGGTTTCGTATTAAAAAATAGTTAACATGAAATTTGTTCGTCTCGACGATATCTACAAAATTTATGTTGGGCACTTTTCAATTTGAAGCCATCCTAAACCTCTATTTTAGTTTTCGGCGCACCCGCTCGTAAATACTCCGTTTTTAGACAAAACTTTTTATAAACACACACACACACACACACACACACACA
Organism: Platanthera zijinensis; assembly: GCA_039513925.1. Classification (NCBI taxonomy): domain Eukaryota; kingdom Viridiplantae; phylum Streptophyta; class Magnoliopsida; order Asparagales; family Orchidaceae; genus Platanthera; species Platanthera zijinensis. The sequence continues at coordinate 129,329,275 of CM077078.1, forward strand.
TATATATATATATATACATATATATATATACTCTTATACTTAGTGTAATTATAAAAAAACTTCATCTTCTCCAAAAGTTTGAACCGAACCAGAGAGACTTAGGCGAGAGAGATGAAGCCGTTCATGAATCTTCCGGTGGTCGCCGACGGTGCTCTAGTGCTCGAAATCTTGAACCAATCATAGATCTGGAAAGCTTTCGTCGAGAGCTACGCAATCGTGGTAAAACTTTTCCCATTCCTTGAGTTTTCTTGTTAGGAATTTTCGGCCCAAACCTCTATTTCGGTCATTTTTATTCAGATTTCGACTCCTCCCGTCTTCCTTTGCCCCGATCTGCGACGGGGAGTGGTTCGGAGAACTTTTCCGGTAAAACCAAGGCAAGTGGTGGTTTACCCTCGTTTCTTCTTGTCCGATTTGATGGTAACTGCTAAGTTTTTTTTGTTTTTAATCCTTCTGCACTTTGCCTTTCCAAGTTATTGAAATGTTTAATCCTTTCTTGAAGATCGCTTGTATTTATAAGTGTTGTCATGGTAATTCAATCTTGTCATGTCATGTTTAATCTTTCTTGAAATGTTTCACTGTTGGCTTTAATCGTCTTATCTGTCGTTATTGAACGTATTAGAGTTTATCTAGTATTGTAAATCATTCCTAAGGGTTGATCAACCGCGTCTTGAATCTAGAAATGTTAGGTAGAATCTGACGTGCCAAGTCTCGAGATATATGTGGTGGTTTTTTGTGGGTTTTCTTGATTGTGGGAGTCAGTGGATGAAACCACCTCTGCAATGTTTGTTTCCTTTATTAGTACCTTGTTGAAGTCTACAAGGTTTTTGGGCATCTGCGGTGTATGGTGGAGAGTATGAGACTTCCCCGCAGTTAGATGGATATTATATTCATGAGGGTGTCTCCAGTTGAGTGACCACCTCGCTCGTGTTTTTGGGTAGAGTCGACCACAGGTGCCTAATAAAGGTTATGTATTTCTTCCTTATGATTTACTCATGTTTGTCACCTTATAGCCTTGTGCATATGGTGTATTTATGATGTACGTGACGATTCACGTAAGTGTTCTTTTCCTGTTTGATGCTTTACTTTTGTACTTTACTTCAGTACCGTTGGTCTTGGGTTGGTACCTCTTTTAACCTTTGTTTATTTTGGCTTATCTTTCTTCCATTATTTGTACCTTCTTGCTGAGGTGTTCTGTCTTTGGAATGCCTCAGGTTCAGAGCAGTAGCAGATAGCCGTGCTAGTTTTAGAGTTCCTGGTTAGCTATCTTGGCTGTGGGTTTGCCTCGCCGTAGCGACGTAGTTTGTTTTTTATTTTGTTTTACTGATTCAGACATACTTTACTGTATGTGGATTCGTGTCAGTTTGTTGACGCACACAAGATTGTTATTTTTGGATACTTGCTAGCTGCTTAGTTTTCTTTCTGTGGATGCGGATTACTTGCTCTCTGGGATGATTTATGCTAGGAATGCATGTTAGGTATTTTCAAGTATAAAATCTACTATTATTACATCATGCAATTGCATGTAAGGTATTACTACTATTATAAATTTAGGGTCTTGCATAGCATGAGTTGTCCTTGGGGACGTTTACACTCATGTAGGATTTTCAATCTCATGAATGAAGTATTTTTTTCGGCAGTGTATAAAATATTTTCTTTCGTGTACTAGTAGATCCACTAAGTCGAGGGATACGAGTCACTTCTTACTTTAAACTAGATTTCCCTCTAAATAACCTAAAGATATTTATTTATGTATTAAGTAGGATATTTGCAGGAGCGCCCGTAGTTATCCCCAACTAGCGTGGCATCATGACGCGCATTTTCCCTTACTCTGATACTCCTTTATTGGCGGTGAAAAATGCGGGATGTGACAGGTTCCTCAAATAGGTGTTTTTTCATTCCTAAGTGGACATTCATGAGTTTATTTGTGTTATAACGGTCAGCACATACACGTGCTCGCCACCTCTCAAAAGAATTCGACTACGAATTTGCATGAGGAAGACAAGATAAGCTGATACCAAATTATGGTGGGCCCATAACCCACAAGTTAGAGGATCGGAACCTCCCTCTGATACCAAATTTTAACACCTTCGTCCATCACATGAAATATTATAGAGGGTCCGGCCGGGGCCCCACACCATATTCCACCAACAGGCAGCGGAATTACATGTTCATATAAAAAGACTACTCGTGCCCTAACTTAGAGCATTCTAGAGGAATCTTTAAGGTTGCATGTACTCATACCAATTGATTGTCCACTATATATAAACCATACAATTTATATATATAATAGGAATGTCAATTCCAAATACAAAAAAGTTATGGCCTTAAGGCCTTACAGTTATACTTCTCAAATGTGATTTACAAACATCGCCGCGTAGGTCGGCCACACATGAAAACAGTAAAACTTCTTTGCAAAGCCTTCAAGGGACATCATAGCAGCAAGGGCTTTATGCCGTTATTTCCCGCTCGGCTCTCCAGCATCTGCACAAGGACAATCTACCATAAGGGTGGCAAACAAGGCAATGGTTAGCATTCAGCTGACCAATTTATAACGACCCTACCCATTTTTTAGGGCAGAGGTATTCCTTCCCCGCAGGCATAACATTTTAACAAGAAGATATATCACAAGAACGTGCACTCACACACAGTTCAATATATCACAAACGAATGCCTTAACGACCAAACATTCCGTGCACTCAAGGCACATTTTCGATGTACCTATTGCCAAGGTCCCACCACCGTTCAGAGGTCCCAGACATAACGGTTAACTTTGAGCATGTATAGTCTCTACGAACCTGACCTGAGACTTTAGTCTTGAAGGCATATAACCTAAGACTCTCATTATGCGATCCTAACGAACGCATATAACTTATGCACTCGAGTTAGAAAACCATAATGCGGATATAGTTCAGACATTGCCTGTTGCTCAAATTTTAAATTCAATGTCTAGTCTGACACGGGTCGGCTTCCCCTTGTCCGTTCGGCTCACTGGCCTTTAGGAGCTCGCAACACACACATTAGCCTCACAGTCTCCAAGAGATAGGCTTTACAATCAAAAGGGAGTTGTCGCCAGCGTTCATCACGATCACTTGATGAGACCAACAGAGGTTCTCTTTCTGCGCCCAAACTCAACCCAAAATCCTGCAGCATCCTTTAGTGCCAGAAACACTGGAATTTTACAACACACAACACAAATAGCTCACAAATAGCTACTGCCCTTGGTGATACTCACTGTCGCCCGACGATATCTAACAGTCATTCAAACTATGGTATTTCGTGGGTATTTTCCTGGAGTGCAACCCTAGTACTCCTGGCTACTTTCAGTTCATAGGTACAACCCCGCAGACCCCATAAACTACTCATTTATACTCGGAGTCTTCTCTGGCAAGCAAAATAAATATCACCAATCCAGTCCAACCTGTCGAAATGAGCTTCACACAGCATGCCTATCTGTATGACATATATTTGGATTTATATCAAAACTCACTGGGGATTTTACAATTTGACCCAAAGGAATTCACTTTGCTTTTCCACCTACTGGTGGGGGATTCCATGCATATGCCCAAAGAAGGACTTCACTTGTCCAAGAAGGAAGGTTGTTACCCTTGCAGTTTTCTTCAGAGCCATGACCGCTTTCATGTCCGGTTGGAAAGGAGCACCGCGCTTTCCTTTTCACGGACCAAGCGTCTGATCTTTCTTCCGACTACTAGATCTCCTTCACCAAGCTATTCAAGCTCAGCTCCATCCCTTAGCTCTAACCCTAAGTGCTTTCTCTCAAGAACTTATATGAAAGAAGGAGAGAGAGTGAGAAGAAGAGAGTGAATTCTCATTCCTCTACTCCTCTGCATAAGTGGCCTTGGGATTAATCCCAGCCACAGGATCATTTAATCAAAAGGGAGCAAAGGCCATGATTTCGGTTGAATAATCAACATTAATGCTATCGCCTGGCGATATTCGATATCGCCTGGGAGATAATGCGGATAGCCTCTTTAACCCAAGTCAACCACCGCTCATCGGCCGCTGCCCGACCATCTGACACAGGTCCACACATATGTGGTAGTATTGCCTATCGACATCCACTGTTGCCGTTCCGATAGCTCACTCAACACTTTATGGCATCGAGTGCGTTGAGTGAACTCAAAGCTTTATGGCATTGAGTGCTACTGCTTTTGCCGCAGGCAATACCCACTATTGCCTGGTGATAGAGACCAAAAGTTCTGCTGTCAAATTTAGAGTGTTACAGATTTGACTTGGGAATATCTAGGGGGAACCCCATGAAATACCACCAAATTTTAGCGAATAGTAAACAACAAAGCAACGAGCACGAAATTTTTTCATGGCATTTGTGATATCTTTAGGTATAATGATGAGCAATATATGTTATGAATTATCATCTGCATGTGATTTAAATTTAAGAGAATCTTTTTGATTAGATCGAAAATTTGCCATGATTCAGAGAAATTTCCTGCCATTGATCCCAAAAATCGGGGTTCAAACAGAGTTCAAATTGAGTGGGTGTAGCTTGCACTTACTTATCCCAAGGGATAACACAGTGTCGGGAACTTGGAGCAAAGAGTCTCGTTCACGGTGGTGGTTAACCTAAAATAGACCCTGTGTGCTCTAGCGTAAAGGACCCTCCAAACACCTAGTAGATCAAAAAGATCTCCCCTCTCAAATAAAAGCTAAGTTAGGCACATAGGATGGCAGTAGATAGCACCAGAATGTCATCCCGGAAACTTGGGTGAAAAGAGTGCCAAAACTCTCGCCGAAAAGAACCAACTCCCTACTAGAAGTGCACTCCAAAGGTGCCCTTGAGGGTCTATTTATAGTTTTTTGAAAATGGTTTGCAGATTGTATAATCCTACCTTTTGGAATTGTAATCTTTTACCCAAAATGGCCCACTAATAACAGAATCACGTTGTTTGGTATAACTATCCACATACCAACACAAAATTCCATGAATAAAAGGGTTACTCCATAAGGGTTGAGCATGCGCTAGTCAAGGCGTGCTTTGCTAGAGGAAGTGAGTACCCGATGGTGCTGAGTACTCGCGGGTCGATCGAGATCTTGGGTGGTTGCAGGATGCTAGGTGTAAACCCCCTCAGAACAAAGGACATGGATATGGGAGTCTTATGCCTAAAACAGGTGCCTTATTGTAACATCAACACACGAGTAATTTATACAACTAGACACCAAGTCTATCAGCTATTTCCAATATCCAATTGTTAACCCATCAATAAATAAAAACACAGAAGCCATGATCCACAATAAGTAAATAAGTCTAAACATAATATAAAATAGGAAGCTTCATGAGCTCCTGCAAATATCAGATTACAAAAATGGCCCCAATGGCTACATCTAAAAACTCGCTCATATCTGTCATGAAGGGATGCAATGGAATCGTAGTATCATGCCCTATCTCCCTGACCTAGCTTCTCTTCTATACGGGGTACTGCTATTGCTTCATCTGCGGGGTATCCTCTTAAAAATGTTGGTTTGCAACCGTTAGTCATAATTACTAAGTGGCTTCACATCCTCTCCCCAACATCTCTTAGGTACGAGGCAGAAGGAGGAAAAAAGAGGTATAGTTTAAGAAGTAGTGTATAGAATAAACAAGTGGAACATGAAAGTTCATATCTTAGCAGTTATCATATCAATAGATCAATAAGATAACAAGTAATAACATTAAGTATCCACTTGTATAAGGGAGCACATCTACACTAGCAGTATAATAAGTAGTAATATATAAGGACATTAATTGAACATAACTTATAAAAATGTCCATATAAATTTATAAGTTAAGGATCTGGTATATAAATAAAAACTTATCATATAAAAAGCGCATACTAATTTATATAATGAGTGTCTTATGCAGTGTGATGCAATGTAAGAAATGTTTGATGACTCACCCATGCTTACACATGCACTCTCAGTTTTTATATCGACATAGACCTTAGTTCCCGCTTTTTGAGGGTAGCTAACCACTTAGGCACCTCACGTCGTGGACAGACGAAGACAATGGAAAGGGATTATCCACTACTAGTTGAGCAAGCACACTACCAGACCTAGGCCTTCTGTATGCCTCGACACTAAGAACTAAACAGCAAAGAACCTATGTACTATTACTCGCTAAAATAGCCGAGTCTTATGACACAAGGAAAGGGTCTTTGGGAGACATCAAGGACTACAACCCCACCGGCCTAGAGTCTATCTGCCATCTTACATCAGTGTGGCAACTGGTAAGCCCATACACTCTCCATAAATAATCCTCCAACCAGGATCATTATACAACCGTGTATCAGCCATACACACCCATGTAATTCCCATTGTTGGGTACACTGAAAAATATGTACCAGAATTGGAGAAGCGTCATCTTACTCAATGATATACATCAATTTGTATTTGATGGATGTTTGAGTTTCATTGTGCAGGTGTATGGTTTGCAAGAAATTTTTCTAAGTACAAGTGTCGACACTTGTGATGAATTGTGTCGACACCCAGAAGTTGTGTCGGCACTAGAAGAAGGCCTTTGTCTATACCCAGGCATTGTATCGACACCTGAAGAAAAAGCTGTGTCGACACCCAGAATTGTGTCGATACCTAAGGCAGGAATTGTGTCGATACCTAAGGCAGGAATTGTGTCGACACCTAAAGCAGATGTTGTGTTGACACCCAGGAGTTATGTCAACACCAGAAGAAAGGCATGTGTCGACACTCAGTAATTGTGTCAACACCTGAAGAAGGTTTGCGTTGACACACAGGACCTGTGCCGTCACACGCTCAATGACATATGGATGACACTCAATGCCATCTTACATCAGCAGTTATACTGGATTTGAAGACTTGTGTCGACACACAGGACTTGTGTCGACACACACTCAACGACAGCTAGATATACACTCAACGCCATCTGCTAGCATCAGTTATGTTAAGACCAGGAGAAGTTGTGTCCACATATAGGACTTGTGTTTACACATACAAACAGAAGCTGTGTCGAGTAGTAGAAGAATGACTATATCAACACATGGGGTGTTGTGTCGACATCTTCAAGAGTTGTGTCGACACTTAGTCTATTTATGTCGACACATATGAAGCAGTTTGCTGAGTGGATCATGCTGAGTTGTAAAGTCTTTAAGGAATCAGCTATCAGGATTGGTGACTCGACATCTGTCATTACCAACAGGTTTGACACCTTTGTAAGAACTGTCAGAAGGTTGTTACAACACGGATAAGCCGGTAATCATAAAAAAGCTCTATATAAAGGGCTGATCCTTGACAACAATAGGAGATAGTTGATACAGAGATAAAAAGTGAATCATCTAGAGAAAGAATTCAACAACAAGAAATGGGGAGACCCTTAATAAGGCAGATTCTGAACAGTCTGTAGAGAAGATTCAGATCTTATTATGAATTCAAGAAAGGAGCTGACAGGAGATAAAGTTCTACATCAAGAGGAGTTCAACCTTATTTTGTTCTATTAAGAAGCTTTGAAACAGCTAAGTCAGGTTGGATTTGAAGATTTAGTCTATTCAAGAACTGAACAAGAAGATCACACCTATTGAGTGATCTATCTGGTGATATTTTTGTATCTTTCAAATACTCAATTACTTGTAGGATCTTTTGTTAGATCTTAATTGTAAGCCTATAATTATAAAGACTGAGGTAGGGCTGAGGGCCTGAGGTGTAGGACTTGTGATAGTGTGAGTTATAAGCCTAGTGATAAAGGCTGAGGTAGGGCTGAGGCCTGAGGTAGGATTCTTTTGAAGAATCTGAGGTAAGACTTGTATAAGTCTGAGCTGTAGGAGCCAATCTAGTTTTGAGTTGTAAGATCTATGGATCTGAGCTAGTGGAAGGAAGGTTGGCTGAATCCAGTTCTCTACTGGATAGGCGAAGGGGGAAAGTGGATGTACCCTTACCTTGTGGAACCACTATATATCTGCTGTTTTCTGTGTTGTGATTTCTGTACTGTAGATTGTATTTTCGTTGCTGTGTTAATACTAGTTAATTGCCTGAATTACAAAAGAAAATTGTAACCTATTCAACCCCCAATCTAGGTGTCTAGGCTCTTGAAATAAGTCTTTCAAGTGGTATCAGAGAGAGGTTGTTCAAAGATTTACCTAGCAGTCTGAGTGATTCTCCTAGGGAATTAACAGATTTCAAGAATGGGTTCAAATAAGAATCAAAAGGAGTGTGGATCCATGAAACTGCCTATTTGTATGAAAGAATGCTTTGGCTTTTGGAAGGAAAGGGTCAGATTGTTTATGGAAGCTTCTGATCCAAGAATCTACATTACTGTACAAGAAGGACCCTTCATTCCAATGAAGGTATCATCTCTGGATGCAAATATTAGAACCCCTATGAACTATTCTGAAATGACAAAGGATGAGATCATCCTAGCAACACTAGACAAAAGAGTACAAAACATTATTGTAAGTGCTATAGATGATGCCAAATTTCAGAATCTGGTGCATTATAAAACCATCAAGGAAATGTGGGACACCCTGATTGTCTACATGGAGGGAACAGAAGAAGTCAGAGAGGATAGAAAATCTATGCTGAACTAAGAATATGAGAGCTTTAGACAGGCCAAGACTGACAGCATAGCTGAATGCTACAAAAATTTCTTTAGGATAGTTAATGAACTGATGACCTATGGAAGATTCTTCAGCACTTATGAACTGAATGACAAATTTTTCAGGTCTCTTACAAAGAACTGGGACACAAAGATTTGTGCCATCAGAGAGGTGGCCAAGCTTGCCGATTCACCTCCTCCCATATTGTTTGGAAAGCTGCTATCATATGAAATGCAGCTTACTGCTAGGAAGGAGGAAGAGAAGAGCAGTAGGTCTGAGTACAAGGACAAATCAGTAGCCTTCAAGGATGAAGGCACAAGAAAGGGCAGGATAAAATCTCCTTCTCCACCCAGAAAGAGTGCTGAGGCAGAAGAAGCAATTCCTGATACTACCTCATCAGACAGCCACGCCTCAGATGAGGACTTTGTTGTATTTACAAAGAAGTTCCAAAGGTTCATGAAAAAGAAGAAGTGGGGATCTAGACCATCATCATAATTTTCCAAGAATGAGTACTACAAGAAAAAGAAGAATCCCAAGGAGGACAGGTATGTCTCAAAACCTAGTAAACAAACTAACTCTAAGATTGTGTGCTATTGTTACAACAGGCCAGGACATGTCATAACTGACTGTACAGACAAGAGGACTGAATCCAAGGACAAGAAGAAGCATCAACTGAAGGGCAAGAAGGAGAAATCCTTTGTTGCTCAAAAACAGAAGAGTTGGACAGACTCTTCATCTTCAGGATCAGGAGAAAAAGATGATGCATAAGCATATGTTGGGCTGTTCTCAAAAGAAGAGGATTCTAGGGAACTAGAATTCCTACAAATGCTGGACTCCATAAATGGAGTGGAAGACCATTGCTGTAGAGGGCTGATGGCTCTGGCAGAAAATGATCAGTGCCAAGATCAGTCTGGTCCAAGCAAGGTATACAATTCTCCCTTAGAGTCTGATTACATTACTGGATCAGAATTAGAAGCATTTGCATAAAGCGATGTGGATGGTTCTGAGTCTGAAGGGGATGTACACTAACTCATTGATGAGTATGGTGGGTTGCTGCAAGATCTAAGGAGAAGCAAACTTCTTGTCAAGGAGCAGGCCAAGGAGATTGAATCTCTTAAGCCGGCAACATCAGAATCAGCCAAGCTGATTGATTTAAAACTGAATGAGGTTTCCAAAATGAAGAACATAACTGTCATTCAGATGGGCACAATCTCTTTCAAGGAAAATCATATCAAGAATCTGGAGGCAAGACTTCAGAAAGAAAAAGAGTTAGTGGCTAAATTCTCTAAGCCAAAATCAGTCTTGCCTTTAATAGATAACTTTATTTCTCAAAAAGGTAAGACTGGTCAAGGCTTTAAGGGAAGAACAAGGGCCACCAATTCACATGGAAAAGGTAAGGCCCCAGTTCACCCACTGGCCTCTAAGCCCCCTTTTTTCTTTAAGAAGGTGATGCAACCTACAAATAGGTATGATCATGAAATTACTCATGGTCACTATGAGTATGGAGATCACATTGGCAAGTGTTCAAATGACAGTAGGCCACACTATAGGCAAGCCCATCAGGTTCAAAAGGAATTCTTGGGGTTTGCTGCTCCAGCACCTACACTCAAAAGAACTGTTGGCAACAAGGTTCAAAAGGAATTCTTGGGGTTAAGAGAAGGTACAACAGATTTGAGTGTTGGTGTTGTGGCAAGGTAGACCACTTTGTTATGGATTAATGGTTTAACATAAGTGTTAAAATCAAGAATAGTTTACCTATCAGAAAAGCTGTAGGTAAACATGATAGTTTTCAAACTAACAAGAACCTAGGACCCAAAACTATGTTGGGTTCTAAGGATGAGTGATTCTTTATTTGATGCAGGTGAATCCAAGTGGTCATACCCCTATATAGTACTTGGATAGTGGATATTCCAGACACATGACTGGAACAAGAAGAATGTTGAGGGACTATGTACCCATAGAGAATGGACCCAAAGTGATCTTTGGTGGATCAGAAAAAGGAATCATCAAAGGATTTGGTAACATCTCTAATGATTCAATTACCATCACTAAAGTTGCTTATGTGAAGGGGTTAAAACATAACCTGATTAGCATTAGTCAACTTAGTGATCTAGGTTATGCCATCTCTTTCCTCAAAGGGGAGTTCCAAATAAGGAGGTCAAGTGATCAAGAGATCATTTTGACTAGCACTAGGAAAGAGAATGTATATTGTCTTAACCTAGATTATGAGTTTAATAACTCACCTATTTGCCTAGTTGCAGGTGAGAAAGCTTCACTATATGTCAAATGGCATAAGAGGCTGGCTCATCTGAACTACATGTCTATAGGACAGCTGTTTAGCATGGGATTAGTGTGGAATGGTCCTCAAGTCAAGTGAATTAAAGAGGGAGTGTATTCAGCTTGCCAAAAGGGAAAATAGACTAAGTCCTCTTTCCATGCACTAGATACCAAAGATTCAATGAGATGTTTATATCTCTTGCATATGGATTTGTTTGGTCCTATGCCAATTCATAGTCTTGGTAAGAAAGTATACACTTTTGTTATTGTGGATGACTATTCTAGATTCACATGGTTTTCTTCTTGAGATAGAAATCTGAAACTCCTATTATTTTTCAGACCTTTGTTAGACAAATTCAGAATGAATTTAACAATTCAGTGGTCAAAATCAGAAGTGACCATGGAACTAAATTTCAGTCTGAATGTATGACACAGTTTTGTGAAGAACTGGGGATCCATCATTATTTCTTTTCACCTAGAACACCTCAGCAAAATGGTGTTGCATAAAGAAAGAATAGGACTCTAATTGAGGCAAGTAGAACACTGCATAGTGACACTACTCTCTCTGAGTACTTCTGGGCAGAGGTAGTAAATACTGCATGTCATGTACTAAATAGAGCCTCTATCAATAAGAAACATAAGATGATTCTCTATCTGATTTTGAAAGGTAGAAAACCAAACATTTCCTACTTCAAAATCTTTGGTAGCAAGTGCTATGTCCTAATTAATGGTAAGCACTACCAATCTAAGTTTGCTTCCAAATCCCTAGAAGGGATATTTGTTGGGTACAATAATAATACTATGGCATAAAGGATCTATAAATTAACTACCAAAGTTGTAGAAAAATCAATTCATGTTGTATTTGATGAGTCTAAATTGATTAATAGTGAATTATCTAATTCTTAAGTTAGTTCTATAGGTCTAACAAACAGGCTGCGCAAGCTGACCATCAATAATAAAGCTCCTACTAGGATGAATGAATAAAAAGATGCATGTTGTCAAGGGGGAGAACAAGACTCACTGGATGATGAAGAAAATGAGGAGCATCATGTTGAGGAAAATGAAGAAGGCCATGAGGTTGACAGGTTTCCTCAGGCTAGAAGACACCTGAAGGATCATCCAACTCACCAATTAATTGGTGGTGTAAGTCAAGGTGTTCTAAAAAGGAGCAAGAGCATGAACACAGTTTTATGTTCAAGTTTCTTGTCACAGATAGAACCCAGGAAGTTTGAAGAAGCCATGCAAGACACAAACTGGATTAATGCTATGCAAGAGGAGCTGAATCAATTCAGAAGGTGTAAAGTCTAGGAACTAGTTCCTAAACCAAAGGATCATAACTGAAAGTCTCTAGTGTCGACTAAATCCACCAAGGGGGGAATAGGTATCGTACGGTCTTTTGCGGAATTAAATTAACCTGCACAAATTAACAAACACAGCACAGAAAACACACAAAGAGTTATAGTGGTTCCCCGATTTGGGTACGTCCACTTTCCCCCTTCGACCTATCTCCCACCAAGGGACGACTCAGTCACTTCTCCAAACGGATTGAAATCGCATCCTCACACTACGGAAGGAACCCTTCCAACAAAGGAGTCACAACTCCACCATCATGGGTTGCACCCAACCCTTACAATTAAGAATAAAAATTCCTTTACAACAAATCAAAATTGAATGTAAAAGAAAATACAAACAAAGCTTTTGGAGATTCCGATGTCCTTCGTTCGTTGAAGCTTTCTTGAAAGTTACGAAGAGTCCACAACTGGATTTCTCTCTTGGAGAGGATCTTGTCAAGATCGGCATCGGCAAGTGATTGCGGGGGTGATACTTTGTAGATCCAAACTTCTTTATGAAGCAAGCATGGTCTACCATCGATCTCAGTCAGATTGATCGTCTCCACCGATTCAGAATGGAGAATATGTCTCGTTCAATGAATCGAGAGACAAAAGATCTCAAGAGAGATGCGTGAGACTCTCGGCTTGCCTCAGTACTATCGTCGGAAGATCAAAAAAGATCGAAGATTGGCGATGACGACGAACTGCGAGCGGCGATAAACGATCGGCGGTTTCTGCGATCGGCTAGGACACGACGTCGGCTACATTTGATTTCGCGTGAATAGTTACTGTAGAGGTTCGAAATAAAGGTATATATATTCCAGAGGCCAACCCTAAAGACCATTGTGGGACCCACAAGGATAAACTCTAGTCCCGGCCGAAACAGCGCACAATACCTTGGTTTGGTCCAGCGAACGAGGGAAAATTTCCTAAGGCAAAATCGATGGGAATCGTTGGTGATTCCCGTCGAAGTCCACGGGAATCACTCACGATTCCCGTCGATTCTGCCTTGGCAGAATTCCTGTTGGAAAACTGTCAGTCGGAAGAAGTCGGCGGGAATGCAGACTGATTCTCATCGAATCGGCGGGAATCACTAACGATTCCCGTTGAAGTTTGCGAGAATCACTTAGTGACTCCCGTCGATTTTTACTTAGAAGAATTTTCTCTTCCTTCCTTTGATGTCTTGGTCTTTGACTCATCTTTGCTCCTTCTTTTGCTCTTTATCTTCCTTAACCCTGTACTTGAAAATAATTACACTCCAATAGAGAGAGCACACGTGAGTCAACACACTGATCTACTAAACCAGGGATTACATTGCGCAGGCCCGTGTATATTGACCCACTGTACCCTGACATTGGTGTGTACTTAGCATGGAATAGCTGCAAGAACAACTTGATAGAAGATCGTCAAATACATTGTCAATTCAGCTTAGCTTGTTCAGGGGCTTCTTCAAATCAGGTCCATTGTGGATACAATACCCAACAATCTCCCCCTATTTGAAGAAGCCTAAACCCTACAAGCTGTAGAGGTTGCGACATAGTTCTGATTTTTTCTGTTCCATGAAATAAGCCTTCTTCCAAGGAATTGGCATGTCCTGGAAGTGCTTTTCCTATCATCCCTACTTCCTACAAAGTCAGCATCTGAAAAGCCTATCTGCTCGACATCATTGTTTCTTGGGTACGACAAGTCAAGATTTGGTGTACCTTTAAGGTATCTAAGAATTCGCTTTGCAGCGACATAATGAGATTCCTTAGTGTTCACCTGATATCTGGCACAAACGCATGTGTAAAACATAATATCCGGTCTACTAGCAGTAAGGTAGAGCAGGGATCCAATTATGCTTCTATATTTGGTTTCATCAAAAGGTTTCCCTTTCTATTCCATGTCCAGAGACACAGTGGATCCCATTGGAGTCCTCATAGAGGTTGCATTCTCCATTCTGAATTTCTTGAGAAGTTCATTTGTGAACTTTGTCTGAGAAATGAAAATTCCATCCTCAGACTGTTTCACTTGAAGTCTCAAGAAGTACTTAAGCTCACCCATGCTGCTCATTTCAAAATTCCCTTTCATAAGTTTAGAAAACTTCTTGCAAAGGTTGTTGTCCGTTGAGACGAATATTATGTCATCGACATAGATTTGCACAAGCAAAATCTTTCCTTTGACTTCCCTAAGAAACAATTTCTTATCTATTTTTCATATCGAGAACTTGTTCTCATGAAGAAAACTAGACAGAGTCTTATACGAAGCTCGAGGAGCTTGTTTTAAGCCATATAATGCTTTATTAAGAAAGTAAACATGATTAGGGAATGTTGGATTAACAAAACCTTGGGGTTGCGCGACATACACTTCCTCTTTCAAATTTCCATTTAGGAACGCAGATTTCACGTCCATCTAATAGACAGTGAATCCTTTGTGAGAGGCATATGCCAGGAACAACCTGATCGCCTCGAGCCTTGCAACTGGTGCAAAGTTTTTGTCGAAGTCAATCCCCTCCTCTTGTATATAATCTTGAGCCACCAGTCTGGCCTTGTTCTTGATGATGACCCCGTGTTCATCCAGTTTGTTTCTGAAGATCAACTTAGTGCTGATCACATTCTATTTCTTTGGTCTGGGAACAAGCGTCCAGACGTTGCATCGTTCGAATTGATGCACTTCATCTTGCATTGCCAATATCCATGACACATCTTTGTTCGCTTCGTCGAACTTCTTTGGCTCAACCTGTGATAAAAAACTAAGGTGCAGAATCTCGTTAATTGTACCTCTGCGAGTTCTGACACCGTCACGAGGATCTCCTATGATATGATCTCTTGGGTGATCCCTCACGTGACTGAGCTATAAGAGTTTGGCATCTGGAGCTTCAGCAGCTTCTCGGGCTCCTCCCTCTTCTGGGAGAATTTCTTTATCCTAACCTTCATCTTCTACAGGTGGCATTAAAGTGGAGACCTTGACGTACTTGGGAGTTCTATCTTTGGCAGTCTCATCTAGACTTAGCTGTTCAAGCCCTGCACCTGCATCTTCAAGAATGCCACTGGAAGAATTGCTATGAAGCAGGCTTCCTTCATCAAATACAACATTTATGGAATACTCTACCACTAGGGTTTTCTTATTGAAAACCCTATATGCCCGACTATGGCTACTATAGCCCATGAAGATGCCTTTGAAGCATTTTTCTCCGAATTTAGTACGTGGGTACTTCTCATTATTGAGTACATAGCATCTGCAACCAAAAATACTTAGATAGGACATGGTCGGTTTCCTGCCTTTCAATAGCTCATAAGGCATCTTACAATGATTCTTGTTGATCAAGGCCCGGTTTTGCACGTAACAGGCTGTATTGACAGCCTCTGCCCAGAAGTACTCTGGGAGAGAAGCGTCATTCAACATTGTCGTACATTCCTCAATGATCATTCTATTTCTCCTCTCCGCAACTCCGTTTTGCTGAGGAGTATGCGGGCAGGAAAACTCATGAAAGATACCATGTTCTTCACAGAATTCTGTCATAGCACTAGACTCGAATTCTATTCCATGGTCACTTCTGATTTTGACCACGGAGCATTTAAGTTCGTTCTGTATCTGCTTGATAAAATTAGCGAAGATGTCAAACGTATCTGACTTTTGTTTCAAGAAGAACACCCACGTAAACCGAGAGTGATCATCAACAATCACTAGCGTATACGATTTGCCTCCTAAGCTATGAACTTGCACTGGACCGAATAAGTCCATTTCCAAAAGATAAAGACATCTAGAAGAGTCTTTGTCTGCAATGCCCTTAAAGGTAGCCCGAGTCTGTTTGCCCTTCTGGCATGCATGTCAAGGGCTATCTTTGATGCACTTAATAGTAGGGGCATCCCTTACTAAATTCTTGGAAAATAACATATAAATAGTATTGAAATTAATATATGCTAATCTCTTGTGCCATTGTTCACAGAGAGATGCACTGTCTTTTGCTACTAGGCACACGGGGGTAGAAGAGTCTAAGCTAAGAAAATCTAAGCAAAAGATATTTCTACTCTTAATGCCAGTTAATACCGTCTCCGAAGAGGCACATGATATTATCAAGCACTTTTCCTTGTAGAACTTAACGTCATATCCTTTATCACACAACTGGCTTACACTCATCAGGTTATTGTTTAACCCTTCAACATAGGGTACGTCTATGATAGAGAATACACCGTTGGAAATAATACCATAACCCCTGGTGACTCCTCGATCAGATCCTCCAAAGATGACTTTGGGTCCATTTTCGACTGGGGAGTAATCACGCAATAGGCTTCTTGTCCCGGTCATATGCTGGGAACATCCTGTAACGGTCGATGCCCGCCAACCCTACGAGACCCAGCTGGCACCGCCAACCTACCAGAAGTCCAGTCCCGGGCCAACTACTGGTAGTCAGCCTATCACATCAAGCCAGCAGGCCATGCACCCCAACCCATCTCCGCACCTGTTTTTTCAGCAGCGGTAGGTTGTTGCCACTGGGGATCGAACCCAAGACCTTGATAAGAGGCTCTTTACCACAGCTCTCATCACCAACTTAGCTGTCTCTTATCAAGGTCTTGGGTTCGATCCCCAGTGGCAACAACCTACCGCTGCTGAAAAACAGGCTCGGAGATGGGTTGGGGTGCATGGCTTGTAGGCTTGATGTGATAGGCTGACTACCAGTAGTGGGCCCGGGTCTAGACTTCTGGTAGGCTGGCGGTGCCAGTTGGGTCCCGCAGGGTTGGCGGGCCTGGAGCGTTATAAAAAGTGCACTTTTTTATAAGGGTCCAAGACCGCCAACCCTGCGGGATCCATCTGGCACCGCCGGCCTACCAAAAGTCCAGACCCGGGCCGACTACTGGTAGTCAACCTATCACATCAAGCCAGAAGGCCATGCACCCAAACCCGTCTCCGCGCCTATTTTTAGCAGCGGTAGGTTGTTGCAACTGGGGATCGAACCAAGGACCTTGATGAAAGACTCTTTACCACAACTCTCATCACCAACTGAGCTGCAGCTCAGTTGGTGATGAGGACTGTGGTAAAGAGTCTCTTATCAAGGTCCTTGGTTCGATCCCCAGTGGCAACAACCTACTGCTGATGAAAAACAGGAACGGAGAGGGGTTGGGGTGCATGGTCTGCAGACCTGGTTAGGCTGAACCCTTTCGAGCATGGTGCTGGGGGTGTCGGCGGCCGTCCTTGCGAGCATGGTGCTGGGGAGGCCATTATACATCCACTGTCCAAGTACCAGATTGGCATTTTGCTGGCCTTTGGACATACCTGCAAAATAAAATTAGTTTTCCTTAGGAACTCAATCGAACTTGTGTCCTAGATTCCTTGTTAGCACACTCCCCCTCGGTTGGTTAACCCTACGAGTGGTCGGCCTCGCATTGCTAACAAAAGGAGTCTCATTATATCTTGGATTAAACTAGCAATCCACGGCAAAGTGACCAACTTTGCCATAACACCAACAGTCAAACCCGTTGTACCGTTTCTTAGGCTCCTGCTTTACCCTTGGAACGGTGGGTCCAGCCGGGGCCTTGGATCTGGAGGTGGAGGCATCATGATGATAGCAGTCACACGACTTCTTCACTTCCTGTTCCTTCAGTATGATAGGCTAGGCCTTTGGTGCCTGCTTCCTATTATGGCCACTAGAGAAATGGCTATAATTCTCCACTTGGATTTTCTCATAAGGTGCCTTGAAGACACTCTCACCATAGTTGCGGGGGAAGGTCCAACAATCATACCGGCTCTTGGGCCTTTCAACCGAGGGCCGGAAGAAGTGGCCATTGGATGAATCAAAGTCCTGCTCATTGCAAGGAAAGCCAGGCTTTCTGAATGAAACAGGATCGAGGGCGGCCTTTACCTTTTCTGCAGCAGAGGCCTTCTTAGCAGCCTTATTTTTCCTCTGATTTCTGTTTCTCTTGGATGATTTTCCAGGCCCTCCCACATGCCCTAAGCCAACCCCCTTAGCCTGAGCAGAAAATACATCAACCAGAGGAAGAACGGTCTTGGGCATAGAGAAGCTTTTGACAATCTTCCTTTCTGCCGCAAGCTGTTCATCCAACTTGTTGATTTCTTCATTTTTTTTGGTCAAGGAGCCTTAGAGAATCTGAGTGCTCGGAAGTCAGGTCGAGATGTTCCTGTCGGAGAGAAATCAAGCTAGTGATCTATTCTCTTAGGGACACACCCTCAGCCTTAATGAATTTGAATTCCTTTTTCTGAGCGCTCAACCTCTTTCGGTACTCTTCGAAAGTATTGAGCAGAAGCTTGTACTTTTCGAAGAGTTTAGCTTCACGGGCAGATGGACTATCCTCGTGATCATCTTCAGGAGACTCAGATTCAGAGTCAGAGTCAGAGAAGATGGTGCGATCTTTTACCTTCCCAGTAAATGTGGGACAGTCTCTATCTATGTTGGAGCGACCCATTAGCCCGAAGTAGGCTTCCTCATCATCACTGGAGTCTGACGAATCAGATTCACTCAGTGTCTTTGGCTTCTTAGCAATGTATCTCCTCTTCTTCTTCTTATCTCTAGAGGACTTGTGCTCCTCTCCTTTCCCCTAATCTCTCTTTCTCTGGTGGTAGTCAGCAACGACGTGTCCCGGCTTATTGCATCCAAAGAAGATAATGTCAGCAGAGTGATGTTTGTTCTGTTTAGACTCATACCTTTCAGAAGAGTAATTCTTCTTCTAATGTCTGGAGTAGGAGCCGTCTCTCTTTCTTTGATTCCTCATCTTTAGGAACTTCTTGAACTCTCGAGTGATGAAGGAGAATTCTTCTTCAGATAGCTCTGAGCCGGAAAAGCATGGCTTAGAGTCTTATTCCTCATCCTTTTTCCAAGAGTGGGACGAGGCTGCACACTTTCCTTTCCTTGAGTGATTGGCTTTTAGGACTACAGTCTTTTCTTTGGCAGCGGCCTTATCGGCTTCTTCTTCAGCTTTTCTGGTGTTCAGCTGAAGCTCTTAGGACATAAGCTTCCCAAACAGAATCTGGGGATCAGTTTCTACCAGCTTGCCAAAATCTCTGATGGCGTAGATCTTGGTGTCCCATTCCTTAGTAAGGGATCTAAGGAATTTGTCATTTAGTTCACCATCGGTGAACACTCTGCCATAACCCTTCAGGGAATTGACGATCTTCAGGAAGTTCTCGAATGTCACTCAGATTTCTTCCTAGGGACCTTGCCTGAAGGCCTCATACTTCTGGTTCAAGAGGGATCTTCGATCATCCCTTTCTTCATCTGTTCCTTCCATTAGAATGATCAGGCAGTGCCATATGTCCTTGGCAGTCCTACAGTTGCTGAAATTCTTCATCATGGAGTCATCGATGACGCTTACTAAGATGTTTTGAGCTTTCTGGTCTAGTCCGACAAGCACCATCTCATCCTTATCCATTTCAGAGAGCTTCTTGGGCACCATCTTTGTATGATCAATTGTGGAGGCCTTAGATGGGATATAAGGTCCCTCCTCCACTATCATGAAGAGTCGTGGGTCGACTGCTTCCATGTAGAACCTGATCCTTTCCTTCCAGATGGGAAAGTTCAGCTTGGTGCATACTGGGATCTTTTCTGAATACTTAAGTCCGTCCATTCTCGAGATCTTCTTTCTTCCTGATAGTAGATGCAGGATCTTACTCAAGGTGTAAACATTATTGATGAGCAACCTCCCTCTGATACCACTTGAAAGTCTCTAGTGTCGACTAAATCCACCTAGGGGGGGGGGAATAGGTGTCGTGCGGTATTTTGCGGAAATAAATTAACCTGCACAAATTAAAAAACACAGCACAGAAAACACACAAAGAGTTATAGTGGTTCCCCAATTTGGGTACGTCCACTTTCCCCCTTCGACCTATCTCCCACCAAGGGACGACTCGGTCACTTCTCCAAACGGATTGAAATCCAATCCTCACACTACGGAAGGAACCCTTCCAACAAAGGAGTCACAACTCCACCACCACGGGTTGCACCTAACCCTTACAACTAGGAATAAAAATTCCTTTCCAACAAATAAAAATTGAATGTAAAAGAAAATACAAACAAAGGTTTTTGAGATTCCGATGTCCTTATTTGTTCGTTGAAGCTTTCTTGAAAGTTACGAAGAGTCCACAACCGGATTTCTCTCTTGGAGAGGATCTTGTCAAGATCGGTGGCAGCAAGTGATTGCGGCGGCGATACTTTGTAGATCCAAACTTCTTGACAAAGCAAGAGAGGTCTACGAAAGATCTCAATCGAATCGATCGTCTCCACCGATTTGGAATGGAGAACTTGTCTCGTTCAATGAATTGAGAGACAAAAGTTCTCAAGAGAGATGCATGAGACTCTCGTCTTGCCTCGGTACTGTCGTCGGGAGATCAAAGAAGATCGAAGATTGGCGACGACGACGAACTGCGAGCGGCGACAAATGATCGGCGGTTTCCGTGATCGGCTAGGGAACGATGTCGGCTACTTTTGATTTCGCGTGAATAGTTACTGTAGAGGTTCAAAATATAGGTATATATATAACAGAGGCCAACCCTAAAGACCGTTGTGGGACCCACAAGGAGAAACCATAGTCCCGGCCGAGACAGCGCACGACACCTTGGTTCGGTCCAGCGAACAAGGGAAAATTGCCTAAGGCAAAATCGGCGGGAATCGTTGGTGATTCCCGTCGAAGTCGGCGGGAATCACTCACGATTCCCGTCGATTTTGCCTTGGCAGAATTCCTGTTGGAAAACTGTCAGCCGGAAGAAGACTGCAGGAATGCAGACTGATTCTAGTCGAATCAGCGGGAATCACTAACGATTCCCGTCGAAGTCGGCGAGAATCACTTAGTGATTCCCGTCAATTTTTACTTAGAAGAATTTTCTCTTCCTTCCTTTGATGACTTAGTCTTTGACTCATCTTTGCTCCTTCTTTTGCTCTTGATCTGCCTTAACCTTTTACTTGAAAATAAGTACACACAAATAGAGAGAGCACACGTGAGTCAACACACAGATCTACTCAACGAGGGATTACATTGCACAGACCCGTATATATTTACCCACTGTACCCTGACATTGGTGTGTACTTTGCATGGAATAGCTGCAAGCACAACTTGATAGAAGATCGTCAAATACATTGTCAATTCAGCTTAGCTTGTTCAGGGGCTTCTTCAAATCAGGTCCATTGTGGATACAATACCCAACAATAACATTATAGGAACCAAGTGAATCTGCAGAAACAAACTTGATGAGAATGGCACTATAATTAAGAACAAGGTCAGGTTGGTAGCAAAAGGCTATAGGCAAGAGGAAGGGATTGACTTTGATCAAACCTTTGCCCCAGCAGCAAAGCTAGAGTCTATAAGGATGTTCTTGGCCTATACTGCCTATCAAGGGTTCAAGGTATATCAAATGGATGTATAATCTGCATTTTTGAATGGTGACTTAAAAGAGGAAGTCTATGTTAAACAACCATTAGGTTTTGTAGATTCTCATTATCCTGATTATGTATATAGGCTTAGGAAAGCCCTATATGGTTTGAAACAAGCCCCTAGGGCTTGGTATGAAACCTTGTCCACCTTTATAATTAAGAATAAATTCTCTAGAGGAAAGATTAACAAAACTCTATTCTTTAGGGAATCTAAAGGCAAGATAATCCAAGTCCAAATATATGTTGATGACATTATCTTTGGATCTACTAGAAACAACCTTTGTAGGAAGTTTTCAAAACTTATGCAAGAGATGTTTTAGATGAGCAGTATGGGTGAGCTGAAGTTCTTCTTGGGACTTCAAGTAGGACAGACTGATGATGGATTGTCCATATCCCAATCTAAGTTTACCAAGGAGTTGATTAAGAAATATGGTATGGACTCAGACTCCACCATGAAAACTCCAATGTGAACAAGTATGCCTATAGGCAAAGATGAGACAGGGAAACCTGTTGATGAGTCTTTGTATGAAGGGATACTTGGCTCCCTACTCTACTTGACTGCTAGTAGACCTAACATCATGTATGCTACATGTGTCTGTGCTAGGTACTAAGCTTGCCCAAAGGAATCTCATTATACTGCAATTAAAAGAATTTTGAGATATCTTAAGGGCACACCTAATATAGGCCTTTGGTACCCTAAGAATAAAGATTTTATAAATCCACTCTTTGATTTCAGATTCTGGAAGAGGAATCCTGGTTGTCATGAAGTTAACCAGGTGTTTCTCTTTGAATAGCTCCAGAATATCCAGAAAATTCTGCGATGATCCATCAAAGGAGTCGATGTCGATGTCAAAACCTGAATCAAACTTCATTGCCGCCAATGCACCTACAGCAATTGCCATTATCCTGCAAATAGATACCTTCCAAGATCAAGAGTAAAAGATTTGGAGGGAGAAAGCTTGAGCAGAAAATATGAGAGCGCAACTGCGAACGACGGAGAAGAATGATTTTATACTAGGGTTCGACGCAGAAATGGAAAGAACGTCGAGCTCAAGTCGACGCTCTAAGGCTCTAGGAGAACTGAAACGGCTCAACAGCGTGCAGCTTAGGTCGATGTTTGACGCTTGGGCTGATGCTATACGTCGAGCTCAGGTCGACGTTGAACGAAGGCGTCGACCGAAGGAAAAAAAAACTCAAGAAGCCAGGGAGCTGTGAACTTAGTTCAACGCTAGAAGTTGAGGTCGACGTTCGACGCTTTTGAGGGCGACGGACCGTCGATCTTAGTTCGACGCAGCGTCGAGCTTAGTTCAGAGCTCAAAGAAACCACTCAGACAGAGGAATTTTAAAATGAAATTTTTCCTATTCCTGTTAATTATGGGTTTCAAAATCTTGGAGTTTTAATTTATACTGTCTCCATCTAGCATTCCCAACTGATTGAGGAAGAAGAAGTGCTTCTTTTCATCCAAGGGCTTGGTGAAAATATCTCCTCTTTGTAATTCAGTGGAAATGTATTCTAGTGCAATTTTCTTCTTTTCTACATTATCCCTTAAGAAGTGATGTCTGATCTCTATGTGCTTAGTCCTACTATGGAGAACTGGATTTTGTGCAATGCAAATTGCACTAGTATTATCACAAAAAAAATTAGACATCTCTAAGTTGTAGCCATAGTCTAGGAGCTGGTTTTGAATCCACAAAATCTGTGAGCAACAACTGCCTGCAGCCATGTATTCAGCTTCAGCAATTGATGTGGACATAGAAGTTTGTTTCTTACAAAACCAGGAGACAAGTCTATCACCAAGGAATTGACAAGTTCCACTGGTGCTTTTCCTGTCTACTCTACATCCAGCATAATCAGAATCTGAAAATCCAGTTAGATCAAATCCTGAGTCATGTGGATACCAGAGACCTAGATTAGGACAACTTTTTACATACCTAAGAATCCTCTTAACTAATGTGAGGTGGGACTCTCTAGGGCTTACTTGGAATCTAGCACAAATGCATGTAGCAAACATTATGTCTGGTCTACTAGCTGTTAGATAAAGTAATGAGCCAATGATTGCTCTATAGTTTGTCTGATCAACTGGTTTTCCAGATTCATCAGCATCTAAAACAACATTTGTAGGCATAGGTGTTTTCATAGAAGATGCTTCAGACATTCCAAATTTCTTAACCAGTTCTCTTGCATACTTGGTTTGAGAAATAAAAATGCCATCCACATGTTATTTAACTTGCAATCCTAGAAAGAAAGCAAGCTCACCCATGCTACTCATTTCAAACTTTGAATGCATAAGTTGTGAGAACTTTTTGCATAAGTTTGAATCAGTAGACCCAAATATGATATCATCTACATAAATTTGTACTAGTAGGATATGGGACCTATGGGTTCTAATAAAGAGAGTTTGGTCTACTCTACCCCTTTTAAAATCATTTTCCAATAAAAAACAAGTTAAGGTCTCATACCATGCTCTAGGAGCTTGCTTGAGACCATATAAAGCTTTATGCAGTTTAAAAACATGATCAGGAGAGGTTGGAGAGATAAAACCTGGAGGTTGCTTTACATAAACCTCTTCCTTGATGTCTCCATTGAGAAATGCACTCTTGACATCCATCTGATATACCTTGAATCTCTTGTGAGCTGCATATGCAAGAAAGATTCTTATGGCCTCCAACCTTGCAACTGGTGCAAAGGTTTGGTCATAATCAATCCCTTCTTCTTGGCAATATCCTTGTGCAACAAGTCTTGCCTTGTTTCTCACAATTATTCCTTGATCATCCAACTTGTTCCTGAATACCCATTTGGTTCCAACAATTTGCTGGTTCCTTGGTCTTGGTACTAATTCCCAAACTTTATTCCTTTCAAATTGATTCAACTCCTCTTGCATTGCAATGATCCAGTTTGGATCTTGCTCTGCATCTTGTATTGTTTGAGGCTCAATTTGAGAAAGAAAGCAAGTGTGCATAATATTGTGATTAACTTGATTCCTTGTTTGCACACCTACTGAGATATCTCCAATTACTTGTGAAATTGGGTGATCTCTTGTTGTTACTAAATCAACAAGGGGTGTTGATGGTGCACCAACCTGTGTTGTTGTTTCCTCTTGTGGAACAACAACTGGTTCTTCAATTTGTTGACCATTTGAGCTTTCCAAAACCTGAGATTCCTCTTCATTGTCACTAAGTTCAGCGTCTTGTTGAATTGTTGAAGGTAATGAATCTTTGTCTGTGATGGTAAGCTGCTTCAGATTTTCTGAAATTGAATGTTCCTGCAAATTGCTTATGGTAGAAGTCTCCTTCTCCTTATAAGACATATTAGTTTCATCAAATGTAACATGCATGGATTCTTCAATTTTATTAGAGCACTTGTTAAAAACCATATAAGCCTTGCTAATCATGGAGTATCCCAAAAACACTCCTTCATCAGCTTTAGCTTCAAATTTAGCTAGGTATTTCTTGTCATTATTGTGAATGAAGCAAATGCAACCAAAAATTTTGAAATAATTTACTTTAGGTTTCTTCCCTTTGAGTAACTCATAGGGAGTCTTACCCTTCAGTTTATGTATCAGGATTCTATTCAAAAAATAGTTGGAGGTGTTCACAGCCTCTGCCCAAAAGGTTAGAGGAAGGTGAGCATCTCTCAACAATGTTGTGGCAGATTCAATAAGGGTTCTATTTTTCCTTTCAACTACCCCATTTTGTTGAGGAGTTCTCGGAGCTGAGAAAGTGTGCATGATACCTTCCTTCTGACAGAACTCTAGCATAAGAAGAGAATCAAACTCTATCTCATGATCACTTCTGATCAGGGCAATGTGAGTATTGAACTCAATCTGTATGCCTTTGAGAAAATCTGTCAAAATCTTGAAGTTATCAGACTTCTTTCTCAGAAAGAACACCCAAGTGAATCTTGAGAAGTCATCTACAACTACTAAAGCATAAGATTTCCCTCCTAGGCTTTGTACATTAATTGGTCCAAAAAGGTCCATGTGCAATAAGTACAAAATTCTAGGTGAATCACTCTTATTAAGTGACTTGAAACTATTTTTAGTTTGCTTGCCTAATTGACAAGCCTTGCAAAGTCCTTCCTTCTTGTAGGGACCAGAAGGTAGTCCTCTAACAAGGTTGTCTTTGGATAACTTAGCAATGGTTCTAAGGTTCACATGTCCTAATCTTTTATGTCATAGTTCATTAGGTTTGTTAAGGGAGTTAAATAAACAAATATCTACTTTAGATGAATTGAAATCAACTAGATATATGTTATCTTGTCTATTACCAATTAAAACAATGTTGTTATTTAATGCAATATTACATGCTGAGTTGGTAAACCAAACCTGATAACCAGCATCACATAGCTGGCTGATGCTGATTAAGTTGTGCTTTAGTCCTTCCACATAGGCCACTTTCTTGAATGTAATTGACCCTATCTTGACTTGGCCATAGCCTTTTGTTTGTCCAAAGTTTGAATCTCCAAAGATTACTTTGGGTCCATGTTTGGCTTTGAAGGACACAAGGTTCTCCTTGTTGCCAGTCATGTGCTTTGAGCACCCACTGTCCAAGTACCACTGCTGGTTCTCAATTGGATAGGTCTTTACCTGCACATACAACAAATCAATTGTTTTTGACCCAGTTTACCTTGGGCCTTTCTTGATATCCTTTAAACTCTGAAATAAAAGACATCTCAGGTTGACTCTTATAGCCTACAGGATGATATCTCCTAGGAGGTATTATCCATTCAGCATAAGGGTTAAAGTGATGAGATGTGGAGCTGGAATTAAATCTTGAATTAACCCCTGAGAACTGACTTTTGCTCTGAACTTGGCTCGACGCACATCGAGCTTCGGTCGACGGACTCTGGTGAGTGCGTCGAGCTCCATTCGACGGCGAAGTCTTGCTTTGTTCAAAAGGTAGAAGGCGTCGACCTGAGTTCGACGTTTTCTTGCGATTACGTCGAGCTCTGTTCGACCTCCGTCGAGCTTCGTTCGACGCTTTTTGTCCAGTTTCCTGGGTTAAGTCAGCATTCTTCCTAGCCACTATCAAGACTCCTTTACCTTTGTCACTGGTAAATTTGATTGGAGTTGTCAGCACTATGGGTTGGCTGGATGAAGCACCCAAGCCCAGTGAACCATTCAATCTTGAGTTCACTGTACTTGTGATGTCCATTAATTTGATACTTCTCCCATTAAGGGTTTCTTCAAATTGTTTGGCCTTAGATAGTTCACCTTTCAGTGTGGCTATCTCCTCCCCACACTGCTTCAACTCTTCTAAGAGTCTAAGATTATCTGAGTTAATGGATTTGCATTCAATCAATTGTTCTCTAAGAGTTATAATTAACTTTTGAAATTCAATCAAGTCAATGCACATAGATTTGAACTCAGATTTAAATTCATCAGAATTAAAATCAAATGAATCTATTACCTGATCCTTAGTAAGTTCCTGATCAGATAGGTGGTCAGCATCAAGCTCTGAATCAGTATTCTTTTGAGATGCATTGATGGTCATCATGCAGAATCCTTTTTCTTCTGCATCATCCTCATCATCACTAGAGCTGGATGATGAATCAGACTCATCAGAGTCACTCCAGGATTCAGCCACAAATCCTTTTCTGGTGTGCTTGCTGTTGCTGGAGGAAGGCTTGTCATGGTACTTCCTTGACTCCTTATCCTTCCTTTTATCTTTTCTTTCCTTCTTGTCCCTTCTGTCCTTATCTTGATTTTCTGGACAGTTGGGGACAATGTGTCCTGGTTTCCTGCAGCCAAAATAGATAATATCTTTATTAGTAGATCTGTCATACCTTGGCTTGTCTTTATCTTTGGATGACCATCTTCTGAAGTTCTTTTTATTCAGCTTATTGAACCTTTTGACAAGTAGGCTCATAAGCTCTTCATTTCCCAACACCTTTTCTTTAGGTTGTTCTTCCTGTGCCTTGAAGGCAATGGTTTTCTCAACCTTTTTAGTTGGTGTGGATATCTTCTGCTCTTCTTCTCTCTTCTTAATGAATTGCTCATAACTCTTGAGCTTTCCTAGAAGAGCTTCTGTGGATAACTCACAGACATTCCTTCCATCTTTAATTGACCAGATTCTTGAGTCCCAAGAGCTAGGGAAACAGTCAGTATCTTGTCATTTATCTCAGTGAGAGATATGTCCTTATCTAGTGATCTAAGCTCACTGATGATTAGACTCAGTCTGTTGTACATGTCAGCAACTGACTCAGACTCTGCCTTTTTGAAGTTCTCATACTGGGTGATGAGGTAGGATCTCCTATCCTTTCTTTCATCTGCAGAACCTGATACAATTTCTGAAAGTTTTTCCCAGATCTCTTTGGCAGTATTGCATTCAGCTACTTTATGGAAAATGTCATCTGACATGGTTTGAGCCAAGATGTTCATGGCTTTAGCATCTGCTTCCTTCCACTTTCTTATGTCAGCATCAGTTCCTGAAGGAGGAGGAACAGCTGATGTACTTGTTCCTGTGGGAGGCCTTGGACAATCTGTCAACACAGAATTAAAGATGTCCTCATCAAATGAATTCATGTAAAGTCTAATCCTTGCCTTCCATAGTGCAAACTTAGAGAGATTGCACATAGGAGGTCTGGTGCTAGCAAAGTCCTTGTTTTGTGCCATGAGTTTTAAAGATAAGTAAAACTAAAAGAAATAACCCTTTTGAGAGAAATGATCTTATCAGAGATCTTTTGATCCAGGTGTTAGCCTGTATGAATGATCAACCTCCCTCTGATACCAATTGAAAGTGAGGGATAAGATCAATCCTAACTCTAGAGGGGGGGTGAATAGAGTGATTTAAAATAGTTTTGCAAATTAAAACTTGTATGGAGAGAAGGCTTAGATTTACTTAGTCTATGGTGCTATAGTAATTAATCAAAGTAAGAAGAGAATCACAGCACAAGGCAAAACACAAAGAAACAAGCAACCAGAATACACAAGGAGCTATAGTGGTTCCCCAAAATCTTGGGTAGTCCACTCTTCTATCACCCTTGATAGGAATCCACTTCAAGATGAGTTGATCAGGTGTCTTGAGCACCAGAGAGTTTTTGACCAGGTTCTCACAAACCAAAGGGCTGATTTTTGACCAGGTTTCAGCAAAACCAAAGGTAACTTTTGAAGGGAGTTAAAACCCTGTACAGAAAGAAAAAGAAAAAGCTGATGTTGTCTTCTCTATCAATAAGTAGAGAGAAGCAAAGTGGATCTGTTGATGTTGTCAGAGCTCCCCCTGAGATCAAGAAGTAGTTCAGGAAGGAGAGCTTTGCACAAGGGTGACGGGTCTTCAATGATCTGATCTGCTCCAGCAAAAGATGATCCAAACAAGTTGGATGGTTGTGTCTGAAGCAATCAGAATTCCTGTGTGTAAGCTTGAATGAATATCACAGAGAGCAAGAAGAAGAAGTCCTGTGGTTCTCTGTTAACTGATAGAATAATATCTTTGTATTCTTCTTCTGAGTCTTTGATAGCCGTTGGCAGCCAGCATTAAATGCTTTCCTTAAATGTCCATGTCTCAAAGGAAGTGCCAGGCATACATTCCTTAGAAAATTCCTTGAGCCATGCACCAGATTTGCTGTAACGGCCAATAAATCTTCAGCATTAATTGTTCTGATAGAAGGAATTTGAATTCCTTTTCAAAACTGACGGGAGCCTGGAAAACGTCGAGCTCACAATAAAACATCGATCTGAGCACGACACACGTCGGCCAGAGAGTGGTTTCAGAAAGCAGAACTGGGCTTGACGGAACGTCGAGTTGAGGTCGACTCAGCGTCGAGCTGAGGTCGACTCAGCGTCGAGCTGAGGTCGACTCTACGTCGAGCTGAGGTCGACTCTGCGTCGAGCTAAAGTCGACTCTGCGTCGAGATGAAGTCGACTCTAACTAACCTATGTGACCTTTATAACAACAAGGAGGTCACAACACAAAATCCCTATAGAAATATAGTCATCCTGACCCAAATAGTAATTGGGTGTTCCAACAGCACGAGCAGTGGTCGTGCGCGGTATGGCAAGTGATCGTGCGGAAGGTTCAAGACAGGGATTTCACAAATGAGTCCGGGCTGCGCACGATCAGTGATCGTGTGCCAGGAGGTCGATGGTCATGCGTGGGTAAAAATGCACGACCACTGACTCCTTTGCCAAAAATAGTGAAACGCCTATCCCGAATACTCTCACGATCCCCAAACCTGCAGGAAAACTGCACGGGACATCGATCGTGGCAGCCGCAGCGAACAATAATAATCATAACAAGAATGTAAATGCACACAAGCACAAAAATGGGCTAAAAAGGTGCACAGGGCGTGGAATACCGTAGCTAACCAAAAGGAGTACTAATGGCGCTAAAAGATAGTGCAAAGCTGAGGAAAAAGGCCTAGATGAGTCCAAAATAAGATATAAAATAGGGACTCATCAAGAATCACCAATGATTCCCGCCGAATTTGCCTTAGGCGAATTTCGTTGGCTCGCTAGACCGGACCAAATGTTCAGGCGATGTTTGATCCGAAATTAGGGTTTCTTCTGGTGGGGCCCACAACGGTCATAATGGATGATCTACAGTATAAATACTCGCTTATTTTGAACATTAAAAATATCCCTACATACGAAAAAGAAACGAGCCGCCGACTTGACCTAGCTCATCGCGGAACTTCTTCCGCCTCCGTCGCCGCTCGAAAGGTTATCGCCGCCGCTGGTCTTGGATTTTTCTTAATCTCCCGGTGACAAAAACTCAGCCAAGCAACGCGTCTCACGTTTCTATCTTGAGATCCTTTGTCTCTTGGTTTGTTGAACGGGAATACTTTCCCCTTCTGAATCGATTGAGATGATCAATCCAAGTAAGATCGTTGGTAGACCTTGCTAGCTTTGTTACAAAGTTTGGATGTCGAAAGCATCACCGCCGCAATCCTTGCCGCCGCCTATCTCGGGGAGATCCTCTCCAAGAGAGTCTTAGGTCGTGGACTCTTTGTCTTCTTCAAGAACGCTTCATCGAACGAAGAGGGACACCGAGCGCTCCAAACGTAGTTTGTATTTTGTACATTCTATTTTTACTTTTGTTGTAACGGAACTTTGGTTACTCATTGTAAGGGTTGGGTGCAACCCGTGGTGGAGGAGTAGTGACTCCTTTGGGTGGAAGGGTTTCTTCCATAGTGAGAGGATTGGATTTCAATCCTGTTGGTGAAGTGACAGAGTCGTCACTTTTTGGGAGATAGGTCGAAGGGGGAGAGTGGACGTACCCAAATCGGGGAACCACTATAACTGCCTGTGTGTTTCTGTGTTGTACGTGTTTTGTTTTCTTGTGCAGGTTTATTTTTAATTCCGCAAAAAGACTGCAAATCACATATCCCCCCCCATACGTGAAGGCAGTTGACACTAGAGTGACTTTCAAGTGGTATCAGAGGGAGGTTACTCATCAAAAAGGTTAACTCCTTGAGTAAGTTCCTGCCACTAGTGTCAAGAAGAAGGAAGATATCTACTATGGACGGACTCAAGTACTCATGATAAGATCCCAGTGTGCACCAGGCTAATCTTTCCTATCTGGAAGGTAAGGATTAGATTTTACATGGAAGCAGTCGACCCCCGACTCTTCATGATCATGGAGGAGGGACCTTATATTCCCACTAAGGCCTCCACCATTGATCCTATCAAAATGGTGCCTTAGAAGTTTTCTTAAATGGACAAGGACGAGATGGTGCTGGTCGTACTTGACAAGAAGGAACAGAACATTCTAGTCAGCGCAGTCGATGACTCCATGATGCAGAACTTCTACAACTGCAGGACAGCCAAGGATATCTGGCACTGCCTGATTATTCTGATGGAGGGCACAGATGAAGTGAGGGATGATCGGAGATCCCTCCTGAACCAGAAATATGAGGCCTTCAGGCAAGGGCCCAAGGAAGAGATCGGAGTTACCTTCGAGAATTTCCTCAAGATCGTCAATGCCCTAAATTGATATGGAAGAGCGTTCACTGATGGTGAACTGAATGATAAATTCCTTAGGTCCCTTACTAAAGAATGGGACACGAAGATCTGCGCCATCCGAGAGTTTGGCAAATTAGTAGAAACTGATCCTCAGATACTATTTGGGAAGCTTATGTCCTATGAGCTTCAGCTGAACATGAGGAAAGCAGAAGAAGAAGAAGCCGAGAAAGCCACTGCAAAAGAAAAGAATGTGGCCCTAAAAGCCAATCACTCAAGGAAAGGCAAGGGTGTAGCCTCATCCCGCTCTCAGAAAATGGATGAGGAAGAAGAATCTGAGCCATGCTCGTCCGGCTCAGAGCTATCTGAAGAAGACTTCTCCCTCATCACTCGGGAGTTCAAGAAGTTCCTCAAGTTGAGGAATCAAAGAAAGAGAGATGGCTCCTCCTCCAGACATCAGAAGAAGAATTATTCTTCTGACAGGTATGAATCCAAACAGAACAAACATCACTCTAACGACATTATTTGCTTTGGATGCAATAAGCCAGGTCACATCATCACTGACTGCCACCAAGGCAAGAGAGATAAGGGGAAGGGAGAGGAGCACAAGTCCTCTAGATATAAGAAGAAAGAGAGGAGCTACATCGCCAAAAAGCCAAAGACACTGAGTGAGTCTGATTCCTCAGACTCCAGTGATGATGAAGAAGCCTACTTCGGGCTAGTGGGTCGCTCTGACTCAGAAGGAGACTGCCCCCCATTTACTGGGAAGGTAAAAGCTCGTACCCCCTCTCTGACTCTGACTATGAGTCTCCTGATGATGATCTCGAGGACAGCCCTTCTGCCCGAGAAGCCGAGCTCCTCAAAAATTATGAGCTTATGCTCAAAACCTTCGAGGAATGCCGCAAGAGATTGAGGGCTCAGAAAAAGAAAGTCAAATTCCTTAAGGTAGAGGGTGTCTCCCTAAGGGAAGAGATCACTAGCTTGATTTCTCTCCGACAGGAGCACCTGGACCTGGTCTCTAAGCACTCTGAGTCTCTAAGTCTCCTTGACCTTAAACAGGAAGAAATCAATAAGTTAGAAGAACAAATTGCGGTAGAAAGGAAGATTGTCAAAAGCTTCTCTATGCCAAAGACTGTTCTTCCACTCGTTGATACCTTCTCTGCTCAGGCTAAGGGGGCTGGCTTGGAGCATGTGGGTGTGCCTGGTAAATCATCAAGGAGAAATAGAAAGCAGAGGAAAAATTAGGCTGCTAAGAAGGCCTCTGCTGCAGAAAAGGGAAAGGCCCCACTCAACCCTGTTGAATTCAGGAAGCCTGACTTTCCCTGCATTAAACAGGACTTTGAGTCAACCTATGGCCACTTCTTCCGGCCCTCGGTTGAAAAGCCAAAGAGCAGGTATGATGGTTGGGCCTTCCCCCGCAACTACTGTGAGAGTGTCTTTAAGGCACCTTATGAGGAAATCAAAGTGGAGGATTATGTCCACTTCTCTTGTGGCCATAATAGGAAGCAGGCACCAAAAGCAAAGCCTTTTATACTGAAGGAACAGGAGGTGAAGAAATCATGTGACTGTTGTCATCATGATGGCTCCACCTCCAGATCCAAGGCCCCGGCTGGACCCACCGTTCCAAGGGTGAAGCAGGAGCCTAGGAAAAGGTACAACAGATTTGACTGTTGGTGCTGTGGCAAAGTTTGTAACTTTGCCGTGGATTGCTGGTTTTATCCAAGATATAACGAGACTCCTCATGTTAGCAATGCGAGACCGACCACTCGTAGGGTTAATAATCCGAGGGGGAGTGTGCTAACAAGGAATCTAGGACCCTAGTTCGATTGGGTTCCTAAGGGAAATTAATTCTATTTTGCAGGAATGTCCAAAGGCCACCAAAACTCCAATCTGGTACTTGGACAGTGGATGTTCCCGGCATATGACTGGGACTAAAAGCCTGCTGCGTGATTACTCTCCAGTCGAAAATGGACCCAAATTCATCTTTGGGGGATCAGATCGAGGTGTCACCAGAGGTTATGGTATGATTTCCAACGGAATAATCTCTATCATTGACGTGGCTTATGTTGAAGGTTTAAATCATAACCTCATTAGTGTAAGTCAATTATGTGATAAAGGATATGACTTTAAGTTCTGTAAGGATAAATGCTTGATAATATTGTATGCCTCTTCGGAGATGGTATTAACCGGCATTAGGAGCAGAAATATCTTTTGTTTAGATTTTCTTAGTTTAGATTCTTCTACCCTCGTGTGCCTGGTAGCAAAAGGCAGTGCACTTTTTTTTGAACAATGGCACAAGAGATTGGCACATATTAATTTCAAGACGATTAATATGTTATTTTCTAAAAATTTAGTAAGGGATGCTCCCATTATAAAGTGCATCAAAGATAGCCCCTATCCTGCGTGCCAGAAGGGCAAACATACTCGGTCTACCTTTAAGGGCATTGCTGACAAAGACTCTTCCAGATTTCATTATCTTCTGCATATGGACTTGTTTGGTCCAGTGCAAGTTCATAGCTTGGGAGGCACGTCCTATAAGCTAGTGATTGTTGATGATAACTCTCGGTTTACATGGGTGTTCTTCTTAAAACGAAAGTCAGATACGTTTGACATGTTCACGAGTTTTGTCAAGCAAATTCAGAATGAACTTAACTGCTCAGTGGTCAAAATCAGAAGTGACCATGGAACAGAATTCGAGTCTAGGGCTATGATAGAATTTTGTGAAGAACATGGTATCTTTCATGAGTTTTCCTCCCCGCATACTCCTCAGCAAAATGGAGTTGCGGAGAGGAGAAATAGAACTCTCAATGAAGCTTGCACAACAATGTTGAATGACTCTTCTCTCCCAGAATACTTCTTGGCAGAGGCTATCAATACGGCTTGTCATGTACAAAACCGGGCCTTGATCAACAAGAGTCATCGTAAGACGCCTTATGAGCTACTGAAAGGCAGGAAACCAACCATGTCCTATTTAAGGATCTTTGGCTGTAGATGCTATGTACTCAATAACGGGAAGTACCCGCGTACTAAATTTGGTGAAAAATGCTTCGAAGGTATATTCATGGGCTATAGTAGCCATAGTCGGGCATATAGGGTTTTCAATAAGAAAACCCTAGTGGTGGAAGAGTCCATTAATGTTGTTTTTGAAGGAAGCTTGCTTCATAGCACTTCTTCCAGTGGCATTATTTAATATGCAGGTGCATGGCTTGAACAGCTAAGTCTTGATGAGACTACTAAAGGTGCAACTCCCAAGTACGTCAAGGTTTCCACCTCGACGTCAGCTAGAGAAGTTGACGAGCAGGATGGAGAAAATCTTTCGGAAGAAGGAGAAGCCCGAGAAGACGTCAGAGCTCCAGATGCCAGACTCTTAGAGCTCCGACACGTGAGGGATCATCCTAGAGATCAGATCATCGGAGATCCTCGTGACGGTGTCAGAACTCGAAGAGGTATAATTAACGAGATTTTGCACCTTAGTTTCCTATCTCAGGTTCAGCCAAAGAAGTTCGACGAGGCGAACAAAGACGCAGCATGGATATTGGCCATGCAAGATGAACTGCATCAATTTGAAAGATGCAATGTCTGGACGCTTATTCCCAGACCAAAGAACCAGACTGTGATCGGCACCAAGTGGATCTTCAGAAACAAACTTGATGAACACGGTGTCATCATAAAGAACAAGGCCAGGCTTGTGGCTCAAGGTTACAGACAGGAGGAGGGGATTGACTTCGACCAGACCTTTGCACCAGTGGCATGGCTCGAGGCAATCAGATTATTCCTGGCGTATGCTTCGCACAAAGGATTCACTGTCTATCAGATGGACGTAAAATCTGCTTTCCTACATGGAAATCTGAAAGAAGAAGTATATGTCGCACAACCCCCAGGTTTTGTTAATCCTACATTTCCCAATCATGTTTATTTTCTTAATAAAGCGTTATATGGCTTAAAACAAGCTCCTCGAGCTTGGTATGAGACTCTGTCTAGTTTTCTTCTTGAGAACAAGTTCTCTAGAGGAAAAATAGATAAGACATTGTTTCTTAGGGAAGTCAAAGGCAAGATTTTGCTGGTGCAAATCTATGTCGAAGACATAATATTCGGGTCAACGGATAACAACCTTTGCAAGAAGTTTTCCAAACTTATGCAAGGGAAGTTTGAAATGAAAAGTATGGGAGAGCTGAAGTATTTCTTAGGAC
The DNA here is from genome assembly GCA_039513925.1 of Platanthera zijinensis. Lineage (NCBI taxonomy): Eukaryota > Viridiplantae > Streptophyta > Magnoliopsida > Asparagales > Orchidaceae > Platanthera > Platanthera zijinensis. The sequence continues at coordinate 129,364,900 of CM077078.1, forward strand.
TTCAAGTGAAACAATTTGAGGATGGGATTTTCATCTCTCAGACGAAGTTCACAAATGAACTCCTCAAGAAATTCGGAATGGAGAGTGCAACCTCTATGAGGACTCCAATGGGATCCACTGTGTCTCTTGACAAGGATGAGAAAGGGAAACCTTTTGATGAAACCAAGTACAGAAGCATAATTGGATCCCTGCTCTATCTTACTGCTAGTAGACCGGATATTATGTTTTCCACATGCGTTTGTGCCAGATATCAGGTGAACACTAAGGAATCTCATTATGTCACCGCAAAGCCAATTCTTAGATACCTTAAAGGTATACCAAATCTTGGTTTGTGGTACCCAAGAAACAATGATTTCGAGTTAATAGGCTTTTCAAATGCTGACTTTGCAGGAAGCAGGGATGATAGGAAAAGCACTTTCGGGACATGTCAATTCCTCGGAAGAAGGCTTATTTCATGGAATAGTAAGAAGAAGAATTGTGTCGCAACCTCCACTGCTGAATCTGAGTACATCTCAGCAGGCAGCTGTTGCGCACAACTTCTATGGATTAGAAATCAGCTCAAAGATTATGACTTGCAGTTTAGCGAAGTTCCGATGTATTGCGACTCCTCAAGCGCAATAGTAATTGCGAACAATCCTGTGTCGCACAGCAGAATGAAGCATATTGAAGTGCGCTATCACTTTATTCGGGAGCATGTGGAAAATAAAGATATATCTCTCTGTTATGTCCCCACGGATAAGCAGGTTGCAGATATCTTCACAAAGCCCCTAGACGAGGCCAAGTTCAGTCTCTTCAAAACTGAACTCGGCATGCTGAACTATGAAGAGTGAAGACTGTCCGGCTTAGGGGTCTTGGATCAAGGGGTAGCATCAGCAAGGAACTCAAGCTAGAGCATGGATGCAAGATTTAGGGGGAGCATGTGGCTCCAAGTAAAGTCCCAGATTTGTAGAAGCCGAAAAGGGGGAGATTACCCTCTTGGCTAAGGCTAAGGTGGCTCAAAGTATGCTCTCAGGAAAATGGTAATGAATTTCTCTCTCAACTGAATTAGTAGTTTATGATTTTCATATGCTCCATTCACCTTAGCTTGTAGGATTTAGGCTTCTTCAAATAGGAGGAGATTGTTGGGTATTGTATCCACAATGTACCTGATTTGAAGAAGCCCCTAAACAAGCTAAGGTGAATAGATAATGTATTTTATGATTTTCTATCATGTTGTGCTTGCAGTTATTCCACGACAAGTACACTCCAATGTCAGGGTGTAGTGGATCAATATACACGGGTCTGCGCAACGTAATCCCTCGTTGAGCAGATTAGTGTGTTGGCTCACGTGTAGTCTCTCTATTGGAGTGTACTTATTTTCAAGTATAAGGCTGAGATAGATCAAGAGCAAGCAAGGAGAAAGGATGTGTCAAAGACTAGCTCACGGGAAGATAGACGAAAAATCGTCTAAGGAAAATTCGATGAGAATCACTAAGTGATTCTTGCCGATTCGACGGGAATCACTAGTGATTCTCGTCGAATCGTCGAGAATCACTAGCCTACTCTCGCCGAATGCATCCGGCTGTCTCAACTCCGTCTAGAATTCCTCTAAGGCAGAATCGACAAGAATCACTAAGTGATTCTCGCCGAATCGTCGACAATGACTTTGCATTCTCGTCGATTCGTCGAGAATGGATTGTGATTCTCGCCGATTCTCTCTGGATGGCTTGCTATTCAGCTAGAATTCTTCTAAGGAGAATTCGACGGGAATCATAAGTGATTCTCTCCGATTCGTCGAGAATCACCAATGATTCCCGCTGAATTTTCCTTAGGCGAATTCCGTTGGCTCGCTGGACCGGACCAAATGTTCAGGCGATGTTTGAACCGAAATTAGGGTTTCTTCTGGTGGGGCCCACAACGGTCATAAAGGATGATCTACAGTATAAATACTCGCTTATTTTGAACATTAAAAATATCCCTACACGCGAAAAAGAAACGAGCCGCCGACTTGACCTAGCTCATCGCGGAACTTCTTCCGCCTCCGTCGCCGCTCGAAAGGTTGTCGTCTCCGCTTGTCTTGGATTTTTCTAAATCTCCCGGCGACAGAAACTCAGCTAAGCAACGCGTCTCACGTTTCGATCTTGAGATCCTTTATCTCTTGGTTTATTGAACGGGAATACTTTCCCCTTCCGAATCGATTGAGACGATTGATCCAAGTAAGATCGTTTGTAGACCTTGCTAGCTTTATTACAAAGTTTGGATCTCGAAAGCATTGCGGCCGCAATCCTTGCCGCCGCCGATCTCGGGGAGATCCTCTCCAAGAGAGTGCTTAGGTCGTGGACTCTTTGTCTTCTTCAAGAATGCTTCATCAAACGAAGAGGGACACCGAGCGCTCCAAACATAGTTTGTATTTTATACATTCTATTTTTACTTTTGTTGTAACGGAACTTTGGTTCCTCGTTGTAAGGGTTTGGTGCAACCCGTGGTGGAGGAGTAGTGACTCCTTTGGGTGGAATGGTTTCTTCCATAGTGAGAGGATTGGATTTCAATCCCATTGGTGAAGTGACTGAGTCGTCCCTTGATGGGAGATAGGTCGAAGGGGGAGAGTGGACGTACCCAAATCATGGAACCACTATAACTGCCTGTGTGTTTCTGTGTTGTGCGCATTTTGTTTTCTTGTTCAGGTTTATTTTTAATTACACAAAAAGACTACAAATCACCTATCCCCCCCCCCCCATAGGTGAAGGTAGTTAACACTATAGTGACTTTCAGTGTGGGCGTGCGAGCCTACGCCTGTGATGAAGTGTGTTTACACTATTATGATGCTATACAAATAAAGTGCAGGGAAAGAGCATCGCCGCCCCGATGTTGGAGGCGGGATCGTTATAATTTGGTCAGCATTGCTGACCGTTATTTTGTTTACCACCGGGCGGTGGATTGTGTCTTGCAGGTGCTGCGGAGCCGAGCGAGAAATAGCGGGCTAAAGCCCATGTTGCGGTGCTGGCCCTCAACGGCCTAACCTTTTTATGTTTTCCGTTTATCTCATGTATGGCCGGCCTGCGAGCCGAAGTATGAAAGACACTCTTGTTTGAGGAAACTATTGTAAGGCCATAAGGCCGGTACTTTTGTATTAATCATTCCTATTTTCTTTGAGTAGTGGACATTCGTGCTTGGCAGGGTTCTTGTTTTTGTGCAACTTGATAATTGCTTCCGCTAGGTGTTGTGTAGGACGTTGTGATTGGTTGAATGGTTTTAACGCGTAACCAACCGGTCTGTCCGTAGTATATGGCGTCGGGCCCCAGCCGGACCTACTGTTATATGCTATGTGACGGATAGGGGTGTTACACAACCTCCCTCTGATACCAACTGTCACAACCCGCATTTTCTCTGAGGAAAACAAATTATCAGAGTAGGAGAAAACACGCGTCATGATGCCACGTCGAGCAAGGGATAACTGCCGACGCTCAGGCAAACCACAAGCAACTATACTTTATGAAAATTCATAAGTTAAATGATTAGAAAATCAGTTATATTTTTAAAGGTCGTATCCCTCGGCTTGGTGGATCACCTAGTCCACAATTAAAAACTATACTTATACGCTGCGGAAAAATACTTTATTCAGTTTTGACATCCTAAAAGAGTGCATAAGTATCCCCAGAGGACAACTTATACTATGCAAGACCAAACATTTAATTTATTCTATATATAAGAAAATGATCTTTTTACGTTGTTTGAAAAATAGTGACGAGTTTTATAAAACATGTTGATTATGAGTAATACTTATAATAGTGTTTTTAGGTTTAAAAGTTACTAGCAACCTAGCATAAATCATCCCTAGAGCAAGTTGACTAAGTCCAGAAAGGTAGCAGCAAAAAGTAACATATCTAGTATCAAGGTAAAAACTACAAGTTGGCGCCAACAAACTGACACGAACCCACTACCAATATGCATGTATGTAAGAAAACAACACCAAAACTACCTCGCAAAAACAAGGAACTGATCTTTATAGCACCAGAGACCACCAACAACTGCACAGCACCACTAGCCATCAGAGCGGCTACTATACAGAACCTGAGGCATTCAAAGAAGAAAGAATACCTCAGCAAGCAAACTAGGAAACTGCTCCAAAATGTAAATCAGAAGATAAGTAAAAGAGGAAAACAAAGCAGTAACAGTCACAACTGCCCAAGGCAAGGCAAAAAGGGAGTGCACTAAGTGCGGGGACACAACAGTAACTCTGCCCAAAATCTGCAGAGTCAACAAGGCTACCATGAGCCCAAATGCTGCAATCTACCAAGGAAGAAACGTCTAACACCCTAAGCTGTGAGAGATGGTAGTAGCAAAAACATCGTGGATCCGAGTTCGAGGCAAACTCAGTCCCCCAACCACTATTCCCAATAAACCAAGCTCAGGGGTCTATACGTGAAAGCACTAGGGACCTCCCACCCCCTTGCCCAGCCCGTACCTAGAGCAAGATAAAAGAAAAAGGGTGGCCTTGGCTAAATTACACAACACCTCCCCAATTAAGAGCTTCAAACCACCACTACTAACCACGACCCACGATTCGGCCTTTTTAGAAAAACAAGTAAATAGCCGACAAGAAACCTCAAAATCAAGAAATTCACTCGGGGAAGAAAATCAAGGTAAGGGAAAAGCATTGAGATGAATCAACACGGCCTGGCATTGAGTGAGCCCAACTCACTCAACGCCTAACTAGACCATGGCATTGAGTGAGTTAGCCTCACTCAGCGCCAGAATCAACCATGGCGTTGAGTGAGGTTCACTCACTCAACGCCCTCTGCAGGAACAGCTCTGGCATTGAGTGAGCTAACCTCACTCAATGCCAAAACAGCTATGGCGTTGAGTGAGGTCCACTCCCTCAACGCCTTCAGCAAAACAGGCAGTGGCGTTGAGTAAGCTAACCTCACTCAACGCCAAAATAGCTACGGAGTTGAGTGAGGTCCACTCACTCAACGCCTTAGAACTTAACCGCAAAACCCAACGGTGGCGTTGAGTGAGTCCACCTCAATCAACGCCAAAATAGCTTTGGCGTTGAGTGAGGTAACCTCACTCTACGCCAAAGTACTTACCCGCAGGAAAACCCTAAACTAACGCTATCCGGAAGAGGTCGGCAGGAATGCCGATCGATTCTCGCTGAATTGGCGGGAAAGCAGATCGATTCTCGCCGAATCGGCGAGAATGCCGATCGATTCTTGCCGAATCGGCGGGAATTCCGATCTATTCTCGCCGAATCGGCGGGAATGCCGATTGATTCTCGCCAAATCGGCGGGAATGCCGATTGATTCTCGTCGAATCGGCGGGAATCACTAACGATACTCGTCGAAGTCGACGAGAATCACTTAGTTATTCCCGTCGATTTCGACTTAGACAAATTTTCAAAATCAATCGCCTCACTACTTAGGCACAAAAAACAGACCAAACTATGGCTTTGAGTGTGTGCACCACACTCAATGCCCAATCCTGGGCGGCTTTTGGCTTTGAGTGTGTGCACCACACTCAACACCAAATCCCGAGAGCATACCAAGACAGGTTCTAACCAGAGCACTACCACAGAAACGTCCCTCTCTCTCTCGGCTCCACCCGCAAAAGCACCAAACCAGAAATAAAAATCTGGAGTCTAAATAGTGAAAACAACCAGCGGGTTGAGCAAAAGTAGCACATGGAGGGGGGCTCATAAAGGGAAACTGAAGCACAGAGTTTTAGCAAGCAAAAAGAAAAAAGCTTGGCTTCTATCCTAGGGCTAACCGGGTAGTTAAGAGGGGTAAGATCAAAACAGCAAGTACAAGAACCACTTGCCTCGGTTTTTCAGCAAAGCTTCACTCGAGCCTTTCCTCTCCCTCGGCACTAGCAGCAGCAACACCTAGCCAGCACATCCCGAGCTTTAATGGCGGAAAGGGCAAAAACCGAAAATCCAAATCTCCTAAAAACCCTATGGAAATCAAATCTCTTACCGTAGAAACGTAGGTCTAAGAGAGAGTAATCCAAATACACTTTCGAAATCGAAATCCATCCACAAATGCTCCCGAAATCGTCGTCCGAAGGGGTAGTAGGTCTGGCGGTTCTCCTGTGTTTTCCGCAAACAGGAGCAAGCAACAGTTTTTGGGAAGAAGAAGAATGGGCTCGCTAATTTGGCTTATGGTTTTAAAAATAAATCTAATCACGCCTTATCAGCCCTAACCGCCTCCTAAGCCGCCGGTTCATTACCAAAGCTTTTGGCCGCAGAAATTATCTAAATAGCTTTAAATATACACATTTTGTTTTATTATTAGCACACCCAAAACGACGCGAAAACTTAACTACCTCGGAATTCGACGAAACTCACACCGTAGCTAAATATCCATCCTACGAACGCAACGGCGAAGTCGAAATTAACTTTCGACGAACAAACTTGAGTTATACCCACCCGAAGCCAAAACACAAGCATCCCCGAGAGGCCACACCGGGTCACCTAAAACAACTCGGCTTGCTAGGGAGATCTTGTCAATAGGCTACAAAATAGGCCACCCAGTTCTAAGGAGTTAAGACCACACTCCACAGATGGCACAATGTTGGTACCCTAGTTTGGTTTTGAGTTCAATCTTCTCTTTTAGTCTCTTGACCCAAGTTTTATCTATGGTCAAAGGTTAGTTGTTTAGTTAGTTTGCTCTAGCTTTAGAATTGTCACTTATCCAGATGAAAATTTGGTTAAGTTGTTTTTTGTTTGACTATGGTCGAACGCCGCTCGACTATCGTCTATCGACTGGTCGACGATCGTCTATCAGTTGCTTGACGTTTGTCTGTCAGCAGATCGTCTATCTCTGAGTTAGTTCAACTCTTGGTAGCTCGACGTTCTGTGGAATTTGCCTCGCCGATCGTCGAACCCCGCTCGACTTCTTTTGACCAGACAGATTTCTTGATAGTTCGACTATCTGCTTGGATAGTTCAACTATCTGATAGTTCGACTATCTGTTTGATAGGTCGACCATCTATTTCCTTTGATAGTTCGACTATCTGTTTGATAGGTCGACTATCTGTGTTGCTTGATAGTTCGAATACTTGTTTGATAGGTCGACTATCTGTGTTGCTTGATAGTTCGACTATCTGTCTTGATAGATCGACTATCTGTTGTGTTTGATAGTTCGACTATGTAACATCCCATTTCCGGCTAGACCCCTAGGAGTCGGTTGGTCGTGATAGAACCCAAGGAAGCCCAAAAACTGAAATAAATCGACCGAGATTTCAGGTCACGGGTTGGTCACGCCCGTGACCGACCCGTCACGCTAGTGACCTAGGGCGTGGCTCCTTCGACGATCGTCGATCTCAGGGAGACGATCGTCGGGCGCAGAATTTTCAACCCGGGCCTGTCACGCCCGCGACCTATGTGTCACGCCCGTGACCTAGGGCGTGACACCTTCGACGATCGTCGATCTCAGCGGGACGATCGTCGAAGCGCAGAATTTGCGCCATGGCCCTGTCACGCCCGTGACTCAAGTGTCACGCTCGTGACCAAGGGCGTGACCCCCTTCGGCGATCGTCGATCTCAGCGAGACGATCGCCGAGCGCGGAATTTGCCTCATGACCCTGTCACACCCGTGACCCATGTGTCAGGCCCGTGACCTAGGGCGTGACAACCCTTCGACGATCGTCGATCTCAGTTCGACGATCGTCGAACCCAGAATTGGTCACCGGGCCTGTCACGCCCGTGACCCATGTGTCACGCCCGTGACCTAGGGCGTGACAACCGTTCGACGATCGTCGAACCCAGATATGGCCACCCGGGCCTGTCACGCCCGTGACCTATGTGTCACGCCCGTGACCAAGGCTGAAACGTCAGCCAGACTGGAAATTTTGGTAACCGACGTTGTAATCAATTCTGATTATGGGAAGTTACACCAGGAGTATATATGGGCCGTTTCCTACTCTAATTGTTTAATAAAATAAGGAAATGTTGGTCCAATAGGAAATCGCCACCTGGCAAACACCTCTTCGTTTCCAGCATTTCAACTGCCTCTACCATAACCGAAACGTCATTAAGAGAAATATTAATGGCCATTAACGTTTCATCCTTTCCCCTTCCCACTTGCTGATCTATAAAAGACTCCTAAGAGCAAGAGGAAAAGGTTACACGCTCCATCAAACTGATTCAGATTCCTTCCCATACTGTTGAAGAATTTCCGGCGACGCCACCACCGCGCAAATGGCTTCCCGACGGTCTGCACACCTCCAGCCCGCGAACAAGGTCCTCCCCTCTCTCTTCTTCTGCGGATAGATCTTAGAAATCATTAGAAGAGATATCGGGCTCAAAAGAGCCAGATCGGGTGAGCGTTTCCATGGTTTTCCAAGAATTTCATGGTGGCGGGTTCGCCGAAAACTGCCTTTCCGGCGGTCGTGCCGCCGCCCGACAGTAGCCCTCACCTCAACAGAGGTGGTGGTGGTGGTGGCCTGCCAGGGAGATGGCTGGGTGGCCAGGAAATGCCTTTAGAAAAGCTACAGGTTTCAAGCTTTTGTTTTTAGGTTGCTGGTTCGGGTGAAGAAGATAGTGAACAGTAACATTGTATTATATAATATATTGTATAGTTAGGAATTAATTCCCTTTACTGTATACTGGGTTGAAACTGAAACTTATAGCCCGTAGTGGCTGAAACATAAAAAGTGGTCAACATAGAAAATTTAGCCCTTGAAGTCTAGTTTAATTTAAAATTGATTTCACTCGATTTGGAGTCTTGGTTGGACCACAGCACACTTTTTGGTGAGGCCTATCCATAGGGCTGTATTGACCTTAGAAAAATTCCCCACTCCAATCCAGTCATCAAAATTACTTGAAATTTGGGGTGTGGCCTAATCTTAGCTATATCTAGGTGTTATCCAAAAATGAAAATTTTTGGAGAATGTTTTTCTATAGTTTTTAGAAAAATTTAATAATCCTAGCATAATTTAATTAGATGGCCAAATGACATCCAAACCCTCCCAAATTTTGGTGCGTGGTCCCTGGGTTTATAATAAGGTTCTGGTAAAAATTTCATCTCATTTGGAGATGTTTTGAATAGGGTTGTGTCCAACCCTAGGATGATCCTTATAGGATAATTTAGGATCAAACACCCCCTTGGTATTTGAGTGGCCATATCACCTCAACAGAGGCTGATACTTTGTCCAAAGGCTGTTTAGGGCATGACACACCCTCCAAGGGAGTTTGGGGTGGTTTGGTGTAGGGTAGCCCTAGAACCCTAAGGAAAATCCCATAATGGTAGTTTTTGGGGTTGTGAAGGTCATGGGGTCAAATGACCTTGGACTGACTTAAAATTTGGTGTAGAGAACCATAGGGCAAGTATAGTTCTCTGGACAAAAGTTTAGGGTATTTGAAGACAGCTAGGCCACCTAAAATCCTAACCCTAGTTTAGGTCACTAACTTTAATTTTAATTATTAAGCTATCTAATGAACTTCAAATCAGGTAAAATTTGGGCAAAGAAATTTTCTTGTCAAAATAGCCATGATATAATTTTGTTGAGATTTTTGGGTTAATTTATACAGTACTTCATTTACAACTCTAATTGTGCCCTAGATATTTATTTTGATGATTATGCAAAGTCTGTTCACTAGAATATTATTAAACCTTGGATTAGGGCATCTTATAGCATGTTATACCTTCAGTATTTTTCTTAGAAATTTTTAACTAATTATTTCTGGTACATACTTCTTTAACGTACTAATTGTGATATGTAGTCAAAAATATAAATAATGTCCAATTACTATTTGGAAAATTATGAAATTGGGTCAGTGGGTGTTTCAAATTATGATAGTCACCTTGTAAATTTCTCTGGAATTTTAAATGACTAAAAACAGTACCTCCTTCATTAAGTTAAGAAAATTAGTACCTTGCATTAAAATGAATTCAGAGTTCATATGTTGGAGAAAAATTATGGTACTTGGTTTATGATGGTTTTAGGTCACTATATAGCTTCTATAATTTTCTTGAAATTTTTGGATATATATTTACAGTACTTCCTTCATAATATAATAAAAGTGGCCTAAAATGGTAAATTAGGAAATGTAGGACTAAACACCTCTGAAGTTTCTCAAAACTTGGAATTGCTGTTTAAATGTCTCATATGATTTTTACTGATTTTATGATGATTTATTGTTGACTCATTAGTGCACTTCATGTTCATACTAGGGCATTCGGAATCTTAGAATAAATAAATTAAATGTCCGATAAATAGGAATATTTGGAAACCTTGGATTTAGACTAATTATGTCATGGTAGACCTCCAGTAAATATTATAGGAGATTCGGAAGACAAATTGAAGTACCTCCCCTTATACTCCTCATGTACCATAGGATGGTCTGCATATAGTAAAACCACGGAAACAGAACTAGAGTAATAATGAACTTGCGAAATGGAATTTTGGTAGTTGCTGGTTGGTTAGGACAAGCTAAGATTAAGTTCATTATTGGAAGTCAGGATAGGTAGAGTGCGAGACTGGTTAAGGATAAGGGAGTACGGGAATGACGAAAGACCGTCCGCCCCGAGTAGGAGAGGAAGAGTCTTAATACTCTAGGGTTAGATCTAAAGTAACTTAAAGGGGATCGGGTTAAGGGAGATCAACCAATAACAGTAAGTGCCTTGCGAAAGGGAACTTCGGGCCGTAATGCCGCCGTCTTGGTTCCTAGTGCCCTTTGAGAGCCCTTCACGGGGTATGCCGGGGGCAGTCCTGGGCTAATGTAAACTGTAGAATTAATAATCTAAAGAGCAACTAGTATAATTAGGGTTGCACACACATACACCCCGTAGCTAGGAAGGTAGTATAATTGGTTTGGTTGCCATTCATACGATAGCTCTGAAGGTAGATGCACGGACGGGACAGTCCGGGGGGCCGAGGTCTCGAGGGTTGGAGTACAGAATAAAGGTGGTGGGTCTTCGATATCTGATTGTCATTCACACCGACATCGGTACGCTGACTCGGCGGTGTGAGACACTTAGCCAAAGAAAGTCTGGTGGGTACAGCCAGTATTAGTACGCGGATACTCTAGGTTGTGTTCTTCTAGCGGCGTACGGAAGGGCTAGGCCCGGTAGTGTGGATACCCGCCTAGGAGTGGGGGGCCCGACTCACTGTCTCTGTTTGCCACTACGGAGGTTCCTGGGAGTGAAGCTAGCTGCCCGAACAGGGGGAACTAAAGGTCTGTGCGCATAGAGTCGTATGCGTGTATTGCACTTGCATGAATCATGGCATAGCATATCACTACACTCATATTTGCATACAACCGACACCCCAACGTATAAATTGGTATGAGACTTTTTATACGATGGGAGCCTTGCAGAAGACCCCTTAACTTAAAAGTTTGTATGGGCATTCATATAAGTTAAGGTTACTTACTTATTTACTTGCTTGTTTACTTACAGTTCTCTAGCTGCCTTTTTATACATTTGATACTTACTACTCCTCTTCTTTACCATTTACTACCATAGGATTGCTAGTTGTACTTTGTTCTAGATAGTTGTTAGAATAGCTCCCTTGTCATCTGCTTGATTATTCTCAACTTTTGAAGCTTCCCTTTCCTCCTCTCCGTCCGGTGCTTAGGAGCCGTGGGGGGAGGGGTAGGGGATGATAGGGCTTAGTCTTTATGACTAATGGTTTTCGAACCACAACATTACAGGAGCTCCGGATGGGGGACAGGGACCAGCACCAGCGGAGTACGGTGCGCATGGAGGTGGGTCAGTCTAGCACCGGTGCACCTGCGACCAGCTCTGTGAGTGATTAGTATTTTTATAGCTTCCGCGATGAGTGATTTGTAGTGAGGACTCTGATGTACCGGGCTCGAGCCCATTTATCTATTTCCTATTATTATCTACTGATGGACTGGATGTGATTTCACTTTTATTTACATATTTCTGTGGACTTATTTACATTTTATGTATAATTACTTCTCTCTCTTGTGATCGAAAAGGGCCGGCAGAATTGGCGTTTTGTAGTGGTTTCCTTCCCGTGAGTCGGTGCCACCGCAAAGCGGCAATTCTGGGCTAAGACCCTGGTGGTTTAAAAAGAAAAAAAGGGGGGTCCTACACCTTTGCACCAGTGGCAAGGCTCGAGGCAATCAAATTATTCCTGGTGTATGCTTCACACAAAGGATTCACTGTCTATCAGATGGACGTGAAATCTGCTTTCCTACATGGAAATCTGAAAGAGGAAGTATATGTCGCACAACCCCCAGGTTTTGTTAATCCTATATTTCCCAATCATGTTTATTTTCTTAATAAAGTGTTATATGGCTTAAAACAAGCTCCTCGAGCTTGGTATGACACTCTGTCTAGTTTTCTTCTTGAGAACAAGTTCTCTAGAGGAAAAATCGATAAGACATTGTTTCTTAGGGAAGTCAAAGGCAAGATTTTGCTGGTGCAAATCTATGTCGATGACATAATATTCGGGTCAACGGATAACAACCTTTGCAAGAAGTTTTCCAAATTTATGCAAGGGAAGTTTGAAATGAAAAGTATGGGAGAGCTGAAGTATTTCTTAGGACTTCAAGTGAAACAGTCTGAGGATGGGATTTTCATCTCTCAGACGAAGTTCACAAATGAACTCCTCAAGAAATTCGGAATGGAGAGTGCAACCTCTATGAGGACTCCAATGGGATCCACTGTGTCTCTTGACAAGGATGAGAAAGGGAAACCTTTTGATGAAACCAAGTACAGAAGCATAATTGGATCCATGCTCTATCTTACTGCTAGTAGACCGGATATTATGTTTTCCATATGCATTTGTGTCAGATATCAGGTGAACACTAAGGAATCTCATTATGTCGCTGCAAAGCGAATTCTTAGATACCTTAGAGCTACACCAAATCTTGGCTTATGGTACCCAAGAAATAATGATGTCGAGTTGATAGGCTTTTCAGATGCTGACTTTGCAGGAAGCAGGGATGATAGGAAAAGCACTTCCGGGACATGTCAATTCCTCGGAAGAAGGCTTATTTCATGGAATAGTAAGAAGAAGAATTGTGTCGCAACCTCCACTGCTGAATCTGAGTACATCTCAGCAGGCAGCTGTTGCGCACAACTTCTATGGATCAAAAATCAACTCAAAGATTGTGACTTGCAGTTCAGCGAAGTTCCGATGTATTGCGACTCCTCAAGAACAATAGCAATTGCGAACAATCCTGTGTCGCACAGCAGAACGAAGCATATTGAAGTGCGACATCACTTTATTCGGGAGCATGTGGAAAATAAAGATATATCTCTCTGCTATGTCCCCACGGATAAGCAGGTTGCAGATATCTTCACAAAGCCCCTAGACGAGGCCAAGTTCAGTCTCTTCAAAACTGAACTCGGCATGTTGAACTATGAAGAGTGAAGACTGTCCGGCTCAGGGGTCTTGGATCAAAGGGTTGCATCAGCAAGGAACTCAAGCTAGAGCATGGATGCAAGATCTAGGGGGGAGCATGTGGCTCCAAGTAAAGTCCCAGATTTGCAGAAGCCGAAAAGGGGGATATTACCCTCTCAGCTAAGGCTAAGGTGCTCAAAGTATGCTCTCAGGAAAATGGTAATGAATTTCTCTCTCAACTGAATTAGTAGTTTATGATTTTCATATGCTCCATTCACCTTAGCTTGTAGGGTTTAGGCTTCTTCAAATAGGAGGAGATTGTTGGGTATTGTATCCACAATGTACCTGATTTGAAGAAGCCCCTAAACAAGCTAAGGTGAATAGATAATGTATTTGATGATTTTCTATCAAGTTGTGCTTGCAGTTATTCTACGACAAGTATACACCAATGTCAGGGTGTAGTGGGTCAATATACACAGGTCTGCGCAACGTAATCCCTCGTTGGGCAGATCAGTGTGTTGGCTCACGTGTAGTCTCTCTATTGGAGTGTACTTATTTTCAAGTACATGGCTGAGATAGATCAAGAGCAAGCAAGGAGCAAGGATGGGTCAAAGACTAGCTCACGTGAAGATAGACGAAAAATCGTCTAAGGAAAATTCGACGAGAATCACTAAGTGATTCGAGCCGATTCGACGGGAATCACTAGTGATTCTCGTCGAATCGTCGAGAATCACTAGCCTACTCTCGCCGAATGCATCCGTATGTCTCAACTCCGTCTAGAATTCAGCTAAGGCAGAATTGACAAGAATCACTAAGTGATTCTCGCCAAATCGTCGACAATGACTTTGCATTCTCGTCGATTCGTCGAGAATGGATTGTGATTCTCGCCGATTCTCTCTGGATGGCTTGCTATTCAGCTAGAATTCTTCTAAGGAGAATTCGATGGGAATCATAAGTGATTCTCGCCGATTCGTCGAGAATCACCAATGATTCCCGCCGAATTTTCCTTAGGCGAATTCCGTTGACTCGCTGGACCGGACCAAATGTTCAGGCGATGTTTGAACCGAAATTAGGGTTTCTTCTGGTGGGGCCCACAACGGTCATAAAGGATGATCTACAGTATAAATACTCGCTTATTTTGAACATTAAAAATATCCCTACACGCGAAAAAGAAAAGAGCCGCCGACTTGACCTAGCTCATCGCGGAACTTCTTCCGCCTCCGTCACCGCTCTAAAGGTTATCATCGCCGCTTGTCTTGGATTTTTCTAAATCTCCCGGCGAAAGAAACTCAGCCAAGCAACGCGTCTCACGTTTCTATCTTGAGATCCTTTGTCTCTTGGTTTGTTGAACGGGAATACTTTCCCCTTCCGAATCGATTGAGACGATCGATCCAAGTAAGATCGTTTGTAGACCTTGCTAGCTTTGTTACGAAGTTTGGATCTCGAAAGCATTGCTGCCGCAATCCTTGCCGCCGCTGATCTCGGGGAGATCCTCTCCAAGAGAGTGCTTAGGTCGTGGACTCTTTGTCTTCTTCAAGAACGCTTCATCAAACGAAGAGGGACACCGAGCGCTCCAAACGTAGTTTGTATTTTGTACATTCTATTTTTACTTTTGTTATAACGGAACTTTGGTTCCTCATTGTAAGGGTTGGGTGCAACCCGTGGTGGAGGAGTAGTGACTCCTTTGGGTGGAATGGTTTCTTCCATAGTGAGAGGATTGGATTTCAATCCTGTTGGTGAAGTGACCGAGTCGTCCCTTGTTGGGAGATAGGTCGAAGGGGGAGAGTGGACGTATCCAAATCATGGAACCACTATAACTGCCTGTGTGTTTCTGTGTTGTGCGTATTTTTTTTTCTTGTTCAGGTTTATTTTTAATTCCACAAAAGACTGCAAATCACCTATCCCCCCCCATAGGTGAAGGTAGTTGACACTAGAGTGACTTTCAGTGTGGCCGTGCGAGCCTACGCCTGTGATGAAGTGTGTTTACACTATTATGATGCTATACAAATAAAGTACAGGGAAAGCGCATCGCCGCCCCGATGTTGGGGGCGGGATCGTTATAATTTGGTCAGCATTGCTGACCGTTATTTTGTTTACCACCGGGCGGTGGATTGTGTCTTGCAGGTGTTGCGGAGCAAAGCGGTAAATAGCAGGCTAAAGCCCATGTTGCGGTGCTGGCCCCCGAAGGCCTATCCTTTTTATGTTTTCCGTTTATCTCATGTATGGCCGGCCTGCGAGCCAAAGTATGAAAGACACTCTTGTTTGAGGAAACTATTGTAAGGCCATATGGCCGGTACTTTTGTATTAATCATTCCTATTTTCTTTGAGTAGTGGACATTCGTGCTTGGCAGGGTTCTTGTTTTTGTGCAACTTGATAATTGCTTCCGCTAGGTGTTGTGTAGGACATTGTGATTGGTTGAATGATTTCAACGCATAACCAACCGGTCTGTCCATAGTATATGGCGTCTGGCCCCGGCCGGACCTACTGCTATATGCTATGTGACGGATAGGGGTGTTACACAACCTCCCTCTGATACTAACTGTCACAACCCGCATTTTCTCCGAGGAAAATGAATTATCATAGTAGGAGAAAACACGCGTCATGATGCCACGTCGAGCAGGGGATAACTGCCGACGCTCAGGCAAACCACAAGCAACTATACTTTATGAAAATTCATAAGTTAAATGATTAGAAAATCAGTTATATTTTTAAAGGATGTATCCCTCGGCTTGGTGGATCACCTAGTCCACAATTTAAAAACTATACTTATACGCTGCGGAAAAATACTTTATTCAGTTTTGACATCCTAAAAGAGTCCATAAGTATCCCCAGAGGACAACTTATACTATGCAAGACCATACATTTAATTTATTCTATATATAAGAAAATGATCTTTTTACGTTGTTTGAAAAATAGTGACGAGTTTTATAAAACATGTTGATTATGAGTAATACTTATAATAGTGTTTTTAGGTTTAAAAGTTAATAGCAACCTAGCATAAATCATCCCTAGAGCAAGTTGACTAACTCCAGAAAGGTAGAAGCAAAAAGTAACATATCTAATATCAAGGTAAAAACTTCAAGTTGGCGCCAACAAACTGACATGAACCCACTGACAAATATGCATGTCTGTAAGAAAATCAACACCAAAACTACCTCGCAAAAACAAGGAACTGATCTTTATAGCACCAGAGACCACCAACAACTGCACAGCACCACTAGCCATCAGAGCGGCTACTATCCAGAACCTGAGGCATTCAAAGAAGAAAGAATACCTCAGCAAGCAAACTAGGAAACTGCTCGAAAATATAAATCAGAAGATAAGTAAAAGAGGAAAACAAAGCAGTAACAGTCACAACTGCCCAAGGCAAGGCAAAAAGGGAGTGCACTAAGTGCGGGGACACAACAGTAACTCTGCCCAAAACCTTCAGATTCAACAAGGCTACCATGAGCCCAAATGCTGCAATCTACCAAGGAAGAAACGTCTAACACCCTAAGCTGTGAGAGATGGTAGTAGCAAAAACATCGCGGATCCGAGTTCGAGGCAAACTCAGTCCCCCAACCACTATTCCCAATAAACCAAGCTCAGGGGTCTATACGTGAAAGCACTAGGGACCTCCCACCCCCTTGCCCAGCCCGTACCTATAGCAAGATAAAAGAAAAAGGGTGGCCTTGGCTAAATTACACAACACCTCCCCAATTAAGAGCTTCAAACCACCACTACTAACCACGACCCACGATTCGGCCTTTTTGGAAAAACAAGTAAATAGCCGACAAGAAACCTCAAAATCAAGAAATTCACTCGGGGAAGAAAATCAAGGTAAGGGAAATGCATTGAGATGAATCAACACGGCCTGGCATTGAGTGAGCCCAACTCACTCAATGCCTAACTAGACCTTGGCATTGAGTGAGTTAGCCTCACTCAGCGCTAGAATCAACCATGGCGTTGAGTGAGGTTCACTCACTCAACGCCCTCCGCAAGAACAGCTCTGGCGTTGAGTGAGCTAACCTCACTCAATGCCAAAACAGTTATGGCGTTGAGTGAGGTCCACTCCCTCAACGCCTTCAGCAAAACAGGCAGTGGCGTTGAGTAAGATAACCTCACTCAACGCCAAAACAGCTACGGAGTTGAGTGAGGTCCACTCACTCAACGCCTTAGAACTTAACCGCAAAACCCAACGCTGGCGGTGAGTGAGTCCACCTCAATCAACGCCAAAACAGCTTTGGCGTTGAGTGAGGTAACCTCAATCTACGCCAAAGTACTTACTCGCAGGAAAACCCTAAACTAACGCTATCCGGAAGAGGTCGGCAGGAATGCCGATCGATTCTCGCTGAATCGGCGGGAAAGCAGATCGATTCTCGCCGAATCGGCGGGAATGCCGATCGATTCTCGCCGAATCGGCGGGAATGCCGATCGATTCTTGCCGAATTGGCGGGAATGCCGATTGATTCTCGCCGAATCAGCGGGAATGCCGATTGATTCTCGCCAAATCGGCGGGAATGCCGATTGATTCTCGTCGAATCGGCGGGAATCACTAATGATACTCGTCGAAGTCGGCGAGAATCACTTAGTTATTCCCGTCGATTTCGACTTAGACAAATTTTCTAAATCAATCGCCTCACTACTTAGCCGCAAAAGAACAGACAAAACTATGGCTTTGAGTGTGTGCACCACACTCAATGCCCAATCCTGGGCGGCTTTTGGCTTTGAGTGTGTGCACCACACTCAACACCAAATCCCGAGAGCCTACCAAGACAGGTTTTAACCAGAGCACTACCACAGAAACCTCCCTCTCTCTCTCTTGGCTCCACCCGCAAAAGCACCAAACCAGAAATAAAAATCTGGAGTCTAAATAGTGAAAACAACCAGCGGGTTGAGCAAAAGTAGCACATGGAGGGGGGCTCATAAAGGGAAACTGAAGCACAGAGTTTTAGCAAGCAAAAAGAGAAAAGCTTGGCTTCTATCCTAGGGCTAACCAGGTAGTTAAGAGGGGTAAGATCAAAATAGCAAGTGCAAAAACAACTTGCCTCGGTTTTTCAGCAAAGCTTCACTCGAGCCTTTCCTCTCCCTCAGCACAAACAGCAGCAACACCTAGCCAGCACATCCCGAGCTTTAATGGCGGAAAGGGCAAAAACCAAAAATCCAAATCTCCTAAAAACCCTGTGGAAATCAAATCTCTTACCGTAGAATCGTAGGTCTAAGAGAGAGTAATCCAAATACGCTTTCGAAATCGAAATCCATCCACAAATGCTCCCGAAATCGCCGTCCGAAGGGGTAGCAGGTCTGGCGGTTCTCCTCTGTTTTCCGCAAACAGGAGCAGACAACAGTTTTCGGGAAGAAGAAGAATGGGCTCGCTAATTTTTCTTATGGCTTTAAAAATAAATCTAATCACGCCTTATCAGCCTTAACCGCCTCCTAAGCCGCCGGTTCATTACCAAAGCTTTTGACCGCAGAAATTATCTAAATAGCTTTAAATATACACATTTTGTTTTATTATTAGCACACCCAAAACGACGCGAAAACTTAACTACCTTAGAATTCGACAAAACTCACACCGTAGCTAAATATCCATCCTACGAACACAACGGAGAAGTCGAAATTAACTTTCGACGAACAAAACTTGAGTTATACCCACCCGAAGCCAAAACACAAGCATCCCCCGAGAGGCCACACCGGGTCACCCAAAATGACTCAGCTTGCTAGGGAGATCTTGCCAATAGACTACAAAATAGGCCACCCAGTTCTAAGGAGTTAAGACCACACTCCACAGATGGCACAATGTTGGTACCCTAGTTTGGTTTTGAGTTCAGTCTTCTCTTTTAGTCTCTTGACCCAAGTTTTATCTATGGTCAAAGGTTAGTTGTTTAGTTAGTTTGCTCTAGCTTTAGAATTGTCACTTATCCAGATGAAAATTTGGTTAAGTTGTTTTTTGTTCGACTATGGTCGAACGCCGCTCGACTATCGTCTATCGACTGGTCGACGATCGTCTATTAGTTGCTCGACATTTGTCTGTCAGCAGATCGTCTATCTCTGAGTTAGTTCAACTCTTGGTAGCTCGACGTTCTGTAGAATCTGCCTCGCCGATCGTCGAACCCCGCTCGACTTCTTTTGACCTGACAGATTTCTTGATAGTTCGACTATCTGCTTGAATAGTTCAACTATCTGATAGTTTGACTATCGGTTTGATAGGTCGACTATCTGTTTCCTTTGATAGTTCGACTATCTGTTTGATAGGTCGACTATCTGTGTTGCTTGATAGCTCGACTATCTGTTTGATAGGTCGACTATCTGTGTTGCTTGATAGTTCGACTATCTGTCTTGATAGATCGACTATCTGTTGTGTTTGATAGTTCGATTATCTGCTTGGATAGTTCAACTATCTGATAGTTCGACTATCTATTTGATAGGTTGACTATCTGTTTTCTTTGATTGTGCGACTATCTGTTTGATAGGTCGACGATCTATTTTTGCTTGATAGTTCGACTATCTGTCTTGATAGGTCGACTATCTGATAGCTCGACTATCTGTTCTGATAGGTCGACTATCTGTTGTGGTAGTTCGACTATCTTCTTTGGTAGTTCGACTATCTGTATCGTTCGACTATCTGTTTGATGGGTCGACGATCTCTGCGCTTCGGTCGACGATCTCCGAGGGTCGTTCGACGTTCTGCTGTATGTCTTTAGTAATTTTGTCCTCTTCTATTCTATAATTTATTTCATATTTATTTGGCATATTATTTCAGTTAATTTATGATATTATTTCCAGGCAATCTCTGCTCCATTCTTTATGCATGAGCCAATCATTATCTGACAAAGTGTTTTGTCTTATTAGTTGAAATATATTTTTTGCTTTATCTGCCAGGCTGTCCTTTATAGCCGTTAGACTCAGAAAGTCTTTTGTGGCTGTAAAGAGTTCTTTCTGATGTGACCTTTTTCTTGCACCCTTCTTATCTGATTGGATATTCAGCTTCTTAGAAAGCTTTATCCCCTTATAGTATGTCTGTCTGCAGGATTTGTTCTTGCTTTATGCTTTATGCAACCCAGATTGCTGATTCCAGAAGAAGACAAAGATTCAAACTCAAATTAAAGCCGTTGCAAAGGCTCATATATTAAGAGCTTCTTTTGAAAGAAGATATACATAATATACTCATATACAATACACAACAGGCATACACTCAGCAGCATAGAGAATGTTATGTCGACACCAGAAGAAAGGCTTGTGTCGACACTCAAGATTTGTGTCGACACCTGAAGAAGGTTTGTGTCGACAGCTAGACACACACTCATTGCCATCTTACAGTAACAACTATTCTGAGTCAGAAGGCTTGTGTCAACACACACTCAACGATGGCTGGACATACACTCAACGTCATCTGTCTGTAGTAGTTATTTCGAGAGCAAGAGCAGTTGTGTCGATACACAGGACTTGTGTCGACACAAATAAATAGAAGTTGTGTCGAGTAGCTGAAGAATGATTATGTCAACACATGAAGTGTTATATCGAGATCACCAACACTTGTGTCGACACTTAGTCTATTTGTGTCGACACATATGAACAAGTTTTCTGAGTGCCTCTTGCTGACTTATAAAATCTTTGAGGAATCAACTATCATGACGGGTTACTCGACAACTGTCATTACCAATAGGTTGGACACCTTTGTCAGAACTGTCAGAAGGTTGTTACAAACCAGATCTGTCGATAATCAGGAGAAATCTTTATATAAAGGTCTGCTCCGTGACAACTTAAAGGGATAGATACATAAATAAGAAAGTGAATTACCCAGAGAAGGAATTCAACAACAAGAAAAGGGGAGACCCTTAAGAAGGCAGATTCTGAACAGTCTGTAGAGAAGATTCAGATCTTATTCTGAATTCAAGGAAGGAGCTGACAGGAGATCAACTTCTACATCAAGAAGAGTTCAACCTTATTTTGTTCTATCAAGAAGCTTTGAAACAGCTAAGTCTGGTTGGATCTGAAGATTTAGTTCATTCAAGAACTGATCAAGAAACTCTCACCTATAGAGTGATCTATCTGGTGATATTTCTGTATTACTCAAATACTCAAATTCTTGTAGGATTTTTTGTTAGATCTGAGTTATAATCCAATAATTATAAAGGCTGAGGTAGGGCTGAGTGCCTGAAGTGTAGGACTTGTGATAGTCTGAGTTGTAAGCCTAGTTATAAAGGTTGAGGTACGGTTGTGGCCTGAGGTAGGATTCTTGGGGAGAATCTGAGATAATACTTGTATAAGTATGAGCTGTAGGAACCAATCTGGTTCTGAGTTGTAAGATCTGTTGATCTGAGTTATAAGAAGGGAGTTGGGCTGAATCTAGTTCTCTACTGGATAGCCGAAGGGGGAAAGTGGATGTACCTATACCTTTGGGAACCACTATAAATCTTGTGTATGCTGTGTTGTGTTTTTTCTGTGCTGTGATTTGCCTTTTCTGTGGTAAGTAAGAGCAAGTTAAATTGCCTACAATTCTCAAAGATAATTGGAACCTATTAACCCCCCCCCCCCCCCTCTAGGAGTTTAGGCTCTTGAAATAAGTCTTTCAGAACTGTTTGATATGGGTGCTTTGCATTCATTTCGATCTGAGGACTTCATGTCTCGGATTGGAGTGCCTATGTGTGTGCCGACAGATAGCCTATCAATATTGTTGACTAATACGTTATGTGGGTGATAGAATTAATTTCAAGATAACCCAAACACCTAGAGGGGGGATGAATAGGTTCTTTTCCTTTTTTACTTAAGGCGGATTATTTTTCAGATCTTAAAATAAGATCTAACTATTCTACAGCAATCACAACACATAAATCACAATCACACAAACATCACAGATTGCACACAGGTTTGTAGTGGTTCCCCAAGGTCTTGGTTCATCCACTTTCCCCCTTCACCTATCTAGTAGTGTGCTAGATTCGGCCTAACTTCTTACTTCTTCTCAGATCCACAGATCTTACAGCTCAGAACCCTGAAAGGTTTCTATAACTCAGAACCCTATAAGGTTCCTACAACTCAGGCTAACAGCCCTACCTCAGCCTTTCCCCCAAGGCCTACAACTCAGAGAACTAATTCTCCTACACTCAGGCTCAAACAGCCTTACCACTCAGAGATCTAAATCTCCTACACTCAGCCTTTATAACACAAGCTTACAACTCAGATCTTTGAAAAGATCCTGCAGAATTTGATAAGTATTTTTGATGGACTCTTACCCTTGTTGAGAGAGAAAGGATAAAAGGATTCTTGATCAGCTTCTTGATGAGACTGATGGCTGAAATCAACTTGTTCTTAGCTTTCTTCAAAGCTTCTTGAATCTGAACTCAGTACGATTGATCTCCTTTGAAGTTGACTGACTGCCAGCTTCCTTCTTAGAATCAGAAATAAATCTGAATCCTTCTTAGCGGATTGGTTCAAGATCTGCTTCTTAGGATACTTGTAGATGTCTCCTCCTTTACTTCAATAGCTGAAGATCTCTCTCTCTCTCTCTCTTTAGAACTTATGAAGTTTCTTCAGAATTCTTGCTTGAAATCTCCTTAGATCTTCTCACGAAAATCTTCTTCAGTGTGACGTGCACTTTCTTGATCAATGATCAATACTTCAGTATTTGTGCCTGTTGTTGTTGTTCATCATCTCTGATTTGATAGAATCCATCCATATATATAGACTTCGTCCATGGTAACCGGCTGATTCGGTTTCTAACCAACTTCTGACAAGTCTGACAGCTTCAGTAAACTTGTTGGAAAGCACAGCTGTCAAGTCTCAAGTCAGTTCTTGAACCTTTGTATTTGTCATCAAAGCGTCGAGACTGACTGTCATTATGTGTCGAGACAAACTATCAATATGTGTCGTCACAAGTGACTTAAGTGTCAACACAGACTTTGGTGGTGTCAACAAAGCTTCTTTGGCACTACATCTGTAGAATGTGTCGACACTGCCTCTTTGTGTCCACATAGACACTTCTTCACTACACAGCACTCAACATTGTTTAAACTCTGTTGAGTGTCGACACAAGTCCTGTATGTCGACATAGTTGATGTAGACTAAGAATTCTGTGTGTCGACACTGCTTCTGTGTGTCGACACAGCTTCCTGGTGTCGACACAGATGATGTCGACAAATACTTCTGTGTGTCGACATTGCCACCTGGTGTTGACACAGTTGATGTCAACTATGCTTCTGTGTGTCGACACTGCCTCCTAGTGTCGACACAGTTGATGTCGACCAACTATTCTGTGTATCGACACAGCCTTTTCCAAGTGTCGACACAAACTTGCTGAAGTGTCGACACAGCTTCCTCTGGTGTGGACACATGGACTTAGAAACGTTTTCCTGCATTTTAGCCAATACTTAACCTGCACATGTAAACTCAAAATAACATCAAATACACCTTGATGTATATCATTGAGCTAAGTGAGGCTTCTCCAAATCATGTACATATTTTCAAATGTACCCAACAATCTCTCCCTATTTGGAGAAGTCATAACCCTTTAGTCAATGAAATACACCACTTATAATAAACAAACATCATGATGTATATAAGCATTAAATGACAGGGCAACTTATAAACAAAATATATATCAAAATCACATCATAGAATGAGGATGCAAATTAAATGAACATGGAACATTGTTTTGTTTATCATATCAAAAAGTTTCTTAACACCTGATTACATAGATTTCTTTAAAAAACCAAGAATTACATAGTTCTTGAAAAATCTAGTAAAACTAAACTAAGGCTGGACATGCTCCTTGATGACTATTCCTTTCCCTGATCTAATCTGAGCCTTCACAGAAGGTTCTGTATCTTCAATGAGCTTCTTGCCTTTCAACCCAGCATTCTTTTGTGCTTCTGCCTTAATCCTTTGCCTTTCAAAATAATGAAAAGGCTTAGGGAAATACTTGCTAGACTCCTGAGCATCAGGAGGTAGCTTCCCACTCTTAGCCTTTCTTCTGTATTGAACTATGGCTTCCTACCTTGCCTCATACTTCTACCATTCCTGCTCATTATACCATTTGCCCCTTTCATGAACCTGGTATTTTACAGCTTTCTAGGCAGTTAATATGATATTTCTAGAAGTGGGGCTCCATTGCTCAAAATCAGGTTTTAACTCTGCCTGCTCTCTGAATCTCTTCTTTGATAATTGAGCATCTTGCTGAGCTTTCAAGGCAGCTTCTGGCATTTCAACTTTCTCTATAATGACATTGTCAACATCCTGTGGAGGACTGTACATCGTCTAAACCTATTGTAAAATCATATCAAAATCTGTTGGAGGGTAGATGACTTGAGCAACTTCAGGTTGATCACCTCCAGCATAAGCAGGTTGCACACCAGATTCTGCAACATTGTCATCATCACAAATGGGTGGATATCCCAGAGTGGCTCTAATGCTATTAGATATCCATTTTGCATGATCTGAGTCAACATTGACTAACACTCTCTCCCCCTTTATGGCTTCTCTTACAATAAGATCCCTTAAGTAATCTTTTTGAAATCGTATTTGTCCATCAAGAAAATTGACACCATCTTTATAAAATGATTTTAACTTTAGAAGCTGATCAGAAATTGTTTTCTGAGAAGTAGTGATGGCTGTCTTAAAGGAATCCAAGGCTTCCTGTAGCTTCTGATAAAATTCCTTGTTCTCCTTAGCCCTTGCTTCAGTCATTGCTATAACTGTTTTCTTTACTTCAGTGACTATCTCATTGTGAGATTCAGTAAGATTGTCATTCATTCTAATCTGATTTTCAAGGATATAGCCTTGTTTGACAGTAATATCATCCACCTGTTGCTTTACTTCTGCTTGTTGCTTAGCTAGAAATACTACAGCATTGCCCCCCTTATGGAAGCAATCTGTCATCTCTTTCTTATTATGATTTACCTCAAATCTGATTGATTTTATATCTTGGGCTAGATCAAATTGGAGGGCCTTATGGCTTTCATCCACATATTTTTCCAAAAACAATTTCTGCTCATCTAATTTTACTTATAAATCTACCAAAAATTTGCTGTAATCAGTCTCAGGAGCAGGTTGTGGAGGAGTAGTTTGTAGTGCCCTTTTATAACTTTGGCTCCTTCTCTTAAAGACCTGAAGTTTTCTCTTCTTGGCATTCCTGAGTTCTTCATTCTCTGAATAAGAAGTACTGGCTATCTCAACCCTTTCTGGTGGAGTAGAGGGTGTATCTTTTTCAGTCCCAATTTGCTCCCCCTCAAGATTAGCCTACTCCCCCTCAAACCTCTTCTGTTCCTCCTCATCCCTGATATGATCCTCCTTATCTGCTGCTCCCTCAATCTCAGGAAATAACTCTTCCAGAGTGAATTCTTGGTGAGTGTGACCAGGTGATAGTTCTTTATCAGCAACATCAGCAACTCCAGAAGTATCAAGATCAGTTTGTGAATCTATTTCACTTACCAAGTGAATTCTCTCTTCCCCTTGTACCTGTGCAGTAACTGTCTCCCCCTGCACTTGTGCATTCTCAGCATTGTCCTGTACTTGTACACTTTCTTTCTCCCCCTTCACCTGTGCACTTATTGTGTCCTCCTATACATGGTCATGCTAAGTAATGTCATGTACTGGTGATTTTGCTGCAGTATCTTGGTTATCCAAATCAGGTATGTCCTTTGAGAGGATCCTATCCCATTTGGATATTATTCTTATGTCCATCCTTCTCATATGATTTATTTTAGATCCTGGAATCTGATGCATTACCTCTGGAATTACTCCAGCTAGGTATAAACTCAGCAATCTAGCCAAATTAGGCTTTTTGATTCCTTCCTTTATCTTCTCAAACAAAAATGCAGACCAATATGTGTTAATTTTATAGATTATCCTTTTCATCAGACTGAACATATAGGCAGAGAGCCTATAATGTCCTCCTGGTTTACACAAAATCACCTTCCCTACCACTTCAGATAGAAATTTTCCTTATTGATTCATCCCTTTTCTGTTAATGGCTTCTCCAATCTTCATGGTTAGATCCAATCCATACCACTGTAGTTCCTCCCTTGTCTTTGAGGCTGGGACCTCTTCTTCATCCTGAATTCTAGGAAGGTTAAGAATCTTTCGTAAACTTTTCAGAGTAAGTTTCACTCTATTTCCATGAACTAACGATTTAATATTGAGTCCAGTGGAGTCCACTGTTGCAGCAGCATAGAACTCAAACACTTCTTTCTTCCAGATCTTGGTAGGTTCAGATACAAGAAACTCTAATCCATTATCAGTAACAAGGGTAATGACCCCTTTAATCTCTGTTGCTGCATCATCAAAAGCATTGCGCACCAGCTCGTAGCCTTCGTTAATGTTATCTTCAAACTTTGGCGTCATTGGAATGGAGAGAAATCTTGAATTGAAAGAAGAGAGTTTGTCGACACAAGGGTTTAGTCTCGAAAATCTGGAGAGCGTGTCGACAGTATATTTTCTCGACCTATTTATACCCTTTTAAACAAAGAAGGTCAAAAGGCGGGCAAAAACTGTCTAAATGTGTCGACACTATTGAAAAGTGCCGACACATACTTCTATTGTCTCGACCACGGCATTGACTACTATGTGTCGACACCTATTAATGATATGTCGATACTGGACATACTTAGTAGTTCATCAGAAATTCTGTGTCGACTCTTATTGCAAGTGTCGACACAATTTCTGGAAGTGTCGACACCATTACTCTGGTTGAGTCGACACCACTAACTAAAGTGTCGACACCACTTCTCTGGATGTGTCGACATAGATTTACTGAAGTGTCAACATCACTTCTCTGAATGTGTCGACAAAGATTTACTTAGCCAAATTTGATAATCTATCATATGGTCAACATTCCTAATTCAATTTTAAATCTATTGAATTTAGTTTCATTTAGAGCTTAATAAATACATCTGTAATTTGATAATCTGTCTTAACAAATTCTAGTGAGATGTCCTCTTTCTCTACATGTTCTCTAAGAAAATGGTATCTTATTTCTATATGCTTAGTCCTACTATGTGAAACAGGATTATTTGCAATAGAAATAGCATTAGTAGAATCGCAAAACAAAGGTGTTCTACTTACCTGAATACCATAGTCTTCTAGCTGGTGCTGAATCCACAACAGTTGTGCACAGCAACTTCCTGCTGCCACATATTCAGACTCAGCTATGGAAATTGCCACACTAGTCTGCTTCTTACTACTCCAAGACACCAATCTTCTTCCTAGAAATTGACAGGTGCCTGTAGTACTTTTTATATCTTTTTTGCAACCTACAAAGTCTGCATCTGAATATCCTGTTAGTAGAAAATCTCCATTCCTAGGGTACCAAAGGCCTAGATTAGGTGTGCCCTTTAGATATCTCAAAATTCTCTTTACTGCAGTGTAATGAGATTCTTTTGGTCATGATTGGTACCTAGCACAGACACATGTTGCATACATAATGTCTGGTCTACTAGCAGTGAGATATAGTAGAGAGCCAATTATTCCTCTATACAAAGACTCATCTACAGGTTTACCTGCATCATCTTTGCATATAGGCATACTTGTTCCCATAGGAGTTCTCATGGTGGAGGATGATTCCATACCATATTTCTTAATTAACTCCTTGGTGAACTTAGAATGGGATATGGACAAGCCATCATCAGTCTGTCTTACTTGGAGTCCAAAGAAGAACTTAAGTTCCCCCATACTGCTCATTTCAAACTTCCCTTGCATAAGTTTAGCAAACTTCTTGCAAAGGTTGTTTTCAGTCGATCCAAAAATTATGTCATCTACATAAATCTGGAATAAGATTATCTTTCCTTTGGACTCCCTTAGGAATAAAGTTTTGTCTATTTTCTCTATTGAGAATTTGTTCTCAATAAGAAATGTAGACAGGGTTTCATACCAAGCCCTTGGAGCTTGCTTTAACCCATACAAAGCTTTCCTAAGTCTATAAACATAATCAGGTTTGAGAGAATCTACAAAACCTGAAGGCTGCTCTGCATAGACTTCTTCTTTTAGATTTCCATTCAGGAATGCTGATTTTACATCCATTTGGAATACCTTGAACCCTTGATATGTTGCATAGGCAAGGAACATTCTAATGGCTTCCAGTCTTGCTACTTGGGAAAAGGATTGATCAAAGTCTATTCCCTCTTCCTGTCTGTACCCTTTTGCAATAAGTCTTGCTTTGTTATTCATAATAATTCCACTCTCATCCAATTTGTTCCTAAAGATCCACTTTGTGATCTTTTGGTTTAGGAACTAACTCCCAGACCTTGCACCTTCTGAATTGATTTAGCTCCTCTTGCATGGCATTAATCTAATGTGGGTCTAGGATAGCTTCTTCAAATTTCTTTGGCTCTAATTGAGATAGAAAGCTTGAGTACAGCACTGTGTTCAAGTTCCTGCTTCTGGTTTGCACTCCATGTCTTAGATCACCAATTATCTGATTTGCTGGATGATCCTTTAAGTGTCTAATAGCTGGAGGTAGACTATCTTCTAGTTGAACACCTCCAGACTCTTCAATATGCTGCACCTCTTGGTGTACTTCAGCATCTAGAGAGTCCTGTACTCCCCCTGGTCAGTAGCCACAATTTTCCACTTCCTGCTCTTCAGTTGTTTCTTCTGTAATGGTAAGCTTGTCCAATTTCTCATTAATACCTGTAGAACTGCATGAGCTACAAGGCAACTTACTGTTAATCAGTCTTGTTTCATCAAAGACAACATGTACAGACTCTTCTACAACTTGAGTAATCAAGTTGTAGACTCTATAAGCCTTACTATTGTTGTTGTACCCAATAAATATCCCATCTTGAGATTTGGCAATAAACTTAGTTAGATAAGACTTGTCATTGTTAATGATATAACACTTGCAACCAAAGATTCTAAAATATGATAAATTTGGTTTTCTACCTTTCATGATCTCATAGGGAGTCTTTTTGTGGCACTTAGTGATAGAAGCCCTGTTGATCACATGACATGCAGTGTTTACTGCCTCAGCCAAGAAATATTCTGGGACAGAAGTATCACTCAATAGTGTTCTACCAGCCTTAATCAATGTTCTATTCTTCCTTTCAGCAATACCATTTTGCTGTGGTGTTCTAGGTGAGGAGAACTCTTGAAAAATCCCAAATTCCTCACACAGTCTTGTCATACTTTCAGATTGAAATTCAGTGCCATGGTCACTTCTGATTTTGACCACTGTACTGTCCAGTTCATTCTGAATTTGATTGACAAAACTATGTAAAACACTAGGGGTTTCTGATTTTTGTCTCAGAAAGAACACCCAGGAATATATAGAATAGTCATCTACCACCACAAAAGTGTAGACCTTCCTACCTAGACTATGAACTGGCATAGGACAAAAAAGATCCATATATAAGAGGTATAGACACCTCACTAAATCCTTGTTTTCAAGGCTATGAAAGGAGGATTTTGTCTGCTTGCCCTTTTGACAAGCTGAACATATCCCTTCCTTTATACACTTAACTTGAGGACCATTCCTCACTAACTCTTTGCTAAAGAGTTGGCCAATTGTTTTGTAGTTAAGATGGGCCATCCTCTTGTGCCATTTGACATAATGAGAGGCTCTCTCATCAGCTACAAGACAAATAGGAGAACCTTTGTTCTCACACTCAAAATTAAGACAATACACATTCATTTTTCTGTATCCTTTCAAAATTACCTTCTGATCATTTGACCTTTTGATATGATATCCATTCTTAACAAATGAAATGTCATATCCTAAATCACTCAGCTGATTTATGCTTATAAGGTTGTGTTTCAAACTCTTCACATATGCCACTTGAGTGATAGTAATCTAGTTACTAGAAATATTACCAAACCCTTTGATGATTCCTTTTTCATAGCCACCAAAGATTACTTTAGGCCCATTTATGATAGGTAAGTACTCCTTCAGCAATCCCTTTGTTCCAGTCATGTACCTGGAACATCCACTGTCCAAGTACCATATAGGGTTATGGTGACTTGGACTCACCTACAATAAAGAATTACCTCTCCTTAGAACCCAAGTAAGTCTTGAGTCCTTGGTTCAAGTTAGCTTCATACTTAACAAATCTACATGTGGCTCTTCTAACAGGTAAACTGTTGTTCTTCATAACACTAGTGTTGTGCTAGCAATCTATAGCATAATGACCTGTCTTGCCACAGCACCAGCATTCATACTTGTTGTATCTATTTTTAGATACATTCTTGACAGTCTGGTTGACAACAAATCTTTTGTATTGTGCTGGTAGTGCTGCAGCCACACCCATTATTTTCTTAAGAACATGGGGTTTATGAACATGGGCTGCCTTATTGACATAACCACCCTTATCATTTAGAACTTCAGTCTTACTATGACCATGAGTATTCTCAAGGTCATACTTGTTAGAAGGCACTTGTACCTTTCTAAAAACTACAGGGACTTTAAAATTTAGTGGCTGGAGTGAGGCTTTGCCCTTTCTTTTGAATTGGATAGCCCTGGTGTTACCCTTAAAGCCTATTCTAGCCTTACCCTTTTGAGCCAACAACTCATCTATTAAGGGTAAAACTGATTTTGGCTTGGAATAACTAGCCACCAAATCTTTTTCCTTTTGAAGTCTGCCTTCCAGACTTTTGATTAGATCATTTTTGTATGTGATTGTGCCCATCTGAATAACAGATATAGTTTTCAGTTTGCCAATCTCATTCAATTTTTGATCCAACTCTTTCTCTAAGCCAGATGCAGCCATCTTAAGATCTGCAATTTCCTTAGCCTGAGTTTTGGCCAGGTTTTTGCTTTTCTTTAGTGCCTGCAATAAGTCCCCATATTCATCTATCAGCTGATGAATATCACCTTCAGATTCAGACCCATACACATCACTTAATGCAGATGTAGCTGACTCTGTACTAGTACTACAATCTTAATTTCTAGAAATATATTATACCTTACTAGGACCAGGCTGATCTTGGAACTTGTCGTCTTCTAATACAGCCATCAGTCCCATATACTGATGGTCTTCTTGTTCATAGATAGAGTTCAGTAATTGCATAAACTCTTCTTCATCATCAGCTGCATAAAGACCAATGTATGCCTCAGCTTCAGATTCATACTCTGAAGTTGATTGGTCTGTCAAGCTTTTCTCCTTCTTAGCAACAAAGGATTTCTCCTTCTTGCTCTTTTGTTGAGTCTTTCTTTTATAAACAGACTCCTTTCTTTTGTCTAGAAACTCAGCCACAACATGTCCAGGCCTATTACAGCAATAGCAAACTATCTTTGATGTTATAAATTTGCTAGGCTTAGACCTGCTCCTGTCCTTCCCAGATGACTTTCTCTTTTGATAATAGTCATCAACTGGCTGTGATGTAAAGGGCCTAGATTTACACTGCTTCTTCTTCAAGAATCTCTGAAACTGCCTTGTAAAGGCAGTAAAATCTATATCTGAATCACTACTATCTGAATTTTGGTTGTCTGAATTATCTGAGGTAATTTTAACAACTTTCCTAGGAGGAGATGGAGACATCCTCCTATTCTTTCTAGTGGCTTCAACCTTGAAGGCCATAGACTTTTCTCTATGCTCCCCTTTTGCATTTCTTTCTTCCTCTTTTCTAGTCATTAGTTGCATTTCATAAGACAACAACTTTCCAAATAAAGTTGGAGGAGAAATATCTGCAAGTTTGGCCACTTCCCTAATGGCACAAATCTTGGTGTCCCAATCCTTTGTCAAGGATCTTAGGAATTTATCATTCAGGTCATATGTACTGAAGATTCTTCCATAAGACATCAGCTCATTTACTATTCTATAGAACTTCTTATAGCACTCAGATATGCTATCTGACTTCCTTTGTCTGGAACTTTCATATTCCTGATTTAGCATAGACTTTCTAACTTCTTCAGAACCCTCCATGTAGACTATCAAAGTGTCTCACATTTCCTTGGAGGTCTTGCAGTGAATCAAATTCTGAAAGGTTGAATCCTCTATGGAACTTACTATGATATTCTGGACTCTTTTATCCATAGTTGCTAGGATGATTTCTTCCTTAGTCATCTATAAAAAGTCCTTGTGTAACGACCCCATCCGTTACATGACGTATAGTAGAAGGTCCGGCCGAGGCCCCACACTATATGCCACAAACAGACGGTGAGGTCACAGGATAATACCAAACCATACGAATCCTAACTCAGAGCATTCTAGCGGAAGCTTTAAGTTACAAATTTGAACTCTAATCAGGAATGTCCAATATATAAACCACCTTTATATATAACCATGGAATGTACAACAAAGGGTTTGGCCTTAAGGCCTTACAGTTCCTCTTTCCATACAACATGATTTACAAACCTCGGCGCGCAGGCCGGCCATACATGAGTAAAAGAGAACAAACAAAATATTCGCTTCGCCTTCAAGGGCTAGCCGCAGCAGCAGCAACAACAGCAGTAGGGCTTCAGCCCTTCATTTACCGCTTGGCTCTCCAGCACCTGCATAGGGACAAACCACCCAACCGGTGGCAAACAATGCAACGGTCAGCGTTCAGCTGAACCAATTATAACAATCCTACCCCTTTCTCGGGGCATTAGCATTCTTTCTTTCCCTGCATAGCATGGCATCATCATATAGCAACTATGTGCGCGCAGGCACATTCAAGCCATCACAACTATCGGCCACACGGCCCGACAGTCCGTGCACTCAGGGCACATTCTTGGTGTACCGGAATACCAGGGTCAACACCACCATCTACACGGTATTTGAGCATTCTAGTCTTTCCGGCGCGCGGGCCTAAGACTCTCATTAGGCGCTCCAACAAAACCTATAACAAGGCTTCCAAGTCGGACGGACATAACGCAGGTACAGATCAGCCACCCCCCGTTGCTCAAGTCGCCGTGCCATCTCGAATACGGAAGTATCCATGGCTATTTATAGGCGCGGGTCGGTTTCACCTTTCCTGTTCGGTAATCTGCCTTTTCATCGCGTTGCAGCCCAACGGCTCAACCGCACACAAAGTGGCAACACACGGCCACAAGAGTTGCATCCAACCCTCATCATTTCCTGGACATCATCCAGTACTTCCTGCTGCACCAAGCAACAGGTAGGCACAAGGCAACACAAGCCATAATCACGGAGCCTTCTCCGATATGCAAACAAGCAGCACCAATCTAGACCATGTCCAGATGGGCTTCACACAGCATGCCTAGAGACGTACTCCAATTCCGGCCTCTAACAAGGGGGACTTCACATATCTACCCCAAGGGACACCACAACCCACCGCACACTCGCGGGGAAGGGTTTTCCCTATGCAATGCAGAAAAGAAGGACTTCACATGTCCAAGAAGGGAGATCGTTACCCTTGTCGATCTCTTGGGAGCCATCGCAAACTAGCCAGTGAGAAAGAACCGCAGAGCTTTGCCTTCACAACGCCGGCTTCGGATCACGAATCGGACCACGGGAGCTCCGCCGGTGGCCTGATCTCCTCCTCCTTCTTCTTCCTCCTCTCTCTTTCTCTCTTCCTTAAGCAAAATGAAGAATGACTTCTTCATCAGCCTTCACGGATTAAATCCAGCCAGGAAATCACCTGAGCCCTTGGATCAAAAGAGAGAAATCTGAACGGCCACAATTTGCCCAAAAACTCAATTTTTGGCTGACACGGCCTGTGACACGCCCGTGTCACAGGCCGTGTATCCTTAAGCGGCACACGCGATTTTCGAACCGACTGAGATTTACCAGAACACGGGCATCGACACGCCCGTGTCGAACCTGACACGCCCGTATCATTCCTGAGACACGCCCGTGTCATTCCTGCCTCATCGAGCTGCAATCAGTACACGGGTAGGCACACGGTATCGGACACGCCCGTGTCCGACCTGACACGCCCGTGTTCACGGCTTGGTTCAAGGCCGTGTACTTCTCTGACTCGAACAGGCCATTTTCGAAATTTATTTCGGACACGCCCTGGGACACGCCCGTGTCCATGGCCGTGTCCTAGGCTCGACGATTATCGACTATCGATCGTCTACTAACCTGAACACGCCCTGGGACACGCCCGTGTCCCAGGCCGTGTACCCCCGACACGCCCTGGGACACGCCCGTGTCCCAGGCCGTGTCAAACAGCCTGCACCTCACATAAGTTTGAAAACTCATTTTGAGATTTCTGGGGTGTTACAATCCTCCCCCCCCCCCCCCTTAACAAAATTTCGTCCCGAAATTTGCACGGTAAGGAAACAAGAACCAATAATGCTATAACTTGATAACTCGGTTATAACATAAAGTACACGGTCTACAGCTTATACAAACAGTTCGGGAAATTCAGCTCGCATGGTGTGCTCTCGCTCCCATGTTAGCTCTTCACGGCCACAATTGTCCCATCGGACCTTGACCATCCCGATCACTTTGTTCCGCAACTGTTTCTCGGCTCGATCCTCGATCCGAATGGGTCTAACCCTCGTCGTTAGCCCATACTCGACCGGTACCCGATCATTCTCCACTACTTGAGCTGGATCCTTCACCGCCTTACGAAGGACTGAGATTTGAAATACATCATGTAATCCACCCAAGTCTGCTGAAAGTGCTAGTCGATAAGCAGCTTCCCCAACTCGCTCCACCACCTCAAATGGACCAAGATACCTCGGACTTAGCTTTTTCAAACGCCGAATCCTGGACACACCTTTGAAGGGTTTGATCTTCAAATATACCCAATCACCCACCGCGAACTCCACGTTCCGGTGTTTGGCATTGTAGTATTTTGCTTGACGATCTTGGGCTATCAATAGCCTCTCCCAAATAGAGCGTATGAGCGAGGTAGCTTCTTCGACTTCCTTTTTCCCACTCAGCTTAGATTCGCCTGCTTCTGCCCAAGCTAACGGTGTACGGCATTTACGACCATACAACGCCTCAAATGGTGCAATACCAATACTCGCTTGGTAGCTATTATTATAGGCAAATTCGACATGAAATATATAATCTTCCCATCTCTTACCAAAGTCTAGGGCGCACATGCGGAGCATGTCCTCCATCGTCCTGTTGGTTCGTTCAGTCTGACCATCCGTTTGGGGATGAAAGGCCGTACTAAACGCCAATTTTGTACCCAACATTTGATGAACGAGTCGCCAATCATTCGATGTGAACCGCCCATCACGGTCACTAACGATGCTCCGAGGAACACCGTGCAGTCGAACAACCTGCTCCACATAAAGCTTGGCCAAGGTTTCCACTGAATCGTCTCTTCTGTTTGGAAGGAAGTGCGCCACTTTTGTCAACCGGTCCACAATCACCCAGATTGAATCATGACCGCGTTGAGATCTCGGCAAACCATGCACGAAATCCATCGAAATATCATCGAACTTCCACTCCGGAATAGGTAACGACTTCAGGAAACCGCCAGGCTTCTGACATTCTGCTTTCACCAACGCACAGGTATTGCATTCAGCCACATAACGTGCGACATCTTTCTTTAATCCGGGCCACCAGAACATCTTTTTCAGATCTCTGTACATCTTTGTGCTCCCTGGGTGAACTGAGTACTTTGCAAAGTGAGCTTCGTACATCAACTCTTCCCTCAATTTACCCACACTTGGGACGCACACCCGACCATTTCTACGTAACAACCCGTTATCCCAAGAGAATTGGTCATCCGGCCCATCTTTAGCATAGCGCTGGAGACTTTCATCAAGCTCCGTTGCTCGCCGAACTCTGTCCGTAAGGTCATATTGCACCTCCGTCCAGTTCAAGCATGCATCGGTTGACGAACCCTTGTCAACACAAGATATCTCCAATGCTTCCAATTCCTGGATCAAACGCTGATCGTGCCTCTGCAACCAGCTTGCCCGTACCGGAGTCTGCCGACTCAAAGCATCAGCGACCACATTTCCCTTCCCGGGAGTATAGTGAATCTCGAAGGTGTAGTCCCCGAGGAACTCCATCCATCTTCGTTGTCGCATATTCAGATCCTTCTGATCCAACAAATACTTTAGGCTCTTGTGATCTGTATAGATATCCACTTTAACGCCATATAGATAGTGCCGCCACAACTTGAGCGCAAAGATTACCGCCGCCAACTCCAAATCATGGACGGGGTAATTCCGCTCATGCACTTTCAACTGATGCGAGCCATAAGCAATCACTTTACCAAACTGCAGAAGAACGCAGCCTAAGCCGCTCCCAGAAGCATCACTATAGATCTCATACCCATCTGTACCACATGGCGATGTCAACACAGGCGCCGTGGTCAAACGACTCTTCAATTCTTCAAAAGCTCGCGCGCACTCCGGCATCCAAATGAACTTTTGATCTTTTCTCGTCAGCGTGGTCAGAGGTAAAGCAATCCGTGAGAAGTTTTCCACAAACCGTCTATAGTAGCCCGCAAGTCCAAGGAAGCTCCTGACCTCGGCCACTGAAGACATCACTGGCCAATCTCGGATGGCACTTATCTTTAACGGATCCACCACGATACCTTCTCCGCTTACCACATGGCCTAAAAAGGCTACTGAAGAGAGCCAGAACTCACACTTTGAGAACTTAGCAAAAAGCTTATTCCTCCGCAGGGTATGTAAGACCAACCGCAAATGGTTTGCGTGATCCTCTTCCGACTGAGAGTATACTAAGATGTCATCGATAAACACAATAACAAACAAATCCAAGTACTCTCGGAATGTTCGATGCATTAGGTCCATAAATACCGAAGGCGCATTACATAGGCCAAACGGCATTACCGTGAACTCATAATGACCGTAGCGTGTTCCAAACGCCGTTTTGGGAATGTCACCTTCCCGAATCCTTAGCTGATAATATCCCGATTTCAAATCCAACTTGGAATAGACCGTTAATCCCGCCAGCTGATCAAAGAGGTCATCAATCCGTGGGATCGGATATTTGTTTTTCTCCGTCAGCTTATTCAATTCGCGGTAGTCAATACACAACCGTAAGCTACCGTCTTTGTTTTTCACAAAGAGAACAGGCGCGCTCCAAGGTGACATACTTGGGCGTATATATCCCTGCTCCAACAACTCTTGCAATTGGACTTTCAACTCAGCCATCTCTTTTGGCGCAACGCGATATGGTGAGCGGGCCACAGGTTTCGCACCTGGCACCAACTCAATAGAGAAGTCAATCTCCCGCTGGGGTGGTAACCCAGGAAGATCTTTAGGAAACACATCGGCAAACTCTGACACAACTAGTACTTCACCGACACTAGCCTTTGGCTCAACAGCCTGAATTAGCGTGAAGAATAACTCCGCGCCCTTCCGAACAGCATTGACGACTTGGAGTGCAGACAACAGAGTCCCGCCAACTCCTCGCATACCAGCGAACTTCGTCACAAGTCCGGTATTCTGGCCCAGTGTAATCTCCTTGGAGTTGCAATCAATAAAGGCACGCTGCTCCGAGAGCCAGTCCATACCAAAGATCACATCAAACCCCGACAACGGTAGCACAACTGCACTCAAACCGAAATCCCGACTTCCTATTTGCACATCCACCTCGTAAGCCCTATCCGCAAGCATCACACAGTCATTCGGCAATAGCACCCTTGTACTATCCACCGTCACATGACTTGGTGCCCCAATGCGAGATACGAAATCCTCAGACAGAAAATAATGCGAAGCACCCGTATCAAACAGGGCTCTCGCCAAATTATTCCGAATCAGGACAAAGCCTGCAGCACACACACATGCACAAGCTATACATAACCAAAAACAATAGCACATAAGCAAGTAAGCTAACTCAACTCGTACCTGTGACGACGTCACTTTGCTTAATCGCTTCCTGTTGGCCAAGCTGATAGATTCGGGGCTGTGCCTGAGACGCAGAGGAATCAACCACCTCTTTGCCCTTCTCAGCATACGACGCACCCGCCTTCTTTTCCCCTTTGGGCTGCACAACCCGACAGTCACGAGCTATATGCCCCACCCGGCCACAGTTAT
This sequence comes from Platanthera zijinensis, assembly GCA_039513925.1. Classification (NCBI taxonomy): domain Eukaryota; kingdom Viridiplantae; phylum Streptophyta; class Magnoliopsida; order Asparagales; family Orchidaceae; genus Platanthera; species Platanthera zijinensis. The sequence goes on from CM077078.1 coordinate 129,403,026, forward strand.
AGCATGTACGAGAATCCGGCCTTGATGTCGCTCCCGACACAACGGTCGTAGTCACTTGCCCAGACGGCTTGGACCTCTTGCCCCCTTTCTTCTAGTAGAACGATTTGCTCGGGCGAGGTGCTTGAAACTCTGGCTTTGACACAACCAAGCCCTTGTTCCCTTGCACTCGCCTCATGTCCTTCTCCAACGCGCACGCAGTATCAACCAACGCCTGAAACCCTTGGTTCACTGAACTAGAAAGCAGGAACCTCAACTCATCCCGCAGTCCTTCATAGAACCGATTCGTTTTCCTTTTGTCATCCGCGAAGATTGTTCCCGCATACCGTCCCAACCTGGTAAACTCATGCAAGTAGATATCCACACTATCTTCCCCTTGCTTTAACCGTTGGAACTCATTTTCCATAGCAATGCGTTGCGCTGCTGGGACATGTTTTGCCAGAAATATCCGAGAGAACTCCTCAATCGATACTTGCGTTAATTGCCTGCCCGCCAAATGGTGTACCTCAACCTCGTCCCACCACAACCGCGCCTCTCCTTCAAGCATGAAGGTGGCCAAGGTGACCTTGAGAGTTTCCTCCGCCCTGATCGCTGTCATTATCCGCTTGACACGCGATAACCAATCCTCTGCCTGCGTTGGGGATCCCATTCCCGTAAACGTAGGCGGACTGAAGCTCATAAATTGCTTCAACTATCGGTCAGCTGCTCGTGGATCTACAGCCTCAACCGGCTCGGGTCTTACAACAACACGAACTGGCTCGACTGCCGGCTGCGCTTGCCCGGTCGGCTGAATCATGGAAAATAGAGCCTCAGCAACTAAACGAACAGTTTCCGCAGATGGAGGAGGTGTGGGCACCTCAGCTGGTGTCGCACTCTCATCAGAACGCTGGGGCTCAGACTGCCCAGCACCACTACGCGTCACCTATAGGTGGACAAGACACACATTAGCGAACGTATGCAAGCAAAACAACACAAAAAGGAACGCGCAGATTCCTCAAACAAGATTTTGTACATTCCTTAGTGGACATTCCAGAGTTCATTAGCATTACAGCAGGTCGCACAAACACGTGCTCGCCACCCCACAAAAGAATTCGACCACGAACGCGCAGCAGAAGCGTGGTGGGCCCATAACCCACAGGTCGGAGGATCGAAACCTCCCTCTGATACCAAAATGTAATGACCCCATCCGTTACATGACGTATAGTAGAAGGTCCGGCCGGGGCCCCACACTATATGCCACAAACAGACGGTGAGGTCACAGGATAATACCAAACCATACGAATCCTAACTCAGAGCATTCTAGCGGAAGCTTTAAGTTACAAATTTGAACTCTAATCAGGAATGTCCAATATATAAACCACCTTTATATATAACCATGGAATGTACAATAAATGGTTTGGCCTTAAGGCCTTACAGTTCCTCTTTCCATACAACATGATTTACAAACCTCGGCGCGCAGGCCGGCCATACATGAGTAAAAGAGAACAAACAAAACATTCGCTTCGCCTTCAAGGGCTAGCCGCAGCAGCAGCAGCAACAGCAGTAGGGCTTCAGCCCTTCATTTACCGCTTGGCTCTCCAGCACCTGCATAGGGACAAACCACCCAACCGGTGGCAAACAATGCAACAGTCAGCGTTCAGCTGACCCAATTATAACAATCCTACCCCTTTCTCGGGGCATTAGCATTCTTTCTTTCCCTGCATAGCATGGCATCATCATATAGCAACTATGTGCGCGCAGGCACATTCAAGCCATCACAACTATCGGCCACACAGCCCGACAGTCCGTGCACTCAGGGCACATTCTTGGTGTACCGGAATACCAGGGTCAACACCACCGTCTACACGGTATTTGAGCATTCTAGTCTTTTCGGCGCGCGGGCCTAAGACTCTCATTAGGCGCTCCAACAAAACCTATAACCAGGCTTCCAAGTCGGACGGACCTAACGCAGGTACGGATCAACCACCCCCCGTTGCTCAAGTCGCCGTGCCATCTCGAATACGGAAGTATCCATGGCTATTTATAGGCGCGGGTCGGTTTCACCTTTCCTGTTCGGCAATCTGCCTTTTCATCGCGTTGCAGCCCAACGGCTCAACCGCACACAAAGTGGCAACACACGGCCACAAGAGTTGTATCCAACCCTCATCATTTCCTGGACATCATCCAGTACTTCCTACTGCACCAAGCAACAGGTAGGCACAAGGCAACACAAGCCATAATCACGGAGCCTTCTCCGATATGCAAACAAGCAGCACCAATCCAGACCATGTCCAGATGGGCTTCACACAGCATGCCTAGAGCCGTACTCCAATTCCGGCCTCTAACAAGGGGGACTTCACATATCTACCCCAAGGGACACCACAACCCACCGCACACTCGCGGGGAAGGGTTTTCCCTATGCAATGCAGAAAGGAAGGACTTCACATGTCCAAGAAGGGAGATCGTTACCCTTGTCGATCTCTTGGGAGCCATCGCAAACTAGCCGGTGAGAAAGAACCGCAGCAGCTTTGCCTTCACAACGCCGGCTTCGGATCACGAATCGGACCACGGGAGCTCTGCCGGTGGCCTGATCTCCTCCTCCTTCTTCTTCCTCCTCTCTCTTTCTCTCTTCCTTAAGCAAAATGAAGAATAACTTCTTCATCAGCCTTCACGGATTAAATCCAGCCAGGAAATCACCTGAGCCCTTGGATCAAAAGAGAGAAATCTGAACGGCCACGATTTGCCCAAAAACTCAATTTTTGGCTGACACGGCCTGTGACACGCCCGTGTCACAGGCCGTGTACCCTTAAGCGGCACACGCGGTTTTCGAACCGACTGAGATTTACCAGAACACGGGCATCGACACGCCCGTGTCGAACCTGACACGCCCGTGTCATTCCTGAGACACGCCCGTGTCATTCCTGCCTCATCGAGCTGCAATCAGTACACGGGTAGGCACACAGTATCGGACACGCCCGTGTCCGACCTGACACGCCCGTGTTCACGGCTTGGTTCAAGGCCATGTACTTCTCTGACTCGAACAGGCCATTTTCGAAATTTAATTCGGACACGCCCTGGGACACGCCCGTGTCCATGGCCGTGTCCCAGGCTCGACGATCGTCGACTATCGATCATCGACTAACCTGAACACGCCCTGGGACACGCCCGTGTCCCAGGCCGTGTACTCCCAACACGCCCTGGGACACGCCCGTGTCCCAGGCCGTGTCAAACAGCCTGCACCTCACATAAGTTTAAAAACTCATTTTGAGATTTCTGGGGTGTTACACCTTGGGAGTTCTCTGGTTTGCATCTAGAACAGACACCTTCATTGGAATATAAGGACCTTCTTTAATTGTAATATAGATTCGTGGGTCAGAAGCCTCCATAAACAACCTGACCCTTTCTTTCCATATTCCAAATATCTCCTTCATACAGATGGGTAATTTCATAGAACCTAGTTCCTTGTGATTTTCTACAGAACCCATTTTCTTGATTCTTGATTCTGCCTTAGGGATCTAACTCAGACTATTAAGTCCTTCTTTGAGAAACCTCCCTCTGATACCACTTGATAGAATTAATTTCAGGATAACCCAAACACCTAGAGGGGAGGTGAATAGGTTCTTTTCCTTTTTTACTTAAGGCAGATTATTTTACAGATCTTAAAATAGAATCTAACTATTCTACAGCAATCACAACACATAAATCACAATCACACACACATCACAGATTGCACACAGGTTTATAGTGATTCCCTAAGGTCTGGGTACATCCACTTTCCCCCTTCACCTATCTAGCAGTGTGCTAGATTCGGCCTAACTTATTCCTTCTTCTCAGATCCACAGATCTTACAGCTCAGAACCCTGAAAGGTTCCTACAACTCAGAACCCTATAAGGTTCCTACAACTCAGGCTAACAACCCTACCTCAGCCTTGCCCCAAGGCCTACAACTCAAAGAACTATTTCCCTACAATCAGGCTCAAACAGCCTTACCACTCAGAGATCTAAATCTCCTACACTCAGCCTTTATAATACAGGCTTACAACTCAGATCTTTGAAAAGATCCTACAGAATTTGATAAGTATTTTTGATGGGCTCTTACCCTTATTGAGAAAGAAAGGATAAGAGGATTCTTGATAAGCTTCTTGATGAGACTGATGGCTGAAATCAACCTTTTCTTAGCTTTCTTCAAACCTTCTTGAATCTGAACTCAGTAGGGTTGATCTATTTTGAAGTTGACTTACTGCCAGCTTCCTTCTTAGAATCAGAAATAAATCTGAATCCTTCTTAGCAGATTGGTTCAAGATCTTCTTCTTAGGAGACTTGTAGATGTCTCATCCTTTACTTCAACAGCTGAAGATCTCTCTCTCTCCTCAGAACTTATGAAGTTTTTCAGAATTCTTGCTTGAATTCTCCTTAGATCTTCTCACGAAAATCTTCTTCAGTGTGACGTGCACTTTCTTGATCAATGATAAATATTTCAGTAGTTGTGCATGTTGTTGTTGTTCATCATCTCTGAGTTGACAGAATCCATCCATATATATTGACTTCATCCATGGTAACCGGCTGATCCGGTTTCTAACCAACTTCTGACAAGTCTGACAGCTTCAGTAAACTTGTTGGAAAGCACAGCTGTCAAGTCACCAGTCTGTTCTTGAACCTTTGTCTTTATCAGCAAAGCGTCGAGACTGGCTGTCATTATGTGTCGAGACAAACTGTCAATATGTGTAGACACAAGTGACTTAAGTGTCGACACAGACTTTGGTGGTGTCGACATTGCTGCTTTGGCACTGCATCTGTAGAATGTGTCGACACTGCTTCTGTGTGTCGACACAGCTTCCTTGTGTCGACACAGTTGATGTCGACTAATACTTCTTTGTGTCGACACTGCCTCTTGGTGTCGACACAGTTGATGTCGACTATGCTTTTGTGTGTCGACATTGCCTCTTGGTGTCGACACAGTTGATGTCGACTAACTATTCTGTGTGTCGACACAGCCTTTTCCAAGTGTCGACACAAACTTGCTGAAGTGTCGACACAGCTTCCTCTGGTGTCGACACATGGACATAGAAACTTTTTCCTGCATTTTAGCCAATACTTAACCTGCACATGTAAACTCAAAATAACATCAAATAAACCTTGATGTATATCATTGAGCTAAGTGAGGCTTCTCCAAATCAGGTACACATTTTCCAATGTACCCAACAGTGGACAAATAAGTCTTTTTGTATTGAGGTGCAGATAGGAAGTCAGGATTTCGGATTGGAAGCATCTATGCAGCCGAAATCAGAGTTTAATGTAATCCTTTGAATGGACTGGCACTCGGAGCAGCATGCTTTTATAGATTGCAACTTAAAGGAGATCACACTAGGATAGAATACCGAGCTAGATACTAAATTCACTGTTATGCGAGGATCGAGCAAAATGTTGATGTCTGCTCTCCAAATTGTCATAGCTGTTCGGAAGGGCGCGGAGTTATTCTTCACGCTTATAAAGGTTGTTGAGCCAAAAGCCAGTATGAGTGACGTTCTGATTGTATCGGAGTACGTAGATGTGTTCCCGAAGGATCTCTAGGTACATCCTCCCAAAAGAGAAATTTACTTCTCTATCGAGTAGGTGCTAGGTGCGAAACTTGTGGCGCGCTCACCGTACAGTGTAGCGCCAAAGGAATGGCGGAACTGAAAGTCCAGCTCCAAGAGCTACTAGAGCAAAGATATATACGCCCAAGTATGTCACCTTGGATCACACCTATCCTATTTGTGAAAAAGAAGGATGGTAGCCTGCGTTTGTGCATCGACTATAGATAACTAAACAAGCTGACAGAGAAGAACAACTATCTAATACCACAGATTGATGACTTGTTCGATCAGCTGGTTGGATCAATGGTATACTAAAAGTTAGGCATGAAGTCTGGCTACTACCAGTCGAGAATTTGGGAATGTGACATTCCCAAGACAGCGTTTGGAACACACTATGGTCATTATGAGTTCACTATAATGCTGTTTGGGCTAACAAATGCGTCATCAGTGTTCATAGACCTAATGCACTAAATATTTTGAGAGTACTTAGACTTATTTGTAATCGTCTTTATTGACGACTTTTTAGTGTACTCTTAGTTGGAAGAAGATCATGCGAACCATTTTGCGGATTGTGTTGCACACCCTGAGAAGAAACAAACTTTATGCCAAGTTCTCAAAATGTGAGTTCTTGATGTCGTTAGTGGCCTTTCTAGGCCATTTAGTTAGTGGAGAAGGTATAGCGGTGGATCCAGTGAAGATAGTGACAATTCAAGAGTGGCATGTTCTTTTACAATAGCTGAAGTGTGGAGTTTCCTTGGACTTGTTATCTACTACAGGCGCTTTGTGGAGAACTTTTCACGGATAGTCTTACCTCTCACCACACTGATGAGAAAAGATCAGAAGTTCGTTTGGACGCCAGAGTGCGCGCGAGCTTTTGAAGAGTCAAAGAGTAATTTTACTACGGCGTCTATTTTGTTGTCGCCTTGTGGTATAGACGCCTATGAAATTTATAGTGATGTGACAAGGAGCGGCCTAGGCTGCGTTCTTCTTCAGTTCGGAAGGTGATCGCTTATGAATCACACTAGTTGAAGGTTCATGAGCAAAACTATCCCGTCCATGACTTGGAGTTGGCGGTGGTTATATTTGCACTTAAACTGTGGCATCATTACTTATATGGCGTGAAAGTTAACATCTTCACAGGCCATAAGAGCCTTAAGTATCTCTTGGATCAGAAAGATCTAAACATGCGACAGTGGAGGTAGAGGGAGTTCCTCAGGGACTACACCTTCCAGATTCATTACACTCCCGGGAAGGGAAATGTAGTCGCAGATGCCTTGAGTTGGCGGACTCCGGCAATGGAAAATTGGGTGCAGATGCATGATGAGCATCTGATCCAGGAATTGGGAACTTAGACATTTCTTGTGTTGACAAGAATGCCATTGTAAATGCGTGGTTGCACTGGATAGAGGTTCAATATGAGCTCGCGGATAGGGTTCAACGAGCAACAGAACTCGATGAGAGTCCACAATGCTATGCAGTGAATGGGTCAAATGCCCAATTCTCCTTGGATGACGGACTTTTGTGAAAATATGGTCGTTTGTGCATCCCGGATGTGGGTAAACTACGTAAGGAGTTGATGTATGAAGCACATTTTACAAAGTACACAGTTCACCCAGAGAGCACGAAAATTTACAAGGATATGAGGAAGGTGTTCTGGTGGTCAGGCTTGAAGAAAGACATAGCCCATTACGTTGTAAAATGTCAAACTTGTGCCTTAGTGAAAGTTGATTGCCAGAAACATGGAGGTTTCCTGAAGTCATTACCAATCCCGATATGGAAGTTTGATGAAATTTCAATGGATTTTGTGCATGGACTGCCGAAATCTCAGAGCGGAAAAAATGCCGTGTGGGTGATCATTGACCGGTTAACCAAAGTATCGCACTTCATACCTAACAGGAAGGACGATTCAGTGGAAAAATTAGCTAATATATACGAGGATCACATCGTACGATTGCATGGCGTGCCCTGTAGCATCGTCAGTGACCGAGATGGGCGTTTTACTTCAGGTGATTGGAGGTTAATCCACCAACTGTTGGGTACCAAGTTAAAGTTCAGTACGGCCTTCCATCCACAAATGGATGGTCAAATCGAGAGGACCAATAGAATAATGGAGGATATGCTATGTATGTGCGCCCTGGATTTTGGGAAGAGGTGGGAAGATCACCTCTATCTTATTGAGTTCGCCAACAACAATAGCTATCAAGCTAGCATACAGATAGCGCCCTTTGAAGCTTTATATGGTACGAAGTGTCATACACCATTATCTTGGGTGGAAACAGGTGAGTCAAAACTATATAAGCGTAAGGAAGGCGAAGATGCAAATTCGACCATACGCACTATAAGAGAGCGGCTACTGATAGCCCAAGATAGGCAAGCAAAGTACTACAACGCCAAGCACCGAAACGTGGATTTTGCAGTTGGTGATTGGTTATATTTAAAAATCAAGCCCTTCAAAGGTGTATCCAGGATCCAGCGCTTGAAAAAGTTGAGACTGCGATATATTGGTCCATTTGATGTGGTTGAGCGAGTTGGATAACCTGTATATCGGTTAGCTCTGTCTGCGGAGCCAATTGGTTTGCACGATGTGTTTCACATATCGGTGCTACGTAAAGCTGTGAAAGAGCCAGCTCAAGTGGTTGCGGATGATCAAGTAATGGTCAATAGTCGGTTGATGACAAAAGTTCGGCCCATTCGGATCGAGGATACGGAGATCAATCAACTACCAAACAAGACAATCGGGATGGTCAAAGTCCGATGGGGAAATTATGGCTGGGAAGAGATGATAAAGGAGCGTGAGCAAATCATGTGCGAGGAATACCCCGAATTATTTGTAAAATAATATTGTAATAATGTTTTTATGAAAGTAAAATATGTTGTAACATATAAGTTGCTATTTTTCCCTTATAATTGAGTAAAATTTCGGGACGAAATTTCTGTAAGGAGGGAGGGTTGTAACACCCCAAATTTGACAGCAGAACTTTTGGTCGCTATCACCATGCAATAGTGGGTATCACCGGCGGCAATAGTAGTAGCACTCGACGCCATAAAGCATTGAGTTCACTTAACGCACTCGATGCCATAAAGCATTGAGTGAGCTATCGGAACGATGACAGTGGATTTTGTTAGGCGATACTGCCACGTATGTGTGGACACGTGTTAGATGGCCGGGTGGCGGCCGATGAGAGGTGGTTGATTGGGGTCAAAGTGGCTATCGACGCTATTGCCCAGGCGATAGCGTTAATGTTGACTATTCAACCAAAATCGTGGCCTTTGCTCTCTTTTGATGAAATGATCCTATGGCTAGGATTAATCCCAAGTCCACTTATACAGAGGAGTAGAGGAATGAGAATTCAATCTCTTCTTCTCACTCTCTCTTCTTCTTTCATCTAAGTTCTTGAAAGAAAGCGCTTAGGGTTGGAGCTAAGGGCTGGAGTTGAGATTGAATAGCTTGGTGAAGGAGATCCAGTAATTGGAAGCAAGATCTGAGGCTTGGTCTGTGAAGAGGAAAGTACAGTGCTCCTTTCTAATCGGACAGAAAAGCAATCATGACTCCGAAGAAAACTACAAGGGTAACGACATTCCTTCTTAGACAAGTGAATTCATTCTTTTGTCATATGCATGGAATCCCCCACCAAAAGGTGGAAAAGCGAAGGGAATTCCTTTGGGTCGATTTGTGAAATCCCTAGTGAGTCTTGCATATAGATCCGAAAATGAGTAGTACGGAATAGGCATGCTGTGTGAAATCCATCTAGACAGGTTGGTCTGGATTGGTGATGTTTATTTTGCATGTCGGAGAAGACTCAGAGTATAAACTTGTAGTTTACGGGGTCTGCGGGGTCTAACCTGTGAACTAAAAGTAGCAGGGAGTACTGGGGTTGCACTCCAGGAAAACACCCAAGAAATACTACGTTTGAATGACTGTTGGATATCGCCGAGCGATAGTGAATATCGTCAATGGTGACAGCTCTTGGTGAGCTATTTGTGTTGTGTGCTGTAAAAGTACAGTGTTTTTGGCACTGCAGGAGGCTGTAGGGTTTTGGGTTGAGTTTGGGTGCAGAAAGAGAACCTCGGTTGGTCCCGCCAAGTGATCGTGATGAACGATGGCGATAAATCCCTTTTGATTGTAAAACCTGTCTCTAGGAGACTGTTAGGCTAATCTGTGAGCGGCGAGCTCCTAAAGGCCAGTGAGCCGAATGGACAAGGGGAAGCCGACCCGCATCAGGCTAGAAATTGAATTGATGATTTGAGCTACGGGCAAGGGTTAAACTGTATTCACGTTATGGTTGTCTAACTCGAGTTCTTAAGTTAATGGCGTTCGTTAGGATCGCATAATGAGAGTCTTAGGCTATACGCCGTCAAGACTAAAGTCTTAGGTCGGGGGTCGTAGATGCTATAAATGCTCAAAGTTAACTGTTATGTCATAGACCTCTGAATGGTGGTAGGACCCTGGCAACAGGTACACCAAAAATGTGCCTTGAGTGCACGAAATATTTGACTGTTGAGGCATTAGTTTATGATATATTGAACTATGCGTGAGTGCACATTCTTGTGATATATCTGCTTGTGAAAATTCTATGCCTGCAGGGAAGGAATACCTTTACCCTAGAAAATAGGTAGGGTCGTTATAAATTTGTCAGCTGAATGATGATCGTTGCCTTGTTTGCCACCCTTGTAGTAGATTTTCATTGTGCAGGTGCTGGAGAGCTGAGCGGGAAATAGCGGGCTGAAGCCCTTGCTGCTATGCTGGCCCTCAAAGGCTGAGCAAAGAAGTTTTACTGTTTTTATGTGTGGCCGGCCTGCGCGCCGATGTTTGTAAATCACACTTGTGAAGTATAACTGTAAGGGCTTAAGGTAATAACTTTTGTGTATTTGTAATTGGCACTCCTATTATATATATAAATGGTATGGTTTATATATAGTGGACATTCAATTGGTATGAGTTCATGCAACCTTAAAGCTTCCGTTAGAATACTCTGAGTTAGGGCGTGAGTAGTCTTTTAATATTAACATGTAATTTCGCTTCCTGTTGGTGGAATACTGTGTGGGGCCCTGGCCGGACCCTCTATTATATTTCATGTGACAGACGGAGGTGTTACAAAATTGATGCACCAAAAACCAACGCACAAAAAAACATGTGCATATACCACTGGCACGCACCTGCATGCGCACGACGGGGAAGGAGCTCGGGCACACACCCGTGTGCGCTCCACCGCCTACTGCGCATACAAGCACACACGCCTATTACTCGCATGGGCCTAGTCCAGGTGTAACACCGTAAAAAGGTGTAGGAAGAAACAAGCGTAAAGTCGAGCCGGCGCTCGACGAACGCCGAGCCGGCGCTCGACGAACGCCGAGCCGGCGCTCGACGATTGTAATGCTGCTGTTGCTACTGCACTTTTATCGACAATGGTCGACCAGCGTTCGACGAATGTTGAGCAACGTTCGACAAATACTAAGCAGCATTCAACGAATGCCTGCACATTGGATTGTTTACTCAAGCTCGATGAAAGCCGAATGGGGTTTGGAGTAACAGCGGTCGATAAGCAGTGGGTTGACTTTGCAACTCAAAACGGTGACGGTTACTTTAGGATAAGAAAGGATCATGTGGTTGGGGTTTACCCGAGGCCACTTGTACAGATGGGTTGGGAGGAGGAACTTATTATGTCCTCCTCACATCCCCTTCTTCGTTTCCTCCCAGTTCTAGAGTAAAGAACTCACGGCTGGAACTAAGGTTTGGGTGGATCTTGGTGGAGGTGTTGAAGGAGATTTCCTTATCGGAAGCAGGATCCGAGGTTAGATCCGCATAGAGGAAAGTGAGGAGATCATTTCCCTCCACGTATAAAAGTTGTGACATGGCTCCGAAGTGAAATCCAAGGGTAGCGATCTTCCTAATTGGACATGTGAAGCCCTTATTTTGGCATGTGCATGGAATCCCCCACCAACAGGCAGAGAATCGAGGGAGTTCCTTTGGGTTGATTCCTATAATCGCCAGTAAGTCTCGCATATAGATCCGAAAATGTGTTGTATTGAATAGGCATGTTGTTTGAAGCCCATCGGGACAGGTTGGCCTTGTTTGGGGATGCTTTATTCGCGAACCAGAGAAGACCCCGCGTATAAACAGGTATTTTACAGAGACTGGTGGTTGTGCTTGTGAAGTGGAGAAACATGAAGTACTGGAGTGGAGTTCCAGGAAAACATCCTAGGAACTCATGTATTGTATTCACTAGAAAAACCAGTGTTTCTGGTACTGCAGGATGTTGCAGGGTTTGGGTTGAGATTGGGAGCAGAAAGAAAGCTTCTGTTGGCCCCGTCAAGCGATCGTGACGAACGTTGGCACTAACTCCCTTCTAGATTGTAAAGCAAGTCCTTGGAGGACAGTGTGGCCATTCTGAGCTACGAGCTCTTAAAGGCCAGTGAGTCGAACGGACAAGGGGAAGCCGACCCGCGTTAGTATAGACATTGAACTGGCGATTTGAGCAACGGGCAAGGGCAGAACTGTATCCGTGTTATGATTGTCTACCTTGAGTGCCTATGTTATTGGCGTTCGTTAGGATCGCATAATAAGAATATTGGGTTCTACACCATCAAGACTGAAGTCTCCGGTCGTGGGTCATGAAGCATGAATGCTCAATGTTTACCGTTGGGTCTTGGACCTTTGAATGGTGGTGGGACCCTGGTTTTCCGATACACCGATAATGTGCCCTGAGTGCACAGAACGTCGGGTCGTGCGGCGGACGTTTGTGATGTCTTGAACTGCGTGTGAGTGCATGTTTATGATATATCTGCTTGTGAAACTGCTATGCCTGTAGGGAAGGAATACCACTGCCCCAAGAAAGGGGTAGGGTCGTTATATATTGGTCAGCAAAATCATGATCGTTTCCTTATTTGCCACCATTGTGGTGGACTGTCCTTGTGCAGGTGCTGGAGAGCCGAGCGGGAAATAGCGGGTTGAAGCCCATGCTGCTGCTACTGGCCCTTGAAGGCCGAATGAAGAATTTTACTATTTTCATGTGTGGCCGGCCTACGTGTCGATATTTGTAATCCACACTGGACAAATATAACTGTAAGGCCTTAAGTCCATAACCTTTGTGTATTTGTAAGTGACATTCCTATGCTTTATATATATAAATGGTAGTTTTTATATTGTGGACATTCAAATGAGTTTGAGTTCAAGTAACCTTAAAGCTTCCGTTAGCATGCTCTGAGTTAGGATTCGAGTAGTCCGTGATATTAACCTGTAATCCCGCCGCCTATTTATGGAATATGGTGTGGTGCCCCGGCCGGATCCTCTATTATATTTCATGAAACGAATGGGGGTGTTACAATTTGGTATCAGCCTGTCTTATTCTTCCTCCTGCAAATTCACGGTCGAATTCTTTTGTGGGGTGGCGAGCATGTGTAAGTGCGCCCTGTTATAACATAAATGAACTCAAGAATGTCCACTAAGGAATGCAAATACACCTGTTTGAGGAACCTGCGCATTCCTATAAAGTTGGTGTTGCTTTTGCAAAGTCGCTAAAGTGTGTTGTTTATACATATAAGTTACTCTAAGTGATGTGGGGTAGTCTGAGCCTCAGTGTTTTAATGAGAGTACGGTACTAGTTGAGGTGCCTACACCTGCTCTTTTTATGGAGATAGTATGTTTAGTTATTGAGGTGTTGTTTGTAATGATTCATGCGCAGCCTACTGGGAAGGCGCAACCTGCAATGGTGCCAAAACAGGTTGGTGTGAGGCTAGAACCTGTTGAGGTTGTTGTCAATCCTCGAGCAGCTAAACGACAACTAAAGAAGTTTAAGATCTTCAATCCTCCTACGTTTATGGGCATGGGATCCCCAACGCAGGCGGAGGATTATTTGTCGCGCGTCAAGCGAATATTGACGGCGATAAGAACGGAGGAAGAACAGAAAGTGACCATGGACACTTTCTTGCTGGAGGGAGAGGCTCGGCTATGGTGGGACGAGATTGAGTTGCACTACTTAGAGAGCAGGCATTTAACAGAAGTCTCGATAGAGGAGTTTTCGATACTATTCTTGGAAAAGCACTTGCCATAAGCATGGCACATCGCCATGGAAAATGAGTTCCAGCGTTTAACTCAGGGAGAAAGTAGTCTCGATACCTACTTACATGATTTTACATGATTGGGACGCTATATGGGGTCTATCTTCGCTAAAGAAAGAGCATTAAACCAATAGTTTCTATGAGGGGCTGTGGGATGGGTTTAGATTCCTGCTCTCGAGTTCGGTGATTTAAGAGTTTCAAGCATTGGTGGATACAGCTTATGCGTTAGAGAAAGATATGAAGCAGGTACAGGGCAAAAGGGACTTGACTGTGACAAAGTCCGAGTTCAAAGGGTCGTACCAGGGAAAATCGAACTACCGAAGGAAATGGGGTAAGAGATCCAAGTCTTCTACACAGGCTCTGTCTACAGTTACATCTGGATCAACTTCGAGGCAAGATCCTCGTGCATGTTATACATGTCGTAAGGTGGGTCATCTAGCCCGTGATTGTCAGGTTGGTCCGCCAAAGGTTGAAAAGAAGACAGGAGCGTCATATGCTGATAAGGGAAAGGCAGTGATGGAGTCCTTTGCATCCCAAGCGCAACCCCGACTGTATAACCTTAGCCAACAGGAGGCCATAAAACAAAGTGATGATGTCACAGGAACGAGTTAAGATATTTGTTTATTGCTTTTCATACTTCATACCTTGTGTGTAGCTTATGTATGATGTGTTTGTCTTAGGCTTTGTCCTAATTCGGGATTGTCTAGTGAGAGCACTATTTTATATGGGTGCTTCACATTCATTTCTATCTGAGGACTTCGTAGCATGAATCAGAGTGCCTAGTCGTATGATGGCAGATAGTGTGAAGGTGTTGTTGCCTAACGGATGCGTAATGCATGTGGTTAGGGCTTGATATGTGAAGGTGTGGATAAGAAGTCAAGATTTTGGGTTGGATACATCCTTACTGCCGATATCTGAGTTTGATGTGATCTTTGGTATGGATTGGCTTTCGGAGTAGCATGCCTATATTTATTGCAACTTAAAGGAAGTCACACTGGGTCAGAATACCGAGCTTGAGACTAAATTCACTTTTATGCGAGGAGCGAGCAGGATCTTGATGTCTGCTCTCCAAGTCGTCAATACTGCTCGGAAGGGAGCGGAGTTGTTCTTCATGCTTTTTCACGATGTCGAGCCAAAAGCCAGTGTGAGTGACATTCTGATTGTATAGGAGTATGCTGATGAGTTTGCTAATGATCTTCCTGGGTTACCGCCCCAGCGGGAGATTGACTTCGCTATTAAGCTGGTGTCAGGTGCAAAACCTATGGCCTACTCGCCATATCGTGTAGCGCCAAAGAAAATGGCATAGCTGAAGGTTCAACTATAAGATTTGCTGGAACAGGGATATATACGCCCAAGTATGTTACTTTGGAGCGCACCTGTTCTCTTTGTGAAAAAGAAGGACGGTAGTCTGTGGTTGTGTATCGACTATCATGAATTGAATAAGCTGACGGAGAAAAATAAGTATCCGATTCCATAGATTGATGACTTGTTCGATCAACTGGATGGGTCTATGGTATACTCAAAGCTTGATTTGAAGTCAGGCTACTACCAGTTGTGGATTCGGGAATGTGACATTCCCAAGACAGCGTTTGGAACACGCTACGGTCATTACGAGTTCACTATAATACCGTTTGGGCTAAGTAATGCGTCATCGGTGTTCATGGACTTAATGCACCGCACTTTAAGAGAGTACTTGGATTTATTTGTGATCGTCTTCATTGATGACATCTTGTTGCACTCTTAATCTGAAGAAGACCATGCGAACCATTTACAGATGGTGTTGCACACCCTGAGGAGAAACAAACTCTACATCAAGTTCTCCAAGTGTAAATTTTGGTTGTCATCGGTGGCTTTTCTTTGCCATGTGGTTAGTGGAGAAGGTATAGTAGTGGATCTAGTGAAATTCTTTGCAGTACAGGAGTGGACGATTCTGTCTACCGTAGCTGAAATCAGGAGTTTCCTTGGACTTGCAGGCTACTAAGGCTCTTTGTCGAGAACTTTTCTCGGATAGCTTTACCCCTCACCACACTGACACGAAAAGATCAGAAGTTCGTTTGGACGCCGGAGTGCACGCGAGGTTTTGAAGAGTTAAAGAGTCATTTGACCAAGATGCCTGTTTTTACATCGCAATGTGGTACAGACGTCTATGAGATATATAGTCATGCATTAGGGAGCGGCTTAGGCTGCGTTCTTCTTCAATTTAGGAAAGTGATAGTGTATGGCTCTCGACAGTTGAAAGTGCATGAGCAAAACTATCTCATCCACGACTTGGAGTTGGCAACGGTGATTTTTGCACTTATATTGTGGCATCATTATTTATATAGCGTGAAAGTTGATATATTAACAGACCATAAGAACCTAAAGTATTTATTGGATCAGAAGGATCTCAATATGCGACAACGAAGGTGGATAGAATTCCTCGGGGACTACACCTTCCAAATTCATTACACTCCCGGGAAGGGAAACATCGTCGCAGATGCCTTGAGTTGTAGGACTCCGGCAAGGGCAAAATTAGTTGTAGATGCATGATGAGCATTTGATCTAAAAGCTGGAAGCTTTAGGGATTTCTTATTTTGATAAGAATTCCACTGTAAATATATGCCTGAATTGGACGGAGATACAGTATGACCTTGCGTACAGAGTTTGTCGAGCAACGGAACTTGATGAAAGTTTACAACTCTATGCAGTGGATGGGTCAAATGCCCAATTCTCCTGGGATGACGGCCTTTTGCGAAAAGACGGTCGTTTGTGTTTCCCAATTATGGGTAAGGTAAAAGAAGAAATGATGTATGAGGCTCACTTCACGAAATATTCAATTCACCAAAGGAGCACAAAGATGTACAAGGACATGAAAAAGCTGTTCTGGTTGCCGGGCATGAAGAATGACAAAGCACATTATGTGGCTAAATGTCAAGCATGTGCCTTAGTGAAAACAAAATGTCAGAAGCCTTGAGGTTTCCTGAAGTCGCTACCTATTCCAAAATGGAAATTTGATGACATTTCGATGGATTTCGTGCACGGTTTTTCGAAATCTCAACGCGAGAACGATTTCTTTGGGTAATCGTGGACCGGTTGATAAGAGTGGCTCACTTCATTTCGAACAAGAGGGACGACCCAGTTGAAATCTTGGCTAATCGTTACGTTGAGAAAATAGTACGATTGCACGGTATCCCCCCAAAGCATCGTTAGTTACCGAGACGGGCGCTTCACTTCAAATGATTGGAGGCTAATCCATTAGTTGTTGGGGACTAAGTTAAAGTTCAGTACGGCTTTTCATCCGCAAACGGATGGTCAGACCGAGAGGACCAACAGAACTATGGAGGAAATGCTCCTGATGTGTGCCTTGGATTTCAAAAAGAGGTGGGAAGACCATCTCTATATGGTAGAATTCGCCTATAATAATAGCTATCAAACTAGCATAAATATGGCGCCTTTTAAAGCTTTATATGGTAGGAAGTGTCGTACACCGTTATCTTGGGTGGAAATAGGTGAGTCTAAGTTGTATAAGCATAAGGAAGTCGAAGAGGCTAATTCGACGATACACTCTATCCTGGAGAGTCTACTGATAGCCCAAGATAGACAGGCAAAGTACTACAATATCAAGCACCGAAACGTAGAGTTTGTGGTTGGCGAGTGGGTATACTTGAAAATCAAATCATTCAAGAGTGTGTCCAAGATTTCACACTTGAAAAAGTTAAGTCTGAGATATTTTGGTCCATTCAAAGTAGTGGAACGAGTTTGAGAAGCTTCCTATCGGCTAGCTCTTTCAGCAGAACTGAGTAGCTTGCATAATGTGTTCCACATATTAATGATTTGAAAAGCCGTGAAAGAGCCAGCTCAGGTAATTGCGGATCGAATCTGGGTTAACGACGAAGGTTAGGCACATTCGGATCGAGGATATGGGGGTTAAACAACTGTGAAATAAGACAATCAAGATGGTCAAGGTCCAGTTGGACAACTGTGGTCGTGAGGAACTAACATGGGAGAGGGAGCAAACCATGCGTGCTGAATTTCCTGAGTTATTTGTATAAAATGTTATAACATTTTTGTTGTACAAAAATGATATTGAAAGTATCTAGTGTAAACTAAATCCACCTATTGGGGGGGAATAGGTGTCGTGCAGTCTTTTGCAGAATTTAAAATACATGCACAAATAAACAAACACAGCACAGAAAAGCACATAAGCAAATATAGTGGTTCCCCGATTTGGGTACGTCCACTCTCCCCCTTCGACCTATCTCCCACCAAGGGACAACTCGGTCACTTCACCAACCGGATTGAAATATAATCCTCACACTACAGAAGGAACCCTTCCAACCAAAGGAGTCACTACTCCTCCACCACGTATTACACCCAACCCCAACAACTAGGAATAAATATTCCATTACAACAAAACAAAAATTGAATGTATAAAAATACAAACAAACTTGTGGAGAATCCGATGTCGCTATTCGTTCGTTGATGTTTCCTTGAAATAGATGTAGAGTCTACAACCGGAGTACTCTCTTGGAGAGGATCTTGACAAGATCGGCGGCGACAAGTGAATGCGGCAGCGATGCTTTGTAGATCCAAACTTCTTAACGAAGCAAGCAAGGTCTACTAACAATCTAGATCGGATCAGTCGTCTCAATCGATTCGGAACGAAGAACTATCCTCGTTCAACAAATCGAGAAACAAGAGATCTCGAGAGAGAAGCGTGAGACGCTAGGCTTGCCTCGCTACTATCGCCAGAAGATCAAAGAACCTCTGAGATCAGCGGCGGCGACTATCTTGCGAGTGGCGACAGCGAACGGCGACGTTCCGCGATCTGCTAGGGCACGCGTCGGCTACTTCAGATTTTCCGTGAATTGATTCTTTGTTATGTTCAAATACGCGAGTATATATACTGGAAGCCAACCCTAAGTGACTGTTGTGGGGCCCACAAGGAGAAGCCCTAGTCTCGGTCAAAACGGCGCACAGCAAACTTGGTTCGGGCCAGCGAACGGGAAATTTGCCTAAGGAAAAATCGGCGAGAATCGCTGGTGATTCCCGTCGAAGTCGGCGGGAATCACTCACGATTCCCGTCGAATTTGCCTTAGCCGAATTCTAGTAGGGAACCTTGTCAGCCGGAGAGAATCGGCGGGAACGCAAGGTGATTCTCGACGAATCGACGAGAATCACTAGGTGATTCCCGTCGATTCTGCCTTAGCAGAATTCTTATAGGAGGACAGTCAGCCGGATGAAGTCAGCGGGAATCACTGACTGATTCTCGACGATTCGCTGAGATTCATTAATGATTCCCGTCGAAACGGAGAGAATAACTTAGTGATTCCCGCCGATTTTGACTTAGACGATTATTATCTTCCTTCCTATGAACTTGGTCTTTGACCCATCTTTGCTCCTTCTTCTGCTCTTGATTTTCCTCGACCCTGTACTTTAAAATAAGTACACTCCAATAGAGAGAGCACACATGAGTCAACACACTGATATGCTCAACGAGGGATTACGTTGCGCAGACCTGTGTATATTGACCCACTGCACCCTGACATTTGTGTGTACTTAGCATGGAATAACTGCAAGCATAACTTTATAGAAGATCGTCAAATACATTGTGAATCTATCTTAGCTTTACTGTAGTCTTCTTCAAATCCAGGTAATTGTGGATATAATACCCAACAATCTCCTCCTATTTGAATAAGCCAAAATCCTACTAGCTAAGATGAATTACACCAACCAGAAGGATGTACATAAATAATATGCGAGAAAAGAAATCAGAATAATAAACGCATTCAGAACAACAATTGAATCAACATGTGATCAAATATATATATATATATATATATATATATATATATATATATATATATATATATATATATATATATCCAAAGGTTGTTCATTTAAATGCAAGAAGAGATATACACGCATATAGAGTATAAAAACAGATATGGATTCCAAGTCTATCTCTCCTTAGCCTGAGCATCTCCTAGTTGTTCAGCCATGTACTTCTTGATTTGCCTCTCAAAGAATTCCTTCGGCTTTGGGTAATACCGGGGTGGAGGAGCTTTATGTTCCACAGTGTTAGACCTAAAGAAAATGTTTCTTTTAGCCACATACTCTTTATGCAGCTTCCACTCATACTAACTATATACTTTATTTCTATCAAGCTCTCCCCGCTGATGTAGCATGAATGTGTCCAGTATAATGCTCCTACACGTGGGACTCCATCGTTCATTCTTGACTACACTTTCCTTCAATCTCTATTTCCTCTCAGCTGGAGTTTCTTTGGAAGTTCCTTCTTGAAGTTTTCTTTTCCCTTTTGCAATGGCCTCTTGATCAAACATGGCCATGTGAGCAGCTCTGGCAGTGGCCCTAGCAGCCTTTCTGGCTTCAGCTTCACTCAGGGGAACCTCCTCAGCACTTGCAACCTCATCAACAGTAGCAGTAGCAACCTCATTAGTAGGAGGAACCGGAATTTGTATACTAGATGCTTGTTGAACTAGCCAGTGACAGCTTTCAAAAACATACTCATTAGACTGCTTGAAGTTGTCGACTATGTTTTGTTGTAATCCTGCCATCTTAGCTATATATCCCTCCTCCCCCTTTTTGGCGTCTTGAGCTATTGAGTTTGCATAAGAATGCAATGACTCATCTATATGCTTGACAGTCTTAGTAAACTCGTTCAGCAGGGATGTCTGATTTGCGTTGATTGTCACCATATTGACATCAAACAATTTGATGTTGTTGGCCACAACATGTGCATTTTGTTTTACTACTGCCAGATCAGCTGTATTTTTCTTAAGCCCTTGCATTAGAAGATTTACGACAGTGCCGGCCTCTGCATACTTAGCTTCAAACTTTTGTTCCATCATATCCAGCTTATGATTTATCTCCACAACATTTTTAAGCATCAGATCTTCAGATTGCATTATTCGTTTCATCACTTTGTTGTGAGATCGTTCAAAAGAAGCCTTCAGTTCATCCACGATACCTTGAATGATATTTACGGTGTGATTCGCAAGGCTAGGTCCTAGCGGATGAACCTGATGAATGGCCTGGTCATGCTCAGGGGGGATAGGACTCTGGGAGTCAGGATTTTCATCTGCAGATATACTAGTGGAGCTAGATAGATTCACAGTCTCTTGAGGGGGGATTAGGGCAGCCTCTGTCATTTTTTCATATATACTCATCATCCCCTGTGGGGATGTCTCCCCCTCAATTGTTGCACCAGATACATCAGGAACTGCTACCTGAACCAATTCTACAGAGGGGAGGTCAACATCAATTTCCCTCATGTCCATCTCATTTCCAACTTGGTCATTGTTCACATCATCAGTGGCCGCATTCTCCACATCATCCTCATCAGCAGCATCATCCTCCATGTCATCCTCCACTTCCTCCTCGTCAGCCTGATCAGTAGAGAGGGTATCCACATCATCCTTCGCGATCAGGGTAATATTAGCAACAACATCTGCTTGATCTGAAACTGAGATATCCATCCTGAGGGCATCAAAAGGAATGGTGAAAGACTCCCCCTCAGTTCCTGCATGCAGCAAATCAGGAACTTCACTGGGCTCATCCAAAGGATTTCTGAGCTCCGGAGCTCTGTCTTCTTCATCACCATGTGCTTCAGCTACACCTCCTTGGCCAATTCTCCTCTCCCATCTATCAAAAACGCTGGAGTCCATCTTCTTTAAGTAGTGAAGAGGAACTCCCTTGCTCATATCAAACCTGTCTCCGTCCATCTTATTCAGGTATAGGCTTATGATTCTCCCAAAGTTAGGAGTGCGTGGAGTATCTTTAATCTTCTCAAACAACATGGCCCCCCAGTTGAATCTCTTCTTGCACACCACATCCATCAGGATCTTAAACATATCCCCTGAAATATGATCATGGGAGCCGAGTTTGCAGATCAGAACTTTTCCAATGATATCTGAGAGGAGCTTCCCTTCCTCGTTCATGTCTTTGCGTTTGATGGCCTTGGCCCCTCGAGCTAGTCCGCAGAACAGTAGAGTCCTTGCACGATCATTTTCATCCAGGTAGTCCTCTTGTACTGAGCTGGTGAGCTGCAGATGATGTGATAGTCTTCCAGCAGTCATCTTGATTCTTAGTCCAACAATCTTACACTTTATCAAGGTGTCCTCGTAACGTAGCTTGGCCGTTGCATAGAATTCAAGAACTTCCTTATCTAGAACCTTGCAAGGGTGCTCGAGTATAAAGGAGAGCCCGGCTTGCTCGAGCATCAGGATGATGTTCCTGAATTCATCAGAAGCATGGGCGAAGCTAGTCCTAACCAACTCACTCCCAGTGACGAGCCCGATCGTGGTTCGAGGAGCCATTATAAACCTAAACAAGTAGCATCCAAGGGACTTAACTCTATCTAAATCTATAGATAAGGAACTAAACTAGTAGGAACTAGACAAGTTACAAACAAGCTAGTGACTCAATGAGGAACGGTCGTTACCCTTGTGGCGAGCGGAGAGAAGCCCTAGTCGAATAAGAGGCTTGCGTCCGGACGGAAGCGTGAGTCAACGAGAACGGGAATGCTTGCGGTGAATCGGCGAGAACTTGCGTCAAGCAGATGCCTAAGACGGGAACACCGAGCCGACGGAGAGAGGACAGCGGCGGACTGCAATCGACGAGAGGCGATCGGGAGTCGATGAGAACACCAAGCGACAGGATTTCCGCTATTTCCAGAATACGAACGGTCGGAACTTCCGCAATAAGCGTTATTTATTTCCTAAGATAGCCACTGTATCCGATATTTCTACTGGGAATGGCAGGTTTCCGCTTGACTGTTTTTATATTGATAAATTTAAATTGTCGATTTGAATTCCTGTTAATTCGAAACTTTGCCCTATTGAATGTAGGATAATAAATATCCCGGTCAGAATAACTAAGCCGAGTCAAAGGGAGGTTAACCCTAGAATTAAGCACTGGCTATTTCTTGGTGAGTAAAAAGGTAAAATTTTCGTTGCAACTACTGGCACACGTCCCTTGAGTTTCATCAGACCGATTGACACCCACTGTCACACATTATTAATGATATATATATATATATATATAAATTATCAGATTCCAAACTAAGGATCATACAGTTATTAGCATCCGTGTCCTTCCATCAGATGTGTGTGTATATATATATTTATATCTTGAAGGAGAATCTATATATTTGTTTGGATATATATATATATATAGAATTCTATGTAATGCGATTCAATTTTCGAAACTGAATGCGCGTACCTGGGATCATTAGGTTGATGATTCGGATCCTCTATTTTAAGTACAACAGGTATCAAGTTCAAGTAGGACAATGTAGTCAGCATTATCTCTTATCCCATATACTTGTTCAATAGCATTCCTGGAACACCTCTTGTCTAGGTCCCATTATGTTCAAGGGTACCTAGACTATCCTGCAAAAACGAATTACCTTACCTTAGGAACCCAATATGTATTGGGTCCTAGGTTCTTGTCAGCGTAAAATAAAGGATGCCTTCCTACAGGATTTCTATCAGGAAGGCTATCTCTAGCCAAAGGATGTGGGCATACCCTTGCCCTTGGCACAGAAGGATTGTGCCAACAATCTATGGCAAAGTGACCCACTTTACCACAGCACCAACACTCATGAATGTTGTATCTCCTTTTCTGACAAGATCTACTGACTGAGTTTGTCACGATCTTAGGTCTGACAGGAGCAGAGCAGGTTCTGCTCTCAGATTTACCCTTTCCACCGGGACACGAGGGAGGGTGGATAGAGAACATGTGGTGAGTGTCATGAGGCCTTGGAGGTGGTGCCTTCTTTTCAGTAAGCACACATCCGAGGGCCCCATAGATACTTGCTGCAGGTTTGCCAACCCTCTTTCCTTGCTTCCTAGGGTGGTGAGAGGCACTGTGAGAGCAGGTTCCTGTAATCTCATGAAGTGTTGAGGCTGAGGAAGTGAATACAAAAGGTTCATGATGAGCCAAATGTATTTTCTCATGGGTAGCCATAACAGCACTTGCACTATGGGTATTTCCACATGAGGGTTGATCATTATTACAGTGACCATAGTTGTTCTTATGGTCATACCTGAAGGCATGATGTGTGCCCTTCCTACTGGGTATGGGGGGGTCTGAAAATAGTTTCCCCATTTCTTCACGATTTTATAATTCGTGAGATCCACCTATTTTCTCACTTTCTCTTAATAGCATCTACCTTGGAAAAGTTAGATACTATTCTCTTTTCAGTCTCTAGAGAAAACTCTAGATCCGAGATCTTTGAGTCCTTCACCTTGATGGATTCAAATTGGAGATCCATCATGGTCCTCAACTGAGCAATTTCCATAGCTTGTTTCTCCACAAGAAAGTTGCTCTCCTATAGGGCACTACGAAGGGAATCAAGAGTTTCGATCTTTTGATTGAAACTGTCTATTTCCCTAGCATCAAAAGAGGGACAAACCTCTGAACTTCTCCTGTCTTCAGGAGATACAAGAGGAAGGGAGCAGGAAGAGGAAGATACCTGATCCTGATTGTGTTGATCAGGGTTAGAGTTGTGGTCAGCTGAGATTGAGGTTTCAGCTTCATCACAACTACATTCCTCAATCTCTTCTTCAGTCTTAGATAGAGATACCGGAGCCCTGATATTGAGAAGTTGTTCTTGACTTTCATCATCAGAGACGAGGACCCCCCACATATGCCTCATCCTCTTGTTGGCATTCAATCCCGGCAGTCTTTTTATCATCCATGAGGTCAGAGATTGTTTCCCACATGGACTTTGCAGTCTTGCACTTATCCAATCTTGTAAGAGAAGAACCTGACCAAATATCAGAGATGATCTATCGTACCAGCTTGTCCAAGTTGAATAGTGAGAGCTCAGTTTCAGTCATCTCTGCGGTACTCTTAGGGATTTGGAGATCTCCAGATTCAGAAGCCTTCATGGGAATGAAAGGACCCTCTTCCACAATGAATGACGCATGAGGGTCAATGACCTCCAGATGAAACTGAACTCTCATTTTCCAGATGGGATTGTACTCTTTTGTGCAGGAAGGGAGTCTCAGAGGAGAGACATCAGTGTACAGCTCCATGCTTGAGTCTTGTATTCTTCTTGACACTAGAAGCAGGATCTTACTCAAGGTGTTAACCTTATTGCCGAGTAACCTCGCTCTGATACCACTTAAAAGTATCTAGTGTCAACTAAATCACCCTATTGGGGGGGAATAGGTGTCGTGTAGTATTTTGCGAAATTTAAAATACCTGCACAAATAAACAAACACAGCACAGAAAAGCACACAAGCAATTATAGTGGTTCCCCAATTTGGGTACGTCCACTCTCCCCCTTCGACCTATCTCCCACCAAGGGACGACTCGGTCACTTCACCAACCGGATTGAAATCCAATCCTCACACTATGGAAGGAACCCTTTCAACCAAAGGAGTCACTACTCCTCCACCACGGGTTGCACCCAACCCTTACAACTAGGAATAAATATTTCTTTACAACAAAACAAAAATTGAATGTACAAAAATACAAACAAACTTGTGGAGAATCCTATGTCGCTCTTCATTCGTTGATGCTTCCTTGAAAGAGATGAAGAGTCCACGACCGGAGTACTCTCTTGGAGAGGATCTTGACAAGATCGGCGGCGGAAAGTGAATGCGGCGGCGATGCTTTGTAGATCCAAACTTCTTGGCAAAGCAAGCAAGGTCTACCAACGATCTCAATCGGATCAGTCGTCTCAATCGATTCGGAACGAAGAACTATCCTCGTTTAACAAATCGAGAGACAAGAGATCTCGAGAGAGAAGCGTGAGACGCTAGGCTTGCCTCGGTACTGTCGCAGGAAGATCAAACAACCTCTGGGATCAGCGGTGGCGACTATCTTGCGAGCGGCGACAGCGAACGGCGACGTTCCGCGATCTGCTAGGGCACGCGTCGGCTACTTCAGATTTTCTATGAATCGATTCATTGTTATGTTCAAATACGCGAGTATATATACTGGAAGCTAACCCTAAGTGACCGTTATGGGGCCGACAAGGAGAAGCCCTAGTCCCGGTCAAAACGGCGCACAACAAACTTGGTTCGGGCAAGCGAACGGGAAATTTTCCTAAGGCAAAATTGGCGAGAATCGCTGGTAATTCACGTCGAAGTCGGCGGGAATCACTCACGATTCCCGTCGAATTTGCCTTAGCCGAATTCCAGTAGGGAACCTTGTCAGCCGGAGAGAATCGGCGGGAATACAAGGTGATTCCCGACGAATCGGCGAGAATCACTTGGTGATTCCCGTCGATTCTGCCTTAGCAGAATTCTTGTAGGAGAACAGTCAGCCGGATGAAGTCGGCAGGCATCACTGACTGATTCTCGACTATTCGGCGAGATTCATTAATGATTCCCGTCGAATGGTCGAGAATCACTTAGTGATTCCTGTTGATTTTGACTACGATGATTATTCTCTTCCTTCCTATGAACTTGGTCTTTGACCCATCTTTGCTCCTTCTTCTGCTCTTGATCTGCCTCGACCCTGTACTTGAAAATAAGTACACTCCAATAAAGAGAGCACACAAGAGTCAACACACTGATAAGCTCAACGAGGGATTACGTTGCGCAGACCCGTGTATATTGACCAACTGCACCCTGACATTGCAGTGTATTTAGCATGGAATAACTGCAAGCACAACTTTATAGAAGACCGTCAAATACATTGTGAATCCATCTTAGCTTGACTGGAGTCTTCTTCAAATCTACGTAATTGTGGATACAATACCCAACAGATATGTTGTAACATATTTGTTACTGTCTTTTTATAGTGGTATACAAATTTCGGGAGGAGTAGGAAGCGCCGGGCGGCGGGGCGCCGCGCGCGCCGGGCGGCGGGGCGCCGCGCGCGCCGGGCGGCGGGGCGCGGCGCGCGCCGGGCGGCGGGGCGCGGCGCGCGCCGGGCGCGGGGCGCGCCGGGCGGCCGGGCGGGGCGCGCCGGGCGGCCGGGCGGCGCGCGCCCGGCGGCCGGGCGGCCGGGCGGCGCGCGCCGGCCGGCCGGCGCGCCGGGCGGCCGGCCGGCGCGCGCCGGGCGGCCGGCCGGCGCGCGCCGGGCGGCCGGGCGGCGCGCGCCGGCCGCGCGCCGGCCGCGGCCGCGGCCGCTGCACTTCTATCTACAATGGTCGACCGACGTTCGACGAATGCTGAGCAGCGCTCGACGAATGCCTCTACATTGGATTGTTTGCTCGAGCTCGACGAAAGCCGAATGGGGTTTGGAGTAACAGCGGCCGATAAGCGGTGGGTTGACTTTGCAACTCAAAATGGTGACTGTTACTTTAGGATAAGAAAGGATCATGTGGCTGGGGTTTACCCGAGGCCACTTGTACAGAGGGGTTGAGAGGAGGAACTTATTATGTCCTCCTTACTCTCTCTCTCTCTCTCTCTTCGTTTCCTCCCAGTTCTGGAGTAAAGAACTCATGGCTGAATCTAAGGTTTGGGTGGATCTTGGTGGAGGTGCTGAAGGAGATTTCCTCATCAGAAGCAGGATCCAAGGCTAGATCCGCATAGGGGAAAGTGAGGCGCTCATTTCCCTCTGCATAGGAAAGCTATTCCATGGATCCGAAGAGAACTCGAAGGGTAACGATATTCCTTCTTGGACATGTGAAGTCCTTATTTTTACATGTGCATGGAATCCCCCACCAACAGGTGGAAAATCGAGGGAGTTCCTTTGGGTTGATTCCTGTAATCCACAGTAAGTCTTGCATATATATCTGGAAATGTGTAGTACGGAATATGCATGCTGTGTGAAGCCTATCCGGACAGGTTGGTCTTGATTGGTGATACTTTATTTTGCGAACTGGAGAAGACTCCGCGTATCATTGGGTATTTTACGGAGTCTGCGGGTTTTGTCTGTGAAGTGGAGTAAAAGGAAGTACTGGAGTGGAATTCTCGGAAAACACCCAAGGAATTCATGTACTGTATTCCATGGAAAGACCAGTGTTTCTGGCACTGCAGGGTGCTGCAGGATTTGGGTTGAGTTTGGGCGCAGAAAGAAAGCTTCTTTTGGCCCCGCCAAGCTATCGTGACAAACGCGTGCACTAACTCCCTTCTTGATTGTGAAGCCAGTCCATGGAGGACAGTGTGGTTATTGTGAGCTGCGAGCTCTTAAAGGCCAGTGAGCCGAACGGACAAGGGGAAGATGACCCGCATCTGTTGTAACGCCCCCGATTTTTTCTGCGATTATTTAATTCCCATTTGGCGTTATGTCGGCGCGTTTTCCTGGCTTGTGTCATCTGTGGAGTGTGGTCTTAACTCCTCAGAACTGAGTGGCCTATTTTGTAGTCTATTGGCAAGATCTCCCTAGCAAGCAGGGTCGTTTTGGGTGACCTGGTGTGGCCTCTTGGGGGATGCTTGTGTTTTGACTTCGGGTAGGTATAACTCAAGTTCTGTTCGTCGAAAGTTAATTTCGACTTTGCCGTTGTGTTCGTAGCATGGGTATTTAGCTACGGTGCGAATTTCATCGAATTCCGAGGTAGTTCGGTTTTCGAGTCGTTTTGGGTGTACTATTAGTAAAAACAAATTAGAAATTTCTTAGCTCAGGTGAACCGGCAGTTTAGGCAGCGGTTAGGGCCGAATAGGCGTGTCTTTTTATTTTAAAGCCTTAATCAGTAGACGGCGGGCCCACTCTTCTTCTTCTTCCTGAGACCGAACTCGTCTCTCCTGTACGCGGAAAAGCAGCGAAGTAACAGCCGACCTGCTACCCTTAAGACGTCGATTTTGGGAGTGTTTGTGGACGGAATTCGATTCCGAAAGCTTATTTGGATTGCTCTCGCTCAGATCTACTTTTCTACGGTAAGAGATTTGATTTTTGTGGAGTTTTTAGGAGGCCCGAAATTCTTGTTTTGGCCCTTTTCCGCCATTAAAGTTCGGGATTTTTGATGTTAGGGTGTTGCTGCTGCTGGTGTCTTGT
The DNA here is from genome assembly GCA_039513925.1 of Platanthera zijinensis. Taxonomy (NCBI): domain Eukaryota; kingdom Viridiplantae; phylum Streptophyta; class Magnoliopsida; order Asparagales; family Orchidaceae; genus Platanthera; species Platanthera zijinensis. The sequence continues at coordinate 129,431,534 of CM077078.1, forward strand.
GAAGATAAGGGAAATCCGACCAAGCTTCGTCGCAAATTGAGGCAAGTGGTTCTTGCACTTGCTGTTTGGATTTTTCCCCTTTTATCTACCCGGTTAGCCCTAGGTTAGAATCCAAGCTTGCTCTTTTTCTTTGCTAAATTAGGGTTTTAGTTTCCCCTTATGAGCCCCTCTCCTTGTGTTGTTTGTGCTCAACCCACTAGCGTATTTCTGCCATTTAGACTCCAGATTAAAGTCTGGTTTGATGCTTTGCGGGTGGAGCCGAGTGAGAGAGAGAGTGGGGGAGGGGGTACCTGCTGTATGATCTGGTAGGAGCCAAGTTTGGAGCTCTCTTGTTTCAACGTTGAGTTTGGTGCACACACTCAAAGCCATTGCTGGTATGGCGTTGAGTGTGGTGCACACACTCAACGCCACAGCAGAAGTCAGGTGTATATTATTTGGCTAAGTCCTAAGGCGTTGAGTGAGGTGGACTCACTCAACGTTATAGCCCTTGCTAGCGCCTAAGTACTTTCGTGTTGAGTGAGTCGACCTCACTCAACGCCATTTCCATTTTGGCGTTGAGTGAGGTGAACTCACTCAATGTCGCGGTTTTCTGTGAGGCCAAGTACTTTGGCGTAGAGTGAGGTGGGCTCACTCAACGTCGCAGCCTTTTCTAAGGCTAAGTACTTTAGCGTTGAGTTAGTCGACCTCACTCAATGCCATTTCGGTTTTGGCGTTGAGTGAGGTGAACTCACTCAACGCCGTAGCTCTCTGTGTGGCCAAGTACTTTGGCATTGAGTGAGGTGGGATCACTCAACGCCACAGCATTTTTTGAGGCTAAGTACTTTGGCGTTGAGTGAGTCGACCTCACTCAACGCCATTTCGGTTTTGGCGTTGAGTGAGGTTAACTCACTCAACGCCGTAGGCATGTTTGTGGCCAAGTCCTGTGGCGTTGAGTGAGTGAACCTCACTCAACGCCATTTCTGCTTTGGCGTTGAGTGAGGTAGACTCACTCAACGCCACCGCCCTTCTTTGCGGCCAGGTCCTCTGGCGTTGAGTGAGTCGACCTCACTCAACGCCATTGCTGTTTTGGCGTTGAGTGAGGTGGACTCACTCAACGCCGTTTTGGCGTTGAGTGAGGCTAGCTCACTCAACGCCACAGTCCCTGTTTGCAGTTAAGTGCCAGGGCGTTGAGTGAGTGAACCTCACTCAACGCCATAGCTGTTTTGGCATTGAGTGAGGTCAGCTCACTCAACGCCAGAATTTTCTTGCGGGAGGCGTTGAGTGAGTGAACCTCACTCAACGCCATAGATATTTTGGCATTGAATGAGGCTAGCTCACTCAACGCTAGAGCTGTTCTTGTGGAGGGTGTTGAGTGAGTGAACCTCACTCAACGCCATGGTTGTTCTGGCGCTGAGTGAGGCTAACTCACTCAATGCCAAGGTCTTGTTAGGCGCTGAGTGAGTGGGGCCCACTTAGCGCCAAGCCGTGTTGAGTCATTTCAACACTTTTCCCTTACGTTGATTTTCGCTCCCGAGTGAATTCCTTGATTTTGAGGTTCCTTGTCGGCTATGTTTTCTTTCCTATGGGCCGGATTGTGGGTCGTGGTTAGTAGTGGTGGTTTGAAGCTCTTAATGGGGGTGGTGTTGTGTAATTTTGTCGTTGCCGCCATTTTTCTTCTATCTTGCTCCAGGTACGGGCTGGGCAAGGGGGTGGAAGGTCCCTAGTGCTTTCACATGTAGACCCTTGAGCTTTGTTGGCTTGGAAATGGTGGATGGGGGACTGAGTTTGCCTCCAACCCGGATCCACGTTGTTTATTTTGCTACTACCATCTCTCACAGCTTAGGGTGTTAGACGTTTCTTCCTTGATAGATTGCAGCATTTTGGGCTCATGGTAGCCTAGTAAACTCTGCAGGATTTTAGTTTTTGGGCAGGGTCGATGCTGTTTCATCGCACTTAGTGCAATTCCTTTTTTTTGTCTTGCCTTGGGCAGTTGTGACTGTTACTGCTTTGTTTTCCTCTTTCACTTTCGTGCAATTTTCTTGTTTTGCTTGCTGAGGTATTCTTTCTTCTTTGAATGCCTCAGGTTCTGGATAGTAGCTGCTCTGACGGTTAGTGGTGCTGTGTAGTTACTAGTGGTCTCTGGTGCTATAGAGATCAGTTCTTTGTTTTGTGAGGTAGTTTTGTGTTTCTTTCTTACAGACATACATACTTACCAGTGGGTTCGTGTCAGTTTGTTGGCGCCCACTGGTAGTTTTACCTTGATACTAGATATGTTACTTTTTGCTGCTACCTTTTCTGGAGATAGTCTACTTGCTCTGAGGATGGTTTATGTTAGGATGCTAGTTACTTTTAAACCTAAAATTATTATTATAAGTATATCACAAGATCAGCATGTTTTATAAAACTCAAACACTATTTTCCAAACAACGTAAAAAAATCATTTTTTTATATATATAGTATAAATTAAATGTAGGGTTTTGCATAGTATAAGTTGTCCTCTAGGGGCACTTAAGCACTTTCTTAGGGAGTCAAACCTGAATAAAGTATTTTCCGCAGCGTTTAAGTATATAGTTTTAAATTGTTGACTAGGTGATCCACCGAGCCGAGGGATACGGCCTTTAAAAATATAACTAATTTTCTAATCATTTAACTCATAAATTTTCATAAAGTATAGTTGATAGTGGTTTGCCTGAGCATCGGCAGTTATCCCCTGCTCGACGTGGCATCATGACGCGTGTTTTCTCCTACTCTGATAATTCGTTTTCCTCGGAGAAAATATGGGTTGTGACAGTTGGTATCAGAGGGAGGTTGCTTGACAAGTTAGTCAGGCAACCTTCCCTTTTGATTGCATTAGTAGTTCAATATCATGTCATTCGCACACCGATATGTCATCAGCACGTCTTGGCAAAAGCACGAACACTACACGCATAGCATAACATGAAGTATATGGGGCATATTATGTAGTATGGGATGCATAATATGTGTTCGTATATGGATCCACCATAGGGGCAACATGTAAGGGTTATGTAGTATGGGATACATAACCTCACCACATGGCTGCGACTAGCTCGTTTTCTTTTTCGTTGCATGAGGATGTTATGTAGTATGTGATGCATAACATTTTCATGTGTACGTCGCTCATATCATGTATTTGGGCCTTTTTTTATAATGCATAGCACAAACATGCATAGCATAACATTGCATAAGCACAACGTGCCAAGCTAAAGACCAGCAAGATGACATATGTACACACTTAATTTTTGAGTCAAAAATAATATAAAGTCACGCATTCCCGATCTAGGCATAGGAGTTAGTATGGTGGTGGTTAACCATCCTAGGTTAGGGCATAAAATAAATTTTTGTAAAAAGATAAACACCCAGAGCAAGTTTAGCAGCTTTAAGTTCATATTTATGTATGTATTGTCTGTACTTGTATATAATTATAATTGTTGTACTAGGATCTGACTAGTATTGTTATGACTTTAGGATGGCGATACGCCCTTCGACTAGATCGAACCCCCTATCTAAGGGTGAGTCATCTGGAGCACAGAATGATGCGGTGATCGAGAGCTTGCGGCAGAGTAGCAAGTCCTTGAGCAGACAGTTGGTGGAGGTGCGAGCCCAGATCCAGTCTTTGGTGGTGGTTGTGGCAGGACAGACTCAGGGAGTGCAAGGCCCTACAGGGGGGATTGCTGTTCCTCCTCCTCTTGCACCCCTGAGACCTCCAGTGGTGGTGCCAGCGGAGATGGCATTCATCTCACAGTTTTAGAGACTTAGCCACCCTACGTATGATGGGAAGGAAGATTTCATTGTCATAGACGATTGGCTGATCTCCATGGAGGAGTTGTTCTCATACTCCGGTATTGAAGATGATCAGAGGGTGATGATAGCCGCCTATCAGCTTAGAGGTTTGGCTAAGAGTTGGTGGCTTAGATAAAAGGAGAGCTTGGTAGATGGTTGCTCTTGGGAAGTATTCAAGGAAATGCTGCTGAGGAAGTTCTTGCCTTCGGTCGAGTGTGACCGCCTTTTAAACGACATCCTCCACCTGAAGCAAAGGCAACTCATGGTCGGTGAGTATGAGATAGAATTCAGCAAGTTAAGCCAGTTTGCTCCTGGATTGGTGAGTGTTGAGGCTGATCGATTAGAGCGGTTTATTGGTGGCTTGAGGAGAGAGGTACAGCAGTTGACCAGTGCTTATGGATCAGAGACTTATGCGGGGGTGGTGGAGGCTGCTCTGAAGGTGGAGGCTATTGAGACCACAAAGATCAGGGGCCAGCAAATGAGGAAGGACAAGAGGAAGTCTGTGGAAGAGAAGAAACCCCAGGTACCCGATGTTGCTTCGGGAAAGAAGAGCAAGGTGGTGTGCAGCTTCTATGGCCGGTCAGACCACCCTGTTGAGAGGTGTTTCAAGAAGGCAGCAGCTCAGAAGAAGGAGCAGGTTCATGCGATTCAGGTTGCTCCTAGGAGGGATGTTTCCTGTTCTATTTGCAAGCGACCCGGGCATGATGCTGCCCAGTGCTGGTCCAAGGATAAAGTCTGCTATAAGTGTGGGCAGAAGGTTCACATCAAGACTAGGTGTCCTCAGGTCTAGCCTGCTCTTCATGCAGTTCCACTTCAGGCACTACCTCCACCTCAGCGGGTGGACAAGGGCAAGGGAAAACTGAACGTGATCTCTTCCGAGGAGGCTCAAGCTTCGACTAAGGTCATCTCAGGTTAGTTGTTTTTTCCAACCCGAAGGTCTTATTCTTGTTTTACTAGAATGAATGCAGTTTTGTTTTGGTAGTTCCTTAGTTATATATACTCCTATAGGAAAATTTAAGGTGAAGAACCGCTGGGTGCGTGTTCTGTTTGACTCCGGCGCTACCCACTTGTTTGTGGCTAGAGCCTTTGTGGAGCGACATCGGTTGACTCTAGATCGAGTTCGGGATACCTTCCGTGTCAAGTTCCCTTCTGGTGAATCAGTGTTATCAGATTTGGGCATGCTAGATTGCCCTGTTTTGTTGGGAGACTTTCTTGCGAAGGCAGACTTGAAGATGATTGATCTGGAGGACTTTGATGTTATTCTGGGCATGGACTGGCTGTCTAGGTATGATGCGGTTATTCAGTGCAAAGGGAAGCGCTTAGACTTCATCAAGGACAACGGTCAGCCCAGAAGCGTGTATGCTGATCTGTGCCAGGACTCCCTTATCATTTCTGTCGTATGTACTCAGAAGCTGTTTCATTTTGATTGTTTTTCTTATTTAGTCTCGGTGGTTGGGGCCGTTGTTAGTAAACCGCGCTTAGAGGAGATTCCCGTTGTTCGTGATTTTGTTGATGTCTTTCCTGATGATCTTCTTGGTCTTCCTCCCGATCGGGATGTTGAATTTGTGATTGATTTGGAACCGGGTACGCGTCCTATTGCTAAGGCGTCGTACCGGATGGCCCCTCGAGAGTAAGAGGAGTTGCGAGTCCAGTTGGATGAGCTGTTGGAAAAAGGATTTATCAGGCAGAGTTCGTCGCCTTGGGGTGCTCCTATTTTGTTTGTAAAGAAGAAAGATGGGTCGATGCGGCTTTGCATCGACTACAGGGAGTTGAACAAAGTCACTATTAAGAACAGGTACCCTCTGCCGAGGATCGATGACTTATTTGACCAGTTGCGCGGCAGCACGGTATTCTCCAAGATCGATCTTCGTTGTGGCTATCATCAGCTCAGGATCCGTGAGGTAGATATTCCACGGACTGCGTTTAGATCGAGGCATGGACATTTTGAGTTCTTGGTGATGTCATTTTGTTTGACCAACGCACCATCAGCTTTCATGGATATGATGAACCGGGTGTTCAAGGATTTCCTAGACAAGTTCGTTGTTGTCTTCATCAATGACGTGTTGGTTTATTCTTGCAGCGCTGAGGAGCATGAACAACATCTGCGCTTGGTTCTAATGGAGTTGAGCAATCACAAGTTATTCGCCAAGCTGAGCAAGTGCAAATTTTGGTTGCCTCAGGTCTCGTTTCTAGGTGGACAAGGATGGGATCTCGATCGACCCAGAAAAGATCGCAGTGGTGATGGATTGGAGTAGGCAGAGCACGCCCAAGGAAATCAGGAGCTTTCTAGGGTTGGTCGGCTATTACAGGAGGTTCGTGGAGGGTTTCTCTACCCTAGCCGCACCTTTGACGAAGTTGACTCAGAATAACACGGCCTTTGTTTGGAGCGAGAAGTGCGAAGAAGCCTTCCTGGAGCTAAAGAACAGATTGTGCACTGCTCCCGTTCTGACCCTACCTACTTAGGGTATGGATTATGATGTGTATGTGGATGCTTCGCATGTTGGTCTGGGTTGCGTGTTGATGCAGGTTGGAAAAGTGATTGCCTATGGGTCAAGACAATTGAAGACACATGAGAAGAATTATCCTACACATGACCTTGAGTTTGCAGCAGTGATTTATGCGTTGAAGCTGTGGAGGCATCTACTTTATGGGGCTCAGTACAAGATCTTCACGGATGATAAGAGCCTGAAGTACGTGTTCACACATAAGGAGTTGAATCTGCGCCAATGGAGGTGGCTAGAGTATGTGGCCGATTATGATGTAGAGATCCAGTATCATTCAGGCAAGGCCAACGTGGTGTCCGACGCTCTGAGTCGTAAGACGGGGAAGATCTTTAATCTCTCCGCCGATCATTTAGTGGAAGAGTTCTTATTGATGGATATCTCAGTGGGATGTTTTTGCATGCAGAGTAGTTTGGCAGTGGCAGAGCCGTCTTGTATTTCCCTTACTAGGTTGCACCAGAAAGATGATCCGGACCTTCTGCACTTATACCTTAGGACTGAGAGAGGGGAGTTGCTGGATTTTTCCATTGATGAGGCGGGAACTTTGAAGTACCGTGGCAGATTTTGCATCCCTGCTGTTGGAGACATCAGGGGTATGGTATGCAGAGAGGCTCATGGATCCCTCCTGTACACGGAAAAGCAGCGGAGAAACCGCCGACCTGCTACCCTTCAGACGTCGTTTTTGGGAGTGTTTGTGGACGGAATTCGATTCCGAAAGCGGATTTGGATTGCTCTCGCTCAGATCTACTTTTCTACGGTAAGAGATTTGATTTTTGTTGAGTTTTTAGGAGGCCCAAAATTCTGATTTTGGCCCTTTTCCGTCATTAAAGTTCGGGATTTTTGCTGTTAGGGTGTTGCTGATGCTGGTGCCGTGTAAAGATAAGGGAAAGCCGACCAAGCTTCGTCGGAAATTGAGGCAAGTGGTTCTTGCACTTGCTGTTTGTATTTTTCCCCTTTTATCTACCCGGTTAGCCCTAGGTTAGAAGCCAAGCTTGCTCTTTTTCTTTGCTAAATTAGGGTTTTAGTTTCCCCTTATGAGCCCCTCTCCTTGTGTAAGACCCCCCTCCCGGAACACAAAACACAGCACGAGAGGGGTCTTATGCCCAGAACAGCCGCCTTGCAGTAACACTAACACTCAGGTCAGCCTGTACCACAAGACGTCTATCCTGCCGACTACAACTAATATCAACACATAAATGCCAACCCAACTATAATAATATAAAGAAGTCAATCCACACTAAGCATGAGTCCATAAGTACAGCAAAAGAGAAGCTAAACAAGCTTCTACATAATCAGAGTACGTAAATAGAATTGCCCCGAAGGGCTACAACAAAATCTCTCTCACTCACATATGTAACCGACGGTAGCGACGGTACCGTCCCCTCAGGCCCTGTCGTCCTAGCCTGGCTGTCAGGATGCATAGCCTGCTGCTCCACCTGCGGTGTTTCCTCCTAAAAAGGGAGACTTAGCAATCGTTAGTCATAAAGACTAAGTAGCTTCACATCCGCTCCCCCGGCGACTCCTCGGCACCGGGCGGAGAAAGGAACAGATACAATATTTAAAACAGTAGTACAAGAAGGTGAAGTAAGTATACAAGTCATAAGTAGCAATATAAGTAGTGTATAAATGAACAACCTCTTAATCTACAGCAGTAAGAGAGTATAATGTTATAACAGTAAGTAACTCGACTTATATGGATGCCCATACAAGCATATAAGTTGAGGGTCGTTCAGCAGTAAGTAACTCATCATATAGGAGTGCCCATACAAACTTATACGATGAGGGTCTTGTGTATGTAATGAAGTGCAATGCTATGTATGCAATGCAATGACACACCCATTATCAAGCACATGCAACCGCTATGTCGACACAGACTTATAGTTCCCACTATTCGAGCAGGTAGCTAACCTCTCAGGCGTCAACCGTCGTGGCCAAACGGTGACAGTAGAGTGGGCATTTCCAATACTAGGCTGGTCTCAACACTACCTTACATAGGCCTCCGTATGCCTCAACGCTAAGAACATAATATCGGAGCTCACATGCGTACTACGGCTCAGCGGGTTCTCTTGGGTAAATGTGCACCAAGATCCTAGCCCCGAACTGGCCTGTGCGTGACACGGAAGGAGCCCCGGAAGTAAGCACGAGGACCAAGCCCAACCGTTCACTTGGCACGGAAGGAGCCTCGGGATGTGAACATCGAGGACCAAGCCAAACCGTCCAAGGTCTAACTGTCAACTCCCATCGGTGTGACAATTGGCGAGCCCGTAGACCTGCCACACTATCCTTAACCCGGGATTACGACACCACGTGTCGACTCACACCACATGCAATTCCACAAAATTGTGGCATGGAAGGAGCCTCGGGACGTGAACACCGAGGACCAAGCCCAACCATCCATCAAATACGGAAGGAGCCTCGGGACGTGAACACCGAGGGCTAAGCCCAACCGTCCAACTTTACTCATCTCAACCTTATTCCAACTAGTGACGGTCAACACCACACTTGTTACTTCCATAATGCTACCCGTAGGGAGACGACACTCTAAGCATTGGATTACTAATTCCCTTCTATCCATTCAACATACATCATGGTCATAGTTAAATCATTTATACATCTACAAATTTATATCTACCCATTTTATCAGGCTCTTTCCTTCAATTAAGCTTGCCCACAACTCGTTATACGAATTCAGATTTATAACCTCAACTTACCATATCACTATGATGATTATGTCAAAAGGGTTCACCCAAGCCTCGAGTTGGATCGCAACATTAAATTCCACCAAATCGCACTCCACATTAAGCAGCCCAGAATTTAGGTGTAGCCTTAATCCGGTCAGCAACTCCGACCAAGGATTCCCGAGGCTATAGAAATCCGGCGAGTGTGTGTAACCACTCGTTGGACAGATAATATCAAAGGCTACAACTTTCGTGTTTAGTCGAAAGCCCAGATCTTGCCAGAACACCCCCGAAATTGGCCACGAAGATCGCTGCGTGCAGAAATCAGATTTCTGCACGCATCTTAAGGCGTGATGAACGGCATCCGTTCATCTTCCTCCTTGCACCGATCTCCCAAAAACTCCTCCAGAAATTCGTCCACCCTTATTCACCCTCACGAAGCCATATTTCTCCACAAATCCCTCTCTCATCTTCACATGAATGATGAGGAGGATGAAGACACCTAAACCTAGATTAACAAATGTAGGCATGGCTTTCCCTAGGAAATCATCTCCTCACCATCAAGACTCTATGGAGTCGATATCTCTCCTAGAATATAACTACGGATCTAGCACCAAGGGAGAGGGGAGGAAGCTCACCTCATTTCCAGCGGTACCACCATTTCCGGCCATGGATCTAGTCATCCTCCTTAGCGGCATAAGTTGTTGTTGTTCTTAACCACAAAGGAAGGAGAAAGATAGAGAGAGAGAGAAGGCCGCCTCCAGGAGCTCCGACGGCTTCCCTTGGCTCTGTCGGTTTCGCGAGGTTCGCGATGACGGCAAGGCCGATCGGCAAATTGGTTGGGGTTCGGCTTTATCTTCCCTTATAAACCAATGTATTAGGTTAAATCTCTTCTGCCACGTATCAACGCCCCATTGGACCACCCCTAATGGGTCATATTTAAGTGACCCGGTCCAAGGCAGTCAAGCCGCAGCCAGCCCGATCTGGTTCAGTCCGCACACATAGAACAGCGGAAACTAGGAAAACTGTCCAAGGAAAAATCGGCGGGTATCATCCTGATACCCGTCGATCGGCGTGCATAACTACTGATACACGTCGATCGGCGTGCATCAACTTCCATTCTCGTCAATTTTCACTTAACCTAATTCTCAATCTACAGTTCTGAATTCGGCGGGTATCGACCACCGATACCGGTCAAATCGGCGAGTATCATTCCCGATACCCGTCGATCGGCGTGCATCAACTTACATTCTCGTCGATTTTCACTTGACCTAATTCTCAATCTGCAGCTCTAAATCCGGCGGGTATCGACCACCGATACCCGTCGAATTGGCGAGTATCATTCCCGATACCCGTCGATCGGCGTGCATAGCTTCCGATACCCCACGATCGATGAGTATGGCCGGGTATTCTCGACGAATTCATCGGATATCACTCAACCCATCACTCTGATGAACACACTTGACACCTTTTTCCAGTGCGCCCCGAGCCCGAGTAAAGTCTCTTTACTCAAAACTCGTGCGAGGGGCCTTGCGCGAATTGGGACGTTACAAATCCTATAAACAAAATAAATATTTCATCCCCGAAATCAGGCTGAGGCTATGGGGAGTAAAGCATACAAAAATAACATATGGTTTTAAATAAAACTACCTGAAACAAATAACTCCGGGTAGTGTTTCTGCATCAAGTCCACCGGCTCCCAAGTAAATTCTTCCTTCCCATGATTAGACCATAACACTTTTACCAGAGGCACACTTTTGCGGCACAAGGTTCTTATCGTATTATCAACGATCCGTACCGGCTCCAGTCGCACTGATCTGTCAGACACCACCTTACCATCAGTTGTGGGGATGTATTGTTCAGGCCGTAACAGCGCCTTCCGAAGCGACGATACATGGAACACATCGTGGAGATTCTCTAGCTTGGGCGGTAGCTCCAGCCGATAGGCCAAGGGGCCAATCCTTTCCTATATGACATAGGGCCCAACATACCATGGGCTGAGCTTCTTCACTCCCCGCACCCGTGACACTCCATGCATCGGTCGGATTTTCAAGAACACTTTATCACCAACTTGAAACTCCACCATATGGTGTCTTGCGTTATAATACTTCGCCTACCGACTTTGAGCCTTAAGCATGCGATCCCGTATCAATCTGACTACCATATTAGTATCGTCAATATACTCAATTCCCAATGCCTTTGGGTCTTCGTCTTGCACCCAAGACAAGGGGGTTCTACACCTCCTTCCATATAGGGCTTCATGGGGTGCCATGCCAATGCTAGCTTGATGACTTTTGTTGTAGGAGAATTCCACTAAGGGCAAGAGTCTTTCCCACGACTCTCCCCTATCTATCACACACAACCTCAATAGATCCTCCAATGTTCGGATGGTCCGCTCAGATTGCCCGTCCGCTTGAGAATGAAATGCGGTGCTGAATGTAAGGCGCGAGCCCAAATACGCCTATACCGCCCTCCATTCTCTTGACGTAAACCGACCATCACGGTCCGAAACTATCGTCTTAGGTACGTCGTGATATCGTACAAACTGCTCCACGAAAAGGCGTACTAAGACATCCACATGAGCCTCCTTCTTCATTGGGATAAACCAGGCTACTTTGGTCAAGCGATCAACAATCACCCACAATGAATCATTTCCTGAGCGGGAGCGAGGTAGCCCATATACGAAGTCCATGGAAATACCCTCGAACTTCCACTCGGGGATAGGCAACAACTGCACTAGGCCACCAAGACTCCTGCACTCCGCCTTCACTCTTTGGCAGGCTTCACAAAGCGTGACAAAGTATCGGACATCCTTCTTCATTCCTTGCCAACACATCGTCTTCCGTAAACCGATGTACATCTTGGAAATTCCCGGGTGCACTGAGTATTGAGAGCAATGTGCCTCTCTCAAGATATCCTCCCGGACTTTACCGCCCTTGGGAATATAGAGTAGGCCGCGAAAGTAAACGAGGCCGTCCTTTAATGTGTACTCGTCGGTAGCCCCGTCCTCGATCAACTTGAGTGTCGGGACCAGAGCCGCATCCAATCCTTGCTCCACTCGGATTCGGTCCCGGATATCACAAACCATGCTCATGCTGGACAAGTACTCCGAATATTCTGCCGAAGGAGCCTTAAATATCAATGTAATATCCATCTCCTCAATCATCTGCGCCAACTCCATGCTCATCAACCGAGACTCTGGGCTCGAGCCGGGTACTTTCCTGCTCAACACATCGGCTACAGAGTTAGCTTTTCCGGGGTGGTAGTTCAAGGTGAACACATAATTGCATAGAAACTCTAACCACCGACGTTGTCTTAGGTTCAACTCCTTCTGGGTATAAACGTACTTTAAGTTTTTATGATCCGAGATGACTTCGCAGTGGACGCCGTATAAGTAATGCCTCCATATCTTCAAGGCGAACACCACTGCTCCTAGCTCCAAATCATGCACCGAGTAATTTATTTCATGCTTCTTCAATTGTCTTGAAGCATAAGCAATCATGTGCCCGTGCTGCATCAACACCGCTCCCAACCCTTGATAAGACGCGTCCGTGTAAACTTGAAATCCTTCCTTCCCAGACGGCAGGGCAAGGATGGGGGCAGAGGTAAGTTTATCCTTCAATTCCTGGAATGTCGCTTCACATTGGGGGTGTCCACTCAAATGGCACTCCTTTCTTTGTCAAAGAATTAAGCGGGAGGGCAATCTTGGAGAATCCTTTTACGAACTTGTGGTAGTATCCGGCAAGTCCAAGGAAACTCCTCACATCGGCCGCCGACTTCAAGGGCGACCACTCCTTCATGACACGCACCTTGGTCGGATCCACAACTAGTCCAGCCCAACTGATTACATGACCCAGGAAAGCCACTTACCTAAGCCAGAATTCACACTTGCTAAACTTAGCGAACAGGGCGTGCTCTTTTAGCTTCTCCAGAACTAAAGCTAGATGCCCAGCATGCTCTCCCTCCGTCTTAGAGTAGACTAAGATGTCGTCAATAAACACAATGATGAAGACATCTAGATAGGCCTCAAATACTTTATTCATCAAGCTCATGAAAGCTGATGGGGCATTTGTGAGCCCAAACGGCATCAGCGTAAACTCATATAAGCCGTACCTCGAGCTGAAAGCCGTCTTCTGAATATCATCCCCTTGTATTCTCAGCTGATAATACTCCGAGTGCAAATCCAGCTTGGAGAACCAATGCGCTCCCACCAGTTGATCGAACAACTCATTGATCCGAGGTAACGGATAAGTGTTCCGTACCGTCAGACGGTTGAGCTCCCGATAGTCAATACATAAATGCAGGGTTCCATCTTTCTTTTTAACGAATAGAATAGGGGCTCCCCAAGGTGATGAGCTGGTCAAACAAACCCTAATTCTACCAACTCCTGCAGTTGAACTCTAAACTCTGCGAGTTCTTTTGGGGCCATTCGATAAGGGGTCCTGGAGACAGGCTTAGCTCCTGATACAAGCTTAATCTGAAAATACACTTCTCTATACGGGGGTAACCCTGTCAATTTCTCTGGAAATACCTCAGGGAAATCCCGTGCTACCCGCACATCCTTCACATCTACCCTCACCTCCTTCAGTTCGAAATATATCATGTAGACTTCATCCCCTCTCCTGTGAGCTTTCAAGGTCTGGATTGAGGATAACAATAATCGTGGTGCGAACTTTATACCTTGGAAGATTACATCAGTATCTCCATGTCTCAAATAGATTTGCTTCTCGGCACAGTCAATTCTTGCATGGTGCCAATCCAGCCACGCCATGCCCAAAATGAGGTCGAATTCTGGTATTCTCAAAATTGTGGCAGGGGTATCAAAGGTCTTTCCCCCAATGGTTATCTCCAACACACACTTTGCGGTTGCCGTCATCACAGATCCGTCTGGGAGGCGTACTCTTCGAGCAATACCTGTGAAATATTGCACTCCGTGTATGTCCTTGATGAAGTCTTCGGACACGAAAGAATGTGAGGCACCGGTGTCAAATAACGTATAAGCCAGTTTCCCGCCGACCATCACGGTGCCTAAGTGTCATTAATAATACTCAAGCTAGACGTATGGTATATCTTAAGTCACTATAGAATATTGATGGAAGCAAAATGGCTAATTCAAATCGTACCTGTAATCATCTCCTGAGGATTCCGCTCTTGAGTCATGTCCAAGGCATACATTTGATCCTGAGCGGGTCCGGGGTTTCTTCCTCGTGGTCCATGTCCTCGACCACGCACATACCCTCGCTCCCGAGGAGCTGTTGGAGGGAAAGCAAAAGGCGCATCTCCAAATAGTTGCGGGCAGTAGTGTCGAATGTGGCCCGATTGGTTGCATTCAAAGCACACCCGCTCCTGTCTTCCGTCGTATTGCTGAAATTGTTGAGGTGGAGGTAATGCTGGCGGTTGCGGAACCGGGCGCTCCTCTCCAAAGTTCTAAGGGAAACGCCCTCCACCCCTTCGATATCCTCTTCCTCTTCTATTGTCAAATCTCCTTCTGTTGCTGGGGCCGGCTTCCATCACGCCCTCCGCTGGCCTCTTACCACTTCCCAAGTGGTCCGCTTCCAATCTCTTCGCCATATCGATAATCTCCGCCAGACTAGAGTCCGCTATAAACAAAAAGGCTTGCCTTAGGGGATCTCGCAAGCCTTTGTAGAATCATTTGGCGTACCCTCTATCATCCAACTCATAGGAGTCAGCGAATCTAGCCAAGTGCTGAAACTCCCGTTGGTACTCTGTCACCGACATGGACCCTTGCTTTAGTTGCAAAAATCTCTCTTCAAGACCATCCCGAGTGGCCGAGGGGATGAAATGCTCTAAAAAGGCTTCAGAGAATTCGCTCCAACTAATGTCCGTGTACACTCTTCCACGAAAATTGGACCCTATGAGGGACTTCCACCACCTTTTGGCGTGCAGTTCTAAGAGTGTCACGACAAGGGTCACCGCCATGTTGTTTGGACATCTTATTCCTACCAAAAATTCTTGTATAGTGTCAAGCCACTCTTCCGTATGCACCGCCGACTCTGTCCCAATATAAGCGGGAGGGGAGAGAGCTCAGAAAATGCTTAACCAACTAGATCTCGGACCCTATTGTTGTACAGGTGTCTGCTGAGATTGGGACCTAAAGGCGTCCAAAATAGCTGTGAGCGTCTGCCCCAGCTCTGATTGTTGGAATTGTGTAGGTACGGACGGGGCAGGGGTGCCCCTCACTGGCTCAGCATGTACTGGTATCTACACATAGGGTACAAACCTAAGGTTAGGTTGGCTAATCTAAGGTTAAAGATGGACAAACTTAGTGTGAATTACATATGGGCACACCACTGCTTCCGCTAAGTCAGTTTGTCCCCAAACTAACGAATCAAACGGGGGTGGCACCATTGTTAAGTGACTTTCTCCTTGGAGGATCGTAGCAAGCTGATACCATTTGTAAGACCACCCTGCCGGAACACAAAACACGACACGAGAGGGGTCTTATGCCCAGAACAGCCGTCTTGCGGTAACACTAACACTCAGGTCAGCCTGTACCACAAGACGCCTATTCTGCCAGCTATAACTAATATCAACACGTAAATGCCAACCTAACCATAATAATATAAAGAAGTCAATCCACACTAAGCATGAGTCCATAAGTACAGCAAAAGAGAAGCTAAACAAGCTTCTACATAATCAGAGTACGTAAATAGAATTTCCAAGAATGGCTACAACAAAATCTCTCTCACTCACATCTATAACCGACAGTAGCGATGGTACCGTCCCCTCAGGCCCTGTCGTCCTGGCCTGGCTGTCCAGCTGCATAGCCTGCTGCTCCACCTGCGGGGTTATCACAACCCGCATTTTTCCCCAACAATTTAATTATATCAGAGCAAGGGGAAAAATACGCGTCGTGATGCCACGCCGTGCAGGGGATAACTGCAGACGTTCAGGCAAGACTCCAAACTCTACGATTTTAAAAGGAAACATAAATTGTTATGAATGAATCCAGTTTTAGTTATGACGGTAGCCGTATCCCTCGGCTTTGTGAATCATCTAGTCCACGATTTAAAATATAAGTTATACGCTTGCGGAAGATACTTGTTTAAATTGACTCCAATATTCTACAAGAATATAAATGTCCCCGAGGAACAACTCATACTATGCAAACCCTAGATTTATAATAAGTATAGAAAGTCTTTACGCTAAATAGAAAGTAGTGGCTTAGTTTTGAAAGAGATGACAAGTATGCTTTACTAATAGTAGGGTTTATAGGTTAAAAATATCTAACATGCAATCCTAGCAATAAATCATCCCAGAGAGCAAGTAATGTAAACCAAACATAAGGAAACCACAACAGCTAGCAAGTGTCCAAAAAGGTCAACAAACCTGTGGGCGACAACAACCTGACACGAACCCACAGTATGAATATGTCTGAAACTGGGCAAAGAAAACTAAAACAACAAACTACCTCGCTACGGAGAGGGGGTAAACTACAGCCAAACTGCTGCTGCTAAGGCTACAAAACCGGCTCCGCTACCTGCTAATGCTCCGAACCTGAGGCATTCCAAAGACACAACACCTCATCAAGAGGGTACAAATGGTGGCAGAAAAATAAGCCAAAATAAATAAAGGTCAAAAGGGGTACCAACCCAAGACCAAAACCATTAAAGTAAAGTACAAAAAGAAACAAGGCATCATCAGGAAAAAAAACTCTTATGTGATTCGTCACCAGAGTACACCAGACGCACGAGGCTATAAGGTGACAACATGAATAAATCATAAGGAAGAAATACAAAACCTTTATTAGGCACCTGTGGTCGACTCTACCCAAAAACACGAGTGAGGTGGTCACTCAACTGGACACACCACTCACGAAAAATTTATCCGCTTAACTGCGAGGGAGTCTCATACTCTCCACCATACACCGCAGATGCCCAAAAACCCGGTAGACCTCCACAAGGTACAATAAAGGAGTCAGACAATGCGGAGGTGTTTTATCCACTAACTCCCGCAATTTTTTTAGAAACCCAAAGAAACCACAACACAAATATATCTCGAGATTTGGCTCGTCGGATTCTACTTGACACTTCTAGTTTCAAGACATGGTTGATCAACCTTAAGGAACAATTCACAATCTTAGATAAACTTTAATACGATCAATAACGATAGGTAATGCATTTAAAGGCATTAATAAGACACATCAAGAAAGATTAAATATATCATGACAAGATCTTACAACCTCGAGTGATCATTCAAAAAGGTTAATCGTAGCAATAACTTGGAAAACAAAGTGAAGAAAATTTTAAAGAACATAAAAACTGAACCATTACCATCAAATCGGAGAAGGAGAAATGAGGGGAAACCACCACTTGCCTTGGTTTTACCGGAAAAGTTCTCCAAATCAGTCCACGTCACCGATCGGGGCAAAAGAGGATGGAGGAAGTTGAAATCTAGACAAAAAAAATGGTCGAAAAGGGCGTTAGGGCCGAAAAACCCTAACAACAAAACTCGAGGAAAGGGGAAAAATTTACCACGATAGCGTAGCTCTCGATGAGAGCTTTCCAGATCTACGCTCAGTTGAAGATTTCGAGCACCGGAGCTCCGTCGGCGGCCACCGGAAGATTCACGAAATATTCTCTCTCTCGCTCACGCCACTCTGGTTCGGGAGAAAGAATCGGAGAAGATGAAGTATTCCTATTTTTCTAAATATCCTAAGTATAAGAACATATATATATATATATAAGTAGTTATAAAAAGTTTTATCTAAATATATAAAAAAAACGGTTTAAGTACGAGCAGTTCGCGGAAAACAAAATTAGAGGTCTAGTATGGCTTCCAATCGAAAAGTGCCCAATTTTAAAGTTGTAGATCTCGTCGAGACGAACAAATTTCGTGTTAGCCATTTTAACATACGGTACCATTTTGACCCTCAAAAAGGCTCCCGAACACAAACTATGACGGACTACATGAGAAAGGCAGCAGACTACTCAAGTATACAAAAGGCTACTCGAGTATGCAGAAACAGACTACTCGAGTATACAGAAGGCTACTCGAGTATGCAGAAACAGATTACTCGAGTATGCAGAAACAGACTACTCGAGAATACAGAAGCAGACTACTCGAGTATACAGAAGGCTACTCGAGTATGCAGAAACAGACTACTCGAGTATACAGAAATAGATTACTCGAGTATTCAGAAACAGACTAATCGAGTATACAGAAGGCTACTCGAGTATACATAAACAGACTACTCGAGTATGCAAAAACAGACTACTTGAGTATACAGAAACAGACTACTCGAGTATACAGAATTGGAGGAACAGAAGATTTACATAATAAGCAGAAACTTCACACGAGTCAAGGTTGCAGGAAAAACAATTTCTTGGCAAATCTAACCTTTTGATAAAACTATAAAAATGAATAGTAATTTTCATTTTTGAATAGTACTTTAATATTAAAATAATCATATTTATATATATATATTTTTTTGATAAGGAAACACGAGATCAAAACGGAGGCCCAAACGCGCGCCGAATCGAACGAAACTCACGCCGTAGGCAAACACAGACGCTACGAACATGACGGCGAAGTCAAAACAAAAATAAGATGAGCCATTCTCGAGATATAAGTTTTCAAAGTTTACGACGAACATAAATTCCACAAAACTTTGGAAAAACGCCGAGGCCAAAATATCGCTCGTATCGCGACGAAACTTGACGAGTAAGTCAAAAATTTCTCAACTTAAATTCCAAATGCAAAATTTTTCCATTACAACAAGAATTCGGCCGACTTGACTGCATGGACGCGAAAATGTCTTTATGGTATTACGCCGTCATCTTGACGTTAAAGGTAACGTCATGACGTCATAAATATGATGTTTCCCATTTAAATAAAATCGTCGAGCAAAATCGGGGGCGTTACAGTCACTCCCCCTAAAAAGAAGTTTCATCCCGAAACTTAACACAACTCTAAAACCAACTCAAAATGATAAAATCAAACGTAACTGAAAACATAACGACGTACCCGATACTAAGAGAAGAGGTGCGGATGAGATTCTCTCATTGCTGATTCCAATTCCCATGTCGCGCTCTCGACGTATTGATTTCTCCAAAGAATCTTAACCATGGGGATGGTCTTTCTTCGCAAGACACGCTCTTGAGATTCCAAAACGCGGATAGGCTCTTCCACATACGACAGATTGGGTTGAATTTGGGGCACCGAGTCAAGAATTTGACGATCACTACGAACACACTTCCGCAACTGGCTCACATGGAACACATCGTGGACACCAGGGAAGGTAGCAGGTAAATCCAGTCGATAAGCTGACACTCCGATGCGCTCCAGAATCTGAAAAGGTCCCATATACCGGGGGTCTAACTTGTGGTTCCTTCCAAATCTTTTTACTCCTGGCATCGAAGAAACTTTCAGGAAAACCAAGTCCCCAACGACAAACTCCAAATCGACCCTTCGTCGATTAGCATATTTCTCATAATGCTCTTATGCTACACGAAGCTTCTCTCGAATATGAGTCACCGCACAATTCATCTCCTCAAGGGCTTCCGGACATAGCAATGGTCTCTCACCAACCTCAGCCCAAAATAAGGGAGTCCTACAACGCCTCCCATACAAGGCCTCAAACGGGGCCATCTGCAATCTCTCTTGATAACTATTATTATAAGCAAACTCCATGAGTCTGAGACGCTCATCCCAAGCACCACCATGATCCAAAATATAACATCTAATCATGTCCTCCACAATCTGATTTACTCTTTCTATTTGCCCATTTGTCTGCAGATGATAGGCGGTGGAATACCTCAAGTCGGTACCCAACCCCTCTTGCAAGCTCTTCCAAAAGCGAGACGTAAATCTTGAGTCCCGATCTGATACAATGCTAACAGGCACTCCATGTAACCTGATGACCTCTTCAACATATAGCTCAGCTATCTTTTTCATCGAATACCCAATCTTAAATGGAACAAAGTGGGCACACTTTGTCAATCTGTCGACTATCACCCAAACTGAGTCATGCCGACGGGGTGATTTTTGTAGACCGGTGATAAAATCCATTGAAATACTCTCCCATTTCAACCTTGGAATATCAAGCGGTGTCAATTTACCACCAGGCCTTCTATGATTAGCCTTGACACGCTGACACGTATAATATTCTGATACAAATTTCGCGATATCACTCTTCATCCCTGGCCACCAAACAATTTGCTTTAGATCTTTATACATTTTGGTGGAACCAGGATGATAGGAAACACTGGAACCATGAGCTTCTTCACAAATTTTAGTCTGGATGTCACCCATGTTAGGAATACAAAATCTACCCCGATATTTCAGAGTACCTAGCTCGTCCAAAGAAAAATCAGGTAAATCTCCTTTCTCAGTTCTATTCCAGAGGTGTAACAATTCCGGATCATCCTTTTGGTGCACCCTAGTAAGGGAAATCCAAGAGGGCGCTTCTGCTTCCAAACTAGCAGGCGTAGAACTACTTCCAATCTCGATGTTCATCAACAAGAATTCTTCTACTAAGGACTGTACCGATAGATTAAAAATTTTAGCGGTCTTTCTACTCAAAGCATCGGCTACTACATTAGCCTTTCCTGGATGATAAAGAATTTCTACTTCATAATACGCCACATATTCTAACCACCGACGATGGCGTAGATTTAGTTCCTTCTGAGTGAAGACATACTTCAAACTCTTATGGTCCGTATAGATCTTGCACGGCGCGCCATACAATAAGTGTCGCCACAGCTTCAGCGCATAAATTACGGCAGCAAACTCCAAATCGTGCATAGGATAGTTTCTCTCGTGAATCTTTAGTTGCCTCGATCCATACGCGATCACCTTACCATCTTGCATTATTACTCAACCAAGTCCGATGTGTGACGCATCGACGTACACAGCATACTCGACACCTTCAGTAGGTAAGGTTAAAATTGGGGCAGCACATAGTCTCTTCTTCAACTCTTGGAAAGCCTCTTCACACTTATCACTCCAAATGAATGCAGTATTCTTCTGAGTAAGTCTAGTCAAAGGTGCAGACAACACCGAAAATCCTTCCACGAATCTCCTATAATAGCCAGCGAGGCCTAAGAAGCTCCTAATCTCCTTAGGTGTAGAAGGTCTTTCCCATTCCATCACGACAGAAATCTTTGTCGGGTCAACAGAAATACTATCCTTACTTACAACATGACCCAGAAAGGACACCTGAGGTAGCCAGAACTCACATTTGCTCAACTTCGCATATAGCTTATGCTCCCTCAAGGTCGACAAAACCAAACACAAATACTGAGTATGCTCCTCAACATTGGGGGAATACACTAGGACATCATCTATGAACACAATAATGAATCGGTCCAAGGAATCCTTAAACACCCTATTCATCAAATCCATGAAAGCAGAGGGTGCATTGGTTAAACCGAAAGACATCACCAAAAACTCATAATGTCCATGCTGCGAACGGAATGTGGTTCGGGGAATGTCTTCCTCACGAATCCTCAACTGGTGGTAGCCTGAGCGAAGATCGATCTTTGAAAATACCGAGCTACCACGCAACTGATCGAACAGATCATCGATCCTTGGCAGGGGGTATCTATTCTTAACGGACACCTTATTTAATTCCCTATAATCGGTGCAAAGCCTCGTCGATCCATCCTTCTTCCTTACGAACAAAACTGGAGCACCCCACGGAGAAGAACTTGGTCTAATAAAACCACACCTCAGCAACTCATCGAGCTGAGTACGCAACTCATCCAACTCATGCGGAGCCATACGGTATGGTGCTTTGGCGATGGGACGAGTGCCTGGCTCGAGGTCAATCACGAACTCAATCTCCCTCTTAGGAGGAAGTCCTGGAAGACTATCAGGAAAGACATCTGGAAACTCTCGCACCACCGAGACATCCTCGAGACGTGGTGTAACAGAAGCTGTTTCCAGAGCAGAAATAGAAACTAAAAACGCCTCGCAACCAGACTTTATAGCACGTACCGCAGAAATGACAGGGGAAACTCTGTCCTGAAATCCATAGACGCTCATAGGTTAGCCATTGTCCATCCTGAAGTCCAGTCTTTTTGCCTTGCACTGGATGACTGCATCATACTTGGACAGCCAGTCCATGCCCAAAATCACATCAAAATCAGCAAGGTCTAAAATTATCAGATCCGCAAGGGACAGAAAATTGCCAAGATGAATAGGGCATCTCAGAACTCCTTGATTGGATATCACCGAATCACCGGAGGGAAGCTTGAAGTTGAAGGAGTCTCTCAATTGATCAACATCCAGGCGATGTTTATCAACAAACCTCCTGGCCACAAAGGAAAGGGTGGCACCCGAATCGAACAGAACGCGCGCCCACCTATTCCGCACCTTAAACTCCCCTAAAATCATAACATACATAACTAAACGAACGATAACTAGGGCAACAACAATAAATAATAGAGATAAAATAGACTGGGGCTAACCTGAAATAACTTGCGTAGAGTTTTGAGCTTCCTCGCTAGTCATCATATTCAACTTTCCTTTTCCTTTATCTAGGGTTGGTGGTGGCGGTAGAGCTCGAAGCGGGGCAGGCTGCAGTGGGGATTGAGCCTGGGGGCACGAAGATTTCTAGTGTCCCTTCTGCCCGCACTGGAAGCAGGTCCTTTCTTTCATCCAGCACCGACTCACATCATGACCCCTCCTTGCACAGAACGTGCGCACAAGCTCTCCCTTGGGTGCACCTTGGATTGTGTGCACTTGCTGCTGCTTCAGGGTGGCTGTTCTCTTGAAACACCTTTCATAAGGGTGGCCAGGACGACCACAGAAACTACACACTTCCTTACCTTTCTTCTTCGAAGAAGGGTCAGATGCCCTAGAGCTACCATCCTTAACACCCTACCTTTTCTCTTTCCTCGCCGCAGCACCGCGGTTATTGGCATTTTCAATCGCTTCAACCTTTAGTGCAGCTTCCACTGCCACAGTATAACTGTCAGCTCCATAAGAGCATGCCCACTACTGAACATCACTTCTTAGTCCTCCCAGGAAACGTTTCACTCTTCCCTCCTCCGATGCTACCAAATCGGGAGCAAATCTACTCAGCTTGCTAAACTCAATCTCATATTCGCTCACCGTGAGCTGTCTCTGCTTCAAATGCAGGAAGTTATTCATGAGACGGTCCCACTCGACCGAGGGCAGAAACTTCTTCAGCAACAACTTCTTGAAAGAGTTCCAGGTACTGCCTTCCTTCAGACTCTCCTTTTCACGAATCCACCAACTCTTTGTTAGGCCTTTTAACTGATAGGCCGCAATCATAACCTTCTGGGCTTATATAATCCTGGAATACGAAAACATCTCCTCGATTGAGATGATCCAATCATCCAAAATCATAAAGTCGACACTCCCGTCGTAGGTGGGAGGTCCCAATCGCTGGAAATGCGATATGAAATTCATTTCTGGTGGTATTGCCACCGGGGCAACCAGAGGAGCAGGAGTATCGGGCACGACTTGACCCAAGGCAGGCTCTTGTACTGAAGGCTGCAGCGCTGGAGCGGTAGACAAAAATGATTGCATTTGCGTTTGCATCGCAACTACTTGCCTTGACAAAGCGTCGTTGCTCTAGCGCAAACTCTCGATCAACGCATCACTCTGCGCACCTGACGACTAACCCTCTGACTGGAGAGTCGATCTCGTCGCAATACGCTTTGGAGACATTTCTAAAGAAAAGGCAAACGAACGTCCAAATTAAAATCCTAGATTACGTCTAGGGCAAACAAAACTAGTTCAGACCATACTTGAAAGACACTTGCTTAAGTTGTCACTTGCTCTGGGATTATATGATGATGATATGTCCTACTCAGGATGATATCCTATCATCCTATTGACTCATGTGCCTATGATATGAATGCATGAATTCTTTACTCTTATTTAAAATCATGTGTGTACATATGTCATCAGGTAAATCTTTAGCTTGGCATGTTGTTCTTATGTTATGTTATGTTACGCATGTGGTGCTATGAATTCTATAAAAAGCCTTAATGCATGTTATGAGCATCGTACACATGCAATGTTATGCATCCCATACTACATAATATTGCATACAACGAAAAGAAAACGTGCTAATGGGCATCCATGTGGTGAGGTTATGCATCCCATACTACATAACCCTCACATGTTGCCACATATGGTGGATCCATATACCAATACATATTATGCATCTCATACTACATAATATGCCCCGTATACTTCTAATCATGCTTATGAGTGTAGTGTTCATGCTTTAGCAAAGACATCTTGATGACACATCGGTGTGTGTATGATATGACACTAAGCAACTAACACTAACAAGGGAAGGTTGCCCGACCAATTGTCAAGCAACCTCCCTCTGATACCAACTGTCACAACCCGCATTTTTCCCCAACAATTTAATTATATCAGAGCAAGGGGAAAAATACGCGTTGTGATGCCACGCCGTGCAGGGGATAACTGCAGACGTTCAGGCAAGACTCCAAACTATACGATTTAAAAAGGAAACATAAATTGTTATGAATGAAATCCAGTTTAAGTTATGACGGTAGCCGTATCCCTCGGCTTAGTGAATCATCTAGTCCACGATTTAAAATATAAGTATACGCTTGCGGAAGATACTTGTTTAAATTGACTCTATTATTCTACAAGAGTATAAATGTCCCCGAGGAACAACTCATACTATGCAAACCCTAGATTTATAATAAGTATAGAAAGTCTTTACGCTAAATAGAAAGTAGTGGCTTAGTTTTGAAAGATATGACAAGTATGCTTTACTAATAGTAGGGTTTTATAGGCTAAAAATATCTAACATGCAATCCTATCAATAAATCATCCCAGAGAGCAAGTAATGTAAACCAAACATAAGGAAACCACAACAACTAGCAAGTGTCCAAAAAGGTCAACAAACTTGCGGGCGTCAACAACCTGACACGAAACCACAGTATGAATATGTCTGAAACTGGGCAAAGAAAACTAAACAATAAACTACCTCGCTACGGCGAGGGGGAAAACTACAGCCAAACTGCTGCTGCTAAGGCTCCAAAACCGGCTCTGCTACCTGCTAATGCTCCAAACCTGAGGCATTCCAAAGACACAACACCTCAGCAAGAGGGTAAAAATGGTGGCAGAAAAATAAGCCAAAATAAATAAATGTCAAAAGGGGTACCAACCCAAGACCAAAATCATTAAAGTAAAGTACAAAAAGAAATAAGGCATCATCAGGAAAAAAAACTCTTACGTGATTCGTCACCAGAGTACACCAGACGCACGAGGCTATAAGGTGACAACATGAATAAATCATAAGGAAGAAATACAAAACCTTTATTAGGCACCTGTGGTCGACTCTACCCAAAAACACGGTTGAGGTGGTCACTCAACTGGACACACCTCTCACGAAAAATTTATCTGCTTAACTGCGAGGGAGTCTCATACTCTCCACCATACATCGCAGATGCCCAAAAACCCGGTAGACCTCCACAAGGTACAATAGAGGAGTCATACAATGCGGAGGTGGTTTTATCCACTAACTCCCACAATTTTTTTAGAAACCCAAAGAAACCACAACACAAATATATCTCGAGATTTGGCTCGTCGGATTCTACTTGACACTTCTAGTTTCAAGACATGGTTGATCAACCTTAAGGAACAATTCACAATCCTAGATAAACTTTAATACGATCAATAACGATAGGTAATGCATTTAAAGGCATTAATAAGACACATCAAGAACGATTAAATATATCATGAAAAGATCTTACAATCTCGAGTGATCATCCAAAAAGGTTAATCGTAGCAATAACTTGGAAAACAAAGTGAAGAAAATTTTAAAGAACATAAAAACTGAACCGTTACCATCAAATCGGAGAAGGAGAAATGAGGGGAAACCACCACTTGCCTTGGTTTTACCGGAAAAGTTCTCCAAATCAGTCCACGTCACAGATCGGGGCAAAAGAGAATGGTGGAAGTTTAAATCTAGACAAAAAAATGGTCGAACAGGGGGTTAGGGCCGAAAAACCCTAACGAAAAAACTCGAGGAAAGTGGAAAAATTTACCACGATTCCGTAGCTCTCATTGAGAGCTTTCCTGATCTACGCTCGGTTGAAGATTTCGAGCACCGGAGCTCCGTCGGAGGCCACCGGAAGATTCACGAAATATTCTCTCTCTCGCTCACGCCGCTCTGGTTCGGGAGAAAGAATCGGAGAAGATGAAGTATTCCTATTTTTCTAAACACCCTAAGTATAAGAACATATATATATATATATATATATATATATATATATATATATATATATATATATATATATATATATATATAAGTAGTTATAAAAAGTTTTGTCTAAATACATAATAAACGGTTTAAGTACGAGCAGTTCGCGGAAAACAAAATTAGAGGTCTAGTATGGCTTCAAATCAAAAAGTGCCCAACATGAAAGTTGTAGATCTCATCAAGACGAACAAATTTCATGTTAGCCAGTTTTACATACGACACCGTTTTGACCCTCAAAAAGGCTCCTGAACACAAACTATGATGGACTACACGAGAAAGGCAGCAGACTACTCGAGTATACAGAAGGCTACTCGAGTATGCAGAAACAGACTACTCGAGTATACAGAAGACTACTCGAGTATGCAGAAACAGACTACTCGAGTATGCAGAAATAGACTACTCGAGTATACAGAAACAGACTACTCGAGTATACAGAAGGCTACTTGAGTATGCAGAAACAGACTACTCGAGTATACAGAAACAGATTACTCGAGTATTCAGAAACAGACTATTCGAGTATACAGAAACAGACTACTCGAGTATGCAGAAACAGACTACTCGAGTATACAGAAACAGACTACTCGAGTATACAGAATTGGAGGAACAGAAGATTTACATAATAAGCAGAAACTTCACACGAGTCAAGGTTGCAGGAAAAACAATTTCTTGGCAAATCTAACCTTTTGATCAAACTATAAAAATGAATAGTACTTTTCATTTTTGAATAGTACTTTAATATTAAAATAATCATATTTTTATTTTTATTTATTTTTTGATAAGGAAACGCGAGATCAAAACAGAGGCCCAAACGCGCGCCGAATCGAACGAAACTCACGCCGTAGGCGAACACAGACGCTACGAACACGACGGCGAAGTCAAAACCAACATCAGACGAGCCATTCTCGAGATATAAGTTTTCAAAGTTTACGACGAACATAAATTCCACAAAACTTTGGAAAAACGCCGAGGCCCAAATATCGCTCGGATCGCGACGAAACTTGACGAGTAAGTCAAAAATTACTCAACTTAAATTCCAAATGCAAAATTTTCCCATTACAACAAGAATTCGACCGACTTGACCGCATGGACGCGAAAATGCCTTTATGCCATTACACCGTCATCTTGACGTTAAAGGTAACGCCATGACGTCATTAATATGATGTTTCCCATTTAAATAAAATCGTCGAGCAAAATCGGGGGCATTATAGGGGTTTCCTCCTAAAAAGGGAGACGTAGCAACCGTTAGTCCTAAAGATTAAGTGGCTTCACATCCGCTCCCCCGACGACTCCTCGACACCGGGCGGAGAAAGGAACAGGTACAATATATAAAGCAGTAGTACAAGCAGGTGAAGTAAGTATACAAGTCATAAGTAGCAATATAAGTAGTGTATAAATGAACAACCTCTTAATCTACAGTAGTAAGAGAGTATAATGTTATAACAGTAAGTAACTCAACTTATATGGATGCCCATACAAGCATATAAGTTGAGGTTCGTTCAGTAGTAAGTAACTCATCGTTTAGGAGTGCTCATACAAACTTATACGATGAGGGTCTTGTGTATGTAATGAAGTGCAATGCTATGTATGCAATGCAATGACACACCCATGATCAAGCACATTTCTTTTGCAGTTGGTCTTTGGTGCCTATCCATCCTATGCCTCGTACGTAGTCTAAATAAGAACTTCAACCTCTTTTAGACCCGGAAAAACACTTTTCTTCATTCTAGCGACAATTGGCAACTCTTTGAATCCTTAACCAGAACTTTCACTTTTTCCCATTGATTATTAAAGCGCTAATCAGAAGAACCAACCGCTATGTCGACACTGACTTATAGTTCCCACTATTCGAGCAGGTAGCTAACCTCTCAGGCGTCAACCGTCGTGGACAAACTATGACTGTAAAGCGGGCATATCCACTACTAGGCTTGTCTCCACACTACCTGGCCTAGGACTCCGTACGCCTCAACGCTAATAACACAATATCTGAGCTCACATGCGTACTACGACTCAGCGGGTCCTCTTGGGTAAATGTGCACCAAGATCCTATCCCCGAACTGGCCTATGCGTGACACGGAAGGAGCCCCGGAAGTGAACACGAGGACCAAGCCCAACCGTTCACTTGGCACGGAAGGAGCCTCGGGACGTGAACACCGAGGACCAAGCCCAACCATCCAATGTCTAACTGTCAACTCCCATCGGTGTGATGATTGGCGAGCCCGTAGACCTGCCACACTATCCTTAACTCGGGATTACGACACCACGTGTCGACTCACACCACATGCAATTCCACAAAATCGTGGCATGGAAGGAGGCTCGTGACTTGAACACCGAGGACCAAGCCCAACCATCCATCAAATACGGAAGGAGCCTCGGGACGTGAACACCAAGGGCTAAGCCAAACCGTCCAACTTTACTCATCTCAAACTCATTCCAACTAGTGACGGTCAACACCGCACTTGTTACTTCCACAATGCTACCTGTAGGGAGACGACGCTCTAAGCATTGGATTACTAATTCCTTTCTATCCATTCAACATACATCATGACCATAGTTAAATCATTTATACATCTACCAATTTATATCTACCCATTTTATCAGGCTTTTTCTTAAATTAAGCTTGTCCACAACTCGTTATACGGATTCAGATTTATAAAATCAACTTATCATATAACAATGATAATCATTTAAAAAGAGTTCACCCAAACCTCGAGTCGGATCGTAACATTAAATTACACCAAACCGAATTCCACATTACACAGCCCAGAATTTAGGTGCAGCATTAATCCGGGCAGCAACTTTGACCAAGGATTCCTGTGGCTACAAAAATTTTGCGAGTGCGTGTAACCACTCATTGGAAAGATAATTACAAGGGCTACAACTTTCGTGTTTAGTCGAAAGACCAGATCTGGCCAGAACACCCCCGAAATTGGCAACGAAGATCGCTGCATGCAGAAATTAGATTTCTGCACGCATCTTATGGCGAGATGAACGACATCCGTTCATATTCCTCCTTGCACCGATCTCCTAAAAATTCCTCCAGAAATTCGTCCACCCTTATTCACCCTCATGAAGCAATATTTCTCCCCGAATCCCTCTCTCATCTTCACTTGAATGATGAGGAGGATGAAGACACCTAAACCTAGATTAACAAATCTAGGCATGGCTTTCCCTAGGAAATCATCTCCTCACCATCAAGACTCTATGGAGTCGATATCTCTCCTAGAATATAACTACAGATCTAGCACCAAGGGAGAGGGGAGGAAGCTCACCTCATTTCTAGCTGTACCCCCATTTCCGGCCATGGATCTAGTCATCCTCCTCCGCGGCATCAGTTGTTGTTGTTCTTCACGACAAAGGAAAGAGAGAGAGAGAGAAGTCCGCCTCAAGGAGCTCCGACAGCTTCCCTCGGCTCTATCGGTTTCGCGAGGTCCTCGATGACGGCAAGGCAGATCAGCAAAATTGTTAGGGTTCGGCTTTATCTTCCCTTATAAACCGATGTATTAGGTTAAATCCCTTCTGCCACGTGTCAATGCCCCATTGGACCGCCCCTAATGGGTTATATTGAAGTGACCCGGTCCAAGGCAACCAAGCCGCAGCCAGCCCGATCCGGTTCAGTCCGCACGCATAGAATAGTGGAAACTAGGAACACTGTCCAAGGAAAAATCGGCGGGTATCATCCTGATACCCGTCGATCGGCGTGTATAGCTACTGATACCCATCGATCGGCGTGCATCAACTTCCATTCTCGTCGATTTTCACTTAACCTAATTCTCAATCTACAGTTCTGAATCCGGCGGGTATCGACCACCGATACCCGTCGAATCGGCGAGTATCCTTCCTGATACCCGTCGATCGGTGAGTATCATTCCAGATACCCGTCGATCGGCGTGCATCAACTTCCATTCTCGTCGATTTTAACATGACCTAATTCTCAATCTGCAGCTCTGAATCCGGCGGGTATCGACCACCGATACCCGTCGAATCGGGGAGTATCATTCCTGATACCCGTCGATCGGCGTGCATAGCTTCCGATACCCGACGATCGGTGAGTATGGTCGGGTATTCTCGACGAATTCATCGGATATCACTCAACCCATCACTCTGATCAACAAACTTGACACCTTTTTCCAGTGCGCCCTGAGCCCGAGTAAAGTCTCTTGACTCAAAACTCGTGCGAGGGGCCTAGCGCGAATTGGGACGTTACATCTTGTGCTGTTTGTGCTCAACCCACTGGCATATTTCTGCCATTTATACTCCAGATTAAAGTCTTGTTTGATGCTTTGCGGGTGGAGCCGAGGGAGAGAGAGAGTGGGGGAGGGGGGGTACCTACTGTATGATCTGGTAGGAGCCAAGTTTGGAGCTCTCTGGTTTCGGCGTTGAGTGTGGTGCACACACTTAAAGCCATTGCTGGTATGGCGTTGAGTGTGGTGCACACACTCAACGCCACAGCAGAAGTCAGGTGTATATTATTTGGCTAAGTACTAAGGCGTTGAGTGAGGTGGACTCACTCAACGCCGCAGCCCCTGCTAGCGGCTAAGTACTTTGGCATTGAGTGAGTCGACCTCACTCAACGCCATTTCCATTTTGGCGTTGAGTGAGGTGAACTCACTCAACGCCACAGTTTTTTTTGAGGCCAAGTACTTTGGCGTTGAGTGAGGTGGCCTCACTCAACGCCAGAGCCTTTTCTGAGGCTAAGTACTTTGGCGTTGAGTGAGTCGACCTCACTCAACGCCATTTCAGTTTTGGTGTTGAGTGAGGTGAACTCACTCAACATCGTAGCTCTCTGTGCGGCCAAGTACTTTGGCTTTGAGTTAGGTGGGCTCACTCAATGCCACAACCTTTTCTGAGGCTAAGTACTTTGGCGTTGAGTGAGTCGACCTCACTCAACGCCATTTCGGTTTTGGCGTTGAGTGAGGTGAACTCACTCAACTCCGTAGGCATGTTTGCGGCCAAGTCCTGTGGCGTTGAGTGAGTGGACCTCACTCAACGTCATTTCTGCTTTGGCGTTGAGTGAGGTAGACTCACTCAATGCCACAGCCCTTCTTTGCGGCCAGGTATTCTGGCGTTGAGTGAGTCGAACTCACTCAACGCCATTGCTATTTTGGCGTTGAGTGAGGTGGACTCACTCAACGCTGCAGTCTTCTTTTGCGGCTAAGTGGCAGGGCGTTGAGTGAGTGAACCTCACTCAACTCCATTGCTGTTTTTGCATTAAGTGAGGCTAGATCACTCAACGCCATAGTCCCTGTTTGCAGTTACGTGCCAGGGCGTTGAGTGAGTGAACCTCACTCAACGCCATAGCTGTTTTGGCATTGAGTGAGGTCAGCTCACTCAACGCTAGAACTTTCTTGCGGGAGGCGTTGAGTGAGTGAACCTCCCTCAACGCCATAGCTGTTTTGGCGTTGAATGAGGCTAGCTCACTCAACACTAGAGCTGTTCTTGCGGAGGGTGTTGAGTGAGTGAACCTCACTCAATGTCATGGTTGTTCTGGCACTGAGTGAGGCTGACTCACTCAACGCCAAGGTCTTGTTAGGCGCTGAGTGAGTGGGGCCCATTCAGCGCCAAGCCGTGTTGAGTCATTTCAACACTTTTCCCTTACCTTGATTTTTGCTCCCGAGTGAATTCCTTGATTCTGAGGTTCCTTGTCGGCTATGTTTTCTTTCCTAAAGGCCGAATCGTGGGTCATGGTTTGTAGTGGTGGTTTGAAGCTCTTAATGGGGGTGGTGTTGTGTAATTTAGTCGTGGCCACCCTTTTTCTTCTATCTTGCTCCAGGTACGGGCTGGGCAAGGGGGTGAAAGGTACCTAGTGCTTTCACATATAGACCCTTGAGCTTTGTTGGCTTGGAAATGGTGGATGAGGGACTGAGTTTGCCTCCAACCCGGATCCACGTTGTTTATTTTGATACTACCATCTCTCACAACTTAGGGTGTTAGACGTTTCTTCCTTGATAGATTGCAGCATTTTGGGCTCATGGTAGCCTAGTAAACTCTGAAGGATTTTAGTTTTTGGGCAGGGTCGATGTTGTTTCCTCGCACCTAGTGCAATTCCTTTTTTTGTCTTGCCTTGGGCAGTTGTGACTGTTACTGCTTTGTTTTCCTCTTTCACTTATCTCCTGATTGACACTTTCGTGCAGTTTTCTTGTTTTGCTTGCTGAGGTATTCTTTCTTCTTTGAATGCCTCAGGTTCTGGATAGTAGCTGCTCTGACGATTAGTGGTGCTTTATAGTTGCTAGTGGTCTCTGGTGCTATAGAGATCAGTTCTTTGTTTTGTGAGGTAGTTTTGTGTTTCTTTCTTACAGACATACATACTTGTCAGTGGGTTCGTGTCAGTTTGTTGGCGCCCACAGGTAGTTTTACCTTGATACTAGATATGTTACTTTTTGCTGCTACCTTTTCTGGAGATAGTCTACTTGCTCTAGGGATGATTTATGCTAGGATGCTAGTTACTTTTAAACCTAAAATTATTATTATAAGTATATCACAAGATCAGCATGTTTTATAAAACTCAAACACTATTTTCCAAATAACGTAAAAAGATTGTTTTTTTTATATATAGTATAAATTAAATGTAGGGTCTTGCATAGTATAAGTTATCCTCTAGGGGCACTTATGTACTCTCTTAGGGAGTCAAACCTTAATAAAGTATTTTCCGCAGCATTTAAGTATAGTTTTAAATTGTGGACTAGGTGATCCACCGAGCCGAGGGATACGGCCTTTAAAAATATAACTTATTTTCTAATCATTTAACTCATAAATTTTCATAAAATATAGTTGATATTGGTTTGCCTGAGCGTCGGCAGTTATCTCTTGCTCGACGTGGCATCATGACGCGTGTTTTCTCCTACTCTGATAATTCGTTTTCTTCGGATAAAATGCGGGCTGTGACATCAGTCTAGACATTGAACTGGAGATTTGAGCAATGGGCAAGGGCTGAACAGTATCCGCGTTATGTTTATCAAACTTGAGTGCTCAAATTATCGGCGTTCGTTAGGATCACATAATGATAGTCTTGGGTTGTACGCCATCAAGACTGAAGTCTCCGGCCGTGGACCGTGGAGCATGAATGCTCAATGTTTATCGTTGGTTCTTGGACCTTTGAATGGTGGTGGGACCCTGGTTTTCCGGTACACCGATAATGTTCCCTGAGTGCACGGAACGTCGAGCCATGCGGCAGACGTTTTTGATTTCTTGAACTGTGCGTGAGTGCACGTTTGTGATATATCTGCTTGTGAAACTGCTATGCCTGCAGGGAAGAAATACCACTGCCCCGGGAAGGGGTAGGGTCATTATATATTTGTCAACTGAATGTTGACCGTTGCCTTGTTTGCCACCATTACGGTAGACTGTCCTTGTGCAGGTGCTGGAGAGCCGAGCGGGAAATAGCGGGCTGAAGCCCTTGCTGCTGCTACTGGCCCTCGAAGGCCGAATGAAGAATTTTACTGTTTTCATGTGTGGCAGGCCTGCGTGCTGATGTTTGTAATCCAAACTTGTCAATTGTAACTGTAAGGCCTTAAGGCCATAATCTTTGTGTATTTGTAAGTGACATTCATATGCTTTATATATATATATATAAATGGTAATTTATATATTGTGGACATTCAAATGAGTTTGAGTTCAAGTAAGCTTAAACATTCCGTTAACATGGTTTGAGTTAGGATGCGAGTAATCTGTGATATAAACCTGTAA
The DNA here is from genome assembly GCA_039513925.1 of Platanthera zijinensis. NCBI lineage: Eukaryota > Viridiplantae > Streptophyta > Magnoliopsida > Asparagales > Orchidaceae > Platanthera > Platanthera zijinensis. The sequence continues at coordinate 129,465,418 of CM077078.1, forward strand.
CCCCGCCGCCTATTTGTGGAATATGGTGTGGGGCCTCGCCCGGACCCTCTATTATATTCATGAAACGGATGGAGATATTACAGCAGGTGCGTGTGCCTATTGCAGGTGTGCGAGCCTATTTTCCAGAGTTTATTGCCCGTGCACGCACACCGGAGGCCGCCCCCTCGACCGCCTCTACTAGGTAGCTTGATCCGGCCACCCGGACCTCCCGGGGGCATGCATGTCATTTCATAAATTGGTAATCTAGGTGACCGAAACAGAGTAATGTCGTTCGTCGACTCAAGACTTTGCCCAACGCAATTAGCAACATGACCCTCCAGAAAGTTATAAAATTGGCCCCACTCCTTCATTTGAAAATAAGTAACTCCAGAGACTAGAGAGATCTCTGAGGTATTCCGCCGAGAATGTGGGACTTAGATCATTCCTTCGCCCAGGATTCACTTTGCTCCTTCTCTAATCCACTCAACGCTCAATGCTCATGCGGACACTTTAATGAACTCGGGAGACGACACAAGAAAACGCTCTCGCAAACACTCTCTTGGACGCATCGTGGAAGCTCCGTGAACAAAGCTTTTTTCTTTTCTCTTTGTACTAAAAGATTTTAATGAAGAGGTGACATGTCACCCTACGAGATACTTCAGACACTTGTAAACAAAGCTGGATAGTGGATTTTTGCTCGGCTTTGATCCAATCGTGTGGTCTTTCACTATTTTCGAGTTATTCACGTTAAAAAAATTCTTATCTTTGCTGCTTATTTTCACTTTACTGTTTACATGTCCGGTTCAACTCAGAGCTAAGACGGTCCGATTTTCCCGACCGGAGGAAAATCGGGCGACATGCAAATGTGTATATATATAGACAATCGTTATTATACGTACTTGATACAGTACACGTATTGCGAACTCGCGAAATCTACCATTGCCGCCGCCGGCCCTCGGCTCGCCTACCACCGACCGCCCGGGATTCGTCGGCGTGGCCAGCGGCGACGACGGTGGATGCAGCTGGGCTATCGGATGCGATGGCGGACTGATGCAGTCCGATAGTGGATTTTGTGAGTTGCATTGTGCGCATTCTAAGGGTTCGCACTAGACGAGCCCTCTCTCTCTCTCTCTCCCAAACGGAGCCAGAGTCAAAACCAAAGTCTCGCTCTTCGCCCATTGTATTTCCATGGCTTTGTTATGACGCATGCCTGCTAATTAAATTCTCAGCAGTATGCACGACGCGGTCAGGGTCAACAGAAACAAATCATAGGAAATTTATATGTATAAAGTATCTAATAGCTGCTGTGTGCCCGCGCCGTCCGGATCGTGTCCTTGCAATGGTGCGGGAGCGGGAGCTTTGCAGTTCATATCGGCCACGTGTAGGGCCCATATTCACCGATTCATGGACGCACGTATCAAGGGCACACTGCGGCGTCGGTAATTACACGCGCACGTCCGCCGGTTGACATTTCTCCGTCTGTTTCTTAGCGCCAAGGGGACAATGGCCTGTTACAGCGCTGTAGTATTCCATGTTCGGATCCAGATGAAAAGACCTCTCTTGACTTCATTTAAACCCATTTTCTAGGAAAGAAGTACAACTTTCCTATTTTTAAACGAATACTTTTTCACTAAAATAATATAATGAACAGTTACTCATCAGCTTAATCGTGATGGAGGAGCTTTCTGGACGAAGGGGAGCGGGATTTCCTCGGTGATGGACGCCTGCGATAGGATAGGGAGGAGGATGCTGTGTTTGTTTCGCGGTTGCGGGTTTAGGAGGGCTGTGTTAGGTTTTCGGAACGAAATCGGATGGGTAATTTTTGAGGCGATCTCTAATAGTATAAAGATTTTGGGGATTTCTGTGGTCATGCTATTCGCAAGCCACTCATATTTTCTCATTGTGTGTGTGTGTGTGTGTGTAGCAGTCGTGCACGGGGGATCCCGTGCGGGCAACATTTGTCGTAGGTGCGACATTTGTCGAGGGGGTGACATTCGTCGTGGGTGCGACATTTGTCAAGGGGGCGACATTTGTCGAGGGGGCGACAATTGTCGTGGGGGCGACAATTGTCGTGGGGGCAACATTTGTCGTGGGGGCGATATTTGTCGTGAGGGTGACAATTGGCATAGGGGCGACATTTCTCGAGGGGGCGACATTTGTCGTGGTGGCGTCATTTGTTGTGGTGGCGACATTCGTCGTGGAGGCGACATTTGTCGTGGTGGCGTCATTTATCGTGGTGACGACATTCATCGTGGGGGCGAAATTCGTCGTGGGGGAGACAATATTCGTCGTGGGGGAGACAATATTCGTCGTGGGGGAGACATTCGTCGTGGGGGCTACATTCGTCGCGGAGACGACATTTGTCGTAGGGGCGACATTTTTCGAGGGGGCGACATATGTCATTTGGGCGAAATTTGTCGTGGGGGGGGGGGGGGGGGGGGGGGGTCATTCGTCGTGGAGGCGATATTCGTCGTGGGGGCAACATTCGTCGTGGGGGCTAGAGTCGGCGGTGGCGACATTCGTCGTAGGGGAGACATTTGTCTGAAAAGCTAAATCCCAATCAAAAGTACCTCATATGGGGAACATTCGTCAGGGGGGCGAAATTTGTCGTGGGGGCAACATTTGTTATGGGGGCGACATTTGTCGTGGGGGCGTCACTTGTCGTGGTTCCGTCACTTGTCGTGGTGACGACATTTGTCGTGGGGGCGACATTTATCTTGGGGGCGTCACTTCATCGCGGGTGCGACATTCCTCGCGAGGGCAACATTGGTATGAAAAGCTAAATCATGTTTTTGGCCAAACTATTAATCATGTTTGCTCAGTCATTATCGTTGAAGTCGAAGCCCTTCCTCGTTTATGCTGGGCTGGCCCACTCTTGTTTAGCAACGATGCTGACGCCTCAATTACATTTTGGTATGCCATCTGCATGTGTTTGAGATGAAGTAGGGATCAAAATAAGGGCCTGAGAAAGAATAACTCTCATGACCCTTTTTTGATGAGATGAAGCAGGATTGTGTACTGTGTGTAATAGTAACTCAAATTATTCTATTGAGAACACAAAAAGAAATCTGAGAAAGCGGAGAACACAAAAATCTGAGAACATATGAACACAAAAGGAAAGGACTCATTACATTGTCGGCTTCATCAATTGTGAAGCTAGATCTTTCACTGTCTCCTCAATGCATGAAAGTATATACAAATTGGTGTACTCCAAAAGTACAATTTTGCACTAAACAAAATATCCATCATGACAAAATGAACTTCTATCGCAGGAATATAATGAATATGGGATAAAACAGCAGCAGGAACATAGTGTTGTACATTACAATTCATAAAAAACAGTGCATGAGTAGTTAGGAGGGTTGAAAGGGCTACGACTAAGATTGAAAGCAGTGCATGAGTAGCTAGAAGGGCTGAAAGGGCTACGACTAAGATTAAAAGAACATATTATTGGACATTAGGGCTTATTCCTCTACTGTACACAACCTATATTTCAGGATATTAAAATCCCACTGTCATACGAAAAGGAAATCAAATGAGAGCAGAGGGGAGATATAGAGCACACATTAAATGAGAACAGAACTTGAGGAATACGCAGCTTTGGCCTAGGCAAGTTCTGTACGATGCGCAGAGCAATTAGTACAAAGAAATTGTCGTATCTCCGTGCCTCTTTTCTCCACCTATCCAAATTGCTTCTCAGGTTCAATGCCTTTTTCTCTCGAAGCTGTAGAAAAAATAAAATAAAATTAAGAAGTCTAAAATAGAAAATCTGTAAATTCATAGATTTGTAGATGGTGAAATAAGAAATCTATAGATCAATAGATGAAGAAACAAATTCTAATTTATTCAATAAAAAAATTTTAAACACTGCAATGAACAGAACTTTTCTCATGTGAGCCATCCATATAGATATCCAAGGCATATATTATCAGTGGTCTACTGAAATACATCTGCAAGAAATCATCATAATTGTGACATCCCATTGCCAAATTTTAGACATTCCGCTCCCTTGCCGGCTGCTGCGTAGAATTTCAATTATCAGTTGCTACCAACATGAGCATTTGAGTTTCAAACAACCCAAAATTACATGACAGATGTGAAGATGCAGCTATTGAGAAGCCTGTTGAGAAATCAGGCCTTGCAACAATTGACACTAAACATCTAGCAAATATTTACAACAATTGATTGGTAGGAAGAACAAAACAAACATGAAGTCAAACATCTGTCAAAATATTCACAGCAAACCTCAAGTATTATGCATTAATGGTATCACCCAAAAAAATTTTTTGTAGTTATAATTATTATGTATAATGAAATGATGATTCTACCCATTAATTTTATGATATGGGTGTTCAATATGGTGCATACATAGGTAATTTATACGGACAATCCTTGCATTATTTACCAAAAATTAAAACAACAGAAATGGAAATGGGAAACTCAGCTGAGAAATTAAAACATAGTACACGTTCAAAAATTAAAAAATAGTAGAGATGAGGTAGTAAAAGCAGTGGGAATCATAGAAAGAATTTTTTTGATCAAATTACAATGCCTTGAGATCCAATTTATCAATCAGAAATCCAAGAGATCTCTCCTATTGTCAATGAATTTCCAACTATCCTTGACTAAGGTATGCGATACTTAGTTTAAAATGTACAAAATCCTAAATAGTACCAGTCTTGCTCTTGGATCTAAGCATGCTCAGTTTTTTTTCTCATGGCAGAGGCAGACTGCACCTATATTTAATTAAAATTCCAAAAAACTGAGAAGTCTCCAAAATCAAACCTATCTTACTCATAAAACCATCGAGTTCAGAAAAAATTGTCATGAAGAAGAAAACCTCTCTAAAAGTAATCTATAGCATAAGAATTTTGAGCTAACCCTGGAGTGGAAGGACCGAGCTGAAGACGAATGAGGGTCCCGTGTTTTGCTTCATCATCTGGCTTGTATCTCAGAGGGATTCATCCTGGAGAAATCTACCGGTGGCAGAATGTCCCCAGGCGCGCTCCAAGCACCGCTCACTCTCAAGCAACAGAACGACAGAAGTCTACAAAGGGTGCGGAAGTTAGGGGAGGGAGCGGTCGCCGCCTTCGTTCTAGGTTTTCTTGAAGAAGGGGCTTGCGAGGGAGCAGAACTGTTCGCCGGAGGAAAGGATGGAGGAGGTGACAGGCTTGAGAGCATTTTTCGTGGGGGCGACATTTGTCGTGGGGGCGACATTTGTTGTGAGGGCGACACTTGTTGTGGGTTGACATTTCGCATAAGTGGGACATTTGTCTTCATGGGTGCGTCATTGGTCGTGGGGGGCGATAATTATCGTGGGAGCGGCATTTTTCGTGTGTGGTGACATTTTTCGTGGGAGGAGACATTTGTCATGAGCTTCAATAACCATCTAAGAATGACTTTCAACTATTAATTGGTATCAACAAATGTTTGATCATATAGAAAATGCAATTGACAAAGGAGTGCAAGGAAAAAAAAAATTGGAAGCAGTAATTCATGATATGTACTTGGGCAAGTGGAGAAGTGGAGTATGGCTTCTACAAAACTGCAACAAAATGCAAATTCCATTCAACTAATAACAACAGCAGATGTGATAGACATGTGATAATAAGCTAAAAATGACATGAAAACTTTTCTGATATGACAACACTTGTACTTAAACAAATATTACAGCTCAATATGTGAAACACCCCTTTGACAATATTTATACAATGAGACTCAGACTATATATGTCAATATTAATTATTAAAGAAAGATAAAATTGGTACTGAGGAATCCTAAAATAAAACGAAATATCACTAATCAATTAAAGTCCTAAGAATAATCAGAGTAAGGAAATTGTAAAAAAGCAAATTATACCTGAAAAGTAGTGTCAAAACCCCTCACCGATTGAATATCATTAATATGCAGCTTCAATTTAATAGAAACCACAACCACTAGTTTTGGGGAATTAAATTGCAAGAGAATATTGATGATACTACCTTGCAGTCAAAATTTTTTTTGAAAGAGTGAATCAAGAACCAAGTAATAGAAAACAAATGATATTGATTGTGCTGCATATAAATAAAAGAGTAGTAGAAGTTAACTGAAAAAATAACTATTTAGTAGATCAAATCAGGTCATTTGCAAGAAATATATAATTTGGAAGGATCAGATATTTGCAAATCAGGTCATTTTAAAAAATAACTATTTTTTAGATCAAATCAGATCGTTTGCTTGCAAATATGATTCTCTCATGTCAAAACACCTTTCTAAACCCTAATGTTAGCCTAGAAAACTTTACGTCATCTCTGACAACAATACTAAGCAAAAGATATGTCAGCCTTTCAAAGACGGAGATATAGGTGGAGATGCAAGCATATAATGATTCAATAATATAATAAGTCACTGTTTATATTGCAGGACAATTCATGATGTACCTTCGCCAAGAGAAATGAATAATCCCCCAAATTACCTAAGCCTTTTAGTGAAACTGGTTTAATGTCTTGAACCTGGAATCATAGGCAGAAAGGATTTTTTTTATAGTCAAGCTTCTCTTAAAATCAATTTCTTGGAGAACATTTAAAATGTAATAATGAAACAAACTCTTTTAAAAGACAATTTTGTAGAAGGAGAATTACATGTCCTGCAAAATAAGGAGTGAAACTGAGATAGGATGAATGAAATTTAGGAGCAATGACAGTGGGGTGCATTTTAAGGCATCTGAACTTATGTAGGAATATCATTATAGTTTGATTTCAGCATATCTCTCTATCCAGTCATTGGAAAAATCTTTTTTTAAGTGTGCGATTTTTTGAGTGCGCGATTTTTTGAGTGCTTCCATTTTATGGCTCTAACTTTTTGAGTGCTTGCATTTTTGAAACTAACATAATGCAAGAAATGTAATATAAAACAGAATTGAAAAAAAAATCGGAATATTGTTAAATGAAATAGATTTTTGCAAAACATTTTGCATTAATCTACATGAACTCAATGATCAGTGGAACATTTAGACAATCACCTATTGGGCAATAAAATGAATATTTTTTATTTAGTAGTAATTGCATACAAACTTTGACAATCCCAAGTATCAAAATAAAAATAGAATGGACATAATTCAATAGGTTTGCTACGCTAAAAATCAAAATCACATTAATTTGTGTGAAGTTCTTGGACAAATCATTGGAACATTTAGACAAACACCTACTGTGCAAACCATAAGTATTTGTCAAAATATTCCAATGATTTGTTCAAGACATTAATAATTTGATTTCTCAAGACATTAATCCACGTGATTTGTGTGAAGTTTCGTTGAAATCTGAGATGGTGTGGTGTCAGGCATGCATGAGAGAAAATAATAAAAGAGGAAGCTTTCAATTTTATCAGTTCAAGGTTGTGTAGTGAGTCCCTGGACGATTAGTTTGAGTTTCTGGAGGTGTTTGTATAGCAATCCCCTGGCAGAGGAATAGAAGTAGGAGTCGATGTTGAAAAAGGTGGTATAAGGGGGTAGTACTCAGAGGATGGATCATGAAATTTGAACCTACGCTGGAGGGATTGATGTGCTTCGCCAAGTGAGAGGTGGAGTATGGGTTCGTCGATGGATCTTCACTCAAGTGATATTACGGGTTGAGCAACAGATACTGACACAAAAAATCGAAAGTCTGAATTGTAGAAGATAGGAGGTGTTGAAGGGGATTGGAAGAATGGAACTTCAGTTGTAGGTCGGAGATAAATACCCGATTGTCGATTCCCTGGCAATGTAAAGTTGGAGAAAACAGAGGAGGACCGCACAAATGTTTGTGTGGAGGAGGAATAAGTTCGCGGGGGAGGGGAAAGATGTCATCGTTGGGAGAGAACGATGAGGTAGGCATGGCTTATAATGCCAGAAGCAGGCCGGGGATGAGACCGGAAGCCCGCCTGTGGTGCACCATTGAGGAAATGGCGACGTCCAGGGGTAGAAGGAAGGCCAACCTAGGTCGTGGAGGAATCGAGCGAGGTTGGAGGCGGGATCGTGAGGAGGCATCAAGGACCCGTGTCTTTGAGGAGAGGGGAGAAGAAAGTCGTGCTAGGGCTATCAGGAAGGTTTTTTTTGCCGTCCACGAAAATAGTCGCAATTTTAAAACTGGAAAACGGTATCGTGATTGACCGAGGATAAGATGAAGGGCTGAGATTTAAGCAATGTTTTATATACCTTGCCAAATACCCCTAAATGATATTTCTTTTTTAATATAGTATAAAAGTAGGGGTGTGCATAAAAACCAGGCCTGGGGGGCCGGCCCGGCCCCGACCCGGTAAAAGTCCGGCTAGGCCCGGGCCAGGGCCCAGGCCGGGCTATGGGGCATAACAAGGCCCCATATATGAGCACTTGCCCGGCCCGGGCCAGGCCGGGCAAAGCCCAGTTTCTAGGCCCGGTCTATGCCTGGGGCCAGCTCGGGCTGTCACAACTCGCATTTTCTCCGAATTTAGGAATTATCAGAGTATGAGAAAACACGCGTCATGATGCCACGTCAAGCAGGGAATAACTGCTGACGCTCAGGCAAAACCATCTATTTTACTTTATGAAAGAAATTCATGAGTTTAAATGATTAAAAAAACAAGTTATATTTTAGAGGCCGTATCCCTCGGCTCGGTGGATCACCTAGTCCACATTTTAAAACTATACTTATGCGCTGCGGAAAAATACTTTATTCAGGTTTGACATCCTAAGGAGTGCATAAGTTCCCCAAGTGGAAGCTTATGCTATGCAAGACTCTACATTTAATTTATATTATATATAAGAAAATGATCTTTATACGTTGTTTGGAAAATAGTGATTTAGTTTTATAAAACATGCTGATCATGAGCTATACTAATAGTAATAGTTGTAGTTTTAAAATAACTAGCAACCTAGCATAAATCATCCCCAGAGCAAGTAGACTATCTCAAAAAAAATGGTAGCAGCAAAAGTAACATATCTAGTATAAAGGTAAAAACAAACAGTGGGCGCCAATAACCTGACACGAACCCACTAGCAAATATGTATGTCTGTAAGAAAGTGCAGAAGAAAACAACCTCACTAAACAAATCCAGAAGGATCTCCAAAGTCCAAGAGACCACCAGCAACACCACCGCAACCTAGCCACCAAACTGGCTACTGCTCAGAACCTGAGGCATTCAAAAGATGAAAGAATACCTCAGCAAGCAAAATAAGGAAAAACTGCATGAAAGTGTCAACTAGAGGATAAATGAAAGAGATAAACACACTACAGTAAAAGTCAACACCGCCCAAAGCAAGACAAAAAGAAATGCACTACGTGCGAGGAAACAACATCAACCCTGCCCAGAAACAACATCCTGTAGAGTCTACTAAGCTACCAAGAGCCCAATGTGCTGCAATCTACCAAGGAAGAAACATCTAACACCCTAAGCTGTGGGAGATGATAGTAGCAAAAACAAACAACATGGATCTGGGTTGATGGCAAACTCAGTCCCCCAACCACCATTTCCAAGCCAACAAGCTCAAGGATATACATGTAAAAGCACTAGGGAACTACAACCCCCTTGCCCAGCATGTACCTGGAGCAAGATAAAAGAAAAAGGGTGGCCTTGGCTAAATTACACAATACCTCCCCTCTTAAGAGCTCCAAACCACCACTACTAACCACGACCCACGGTTCGGCCTTTAGGAAAGAAAAACATAGCCGACAAGGAACCTCAAAGAAAATCAAGGAATTCACTCGGGAACGAAAATTGAGGTAGGGAAAAAGTGTTTAAAAGACTCAACACGGCTTGGCGTTGAGTGGGACCCACTCAACGCCTAACCAGACCTTGGCGTTGAGTGAGTTTGCCTCACTCAGCGCCAGAACAGCCATGGCGTTGAGTGAGGTTCACTCACTCATTGCCCTCCAGAAGAACTACTCTGGCGTTGAGTGAGCTAGCCTCACTCAACACCACAACAGGCATGGCGTTGAGTGAGGTTCACTCACTCAACGCCTCCCGCAAGAATACTCTGGCGTTGAGTGAGCTAACCTCACTCAACGCCAAAATAGCCATGGCGTTGAGTGAGGCACACTCACTCAACGCCCTGGTACTTAACCATAAACAGAGAAAGTGACATTGAGTGAGCTGGCCTCACTCAACGCCAAAACAGCAATGGCGTTGAGTGAAGCTCACTCACTGAACACCCTTACACTTAGCCGCAAAAGAAAACTACGGCGTTGAGTGAGTCCACTTCACTCAACATCAAAACAGCAATGGCGTTGAGTGAGGTTCACTCACTCAACGCCCTGGCACTTAGCCGCAACAAGGCAAATCTGCGGCATTGAGTGAGCTGACCTCACTCAATGCCAAAACAACAATTGCGTTGAGTGAGGTGGTCTTACTCAACGCCAGAAGTTCTGGCCGCGAAGAAGGGCTGTGGCATTGAGTGAGTCTACCTCACTCAACGCCAAAGCAGAAATGGCATTGAGTGAGGTACACTCACTCAATGCCACGGGACTTGGCCGCAAACTTGCCTTTAGCGTTGAGTGAGGCCACCTCACTCAACGCCAAACTAGAAATGGCGTTGAGTGAGGTCAACTCACTAAACGCCAAAGTACTTTGCCTCAGAAAAGGCTATGGCGTTGAGTGAGCACACCTCACTCAACGCCAAAGTACTTGGCTGCACAGAAGCGACGACGTTGAGTGAGTCCACCTCACTCAATGCCAAAACCGAAATGTCATTGAGTGAGATCGACTCACTCAACGCCAAAACACTTAGCTTCTCAGGAAAACCGCAGCGTTGAGTGAGCTTGCCTCACTCAACGCAAAAACAGAAATGGCGTTGAGTGAGGTCGACTCACTCAACGCCAAAGTACTTAGCCGCTAGCAGGGGCTGCGACGTTGAGTGAGTCCATCTCACTCAACGCCCTAGTACTTAGCAAAATTCTTACTGGCTACAGCTGAGGCGTTTAGTGTATGCACCACACTCAATGCCAAACCCGCAAGGGCTTTGAGTGTGTGCACCACACTCAATGCCGGCCAGACAGAATCCAAAATAGGCTCTATCCAACAAACACAGCAGGCACCCCCTCCTCTCTCTCTCGGCTTCACCCGCAAGCCACCAACCAGACAGCAATCTGGAATTTAACTGATGGCATTACGCCGGCGGGTTGAGCACCAATAACACAAAGAAGGGGGGCTCATAGGAGAATCTAAGCCCTAAATTCAGCAAGATAAAAGAGAACATGCTTGGCTTCTACCCTAGGGCAAATCGGGAATTTTCAGAATTTAAAGAGAACAACAATGGCAAGGTCAAGAATACCACTTGCCTCGATTTCCGGCGAAGCTTGGACGGCTTTCCCTCCTCTTTACTTGGCACTAGCAGCAGCAGTACCTAAAAGCACACTCCCGTACTTTAATTGCGGAAAACCACAAGACCGAAATCCAAAATCTCCTAAAACTCTATGAAAATCGGATTTCTTACCGTCAAAACGTAGATCTGAGCGAGAGCAAGACAACGCCGCTTTTGGAATCGAAATCCATCAACGAACACTCCAGGAATCACCGTCCGAAAGCTAGGGCTAACCGCCGTTCCGCCTCTGTTTTCCGCGAACAGGAGCAGATGGTTTTCTTCTTTTGGTCTCGGGAAGAAGGAGGAAAGAGAAGTGGACCCGCCACTTCTTAATAATGCTTTTACAAAAGCTTAGACACGTCGGTTCAGCAAAATCGAAACCCAACCACCGGCTCTCTTATTTAAAATAAGAGAATTTCTACTAGGCTTTACTAATGGCACACCCAAAATGGCACGAAAACCGAACTACCTCGGAATTCGACGAAATTCGCGCCGTAGCTAAATACCCACGCTACGAACACAACGGCGAAGTCGAAATTAACTTTCGACGAACAGAACTCGAGTTATACCTGCCTAAAACCAAAACACAAGCATCCCCCAAGAGGCCACCCCGGGTCACCCAAAACGACTCGGCTTGCTAGGGAAACCTTGCCCATAGGCTACAAAATAGGCCACTCAGTTCTAAGCAGCTAAACCACACTTCACAAATGGTACAAGCAATGATAACGCGTCACCGTAACGCCAAACGAGAAAAAAAATAGTCGCAGAAAAATCGGGGGCGTTACAGTCACTCCCCCTAAAAGAAAGTTTCGTCCCAAAACTTTACGCACAACACTCCTACTAAAGAAGGAAAAGTAACAAATAGGAGTTACAAGAAGGAAAACATACCGATCAAAATCAGGGAAACAAGTGAGGGTAAGCTTTCCTCATGGCCGACTCTAGCTCCCAAGTCGCGCTCTCCAAATCCTGATTCCTCCAAAGAACTTTCACCATCGGAATGGACTTCTTTTGCAACACTCGTTTCTGAGTATCCAAAATACGGACCAGCACTTCAAAAAAAGAAATGTTGGGCTCCAACTGGGGCACAACGTCCAAGACTTGCCCACTGCTGCGCACACACTTCCGCAATTGGCTTAAATGGAAAACATTATGAACACCTGGGAAGTTTGCTGGAAAATCCAATCTATAAGCTGACATGCCAATCTGCTCCAAAATCATAAACGGGCCCACATACCTTGGGTCCAATTTCCGATTCTTACCAAACCTCTTTACACCCACCATCAGGGAAACCTTAAGAAATATAAGGTCCCCTACAGAAAACTCCAAGGCAGATCTATGTTGATTGGCATTCTTCTCGCATCTCTCCTTAGCTATACGAAGCTTCTCACGAATAAGCTTTACTGTGACTTCCATCTCCTCTAGTGCATCTGGACCCAACAAAGGCCTCTCAACAACCTCAGCCAAAAACAACGGTGTTCTGCAACGCCTCCCGTACAAGGCTTCAAAAGGAGCCATCTGCAAGCTTTCCTGATAACAATTGTTGTATGAATATTCCATAAGTCGCAGCCGCTCATCCCACGCTCCACCGTGGTCTAAAATGTAGCATCGGATCATATCCTCAACTATCTGGTTCACCCGCTCCGTCTGCCCATTGGTCTGCGGGTGGTAAGCAGTAGAATACCTCAGATCCGTACCCAAACCCTCCTGCAGACTCTGCCAAAAACGAGAAGTAAACCGGGAGTCTCGATCATAAATGATACTCACAGGCACACCATGCAGTCAGATGACTTCATTTAAGTACAACTCCGCTATCTTCTTCATCGAGTAATCAATCTTATATGGCACGAAGTGAGCACACTTCATCAGTCTATCCACTATGACCCAGACAGAATCAAATCCCCTCAGGGATCGCGGTAAACTAGTGATGAAGTCCATAGATATACTTTCCCACTTCCAAGTCGGGATCTCTAACGAAGTCAACTTTCCACCAGGCCTTCCATGATCAGCCTTCACACTCTTGCAAGTGTGGCACTCCGCAACAAATCGGGCTATATCGCCTTTTATGCCATACCACCAGGCAATTTGCTTTAGGTCACGATACATCTTCATAGATCCTAGATGGTAGGCAACGCAGGATCCATGAGCCTCTCTGCAAATCATACCTCTAATGTCCCCAACAGCGGGGATGCAAAATCTGCCGCGGTACTTCAAAGTACCCGCATCATCGATAGCAAAGTCTGGCAACTCCCCCTTCTCAGTCCTGGTGAATAAGTGCAGAAGATCCGGATCGTCCTTCTGGTGCAGTCTTGTCAAAGAAATCCAGGACAGCTCTGCCACTGATAAACTACTATGCAAGCCACAGCATCCCACTGATATATCCATAAAGAGGAACTCCTCCACTAAACGATCGGCGGTGATGTTGGAACACCCTATTACTAATTTAGGCAAGGATCACTATGTTATTAGGAAAACTGTTTGACCTAGTTGTATAGTTGAAAAAGTCAAATTAGAATGAGTCTAGGGCTTAGAACTTAGGTTTGGAGCTGCCCCCAGGACCACTCAGAGATCAAGACTAAGTACCGAGACAAGAAAATTTTCGTCGAGCTCAGTTCGACGAAACGTCGAACTCCGTTCGACGTTCTCTGAGCTCAACTCTGCAAGTCATCGAACTCCGGTCGACGATCTTCGAGCTCAGATCGACGTTTTGTCTTCAGCTATTTTCAAAGTCGCTGAGCTCAGTTCGACGATCGTAGAGCTCAGGTCGAAGTTTTCTGTCTCTAGTATAAATCCAATCTCTGAGCTCAGTTCAACGATCGTAGAGCTCAGATCAACGATTTCTGTGAGAGATCGACACTTTCAGAATTCAAATTCAAGAACAGTTATGGAATTCTTTTAGATTCATTCAGAGTTATTTTCTGCATTTATCACAAAGGATTCTCTAGCCGTTTCAAGCAATCTGATGCAAGTTTCAAGGAAAGACTAAATGGAATATTGCTTAGTACTTTCCCCATATATAGTTGTCAATTATGGAAGTCATTTATGACTGAGTAACGACCATCTAAGTCAGAATCTGATATACTCCTTCAGAATATGTTTTTGAAATAATATTACAGATCAATACAATTATAGAGACAAGAGATACACAATAGAATTAGATTGAAAAGTGACACAGAAGAGTGAACAACAAAAAATTCTCTGATCAAGAGTTCATCTTCTGAAGATTTTCAAATCTACTGAATCTTCAAGAACACAAGAAAGTTTTCTGTAGAGGAGATCTTCTACAACTCAACTCCTCCAAATCTTCAAGTGTTCAAAATCTTCAACATCAAGGACTCCAGACATCACACATTTCAGCATCTGCTGAAATCATCTTTTGCTGGAGATCTGAAGCACTTAAAGACCTATCACCCTAGCAAAGCTCACCTTCCTGAACTCTTACAGATCCCAGGGGGAGCTTTGATATCATCATCCACTTGTCTTCTCTCAGATTGTTGACAGAGAAGAACAACTCAACTCTTTCTTTCTTTTTCCTTTCCCTCCTGTAAAAGGGTTTTTCAAAACTCCCTTCAAAAGTTCTGAGACTGGTTTCTAAGACCTTGTCAAAACTCAGTGGTGGCAAGACACCTTATCAAAAAATCTAGTTTTGGTTTTTGAGCACCTTATCAAAAGCTCATTGGTGCCCAGGACACCTGATCAACTATTCCTGCAGTGGATTCCTACCAAGGGTGGTAGAAGAGTGGATGTACCCACGTTGTTAGGGAACCACAATAGATCCTTGTGTCATCCGGTTGCTGTGTGTTTGTCTTTGCTTTGTGCTGTGTGATTCTTTATTTCTTGCTTTAGTTTTTACTTCACTGCAAGCACTTTACACATATACATAAATTTAAGTCTTCCACTACTGTACAATTTTAATTGTGAATTATTTTAAAATACTCTATTCACCCCCCCCCCCCTCTAGAGTTAAGGTAGATCTTTTCCTCACTTTCAATTGGTATCAGAGGCAGGTTGGTTATTCAACATCTGAATCTTCAACAAATTGATTGAACAGGCTAACACTTGAACCAAAAGATCCTTGATAAGATAAACCTTCTGTTGAGGATAGTTATTACTTTTTGTATTATATTTATTTTCAAACAAAACCATGGCACAGAACAAAGATTATGCTAGCACAAGACCTCTAGTGTGCAACCTCTCTAAGTTTGCACTTTGGAAGGCAAGGATTAAGCTTTACATGAATTCTATTGATGAGAACATTTTTAATTCTATTTTGACAGTTTGTCCAAGACCCTCTGTGATCACAAGTACAAGTGTTGTTCCTCCTCCTTCAGGAACAGATGCAGAAATAAAGAAATGGAAAGTTGCAGATACAAAGGCTATGAATATTCTTGCTCAGACCATGTCTGATGAGATATTCCAAAAAGTGTCTGAATGCAGTTCAACAAAAGATATATGGGACAAGTTATCTGAAATTGTCTCTGGATCTGCTGATGAAAGGAAGGACAGGAGATCCCATCTCATATCTCAATATGAGAATTTCAAGAAAGGAGAAGCTGAGTCAGTTGCAGATATGTACAACAGGCTCAGTCTAATAGTCAGTGAGTTGAAAACATTGGATAAGGAGATCACACTAACTGAACTAAATGACAAGATCCTAATGTGCTTCCCTAGCACTTGGGACTCAAGGATCTGGCCAATCAAGGATGCAAGAAGCCTAACATAGATTACTACTGAAGCTCTTTTGGGCAAGCTCAAGTCTTATGAGCTTCTCATCAAGAATAGGGAAGAAGAGCAAAAGACTGTTTCTCCAATCATCAAAAAGGAGAAGACCATTGCTTTCAAAGCCATAGAAGAGAAGCCTGAAGATAAGGTCACAGGCAATGAAGAATTGATGAGCTTGCTGGCCAAAAGATTCTATAAGATGGATAGGAAAGACTTCAGAAAGAGGTCATCCAGAGGGCATGAGAAGAAAAGGTATGATAAATCAAATAATAAAGAAATAATCTGTTTTGGATGCAGGAAACCAGGCCATATTGTGCCTGACTGTCCAGAAAATCAGAACAAGGACAAGAAGGACAGGAAAGATAGGAGAAAAGACAAGGACTCCAGGGGAAACAACAACAACAAATCCTCCTCCAGCAAAAATAAACATATAAGGAAGGGGTTTGTAGCTGAAAGCTGGAGTGATACTGAAGAGGAATCAGAAGCCTCATCAAGCTCAAGTGATGATGAGGATGATGCTGAAGAAAAGGAGTTCTGCATGATGGCTATCAATGCCTCTCAACAAAACTCTGATACAGAACAAGGATCAGACTCAGAATCTGAAACTCAAATTGAAGAAGACCAGGTAATAGACTCCTTTGACTTTGACTCAGAGGACTTTAGGTCTGAATTTAAGGCACTTTGTTTAGACCTGTTAAAATCTGAGAAAGAAATTATCTCTCTCAGAAATCAATTGTCTGAACATAACACCCTAAAATCAGACAACCTCAAACTCTCTGAGGAGTTAGAATGCTGTAGGGAGGAGATAGCTTCACTATAAAGTGAGTTATCCGAGGCAAAGAAGTTTGAAGAATCCCTTAATGGGAGAAGCATCAGACTGATGGACATTACAAGCACAGTGAACTCAAGATTCAACAGTACACTGGGCTTGGGTGCTTCATCCAGCCAACTTATAGTATTAACAATCCAAATTAAATTTATTTCTTATAAAGGAAAGGGTATTGTAGAGGTATCTAGGAAGAATCCAGATTTACCTAAGGAAAATCAAGTTCAACAGAAAACGTCGAACAGAGCTCGACGATCGTCGAACAGAGCTCGGCGATCCAAGGCTGGATCGTCGAACTCAGATCGACGACTTCTGAACTCTGAACTCTGCTATAGTCGATCTTCAAATGGAGCTCGACGATCTGACCCAAGATCGTCGAACTCGGGTCGACGATCGTCGAACGGAGCTCACAGTTTTGAACCTTCCTTCAGAGGTAAATCTCAAGTCAATCCTAGAAGTCCCTCATCCCAAAGCTTCAACCCTTATACTGAATGGATAGTACCTCCTAGGAGATACCATCCTGAAGGTTATAAGAGTCAACCTGGGATGTCTTTTATTTCTGAATTTAAAGGATATCAACCTATGTTCAAGGTAAACTGGGTCAAAAACATATAAGCTGATTATGTGCAGGTGAAGACCTATCCAGAAGTGACCCAATAATGGTATCTGGATAGTGGGTGCTCAAAGCACATGACAGGGAACAATGAGAACCTATCATCCTTCATAACCAAACTTGGACCAAAAGTAATTTTTGGTGATTCAAACTTTGTTCAAACAAAAGGATATGGTGCTGTTCAGATTGGGTCAGTCACTTTCAAGAAGGTGGCATATGTGGAAGGACTAAAGCACAACCTGATCAGCATCAGTCAACTATGTGATGAAGGATATAATGTGATTTTCAACAAATCCCTATGCAAGATAAAGTCAGAGGATAACACAACAGTGTTAACAGGTAAAAGGATGGGTAACATTTATCTTGTAGATTTCCTTTCAACCAACATAGATATCTGCTTATTTAATTCAGTTTGCAAACCAAATGATCTATGGCATAAAAGACTAGGACAACTAAACCTTAGAACCATTGCTAGGCTGTCCAAGGACAACCTTGTTAGAGGACTACCTTCTGGCCCCTATAAGAAGGAAGGACTTTGTAGGGTCTGTCAATTAGGCAAGCAAACTAAAAATAGTTTTAAGTCACTTAATAAGAGTGATTCACCTAGGATTTTGTATCTGTTACACATGGATCTTTTTGGACCCATTACAATGCAAAGCTTAGGAGGGAAATCTTATACTTTGGTGATTGTAGATGACTTCTCCAGATTCACTTGGGTATTCTTTCTGATGAAGAAGTCTGATAACTTTAAGTGTCTGACAGAGTTTCTCAAATGTATACAGATTGAGTTCAATACTCACATTGCCCTGATCAGAAGTTATCATGGGACAGAGTTTGATTCTCTTCTTATGCAAGAGTTCTATCAGAGTGAAGGGATCAGGCATACTTTCTCAGCTCCTAGAACTCCTCAACAAAATGAGGTAGCTGAAAGGAAAAATAGAATCCTAATTGAATCTGCTACTACATTGTTGACAGATGCTCACCTACCTCTATCTTTTTGGGCTGAGGCAGTGAACACCTCCAACTTTGTGTTGAACAGAAGTCTAATAAATAAACTTAAGGGCAAGACTCCCTATGAATCGCTCAAAGGGAAGAAACCTAAAGTAGACTATTTCAAAAATTTTGGCTGTATTTGCTATATTCACAATAATGACAAGAAGTATTTAGCAAAATTCCAAGCTAAAGCTGATGAAAGAGTGTTTCTGGGATACTCTATGATCAGTAAAGCTTATAGGGTTTATAATAAAACTTCTCTTAAAATTGAAGAATCTGTTCATGTATCTTTTGATGAGACTAACATGTATTACAAGGAGAAGTCTACTTCTACCATAGAACCATTGCAGGTACACTCTCTTTCAGAAAATTAGGAGAGGTTATACATTGTAGAAAAGGATTCAGTACATTCACCTATCCAACAAAGAGCTGAAATCAGTGAAGATGAAGAGGATACTCAACATCTTGGTGTTCAATATCTTGGAGAAAACCATCTTGAAGAGCCAGTTATTATTCCACAAGAGGAAACAACAACACAGGTTGGTGAACAATCAACACCTCCTGTTGATTTAGTAACAACAAGAGATCACCCAATCTCCCAAGTGATTGGAGACATCTCAGCTGGTGTGCAAACCAGAAATAAGGTCAACCAGAACCTGATGCTTACTTGCTTTCTATCTCAAGTTGAGCCTCAATCCATTCAAGATGCAGAACAAGATCCACACTGTATCATTGCTATGCAAGAGGAACTACATCAATTTGAGAGAAACAAAGTTTGGAAACTAGTGCCAAGGCCAAAGGATCACTCAATTGTTGGAACAAAGTGGGTGTTAAGAAACAAGTTGGATGATCAAGGAGTTATTGTAAGGAACAAGGCAAGGCTAGTTGCTCAAGGTTATTCTCAAGAAGAAGGGATAGACTATGACCAGACCTTTGCACCAGTGGCAAGGTTAGAGGCCATAAGAATATTCCTTGCCTATGCAGCTCACAAAGGATTCAAGGTCTACCAAATGGATGTGAAGAGTGCATTTCTCAATGGAGACATCAAAGAGGAAGTCTATGTTAGACAACCTCCAGGTTTTATCTCTTCAACTTATCCTGACTATGTTTTCAAATTGCATAAAGCATTATATGGTCTCAAGCATGCTCCTAGAGAATGGTATGAGACCTTAGCATGCTTTCTTCTGAAAAATGATTTTATAAGGGGTAGAGTAGACCAAAATCTTTTTATTAGAACCCATAAGTCCCATACCCTACTAGTACAAATATATGTAGATGATATTATCTTTGGTTCTACTTATTCAAATTTGTGCAAGAAGTTTTCCAACCTAATGCATTCTAAATTTGAAATGAGTAGCATGGGTGAGCTTTCCTTCTTTCTAGGATTGCAAGTAAAACAACATGCTGAAGGCATTTCATTTCTCAAACCAAGTATACAAAGGAACTGGTTAAGAAATTTGGTATGTCTGAAGCATCTTGTATGAAAACAACTATGCCTACTAATGCTGTATTAGATGCTGACGAACATGGAAAACATGTTGATCAGACAACATATAGAGCAATGATTGGCTCTCTATTGTACCTTACAGCTAGTAGACCTGATGTAATGATTGCTACATGCATATGTGCTAGGTTCCAAGTAAGCCCTAGAGAGTCACACTTAACTTTAGTAAAGAGGATTCTCAGGTATGTGAAAAGTTGTACAAATCTAGGACTCTGGTATCCAAAAGACTCAGGATTTGAATTAACTGGATTTTTAGATGCTGATTATGCTGGATGTAGAGTAGACAGGAAAAGCACCAGTGGAACTTGCCAGTTCCTTGGTGACAGACTTGTCTCCTGGTTTTTTAAGAAACAGACATATGTGTCCACTTCAACTGCTGAAGCTGAATACATGGCAGCAGGCAGTTGTTGCTCACAGATTCTGTGGATTTAAAAGCAGCTCCTAGACTATGGCTACAACTTAGAAGGATTAAAAATATTTTGTGATAATACTAGTGCTATCTCCATAGCACAAAATCCAGTCCTCCATAGTAGGACAAAACATATAGAGATTAGGCATCACTTTCTAAGGGATAATGTAGAGAAAAATAAAATTGAACTTCAGTATATCCCAACTGATTTGCAAAGGGGAGATATTTTCACCAAACCTTTGGATGAAAAGAAACATACCTTTTTCCTAAATCAGTTAGGAATGTTAGATGGAGGCAGCCTAAAATAAATCCCAAGATTTTGTAAACCTAAAAATAGACCAAGACTAGGCTAAAAATTGGTATTTTTTAGTGTCTGTAGGTTGTTTTCTGTCTCTGAACTGCGCTCAACATTTTTCCAAAAAGCGTCGAACGGAGATCGACATTTCCAAATAGCGTCGACCGGAGTTCTGCGCCATCTGTTAGCTTTTAGCTATCCTTCTTTATATTCATAGATCGTCGATCTGAGCTCGACGCTCTCTAGTATCATCGAACGGAGATCGACGTTATTGAAGACTCTTCAGATTCCATTGGAAGCCCAGATCGTCGAACGGAGTTCAACGATCCTTCCTTTCCGCCGTTGAACCCTAATATAAAAATAATTTTTCGTCGTCGTTCTTCGATTGCGCATTCATACTCTCTGAAATTTCTTTCTTTCCCTCAAAACTCTACTGCACTTGGTTGTATTTGGTCATTTTTTGCAGGTCTTTAATGGCGGTGAATGTTGTCGGCTCTCGTGAAGATGAAGTTTGATACCGGGTTTGATATTGATATGGATTCATTCGACGGCAGCGATCAAATCTTCAAGGATATCCTGGAACTATTCAAGGAACAACAGCTAGTGGATATTATGTCGACCAGAATGAAGATTGCGGCTAACGAAATAAAGGAATGGGTATTTACTGCAAATAATCTGGATGAGAATACTATAGTCAGTACTATCAGCGGGATTCAGGTATAATTGTCCCCTACCCTTCTGACTGAGGTATTCAATTTAAGTACTGGAGAAGAATTTGATTCTATGTTGGATAGAATGGGTCACTCTACTGCAAACCCTAATAAGTTATTGAAAAAGAATCTATCCATTGAATTTCGATTTTTGGCTGATGTTGTGGGGAAAGTGCTGCTGGCTAAGCACTCAGCACATGATACCATATCCAGGTATCAGTTCTGTCTGATGGGAGCCATAGTGGACAAGAAACATTTGAATTGGGGAACAATCTTCTTTGATTTGATCAAGAAGAAAATTAATAAAAGTTTTGTCAATTTTGGGAGGATTTTAGGGGTTTTCCTGCACTCTAGGTGCCCAGAGCTGCTGGTTTCCAATGGGATGCACATTAAAGCATCTAAAAGATTAACCTGTGCCCTATTTGGGAAATGGGACAGGCAGATCATCAAACCTGCCAGGACTACTATAGCTTCAGGCATAAGGACTCCTGTAGTCACTTCCCCTCAGGATCTAGCCCTCATTGAAGAACTGCCTGCCTCCACCTCTGCTCCTCCTTCTCCACCTCTTGTTTCTACCTCCACCTCCACATCAACCACAACAATCTCCACAACCATAACCATCTCTTCCCCCATTCCATCTCATCACCTCTTTCACCTCCAGCCACCTCAGAATCATTCCATCCACTCCACTACTATCCACCTCTTACCATTCCATCTTTCAACATATTGGAAGATTCCTTCATGGATGATTCCCCTTCCTCTCCTCCTGAGCTTCCTTCTACCTCCTCCTACCAACAACTTCTTCATGATATACTCTCCCAACCATCCTTCACTCCATCTATCTCCACACCCATACCATCCATCTCCACCATCCCTATCTCTCAACCATCAATTCTACCATCCACCACAACATCACCTGCAGCCCATTCACCATCAGTTCAAGCAATTCCATCCTCCACCTCTACTCAAGTACCACTTGAGCAAGTGGATTTATCAGCTTTAGAAGATAGGCTATATGGGATACTGGCCCCCAAGCTAGTAGACCTGCTGGAGACCACCATGGCTCCACTCCTGCAATCAATAAAGGAGCTATCTGACAGGCTAACCTCTTTTTCCTCTCCTCAGGCAATTCCTTCTATGGAGTGCCTTGATCCAGTCATGACTGAATCAAGGCAGGGGGAGATGCCTTATGAAGCTGAGGAACTGCCTGCTACAAGTGCTGCTCCAAGTGATCTATTGCTGCCAATCATCCCTATTGCTGCTCCAGTACCTGTGATTACAGTGTACCTCAGGTCACTGTTGTTTGAGTTTGATATTCTTTACAGAAGAAGCTTACCAACTCACGGATTTGAAGACCTCACTAAGGCCATTGTTCCTATTTTTGTATGTGATCCCAGCCTGATCATATCTATGCCAATTCTCTTAAGGCTGAGGAAGCTATTGCTACTGTTAGTGCTGCTGCTGCTGCTGATATTTCTGTTGAATCTACTGATATTGAGATGCTGTCTGCTGATACTGCTATTGCTGAAGAACTGGCAAGTTATCTGGAAGAACAAGTTTCTGAGAATCCTATTGATGCAACTGCTCCACAAGTGTCTGTTATTCCAACTGCTCCTGCTGAGATTCCTGCTGCTGTTCCAACACCTCCTACTCCTGCTGATTCTGAGAAATCCAAACTTCAAGAGGAATACATAAAAAGAATTGATGATCTTTATGATAGACCACATGTAAGACCCCCCTCCCGGAACACAACACACGGCACGAGGGGAGTCTTATGCCCGAAATAGCCGCCTTGCGGTAGCACTAACACACGGGTTAGCCTTTACCATAAGACGCCTATTCCGCCGGCTACAATTCATATCACATAAACCATGCCAACCCAACCATAACAGAAAAGTAAAGCAGTTCAAATCACAGCTAAGTTTAAGTCCAAAAGAGCGGAAGATAACAAGCACAACAGGCTTGTACAAAAGAACAAGAGTCTAGAAATGTTTTGCCAAACGGCTACATGAAAACACTCACGACTGTCACTGACGGTGCCGATGGCACCACCACCTCAGGTCCTATCGTCCGGGTCTGGCTGTCCTGCTGCATAGTCCGTTGCTGCTCTACCTGCGGGGTTTCCTCCTAAAAAGGAAGACGTAGCAACCGTTAGTCATAAGACTAAGTGGCTTCACATCCGCTCCCCCGGCGACTCCTCGGCACCGGGCGGAGAAAGGAACAAAGGTACAATATATATATATAAGCAAGTAAACAAGCAGGTGACTGTAAATATGGTGGAGTATAAACCACGCTACACAACTAGCAGTTCTACAGATATCAATAATATATGACAGCAGGTATAATTAATCAGAATAGTAACTCAACTTATAAGAGTGCCCATACAAACTTATAAGTTAAGGATCGGCTTAACAGTAAAGTAACTCATCGTATAGGAGTGCCCATACAAACTTATACGATGAGGATCTTGTGTATGCAATGAATGACATGACATGAATGTTATGCTAAGACCGAATCATGCGCACGCACAAGCAAGTTGCTATGTCGACACAGACTTGAAGTTCCCACTTTTCGAGCAGGTAGCTAACCTCTCAGGCGTCGTCCGTCGTGGCCAAACGGCGACAGTGGAGCGGGCGTCTCCACTACTAGGTGGTATCACACTACCTATCCTAGGCCCCCGTACGCCTCAACGCTAAGAACACAACAGCGGAGCTCACATGCGTACTACGGCTCAGAAGGGGTCTTAGGTAAATGTGCACCAAGAACACAGCCCAACCTGGCCTTTGATTTCGAACCGGATGGAACCTCGGAAACGCACGAGGTGCAAGCCCAACCGTTCTCATGGCGCGGAGGAGATCTCGGGTTATGGACACCAAGTATCTAA
The DNA here is from genome assembly GCA_039513925.1 of Platanthera zijinensis. NCBI lineage: Eukaryota > Viridiplantae > Streptophyta > Magnoliopsida > Asparagales > Orchidaceae > Platanthera > Platanthera zijinensis. The sequence goes on from CM077078.1 coordinate 129,489,640, forward strand.
CCCTACTGCCCAAGGTCTACTCATTGGCTCCCATCGGTGTGACGACTGGCGAACCCGTAGACCTGCCACAGTCATTATCTCAACATCGCGACACGATGAATCGTCGCACATCACATGCCCCAAAACAACTCACTCGATGCTACCCGTAGGGAGGCTACAACTCTAAGCATCGGTTGTTAATAAACCCCTTGGGCTCGGATTACGGTTACAAAGTACTCTTCACATAGTGTTCATCATATTCACGCCCACCTATTCAATGATTTCACCTCAACACTACGGATAATAGATATGTTCAACTCCCAACTATATAAATATATTTTATACCAATCTCAACCCTTAATTTCTAGCCTTCTCATCCACTCCATTTCTCTACCAATACATGATTATTCCTTATTACACAACCAAATGAGTAACCATGCTAAATTACAGTAACAACAACATTATAGATATATGGGAGCAAGATAACAAATGAGCAAATCACAACCATTGCAAGAGTGCTAGCATTATAAATTAACAAGTGCATTAACATAGGATAGCCCGATACTAAAACTGGGATTCCCGGAGCTACAGGAATCCGATCACAATGCACAACCCCTCGTTGGAAAGGTATTCGCGAGGGCTACGACTTTCGTGTTGAGTCGATTGCCCAGATCTGGTCGCAACATACCAGAAATTCAACTCGAATACGTACAGGAAACAGTTTCCTGTACAGGAATTTTCCCGAACGCAGCGGACTCGAACCAGCTTTCCCGTGGCTACGGGTATCGCATGGAAACGTGCAACCACTCGTTAGAAAGGTAATTTCAAGGGCTACGACTTTTGTGTTGAGTCGTTCACCCAGATATGGCCAGAACACCTCCGAAATTGGCCACGAAGGTCGCCGCATGCAGAAATCAGATTTCTGCACGCATCTTAAGGCGAGATGAACGGCATCCGTTCATCTTCTTCCTTGCAACGACCTCGCATAAACTTCTCCAGAAATCACACCAAACCTTATTTCTCCTTTCAAAGCCAAACCCTCAACGAAAACCCCTCTCATCTCCACTTTGAATGATGAGAAGGTTGAGAGAGACTAAGCCTAGAAAACCTAGGCATGGCTTATCCTAAGAACTCTCCTCCTCACCATCAAGACTCTATGGAGTCGATGTCTCTCCTAAAATAACTATAGATCTAGCACCAAGGGAGAGGGGAGGAAGCTCACCTCAAGTCCAGCGGTACCACCATGGCCGGCCATGAGCCTCGCACTCCTTC